>JAKSZU010000003.1:179540504-180740504 GCA_026018925.1 Tupaia tana
CTTGTTATCTTTGTTCCTCCATCAGAAACAAGAGGGGCTGAAGCTGGGAAGGTTCTCAGGGGTATCCGCAGTTGCAGCAGTGAGGCTGGCCTTTATACTCCCGTGGATGAGTCACCGGATGGAGGCTGCCATTGGACGTAGGCACGCTGTGGGTAGGGCAGTGTTCTTTATGCCCGAGCACTCCCCAAAGAGAGATGATGGCTGAGGGTCTTCTTCCAGCTGCTCTCCCACCACGGAAGAGTAAGTCCTTCATTAATAAGAGGGGATGTGGGGGAACATCACTGCATCTACCATAAGTGGCTTCCTCTGCCTTTTACTCAAGCCACGCTTCTCGCCTTATGCTTATTCACACAAGCATTGTTCTTCCTCCAGGAACCTATTTCCCTTTCCCTCATTCCCATCCAACCCTTAGCTGGCGCAGGACATGAAGAAAATGCGGTCAAGGGAACCAGCAGTTAGCGTAATGGCTATGTCGCTGGACTCCCACATAGTCAACCATGGTTGGCGTCCGGGACCCGGTGGCTTAAAACTCATGCTGGGCGCGTGTGCGTGCGTGCCTAAGATCCCGAGAGGAGAATGGAGGAGAAGGGATTGCGGTGTGACCATCCCCCCCGGGGGGGTGATTTCTCGCTTTCTGTCTCTGGCAAGCGCACACGCCCTATAGCGAAAAACCTCTCAAAAAAAAAAAAAAAAAAAGAAAAAAGAAAAGAAAATGCGGTCATGGATTCTGTTCATTCTAAACGTGTTCTTTTCTCCCTCCCTTGATCCTTCTTTGTCTTCCTTGCTTCTGTCCTTTAACTCTCCACAGGCAAACTCACAGTCTGGTGACAGCCAGCCTAGATGACAAGCTAAATGTCAAGCTGCTTTCTTCCCATGGAGTGTTTCCATTATTCTCTTAGTGGCCACGTACCCTCCTCATCTGTCCTCTGCAAATACCTTGTGGGTGAATTCCCAGGGCAGAATGCTGGATGGGTCAATGCAGGCCCTGGCATGTGGGGCCTACAGGGAGAGGCTGTTGGACTAAGTCACCTCTAATACCCGTCTCACTCCAGCACCGCCTAACTTTTCAATTAGAAGTATTTTCACAAAAAGAAATGGAAACACAAGGGACGTTAGATTCCTTATTGAGTCTTTGCTTCGTATCACCCACACAGAATACCTCAGCCTCCTTTCCCAAATAAATGTGAGATGATTAGTTATGGCACAGGCTGATGTGTTTGCAAGAGTAAAGTCTTAGAGTCCCCAGAACATTTTGGAAATCATCCTGAATTGGAATCAGAAAATCCTTAACAGCTTATTTTGGAGCTGCGCCTGCCGGTAGGCTCTCTGTGAAGTTCAGCAAGGGTGACTCAGGACTTGTGCTTTGCTGCATTTGAAATGCACAGGGAGCACACTGCAGCAAAAGAGGTTCTTGCTGGTTTTGTCCTTCTGGCCTTCCTCCCTTCTCCTCTCTTTCCTTTCTTCTCTCTCTTTCTCTCTCTTTTTTTTTTAAAGAAATTTTTGCTATGGGGTGCATGTACTCACTAGAGAGACAGAGAGACAGAAGGCAAGCGATCACCCCCCGGGGGAGATGGCCACACCACAATCCCTTCGCCTCCGTTTTCCAGGATCTTGGGCACACATGCACATGCACCTGGTGTGAGTTTTAGGCCATCAGGTCCAGGACTTAAACTGCGGTTGACTATGTGGGAGTCCAGTAATGTAACCATTACGCCATCTGCTGGTCCCACCTTTCTTTTTTTTTTCAAAGTTCATTTTTTTCATTTCTTTCAGGAAAGAGAAGGAGCACCCCCAGCAGGATCCCTCCCCCATGATCCACCCCCAGGACTTTAGCTGGGCACAGATTATGGGCACTCTCAGGCTCAGCATTCCCAGGAGGTCTCTGGACTCAAACTGGGAACTTTCCCATATCGGATTGCCTCATAGAACATTGTAGGTTTTTTTGTTTGCTTGTTTGTGGTTTTTTTAACTGCTGTGTCACTGTCTGGCCTTCCCCTCACCTTTTCTTAATCTAAATGAATTTAGCTGTCACTGTCAGCATCTTCTGTAGCAAGTTAGTTTTATGTCCCCCACCCTCCTTTTTTTATTTCCATGTGTCTGGGCGAGGGTAAACATCAGCCCTTGAGGCCTTTGGAAAGAACTCAGGCTCTGGGAAACCAGGTAAAGGCTCTTCAAATAGTCCTTTCTGTTCTGGACTGGTTTTCCCATTCAGTAATGACAGCCATAGTACATGAGTTGTTTAGAGTAAATACAACACAGAAGTTGGAGCTATGGAGAAGTGAACTGGGCTGTCAGAGAGCAGAGCAGAGCTGATTTGCATAGCAACTCAGGTATGGTTACTTATTTATGAAGCACATTTTCTCTGAGGTGTGGAAAACAGACAAGCCAGGAACCTGATCCTTGCCCTAGAATGCTCAGGTCAGGAGGCAGAGCCAGCAGGGACCACCCCTTCACCTCTGCCATTCCACCTCAGCAATTCTCTGCTTGAAATGGCAGAATACAAAAGGTCTGTTTACTTGTCTTCCCTTCCCACAAGACTGTAAGGTCCCAGAGAGCACAGACAAAGGTTGTCACCATTGTTTCCCCTGGCACATGACGGGCCTTCGATAAATAAATGCTTAACAAGTGGCCATCAGAGTAACCTGCTGAGGGATTTGGCAGTGAGGGTGCAGCTACCTAGAACTTGGAGGGAGGTAAATGCAAAAGAGGAGGAGAGGTCATAGACCTCCTAGACTAGAAACGAGAGGAGGACGTGATGTCAGAGACTGAGGGACAGAGTCACCATTTGAAGGCGGGGCCAGCTGTAAACGTACTGCAGAAGAAAATCTCAGAGTTGATCTTCTTCCAAGTGCATGGGTCTGACTCCTTTAGAATACACCACAAAACAAAAATTCCCCCCCGAAACATCTACACCCCAAATAAGAATTCCCCCAGACTCTTAGTGGTGCCCTGGTTACAAAGAAGAAAGAACAAAGAAACGAGTTAAATATCTTGAAATAGCTATTGCCAAACACCAGAAGACAGCAGAATCATTAGATTCCAGAAAATGCTGAACCTCTGAGGCCTCTGTATTCTTCCATCCTGATGTCAGATTGCTGGCAGCCCACGCTGAGCTGTGTTACAAGAATGTGCAGCTAGGCCACTGCCTCCAGGAGGATGGGGGAGGGGGAAGGAAGGCCAAGCCTTGCTTGTGTTGCAGACAAGTTAACCACACTGGACACTGTTGTCCTCTGCACCTGGTGATGAACGAGGACAAGGCTGGCCCTTTTGTTCATCAGATGCAGTCGCAATGTCTCTGAGTATAGAGTATCAGACACCTGACAAGAAAGCAGAATTTACCTTCAATGGTTGAAATAAAAAGACTTTACTAATGGGACCAGCAGTTAGCGTAATGGCTATGTCGCTGGACTCCCATGTAGTCGACTGCAGTTCGTGTCCCGGACCCGGTGGCTTAAAACTCACGCCAGGCGCATGTGCGTGCGTGCCCAAGATCCCGAGAGGGGAATGGAGGAGAAGGGATTGCAGCGTGGCCATCCCTCCTGGGGGGTGATTTCTCGCTTTCTGTCTCTCTGTCTCTGTCTGTTTGGCGAGCGCATGTGCCCTATAGTGAAAACCTCTCAAAAAAAAAAAAAAAAAAAAAGACTTTACTAATGGGATTATTAGCAGAGATGTGGCAGGGTTAAGGGAACAAATAAGGAATGTTGGATACCCAGACACTTGCACCAGTGGCAGCCATTTCCTCCTTAGAGCAGAAGGACAAAGGGAGGAACGAAATCCCAGTACCAGAACCAAAAGGGCTGGAGCTGTCATCACACAGGGACACGGGGACATGGCTGTCAGCTACTGTCAGAGACAGGGAGGGAGTGGGGAATGAATACTCTGCTTGGTACCTACCATTGGCCAACCGGGGAGCCCATAGAGCATTGCTCAGGAGTTAGCCTCCTGGGGGCTGAGAACGCACTGGAGGGGAGGGGATGGGGGTGAATGGAGAAAATCCAGGAGTATACCAATAACTAGCACGGTCACCACTTACCATATATATAAACATTTCATGTTGCTGCTTCTATGCTAGCTCATTTAACCTCAGAATCTCTCTGTGAAGCAGGCTGAGCCAGAGGCCCTCCGGTACCAGAGGCTAACGGGCCTAGGTACACTTATGCCTGGTCCCTGTTGAGGCTGGTGAGCTGAGAAGAAGGAAGTGCATTGAAACCCATCATCAGGAGCTGGAGGTCGAGGGGCGCTATACCAACCAGACCTGAAGGCCCTGGGCCAGCAAGTGTGAACACTTTGTTCTCTTCAGCCTTCATAACTTCCCCCACGTTTTGCTTCCTATCCAGAATATAGGGAGGTGGTCTTCTGCTCACCAGGCAGTCCAGTGAGGAAGGAAGTCCCATGGGATGTATGGGAAGCACTCACACCCAAGTGGAAGGAAGAGTAGGCTGATCCCCTGGGGCCACTCTCAGGAAGGAAAGGGAAGCAGAACAGCTAGAAGCCTTTCTTCGGGGCAATAAGGGAGTGTGGACTGGGACAGGGTGCATGGCCTACACCCTGTATCTGTGTCTAGCTCCTCAGACTCTCCTTCGGTTGTTCTGTTTCCTGGATTGAGTTGTTGGGGTAGCTTATGTGCAAGCTAGAGTGAGTAACCCTCTGGTGACTTGGGGCAGCAGGCGGCAGACAGTGACATCAGGTCACTTTGCTGTAAAGTAATCCAGGCGAGAGAGGACATTTGATCTGAAATGCAAGGTCTATCACCACATAAATATTTCATGATGGAGTCTCACTGAGCCTAGTCAGGGACAGAACTTCAGTGTACGACTGAGTCCCTGCCTCCTCTCAGATATCCAGTGACTTCTGCCCAAGGAAGGAGTGGGGAGGACCTAGGGTGGGAGAAGAGTGGGGCAGGAACCAGGGCTGGGACCCAGGAGTCCCCTTCCTCGACCTTCAGTGATTTGCTGAGTCACTCAACTAAGTCACCGTTCTTCACCTTAGTTTTCTCACCCTCAAAATGGAAATGATTTCCCAGCCTAGCTCTAGTGCCCTTGTTGCTCAGATCAAATGTGATGACATGCGAAAACATTTGGAAAGGCAGAAAATGGCATAGCAAATGTACTGATTATCAATACTGTCCACGTCTTTTCAGAGGCTGTCCCTCAAGGGGCCTAAACTATAGCCAAGCTGCTTTAATTCATTCGCTTAACAGATATTTACTGAGCACCTGCCATGTGCCAGGGGCTTATTTTCCACCTATGGATTGGTGGGGTTCTTTGTATATTCTTCTCCATTCACCAGGCCTGACCTTTAGCGGTTTTATTTTAACCTCTGCTCTCTAGGCTTGACAGGGTGTATAAAAGGAAGTCGAATGCTTGTCAAAGGGTGACAGGGAATATATTGGCTGAGATGAGATTTCAACTCCCCCTGCTCATTATTTCCAGCCTCACTGGCATTTGGTCTCTTTGCCTAAGGAGCTGCAGGCTGGGTCTGCATAGAGAGTGGGCCCTGAGCGGCCCTACAGGGTGCCATGGCAACCACATAGGGCTGCCACTAGGGAGTTCCTGTCTGGTTGCACCTTGGAGCTGATCAGCTATGGGCTCAGCAGACAAGAAACTCATTCCGTTCTGTGAAAGGGAGAAGAGAGATTGGCGTGATGTTTACAACTCAGGCAGGGGCTATCATTGAGGACGCGTTCACCAGAGGGGACTTTTCACCTTCAATGGCACCTTCACTTAGTAGGAGCTTAGAAGACCAGACCCCAGCACAGACAAAGGCACAGATGCCTGATTGGGGCATTTAATGCTGAGACATCCTTTCAGAACATTAGTTTCTGAGCAAAACACAGAGGTAGAGGGCTCTCACATGCTGGGCCAATTCAGGATTCCCTGCCTGTCCTCAGTGGGCACACTCTGGGCTGGTCTCAGACAAATTACACACTGCCTGCCTCATGTCCAGACCCCAGTGCTACTACCTGATTTCATTATTTCTTTTTTCCTATGTGTTTTTTTATTTGAGAGATTTTTGCTATAGGGTGTGTGTGCTTGCCAGAGAGACAGAGAGAAAGCAAGAAACCACCCCCCCCCCCCAGGGAAGGATGGACATGGCACAATCCTTTCTCCTCCGTTCTCCTCTCAGGATCTTGGGCATGCATGGACATGCGCCCAGCCTTAGTTTTAAATTGCTGGGTCCAGGACTCGAACTACAGTTGACTGTGTGGGAATCTAGCGACACAACCATCTGCTGGTCTTTTTTTTTTTTTTTTTTTTTTTTCCTTTTAGATTTTTGCCATAGGGCAAGTGTGTTCACTGAGAGAGAGAGAGGGAAAGTGAGAAATCACCCCTAAGATGGCCCTGCCACTGCCACGATCCCTTCTCTTCCATTCTCCCCTTGAGATTTTGGGTACACACACACACACACACACACACACACACACACATACACACATCTGATGTTTTTCCCAAGCTTTTGGGTCCAGGACTCATGTACTGCAGAGTTGGCCATGTGGGATCCAGTATCCTAACCACTACAGACATGCTGGCCCCTCTTCCTTTTTAAAAATTGCTGTAAGGGGCATACACTCACAGGACAGAGAGAGATTAAGAGAGAGAGAGATAGAGAAAGTGAGAAAATATCCTCTCCATGAGGGATGGCCCACACTACAGTTTGTCCTCCTCTCTGGGTTCTGGGCACACACATGCGCATGCACCTAACATGTTTTCAAGGCTTTTGTTCAGGACATGAACTGCACAGTCAGCTTAAACCACTGAGCCACAGGCTGGCCCTCATTGTCCCTTTCTTTAGTTAATAAATCAACTCTCCTGCAGCATTCATATTGGTAGGCATCCAGTAGATGACTGGGTTATCTGATGAAACAAGCTCTGTCTGGAAGAAAGTGCTTTGTAAGGTGTCACTAAACAAATATGAAACCATGTCCTTGCTATAACAGAAAAGGAAAATAAATGTGGGACAGGGTCTGGGGAACTTGGTGACCTTTGGTACTTTAAAAATATGCCCAGCCCTCAGGGAAGGGCTGCTGTGAGGAAGACCGAAAGAAAGCCCTGTGTTGGGCCGCTTCATTACCTGGCAGAAGGCCAGGGACTCACTGGTGCCCTCGTCTGCTAGGATTTTGTGTTTTTGCATCTCTCTCCTTTTATCCCAAGCCAACATCTCTAAACAAACCTCGCCTTCCTGTTTGCCTCCTCCACCCTCCGGAAGCTGGGAGGCCGAGCAGGGATTTTGTCTGGTGGCTCAGGTGGGCCTTCGTGGGATGATGAGGTTGATACAACAGTCTCTCTCCCTCCTTATCACTACCGTTAGTTACTAGGGGCCATGAGGATGAAGACTGACGGCCCTTCAGGGGTTTGACCTTATTTCGCTTCTCTTGGCAGAAGAGTTTAGGGACTTTATGAAAGACCCTCCCAGAGCTCTGGTGATTTGCCTTTCATTGTTTCTCAGGCCCAGGATACTACTCTGGTTTAGACAGCGCTCTTGCTTGTGCTGCAGGGGGTGGTGGCTGCCAAGCTCTGGAGGAGAGGACCCATTGGTTGGCTATTTCCCTAGGTGCTGTGTTGGCTGCCCATTCAATATCGATTTTTAGATTGCTCCCTGTAATCACACTGCATTATGCTGCACTGGCCCAGGGCCTGTGCAGAGATTGTAACTTGAAATGTTTATTCTCTGGAAGCAGCTGACCTTCTTTTCTTTGACTGCCCCACCAGGTCTGCTGGAGCTCCAGCCTTGTAGCCAACATTCTTCTTACTGTCTAGTGTGAAGAGGTCTGAGAAGGGCATCCACATTTCAATGATTTGCTAGGCTCAGCAGCTTGAAGTTGCTTCAGTCTTGGAAGGTATGGTGGGAGAAGTCGAGCCAAGGAAGTTCCTAAAGAAAGGTAATGCATGAACACCACAAACCTGCGGAGTAGGCCTCTGAAATGCCCTGGTGAGACGAAATACACTGTACTTGAAAACAGAAATAAGGGCGAGCAGCCAGACTTTCCTTTGCAAAATCAGCGCCTCATGTATACTGTTTTGATGGAGCTGTGATGATTCAATAGGAGGTTGTGCTCTTGAGAAACAGCTTGGTAAAAGTCTTAGAAGAGTGCCGGGCTTATGGTGAACACCACATAAGTGTTTGATAAATAAAATACAGCAAAACTGACAACCAGAGAAGGTACAGATAGGAATATGCAGCTGATGCAAGAAGTACCGTATTTGGAGTCTGGGGGAAGTTGTCACTGGTACAGGAGCTCTACGAGAGGTCAGAGCTGCATGAGATTTTGTCAATTGCTAACAGGAGGAAGGGACAGTTCCTCTTAGCTGGGAACTCACTCTGTGAGAAGTGCTTCACGCACATTATCTTATTTAATCACCACCACATTCTCTGAAGTAGGTGTTGCTGCCACTTTTTTTCCAGATGAGGAACCTGCTGAGGGTCATGTGGCTATTGCACAGGGCCACCCCTTCTCTCTGAGGATGGATTTGGGCTTGTTCTTCCCTAGACACCCTGTTGGGGAGAGGCAGAGCACCTCCCCGCACCTTTCCAGTGAGCTCAGGACCACCTGAGGGGCACGGCCATGCCCGGTGGAAGTGGGGGAGCCAGGCCACGGTGGCCTTGCTCCAGCAGCTCTCAGAGGAGCTGAGGCCTGGTCTGGAGTCCTGGAGCTCTCTCAACCTGCCCCTGACTCTTCATGCTTCCTCTCTCCAGGGACTTGTGGCCACGTGCCCAGGGCCTTCTGATAGAAAGTGGGCAGATTTCCTAAAATAGGAAGGCTTGTCACTACCCCTTCTCTCCATTTGGCTGAACAGGATAAAGCCTCCTTAGTATAAATCTCACTTCATGGCTTGTTTTATCAGAAGAAATTTTGGCAAGACAGAGTGAAGCTGAACAGATGCCTTTGGCTCAAGGGCAAGTCTGGAGCCATGGCATTTGCAACCATTGAGCCTGGGGGTTAACTGGAATAATAGGGTGAACTGGGGGTCTGACGGGAGCTGCACTCTGACAGGAGGCTGCTCGTCTGAAAAGGAGGAAAGAAACCCGGGGACTCACTGACTCCTCAGCTGAGTTCTCTACCTCCTTGCACTAGCTGGAAGCAGGACCTGTAAGCTTGGCATTAGAAGGGCCAAATTTGAGTCCAGGTTTTGTCATTTTTCCAGTCAGAAGCGCCTTGAGTGAGCCATTCTGCGACTTGGTTTTCTCGTCCCGTGTAATGGGTGAACAGTCTGGGTCCTGTACTGTAGTCCAGGTGCAGAGCGGTAGGTCTGCACTGAGGGCTGGGCGAAGGCCTGCTGTGCTTCTCAAGCTGATAAAAGAAGAGCTTTTGTCTGCTCACAGACTGCACAGGCATGTCAAGCTTGGAACAGGAAAGGTGAGCCTCAGGGCTGTTCACTCAGAGAGCTTCTGTTGTGTTGCTGACAGGTCAGCCTCTCTCTTCCCCAAATCCTGCCTCTTTACTTTGATTGTAAGAATAAGCACATACTTGGGACCAGCAGGTGGTGTGATGTTTAAGGGTGCTGGACTCCCACATGGCCAACAGCGGTTCAAGTCCCAGACCTGGCAGCTTGCTTTCTCACTTTTTCTCTCTCTCTTTTTCATTCTGTCCTTTCTCTGGTCAAACTAAAAGAAATAAGTAAATAAGCAAATAAATAAAGTTAAATAAAAGTTAAAAAAAAAAAAGAAGAAGCACACACCTCGTCCTTGGGTAGCTGTTTGGAGGTTGCTTGGCTGCTTTAACTTGCTGTTTGGCACTCAGTCTGTTTTTTTGTTTTCTCTTTCTCTGATAAATTTATCTGAAATTGGGTTTCACCTAGTGGAGACCTTCCCACTCTTTTGTTTATGAGGGTTTTTGGGTTTTGTTTTGTTTCTTAATCTGTTTTGTTTTTAGAGTCAGCATTCACCTGATAGTTTTCCAGCTTTGCAAGTGATTGGAGGGAGGCCGTAGGGAGAACAGCAGTGCGATGGTAGCTTTGCTTCCACTTTGTGTGAGTCTGCCTGGAAAAAGACCAAGGAGGGAGAGGGCCAGACCCAGTCTCACAGTCAGCCGTGCTTATCCCACGTCCACTTGTTGCTACATTCGACAGTGGTGGTGAGTTTGGCGGGACGTGGATAGGCTCATAAACATAGGCCCTGGTCCCTCTGCTGATGGCTATGGGAAAGTCTCAGGAGCAGAGCTGTCACCTCTAGTCCCCACTAGAATAACAAAGGCCTGGGGAAGGCTTATCAGAGGGCACTGATCTGTCTAGGCATGTCTTGGCTTAGGGTGTTTTGGATGGGGGTGGAGAAAAAGGTAAACCACGGGAAATGAAAGAAAAAGACAGAATGGCTAAACCCAGAGAGATGTCCCAGCCACCATGGCTAAACCGGAGACAAACTCTGCCTCAGAGTCCCGTGTAAACAGTGCAGTGAGACCCCTGTGCCCCGACTGGAGGCTAGAACTGTGCCATTTCTCAGGAGCAGATGTAAAAATAGAGCAGATGAAGTTCCTGTGCTTGAGGAGCTCATGATCTACCAGAGTTTAAACTAATCCTCAAAGCATGGGAAGATGTGGCAATTGTCACAAAACAACTAGGTGTGTCGATGGCAAATCTGAGCTTACTTCGGCCTTCTGAACTGGCAGACCAGAGGTTTAACGACCTGCACGTCTCCCTTCTTCCTTTGTTGCTTCCCTTCCTGCTAACGGAATACCTACTGTATGCTCCTCACTGTGCAAGCTTCTGGGTAGGAATCACTGTGTTCTAGTGGGTCATCGGAAAAGTCGTGACACATTTTTCATGGAAAAGTATAGAAAAATATGTCATGACTTTCTCAGCCACCCACTAGTAAGGGAGTCACCGGTTTCTACCCAGGGGTGTCAGTGCCAGAGTCAGTGAGTATTACCTAAAGGCCAAGCCATGCTGTCTGAAGGGCAGGAGCCTGGACTTTCGCTAGCAGCTTCAGGGCAAGTGAGCCTCTCCAAGGGCTGTATACTGATGGACCACATCCTAACCTCAGCTCTCAGCTCTGTGTCTGTTCTCTGCCTTTGCTTCTGCTTTGGAATCTAAATCATTCACATGGATTTCACCTCTACCTGGACATTTTCCATTTATTATCTCAGTGTCTGACTTGGGAAGATCTTTATTTATTTATTTTTTTGAGCGGTTTTTGCTATAGGGCGCGTGCGTTTGCCAGAAAGACAGAGAGAGACAGAGAGACAGAAAGCGAGAAATCACCCCCTTGGGCGATGGCCACGCTGCAATCCCTTCTTCTCCATTCTCCTCTCAGGATCTTGGGCATGCACGCACATGCGCCCAGCATGAGTTTAAGCCACTGGGTTCAGGACTTGAACCGTGATCTACTACATGGGAGTCCAGCAACATAGCCATTACGCTAAATGCTGGTCCCAGACTTGGGAAGATCTTTGATATCATCCCTGAGGCAAGACTTTGGGCCAAACCCCTTTTTCACATTAGCTCACTTCCTGGTTTTGATTCTGACCTATTGCTTTGCCTGAGATGGAACAGACTGACTTCAGCCTAATTGAAGAGAAGACTTAGACAAAGACTCATTAAAAAAAAATTATAGTATTAAATGCCAAGAGATCAAGGTTCTGTCAAATGTCAAAGGGCTTGATTTGGGTCCTGAGGGACAGTCAGGATTTGCATAGATGGAGAGGAACAGGGAGTGAGAACATTCTTGGCAGGAGGCAAAGCTTCAGCAAGGGCTCAGAGAAGGGAATGTGCCTAATGAATCCAGGGAGCAAGGAGTAGACTGATTTGCTAAAAATATTTCTTGAGTACCCTCCATCTGTGAGGCATACAGCAGATACTGAGAAAAGGTAACAGTGATCTTTGTCCTCGAGCATCCTGCAGGTCGCCGACTCTGAAATGCCCCCATTGGAACAGAAAAGCCTGGGGGAAGTCGAAGGAATAGAGCTGAGGCCAAGAAGTGGGGGTGCAGAAAAGCATCAGCTCTCCCAGTACAGAGATTTGGATGACTAAAACTGTGTGCTCAGTACGTAATCTTAGTAAAGCTGCAGATTATGTTTAAAGCAAACATTTACAGAGAGGATTGGCATGAGGAATGTGCAAAGAGAGTGAGCAGTTCTGTGTTGCAGAGCTTCGGAACACTGTGGGAGAATTAGACAGCCACAGTGGAAAGAAAAGAAATCAGAGGTCAAGCATGAATGTACTTTACTAGCAGGGTCTCCAGCCCAGGGCTGATGCTCCAGCTGTTTGCTGTGTTGCTATTGTCCTGGTGATCGTGGCAGCAAAGTGTGACAGGCCTGGAGAGACACCTCCCAGGGTGGGAGATTCTTTGGCTTTTTTAACTTGTCCCCAAAAGTGGCTTTGGTTTCTTCTCACAGAATACAGAGGAATACCTGTGGTCCCTGAAATGAAAGAACAGTCCATAGGGCTCTGTGTCATTTTAGCAAGAAAAAGTTCTAACGAAAGAGATGGTTTTAGCCTTTTCACTTGCTCTCCTGAACATGCTCTGAGCTAAATTTTCATAAAGGAACTTGATTTGAATTTGTATTTATAAAAGGTAGTATATAATCAATCAAGGTACAATTGTAAAATAGCCATATATGACATAAGAGCATAGGAGTGTTTAGTAAATTACCATTCATTCAGTTAGTCAACAGATATTTTTATCCCTATCACATTCAAGTCATTCTGCTCAGCACAAAACTAAGTGCCTATTTATAAAAGCTCCACTGGTGCTATCCTCCTAAGTGCACCAGAATGGGGCACTATTAGTCTAATGAACAAGGAATTCTAGACTCTAATTCTTCCAGTAGAAGCATGAACTATTCACATAAGGGGAAAGACAGAGGCAAGGGCATTCTTCACTGGGCTGTGGAGGCCATTTGGCCCTAGGCCTCAGTCCGCTCCCACTTGGGACTTTGTGAGGCCACTGAGCTGTATAAGTGGGGTATGCAGGAAACATTTGATCAAGAGGGCTTGATATAGAGAACAATCTATAAAGTGGGGAACAGTCCCTCTTGTGGAGTCCTACAAGGGGGTGGAAACTGACTCATCTCTGGTGAAGCTGGTCCCTTTCAGATAACAAGCAGGTTCACTTTGCCTGTTCTCCACACTGGGTGAATTTCATTTGAATTAGCCTGCTGGGTGTGAAAGCATGTTCCCAAGAAAAAAAGCAACACAATAATGTGTGTGTATGTGTGTGTGTGTGTGTGTGTGTGTGTACACACATATATATTTACATACTCTTTTTAAAAAAGAACTATTTAATTTTATTTATTATTGTTATTATCTAATTTGACCAGAGAGACAGAGAGATGGGGGCATGGGGGGGCTGGGAAGCAAGCCACCAGGCCTGGAACTCAAACTGTGGTTGGTCATGTGGGAGTCCAGCACCTTAACCCCCACTCCACCTTCTGGCCCCTATATTTACATACTCTTAATTCCTTCAAGGAAGGCAGGATTTTGGCCAAAATATTTTCTATGGAGGAGGATGGAGGCCTGGAAAAATCTTTCTAAATGAAGGCTACTTTATTGTTTGTGCTAATATTTCTTTTCTTTTTATTTGTCTTCCAATAATTCCTACATAGTAATTGATCGCATACAATAATTTACTAATAGTTAATAATAATAGCTGCTATTTATTGAGCAACTCACATGCCAGTGACTCTGCTAGATATTATATTGTCTCATTTTTTTTCAAACAAAAGGTCTCCCATATTTATTACTGAACCAACCTACCAATACAGAACATGGAAATAAAGTGAAGCATCATGTTTTGTAATGAAACAACCCCAAGTGTCCAGGCAATGGTGACCAATTTCAGCTTAATGTGGAAAGACCATAGTGACCTTGCGACAGCATAAATATGTGGGCCATCTCCTGTCCATTCCTTATAGACCCAGCTTGGTTCTTCTCCAGTGTCTCCTCTTGGAGTTGTACCTGATTTTATTACGGGTTTTCACTTGATTCCATTGGGGAATGGGACAATTTTGCTTCTGTTTCTTGGCCAGAAGCCACTTGATTCTGAAAGTCTTGTGAAAAGACATGGCGAAGAACTGAGCGGCCCGCACACACCATGGTGGTAGAGAAAGGAAGAGAGCTATTGTCTTGAATTTTTAAAACATATATGAAAATTGGGTATTATTAGTTCCACTTTATTCTTGTGGAAACTGAAGCTCAGAGAGGTTAGTAGAAAAGGTGTAGACATACAAACTAATAAATGATAGAGCTGGGGCCAGCAGGTGGCGTGGTGGTTGAGGTGCTGGACTCCCACAAGACTGACCATGGGTTCAGTCCCAGACCTGATGGCTTGCTTTCTCACTTCTTCTCTCTCTCTGGTCAAATTTAAAAATAGTAGTAATAAATGAATAAAGGAAATAAAATAATTCTAAAAAAAATGATAGAGTTAGATTTATAACTCAGGCTTACCAGGCTCCAACACTACACCCTTCCCACTAAACTCCACCAGCTCCTAGCCACTTTCCTAAAATTTTTGAGGGCAAATGAGAAGGTAGCTTGAGCAGAAACGGTGACTACAGAAAGTTTGGTTCTGAGCACAGATGCTGCTGGGCCACATCCAATCCAAGGAGGTATGTTTAGGCTGGCTATGAAGGGTATAACATGGTGCCATTTCTTTCCTTTTTTTTGCCTTTGTTTGAAATGTCATTTGAAACAGAATCTGCCCTTAAAAAAAAAAATTAGTATAGGCTGCATGCACTCACTGGAGAGAGTCAGAGAGACAGAAAGTGAGAAAGCATCCTCCCCACCCCTGCCAGGGATGACCCACTGCAAACCTCTCTCCTCCATTCTCTTCTTGGGATTTTGGGCATGCAAGCATATGTGCCTAGAGTTTTTCAAGCCATCAAATCTGGGACTAGAACCACTCAGCCATATGGAATCCAGTCGCCTTAACTACCATACCACCTGGCTGGCCCTAACTCACCCTTTCTCATAAGATCCTGCATATTCCTTGTTCCCAGCAATGTGAAAGAAAACAAAGCTCAGAAAAGAAAAGAATTTGCCTGGGAGAGGCTCACTGCACACCAAGATCCCTTTTTCCTCTTGCACTGGAGATGCAGCAAGTCCTCTTTATCCCCACCTGATTACTCATTCAGAGGAAGAAAGAAAACTGGGGGCAGGGTATACACTGAGGATTGGGCCGCTGCCCCAGAAGGCCTATTTTTCTGGCAATGCAGATTACCTGGAAGCTGTTACCTTTGCCCTAATTCATTTTATTGCATGCATACTTATCCTTTTTGCAATGCTTTCAAACAATGGGTGTGGTGGCCCATGAGTTGAAACCTGTCTTAATTATGTACTGAAGCCAGCTTTTGGAGTGTTATTACTTGCTTAATGATAGCAGCTTGCAAAACAGTTTCCATGGCTCTCAGCACAGCCTTGCCTGCATTGCCATACATCTGCTCAGAAAAGGGTTTGCCATTTAGAAATGCAGGCATTTGACTCTGGAAAATGGTGCCCTGACACAATTAGCAGCAGAGTATACAGTGTCCTCTAAATGTCCTTGTGTAGTGATCAGTATTGACTTCAGTAGCATTTTTAGCTGAGGGGTGTGACAACCTTTGAAACTAGGGGAGAAATTGCTGGTTTTATTGATGCATTACCAGGACCAGAATTCCCCAGGGCCTATCATTAGCTCTTCAGAGGAATTTTTGCGAAGCCCACAGTACTTGTGAAATTCCCATGTAAGCACCATCAATATTGCATATGTAAGAACTTTTTTCCCCATTTGTGGTATTACCACCTTCATACTTAGTTATAATATTTAGGCAAAGATGTTCAATAAGACAGAAATTTAGAGCCATTCTCACATATGGCAATGTTACATTTTTCCAGTTTTCTAGCCTTCTCAGGGAATGTCATATTCCAAACAGTATGTTTTTCAGTATCTAAAATTTACCCCTTGAAGTTAAAAAATTATTTATTTATTATTATTTTATTTTTTTACTTAACAAAAAGTTTATTATGAAAATATATATAATCTGATTTTTATATTATAATAAAACAGGTCTGTTGACAAGGGAACATGGATTTTTCTGTTGAATAGCCATTATTTATACTTGTTCCAAGGCTTCTAACATGATGATATATTTCCTTATGTTACCACCATTCCAGTATTATTCTGTTGCCCACTGGTCGCCATCTCCACACATTCATCTATCACAAGATTAATAAATGAATCAAATCCCCACAATATTCCTTAGATATGTCTGCCACAATTTATTTTTAATGATAACTTCTGTCCATAAATTTTTTCAACTCAGAAGGGTGAACTTTGCTTAGGGTCCCTGCTCAGAGGGCTCAGAGATGCCTTTTATTATTATTATTATTATTATTATTATTATTATTTTAAATTTTAAGTGAGATATTTGCTATAAGGTGCATGTGCTTTATGGAGAGACAGAGAGGGACAGAAAGCAAGAAATCACCCCCCCCCTCCCCCGAGGGAGGATGGCTATGCCACAGTCCCTTCTCCTCTATTCTCCTCAGGATCTTGGGCATGCACACACACATGACTGCATGAGTTTTAAGCCATCAGGTCCAGGACTTGAATCGTGACTGACTACGTGAGAGTCCAATAATGTAACTGTTATGTCATTTGCTGATCCTGAGGTAAAAAAGTTATGATATTAAGCTTCGTTGATGTAGTTTTGGTTTCTTAAATATTACATATTTAATGTAATATTTTTAATGACTTGGGACAGTATCAGAGATTGTATGACGCACTGATCTTCTCTCTAGGCCATTGAAATACATGGGGTTGGCCATTTGTCCCCTCCACTAGCTGTCCCCAAGTAGCTGGATGGCTGTGTGCTTTTACCTCCCTAGAGCCTTTAGCACTCTCCACCATCATCTCTCCCTTCCACCACATGTTCTATTGCTTCTAATTCACAGCCTTATTTCTCACAGAGTAGGAGTAAGGACTTGGAAATGGCTGCTTCCTTAGAGGTTGACCACATGGGTCCTTGGCCCAGAGGGCCTCTTCCTCTACTCCAGAATTCACAGCTTTTCTGTGGGTGGTAAGGGTGGAGACAGGAGGTGCTTCCAGTCTTCAGGGCTTACTGGAGGAGCATTTCAGCCTGTAGGAGGTTACAGAGCCATCCTACATATGATAAGCCTAGTGTCCTTTATTTGCAGTTCTACCTTTGATGGAAGGGTAAAACTGGGAAGATGAGAAGGGGCAAGTGAAGAAAATTTATAAATTGGACTTGGAAGGGGGAAACAATGACATGGGAAAACGACCTAAGGAAATCAGTCAGGTGGGAGGATGCCACGTATCTCTTTTGCCCATCCTGCAGCTAGCTCACCAGAGAAGACCAGGGTGGAGTTTTCATATAAACAAGTAAGAGAATGATTTTGGGTTCCCGTACAAATGACTGTCCTCTATAGACAGGCAGGAGGCAAGCGGCTACATCACCCAACTGTCTGAGAACCCACTGCAGAGGTCCTGGTCTTAGTTCTGATCTCTGTCTGTCTCTGTCCTCGCTGACTCCCATTAGAAATGAGAACTCACATACTTTGCTACCTAGAGTATAAACTTGTCCTTGGGAAGAGCAAGCCCCAGCCATCACAGCACCCAGAAGAGAGCTGAGCACCAGGTAGACCCTTGCTGACCTGATTTATAATATATTTACTAAGTAAAATATAAATGGGTGGTTCCAGAGCAGCCTACGCTTTCTGCCTCTAGTCTCTAAGGGAAATGTGACCCATTTTGCTTCATGTACTACTTGGGTTGGCAGGAGATACCAGAATGAAACTATAGCAAAGAATTGACCCCTCAAGGTTAAATCTTTGAATTTCCAAAAATTTATCATAATAGATATAACTGCTTGTTTAAGTCTGTCTTTGGAGATGGACTGTGAGCTTCAAATTAGCGGAGGCTGGAGGCCAGCAGGTGGCATGGTGGTTGAGGCACTAGGCTCCCACATGGCTGAGTGCGGTTTGAGTCCTGGATCTGGTGGCTTGCATTCTCACTCTCCCCACTCCCAACCCCATCTCTCTGTCTCTCTGGTCAAATTGAAAAAGAAGAAATAAAATTAAGTAAATAATTATAAAAAGCAAACAAACAAACAAAAAATTGGGGGCTGTTTGCCTTCTCACTGAAGCTTCAGCCCCATTAAAGTGCTTGCCACGAAATGAGCACTTGGAATAGGTGTTGGATTAGGCTTGACATAGCACTTCATTGTGTCTTCTGAACAGCCCCGCAAGAGTATTTAGTGGGCAGAGATATTCTTCAGACTAGGTGTTTGAGCTGAAACACCTGGTTTAAGAAAGGTTTTAAGCAAAATGGGTGCTGTCCCCTGCAAGACTGATAGGAAAGCCTGCACTGTCTTTACGGTTTTCTGTCTGTGATTACCTGTTATCAGGTCAGCAAGGGTCTACCCGGTGCTCAGCTCTCTTCTGGGTGCTGTGATGGCTGGGGCTTGCTCTTCCCAAGGACAAGTTTATACTCAAGGTAGCAAAGTATGTGAGTTCTTATTTCTAATGGGAGTCAGTGAGGACAGAGACAGAGATCAGAACTAAGACCAGGACCTCTGCAGTGGGTTCTCAGACAGTTGGGTGATGTAGCCGCTTGCCTCCTGCCTGTCTATAGAGGACAGTCATTTGTACGGGAACCCGAAATAACTCTCTTACTTGTTTATACAAAAACTCCACCCTGGTCTTCTCTGGTGAGCTAGCTGCAGGATGGGCAAAAGAGATACATGGCATCCTCCCACCTGACTGATTTCCTTAGGTCGTTTTCCCATGTCATTGTTTCCCCCTTCCAAGTCCAATTTATAAATTTCTTCACTTGCACCTTCTCATCTTGCCAGGTCTCAGATCTTGAGCCTCCCTATCTGCCCTGAGCCTGTTGCCCGTCTGAATGTGCACTGCTCAGGTGCGAGACTGTCATTCATCTTTCCTTTTACTAAATTTTTCCTACACACCACCTCTGTGATCCTTCACTTCTGGGCTTTGCTTTGTATTTTCCAAGATAAGATGAATTATTGATACTATATGTATTTGCTTTTCAAACATTTACCTTCTGTCATTAAAGTGCTGTGATTGGCATCATGGAGAGGTGAAGGAACGAACATTCACCTCCCCAGAGTCAGAGCACACCATTAGTACTCAGTTTTCTGAGACTCTTCTAAGACTTTCTGAGGAAAAAAAAAAAAAAAAAAGAACCTTGAGATTTAAGTTGAACCCTTGGATTGTAAAAATTTCATTTATCTTTTTTTTTTTTTTGAGAGGTTTTTGCTATAGGGCACATGAGCTTGCCAGAAAGAGAGAAAGAGACAGAGAGACAGAAAGCGAGGAATCACCCCCCAGAGGGGATGGCCAAGCTGCAGTCTCTTCTCCTCCTTTCTCCTCTCAGGATCTCAGGCACACACGCACACGTGCCCAGCATGAGTTTAAGCCACTGGGTCCGGGACTTGAACTGCAGTTGATTACATGGGAGTCCAGCAACATAACCATTATGCTAACTGGTGGTCCCCATTTATCTTAATAATTATACATTAAGAATGTATACATTAAGATGGTGGGTGATCCTAATACCCCAGGTGGAGATGGACATTATCATGGGTAGGCGAAAATTTACATTTCTATTTATCCTCTCCTCAGACACCAGCTCATGGTCGGTGGATGTGAGATGGAGGGTATCATTTAATACTTGCTTGTGTAGTTCTGGGAATGCCTCCCTCACTTGCAGACACAGCTGTAAATATTATATTTCCTTGGGAGATGGGGGACATCTCATAGGAACCATAATCACTGGTGAAGAAAGATGTTTCCCCTTCTGTGATGAGAGACAGGAGTCAAAACTGAGACACGATGAGCAACAGGTGAGGTGGAGGTGGGGCCCTGGTCTCCTGCTGTCAGCTTCTCTGGCTCTGCTGTCTCTTCTCACCAGTGGTAGCAGCAAAGAGTTACCATGAGAGGACAACCACGGGGCCAGCAGGTGGCATGGTGATTAAGGGCACTAGACTCCCACATGGCTGACCATGGTTTGAGTCCTGATCTGGTGGCTTGTCTTCTCACTTTCTCTCTCTCTGTCCCTCTCTGGTCAAATTAAAACAAACAAATAAATAAATAAATAAAAAAGAGAGGACAACCACAATTCTCTTCTGCAGTGGAATCATGGGACATGTTTGATAATGGTGGGGACTCAGTGAGGAACTTAGACTGCTAATAATGACACTGGGTAGAGAATCGGGAGTCAAAGACCTTGCGGTTTTGTCCCTAATCATTTCCCCCTAGTTTGATGGGTGCAGAACATAAAGATTAGGTAAAGAAGGACAAACTATGGTCTTTGCTTTCAGAGAGAATCACTGTATGATGGGGAAATTAGGGAAACTGACACAAAACCACACAACATAGGAGAGTGAACAGAGCAAAACAGAGAAAATGTTGAGTGTGAGCAGAGTGTGCGGTTGGCCATTCTGAGTGGTCCAAACTGGAATAATAATGTTGTAGTCACCTTGGAGATCCCTTAAAATGATTGATGATATTTGTTTCACTTCATGACATATATGTTCTCACTAATGCTGAAGAAGAGATAAGGATTTAACTTTGCTCATTCCTCCTAACCTTGTTACATTTTTATTTACCAAGGCACTTGGTTCTTTAATTCTCTTAATATTGTAAAACTCAAAACGGGATCATGCATTAAGCTCCTGTCATCAGTGATAGTGTAGGTAGTAGTAAGTAAAAAAATCTGGAGGTAGGACCTGCAGGTGGCACGGTAGTTAAGGTGCTAGACTTCCACATGGTTGACTGCAGTTTGAGCCCCTGACTTGGCTCCTTGATAATCATACCAGGTGCATGTGTATGTATGCTCAAAATCCCAAGAGGAGAATGGAGGAGAAGGGATTGCTGTGTGGCCATCCCCCCTGGGGTTGATTTCTCTCTCTCTCTCTCTCTCTCTCTCTCTCTCTCTCTCTCCAGTGAACACATGAGTCTTATGGCAAAAACATTTTAAAACATTTTTTAAAAATCTGGGAGGCATTATTTTGAACTACACAAGGCCCCCAAAGACCAGACTAAAAATCAAAATGGAATCACTAGTGTCTCCATGTCATCAAGCCAAAACTAAGTCTGGCTTCAGAAAAATTAAGAGAGAGAATAGCGTAGTTTCGCAAACTGGCCAGTTTGGTAATGAAGCTCCTCCTTCACAACAGAAGTAACTTAATGTTAAGTACTCAGCTATTTTCCTTTTGTTCTTTCTCCCTGTCCCCACCTTATACTTTGTAACTTATACTTTGTAACTTTGAAATGACCAATGTTTTTATTCTTTGTTTATATTTTCTGTTTTTTTCCCCCCTTAACTGCCACAGAGCATGAGAGAGAGACAGAGACAGACAGACAAGAAAAAGTACCCTCGCCCCTGCCAAGTGGGGCATGGTCACACTGCAATCCTTTCTCCTCTGTTCTTCATCCTTTCGGAATTTGGGGCACACATACCCTGCATGTTTCCTAAGCTGTCAGGGTTGGGACTCAAACCACTGTCAGCCATGTAGGATCTGGTTCCCTTAACCTCTAGCCACAGGACTGGTCCTGTTTATGCTTTCTTTAGACCTTCTATATATAGAAAATCAACCTCTGCTCATTGCCCTGGAATACACATTGCATTTTATGAAATGAAGAGTTGCCCAATTCAAGAAACACAAGTAAAGTCAATTGTTTTTTGAACTTTGTGATAGCTTTTCCTTATATCAGCCAGGCCAACAGGATAGGATTTAAGATCAACTTGCTCCCATCTCTGCTCCTGGGAAAAACTGCCCTCTTCTTTCCTCCTCTACTCTGCCTTAAAGCACATGGCCACCTTGGTCAGGGAAACATATTTGTTAAACATTAGCCAAGAAGAAATATTGAGTCTCCTGTGTGGGGTAAGAATCATGTGAGGATTTCCTAGACAATGCAGATATTGGGGACTTTTCTGTGTTTTTCTAGTTGCCACTCTCATGATGGAAGTGAAACTCAAAACATTTCAGAGTAAATCTCGTAGTTACTTATTCCTTCTTCCTCTAGGAGATCAGAAGTAGAGGAGGGGAAAAAAAGCTATGAAATATTTCTTCTGCCGGTCCTAGGGATTATTGATGACTAAAATGATAAATGTCTTTAGAAAAAAAGTGACGCTAAGAAAGCACTTTTGTATGCGTGTTAAAATTCTGTTCTAGAGCTTTATAAATGGCACAGTAATTTTAAAACGTTTGATGTTTCAGTATTCTCCCTTGCAGAACATGGGTTTTGTGGTTCATTCAGTGGCAGCTAGGTAAAAAACAAGTGCTTTGATCAGATCTCATCACTGAACATATCCCTACTGCCTGGGATAAATCCTTCTCTTAAGACTTTTCTTTCCCACATTTCTTCTCACAGAATTATAGGCAAAATGGTAAACACATAGCTCTTACTTTCCTACCCCAAACTGTTATCAGCTACTAAATAAATATAGCGATGGTTCTCAAAAAAGGGGTCCCTGGACCAACAGAATCGGGACCTGGGGACTTAGAAATACTGACTCAGAAGCTCTGCAAGTAGGCCCAGCCAGCTGTGTTTACAAGCCCTCCAGGTGATTAAAAAAAATTTTTTTAAAGTTTTTATTCATTTATTTATGATTTACTTATTGAAGAGGGAGAGAAAGAGAGCACCCTAAAAGGGTATCAATACCATGATCCACCCTCAGCTTTAGCCAGCCCCAGATCATGGGTGTACATGTGTCCAATGTACCCAGAGAGGTTTCCAGACACAAACCTGGAACTTGCCCATGTAGGTCAGCCTCCTAGTGCATCATGTTTTACCACCATGCCACTGTCCAGCACTCTTCCAGATGATTCTGATGCACATTTAAGTTTGACAAACACAACGTTAGAGAAACAACATTAAGTGGTCTCTAGAGCTTGCCACTGAGAAACTTTCACGTTGTAGCCCCCTGCCACCTGTTCGGCCTGGTGGTGCTCCCTGTACATTTCTCTGTGTGGTGCTCTGGTTACACTGGAGAGGCCCTTCATTTTCTTGCTTTCCTGCCTTTATTCAATGGCTCCTGTGCCTGATATTATCTCCCCTTCCTTATCCCTTATCTGTCTGCTCAGTTCTTTACCTAAAAGCTTCGACTGCCTTCAGCGCTGGCAGGCATGTTTCTGATGAGGGATGTTTTTCAGCTGGAAAAGCAAAGATGGCGATCTCCAGTTAGTCACAGGCCCATTAATCACCCTAATGGAACCCCAGTAACACTGAAGGGTTTCTTCAGGTGATGATTTGCAAACAACCTCTAATCTGCACAGAGGTTAACTATCATTTGCTCATTGTTCCCCTTCTGGGAGCCTCCAAAGGCAAGTGTTGTGACAGAAGAGGGGATGATTCAGTTTAGACCTGATGGGAGAACAGGATATAAAATCCAATACCACTGATGTGAGCAACGAACAACAGTGATAACCTATATTTAAATGGCATGAGTCTTGCTAATTATCTCCTGCAGTATCTAGCCTCCCAAGCCAAATGCATCCTCAGGATGTGAAATGC
Organism: Tupaia tana; assembly: GCA_026018925.1. Taxonomy (NCBI): domain Eukaryota; kingdom Metazoa; phylum Chordata; class Mammalia; order Scandentia; family Tupaiidae; genus Tupaia; species Tupaia tana. Next base: position 179,563,976 of record JAKSZU010000003.1, read on the forward strand.
ATACTAATATTTTAAGTACTGGAAAACCCTCACAGCTCATAAAAAGTGAAGTACATACAGTAAGCCCATGATTTGTTTTTATCATTTGTTTATTTATTTATTTTCACAATTTCCCACAAACATTTATTTTACATATCAAAAAGTTTTTGCTCAAACTTCATAGTTCTTTACAGTTAATAAACAACTTTCAAAATTTCATAAAACTGAATTTTAAAGATAGTGTTTGAAATATTGTTATAATTTTGTTTGTGACTCTGTAACAATAGAGACAGTATAGTTCTAAATATTTTTGAGAAAATATTTACAGGTCAACTACTCAAGCTGTTGAAAAGCAAACAGCCAGCAAATAATTCACACATGAACCTTCTCAATTCAGCCCTGCCTACCAAGTATTTTGTGATATACCATCTGCTAGCAAAGATCAGTCTCTTTTTCTTCCTTAAAAATCTTCCTCAAGATAATCCTTTGGTTGTGGCTGCTCTTTTACAATCTCTACTGATTACAATAGTGGGCTGGAAAAGTCCAAGTTATTTTATGGCACAAATTCTTCATATAGCTTCTCTAGTCCTCTCTGCCAGGCAGAACTATTTATGGTGCCAGGCAATCTTTCTAAGAGTTTCTGTTGGCTTACTTGAGATCTACCTTAGTTCCACAGTTTCCTGGTTTAATCTTCAGATATGACATTCCATTCAAAGGCCTGTCCAATAACTAGTATTTCCAATTTCTGATCCCAGGCAATAGGTTATTATTGAACTTATGCAAATAACTATTCAGTCACAAAATAAGAATACTCCCAAATATTTCCCAATTCCAGAGGGGTCAGGAAGGGAGAAAAGCTTGTTTCCATTTAAACAAACAAACAAACAAACAAGAAGAAAAATCACTTTAACAAATTGCTGAGCCTATCAACAGCTCAAAAAATAGCAAAATCCTTAAATTGGGAAAACAAAGCATAGTAAAGAAAAAAAAGCAGTAATTTTTTACTCAAAAGTCATCAAATTTTATTTCACCAGTTCAATCTTCTGTAATTACTCTCTCTTCTGTTGAATTTGCAGTTACTGTGGTCCGATCTTTCCGTTTAAATCCTGGAAGTTAACATTCAGCATTATTATTCATATATCTTGTCCCTAGCATCAAGTTGGTCATTTTCTTGGTTGCTTTTTGTTCTCTTATTTCTGTATGTGTGTCTTTAGTTTTCCTGTTAAGGCACTCCTTTCAGAACTTCTTAAAGAACTTGTCTGGTATTGGTAAATTCTTTCGGATTTTGTTTATCTGAAAATGTTTTTATCTTTTCTTCCCATATGAAGGATAATCTTGCCAGGTATAGTATTCTTGGTTGAAACTGTTTTTCACTTAACACTTTGTATATATTTTCCCATTCTTTCCTTGCTCATTGTTTCTAATGAGAGGTCTGATGTTAGCCTGATGGGATAACCTTTATAAGTAACCTGATGCTTCTCTCTTGCCAATTTTAGTATCTTGTCTTTGTCTGTGGTTTTTGCCAATCTGGCTATGATGTGCCTTGGAGAAGATCTCCTTGAGTTGATTCTATTAGGGTACTTTGTCTTTCTTGGGTATGTGTATTTGAATGCCTCTCTAGATTTGGAAAGTTTTCTTCCAAGATTTCATGGAATAGATGATCAATGCCCTTATTAGTTTCCTCACCTCTGGGACACCAATTATCTGGATATTTGGGTGCTTAATGGTATCTAGTATTTCTTGTATTGTATTCTCTCTCACTCACTTTTTTTTTTTTGTTATTTTCTCAGTATTTTTGGTTGTTTTATCTAGGTCAGAGGTTTTGCCTTCAATATCTGAGATTTGATCTTTTGCATGGACTGATCTGGTTTTAATACTTTTGAGGAAACTTTTGATTTCCTGTATTGCAGTCTTCATCTCTAACAGCTCTATTTGATTATTTTTTATGGTGTATATTTCCTCTTTCAGATTGTGCAAGAACTTCCTTACCTCCTGGAACTTGTCTTTTTTCTCCTGTATCTTCTGGCGTTCATTGTCTCTCTTGCATCTTGTCTAGTTTTGTCACTATGGATATTCTAAATTCTCTATCAGACATTTCCATGAGTTCCACTGTACTGTCTTGTCTGAGTGTTTCAGGGGTCTAGAAGATGAGGTTAGAGTATAGCTTTAGTTGCCTTGGTCCCTGAACATGCCAGGACACACCTCAGATTTAAAATGGCTTATTTTTTTAAAAAATTTATTCATTCATTCATTTTATTTTAGTTTGACCGAAAACAGAGACACAGAGAAAGAGAGAGGGAAAGTGAGAAAACAAGCCACCAGGTCTGGGACTCAAACCATAGTCAGCCATGTGGGAGTGTCCAGCACGTTAACCATCATGCCACCTGCTAGTTCCCTAAAATGGTTTCTTGTCTGAGTGTTTCAGGGGTCTAAGTCCAATGTATTCACTTCTGCCAGTTCTACGTGTCAAAATGATCACTTCTTTATTGAGTCTGCAAACAAAATTGAAGTAAAGATCCTAAATTCTCAACCAGTCTCTGTAGTGCAATGATTAAAATGTATGTATGTCTACCAACATGGCCCCCACTGTTTTAGAGGAGTCATTCATTAGCTCCTCAGTTATTTGGAGTCAGAAGCCTAGGTTCAAGTCCCAGTGTCACCACTTATTAGTTTTATAATTGTGGGGGAGCAGGCATCCTCTTAGTGTATAAATGGACCATAATGACTAACATGCCTTGCTTCCTTTGCAGGGCTGTCGTGAACACCAATGGGATCAAAGGTCCCCTTATAAATGGCAAAGGTTAGTGTGAGTAATAGTCGGTACTATTATTTCGATCACTCATGCCCTTCTGGCTGCTTCAATACCACAGCCTTACTGTCTCACATGTCAATCCAAAAAATCATTCTCCTTGTATTTATGTCAAAAATGCCTAATATGGATTGTGACCCCAGAGTGACTGGGGTTTGGTTGAAAATGGGCACTAGCTTTTAGTTATAATGTTTACCTAAAATATTGTAGGTAGATTATGGAAGGATTTGGGAAAAGCAAATTTGATTCAGAGCAATGATTTTTCCCAGAATGATCTTCAGGCTTATCTCTTTGTTTACAAAATAATGAGTTCTTAGGATTGGGGTGGGGACTGTAGAGGTGAGCTGGTTTAGCCTTTCACACTTTTCAGAAGTTTGTGTGACAGTATCCTTAACAAGTATTATCTATATCTATATCTATCTATATATAGCTCTTGCTTGGACACCTCTAGAGATGTGTGGGATCATCATCTAATTTCATCTTTTTCATTTTTTTTCAGTTTATTTATTTCTTCCATGAGTGAGAGAGAAAGAGATGGAGAGACAACACCTGCATCAAGTTCTTGATACTGCAATCCAGCTTCAACCAGCCCTGGATCATAGGCACATCCATCACTGTTGTAGGGAGGTCTCTGGATAAGAACTGGAACCTTCTCGTGTGGGTCAGTCTTGCAGAGCAGAACATTTTATTGCTATGCCACCATCTAGGCCCCATTCCATTGTTTTATATTTCCTGTTATTGGAATAATCTTTCCATTTTCGAGCCAAAATTGTCTTCTCTTTTACTTCCAACTCTTGCTCTTCATTCTCAAGTCTGATAGAACACACAGGCTGCTCCTTCCTTGATATGACAGGACTTCCTTTTCTCTTCTGGATGAGGAGCATAAATGTTTGTACAAGGATCTCCTCACTTAACAACTGAGTTAAGTTCCTAAGATTAGGTTATTAAGCAAATTGGTTGATAAGCAAGGAGTTTAAAGGCAGATGTCTTTCAGTTCTTACATGATCTGAAAGAGGAAATACACACCATAAGAAAGAATTAAATGGAACTATTAGTGATGAAGACTATAATACAGGAAATTAAAACCTCCCTTGAAAGTATTAAAAGCCGACTAGAGGGACCAGCAGTTAGCGTAATGGCTATGTTGCTGGACTCCCATGTAGTCGACTGCAGTTTGTGTCACGGACCCAGTGGCTTAAACCTCACACTGGGCGCATGTGCATGCGTGCCCAAGATCCTGAGAGGAGAATGGAGAAGGGATTGCGGCATGGCCATCCCCCCTGGGGGGTGATTTCTCGCTTTCTGTCTCTGTGTCTGTCTAGTGAGCGCTCGTGCCCTATAGCAAAAACCCCTCCAAATAAAAAAGCTGACTAGATCACATAAAAGATCAAACCTCAGATGTAGAAGACAGAACCTCTGAACTAGAAAAATTCACCAAAAAGACAGAAAATAACCCCAAAAATGAGAATGATATACAAGAAATACTAGATACCATTAAATGCCCAAACATTCAGATAATCAGTATCCCAGAAGGTGAAGAAACTAATAAGGGCATTGATAATCTATTCCATCAAATCCTGGAAGAAAACTTTCCAAACCTAGAGAGGCATTCAAACATCCAGACCCAAGAAATACAACGACCCCACATAGAATCAACCAAGAAGATCTTCTCTGAGGTACATCATAGCGAGATTGACAAAACCACAGACAAGACACTAAAATTGGCAAGAGAGAGATGTCAAGTTACTTAAAAAGGATATCCCATCAGGCGATCATTGGACCTTTCATCAGAAACAATGCGAGCAATGAAAGAATGGAAACATATATTCAAAGTGCTAAGTGAAAAACAATTTCAACTAAGAATACTATACCCAGCAAGATTATTCTTCATATGGGAAAAAAAGATAAAATCATTCTCTGGTAATCAAAACCCAAAAGAATTTACCAACACTAGACTAACTGTCCAAGAAGTTCTGAAGGGAGTGCTATATCAGGAAAACTAAAAACAGACACACAGAAATAAGAGCTAAAAAACAAAAAACAAACAAAAAAAAAAATCCAAGAAAATGGAGGACAAGTCCGGAGTTAAATGTTAACTTCCAGAATTTAAACGGAAAGATCAGACCATAATAACTGCAAATTCAACCAAAGAGAGATTAATTACATGAGACTGAACTGGTGAAATAGAATTTTGTGAGTTTTGACTAAAACATTACTGATTTTCTTCTATACTTTGTTTTCCAGATTTAAGGAATTTTGTCTTTCCTGGAGCTGTTGATAGGTTCCTCTACCTACTGTTTGAACAGAATCCTAGCCTTTTTCTTGGCTTTAAGTCTTAAGCAAATTTCTCTTAACCATTTTTTATTTTGATTTATTAAAGCTAAAACTTCTTTTTTGTAAAGAATTAATTATTTAACTTTATTATTCATTCATTTATTTTAACTTGACCAGAGAGAGAGACACAAAGAGAGAGACAGGGAAAGTGAGAAAGCAAGCCACCAGGTCTGGGATTCAAACCACAGTCGGCCATGTGGGACTGTCTAGTGCCTTAACCACCACACCACCTGCTGGTCCCATTTTTCTTGAAATTAAAAAAAAAAAAAATACTTATTGGGACCAGCAGTTAGCGTAATGGCTATGTCGCTGGACTCCCATGCAGTCGACCGTGGTTTGCATCCCGGACCCGGTGGCTTAAAACTCATGCCTGGTGCGTGTGCGTGCATGCCCAAGATCCCGAGAGGAGAACGGAGGAGAAGGGATTGCGGCATGGCCATCCCCCCTGGGGGGTGATTTCTTGCTTTCTGTCTCTCTGTCTCTCTCTGTCTGTCTGGTGAGCGCACGCACCCTATAGCAAAAACCTCTCAAAAAAAAAAAAAAAAACTTATTTAATGACTGCAGTAAGCAATATAGCCCCAGCTAGGTGCTACTTTATAGGATGTTCATTCTACTCACTGGTTTCATGCCTATAGTCAGACGTGTGTTCATAGATCTGTATATATCAGCTGCACTTGCTACTGAAAGTATTTAGATTAATTAAGACCTTTTGCGATTCAATAAAATGTGAAAAAATAAAAGCATGGAAAGCAACTTAGATACCACAGTCAGTGTGGGAGGAAGGTGGGAAATGGCAGAGGATAAGAGGTAGGGAATCAAAGGGGGGAAAAAAGAAGCAATGTATTTAAGAAACAAGAAATGGAAAATTACTTGTTGATGATAACATGTATGGTCATATCCTTGATTGGGCCAGTATACAGTGTATTCTGGATGGGAAATCTCATTTTGTATGCTATAATGATGTTCAGTGAATGAATGTAAAATACATAAATTTAAAATAAATAAAATAAAATAAAATAAAATAAAGGCAGATGTCTTGTGGTAGGTCATGGCACCATAAGATATGTATTTTTCAATTGATGTCACATAACACCACAATAGAATAATATCATTTTGTATCCATACAAAAAGCATCCATTAGTAAGCTCCAAAAAGTGATAAGAAACACCACATAATCATATATATAATCACACACAACACAATCATATATATACAGCATAATCATTTTTATTTATTCTGAAGCCTACTATGGGCGTGCAAAAGTGTACAGATTTTAAACAAAATATGTTATCTTGCATCCTTGTGAATGCTTCATACAGTAAATATTGACTGACTGCAGGTTCAAGACAAAGACTGAGAAAGGAGATTCCTGACTTCGAATAGGGATTCCCTCCCCTGCAAGATTAGTCTTAAGTCCCAGCAGTGGTTAACCAGGTCGCTTGTTAAGTAGAGTGGCTGTGATGTAATTTTTGGGGGCAATCATAGACTAGTGATGAGCTACTGGATCTTGATGGCCTTGTAATAAGGCAGCCTTTCCTTTGAATGGTCCCACTGACACAAACACACACCCCTTCACTGCAGCTCTCAACTACCAGAATTAAAAATAAACCCAACAGTAACTAGACCTCCAAGGTTCCAAGTCTCCAGGGGACCAACTCAGCAACGCTGGGCTGTAGGAGCAGCCTGATGCTGTCTGTTGAATGCATTTGGTATAGTTCTTGCTGGTTATCGCTTTATTCAAAATGGTGGAATTCTTCCCAATAACTCTTTTTTGTTTTAAAAAAGAATTACTTTTTATTATTATTTAAATTTTACTATAGGGGGGACCAGCAGTTGGCGTAATGACTATGTCGTTAGACTCCCATGTAGCTGACAACGGTTCGAGTCCTGGACCTGGTGGTTTAAACTCATGCCGGGCATGTGTGTGCGTGCATGCCCTAGACCCCGAGAGGAGAATGGAGGAGAAGGGATTGTGGCGTGGCCATCCCCCTGGCGGGTGATTTCTCACTTTCTCTCTCTCTCTCTCTCTCTCTCTCTCCCTCTCTGTCTTTCTGGCAAGCACACGTGCCCTATAGCAAAAACCTCTCCAAAAATAAATAAATAAATAAATAAATAAATTTGCTATAGGGCACATGCACTCACTAAAGAGAGACAGAGAGAGAGAGAGGGGAAAAGTGAGAAAGCAAGTCACCAGGTCCGGGACTAGAATCACCGTTGGCCATGTGGAGTCCAGTGCTTTAACCACCACATCACCTACTGGTCCCTTCCTATAATTCTATATAAATGTTTAAGCAGCAAAGTAGAAGTTGGATGCAGTGATAAAGTGCATAGACAGATCCAAGTTTAAAAATGGATTTCAACTTCAGCCATTTACTTTATATCTCTGTCTTTGCTGACTCATCTGTAAATTAGGGTGATCATTTCTACCTCATGAAGTTGACATAAGGACTAAATACAATGATATTTCCAAAATAGAGTATGGTCGGTTCACTGTAGGTGCTTATGAGTAGACTCAGCTATTCTTAGCATGTGAACTTTCTATTAGGTTATATGCTTTTCCTCCAAAGCAATTCAGGTAAAGATGTTTGAGACATTCTGAAGCAGTAAGAAGAGTCATGAGTTTAAAGCAGGAGTTGACAAAGTTCTTTTTCTAAAGGCCCAGATGTAATTACTTTAAGTGCCATATGTGTCTGGTGACTACTGTATAGAACGTGGCAACCTTAGAATTAGTGAATTGGAATTGTGGCACATAAAGCCAAGCCTAGTCTGTGACAGATTAATGGGAACTAAGGAATGCTTCCAATTTTCCACGAGGAGAATATCAAAAACAGAAATATGGGAATACTGTGATGACCAGCACCTGACACCCTTATGTGGAGCAGACAGGAATTTCAGTTTTGTGGCAGTCCCCATTACAACTATTCAGTTTTGTTATTGTAGTTCAGAAGCAACCATAGACAATTCATAAATGAATGAGAGTGGCTGTGTTCCAATAAAGCTTTATTTAGAAAAACAGGGAGCAGTCTGGATTTGACTTGCAGGCCAAAATTTGTCAATCCTGGGTCTAGAGTTTTCTTTATTTTATTTTTTTCCAGTTTTTGCTATGGGGCATGTGCACCAGAGACACGGAGAGAGAGAGAAAGTAAGAAATCACCCCTCAGGAGGGATGGCCACACCACAATCTCCTCTCCTCCATTCTCCTTTCAGAATCTTGGGCATGGGTACACATGTGCCCAGCATGATTTTCAAGTCACCAGGTCTAAGATTCAAACCATGGTGGCTCATGTGGGAGTCCAGTGAAGAAACTGCTCTGCTATCTGCTGGTCCCCTGGTGTGGTTTTTAAGCTGCGGGGTCTGGGACTCAAACCACACAGCTGGCCATATGGGGTCCAGTCACCTTAATCTCTGCGTCACTTGCCGACCCTGGGGTTTTCTTTCCTTTCTTATTTCTTATTGGAAAAAAAAAATTGTTAAGGACACTTAGGATAAAAATCTCCCTGCAACAAAATTTTAGGAGTACCATATATTATTGTTAACTATAGCTACAATGTTGTTCAATAGGTCTCTAAAACTCATTCATCTTGCATAACTAAAACTTTATACCCATTGAACAGCAACTCCCATCCCCCAACACCTTGTAGCCCACAGCAGTCATCTTTCTACTTTCTGCTTTTATGAATTTGACTATTTTAGATACCTCATGTAAGTGGAATCATGTAGTGTTTGTTTTTCTATGACTCGTTTTTTCACTTAGCAGGATGTCCTTAAGTTCCTTCCTTGTGGTCACTAATCGTAGGATTTTCTTCTTTTGAAAGGCTGAATAATAGTCCATTGTATGTTAATTCACCCATTGATGGCCATTTAGATCATTTTATTATCTTGGCTATTGTGCATAGTGCTATAATGAATGTGGAAATGCAAATCTCTCTCCCATATCCTGATTTCAGTTTTGGATAAATACCCAGAAGTGGGATTGCAAGTTCATATGGTAGCTTTATTTGTAATTTTTTGTCCATACCATTTTTCATAATGGCTGCACCATTTTACTTTCCCACCAACAGTGTACAAGCATGCCAGTCTCTCCATATCCTTGCTAAAACTTGTCTTTTATGTTTTTTCACAATAGCCTTCATAATAGGTGTGATGTGGTTAGAGCCTTACCTTTTTTTTTCTTTTAAGAATTATTTATTTGGGACCAGCAGATGGCATAGCAGTTGTCACTAGACTCCCACATGGCTGACCGTGGTTCGAGTCCCGGACCCAGTGGCTTGAAACTCATACCAGTCGAGTGCGTGTGTATACCTAAGATCTCAGGAGGAGAATGGAGAAGGGATTGTAGCATGCCATGTTCCCTAGGGGGTGATTTTTCAATTTCCCTCTCACTGTGTCTGTTTCTCTCCCCAACTCCACTGCCATCACATGTGTCCTAAGGGAACAACCTCTTTAAAAAAATTGGTATTATTTATTTAATTTGATTTATTATTATTATTATTTAATTTTGCTTTGGGGCATGTATGCTCACCAGAGAAAGACAGAGAGACAGAAGAGAGGGAAAGTGAGAAAGCAAGCCACCAGGTCCGGGACTCAAACCACGGTCAGCCATGTGGGAGTCCAACACCTTAACCACCATACCACTTGCTGGCCCTGAAGCCTTACTTTGTAATATCAGTCCTGGGGACCTTCTTCTTCTGCATTTCTCTTTCCAAGAGCATCTCTCGCCCACCCTGAGAGGCCCAGATTCCCTCAAGGCTCCTCTGGGCACATAACCTGCCTAAAGATTTGCTTCAAATATTTGTGGCTCCTTGAGGGTCAGGGTCTCCCATTCACTGTCTTTGAGAGAAGGGGAGAGAGAGTACATAAACTTTTCCTTAAGGGAGACCCACTGGAGACTTCGGCGCCATCATCGCTGGAAACAAAATCCCTGTGTCTTGTTTTTCCATTTATCAGTTGTTCGCTGTGCAGAATGCCCTGCCGTGTGCCTCCACAACTCCCCATACCCTTGCTTTGTAGGGTTTGAATCGTCTATAATTGTCTGCATTATAATCAACATAATGTCTCCCTCCCTTCCTCTTGCAACCTCCTTTTCCCTAGAACAAAAGCGCCACGAAAGCAGGATGATGTCTGAGTTGCTTCAGCTGTGGTCTAAATGTGTCTCCCAACATTCATGGGTTGAAAACTTAACCCCCAATGTCACAGTGTTGGGAGGTGGGGCCTAATAAGAGGTGATGAGGTCATTAGGGCTCTGCTTTCATGAAAGGATTAATGCTGTTATCTCAGGAGTGAGTTTCTGATAAAAAGGATGAGTTTGGTTCTCTCTCCCGTGCTCTTTTGCCATCCCTCTTTCTGCCATGGGATGCCACAGCCCTCTCCAGATATGGGCCCCTCAATCTTGGACTTTCTAACCTCCGGAACTGTAAAAAATAGACTTCCTGAGGCCAGAAAGTGGCATGATGGTTAAGGCACTGGACTCCCACATGGCCGACCACAGTTGGAGTCCCAGGCCTGGCAGCTCGAAAATCACGCTGGGCACATATGCATGCCCAAGATCCTGAGAGGAGAGTGGAGGAGAAGAGATTAAGGCATGACAATCTCCTGGGGGTTGATTTCTCACTTTCCCTCTGTCTCTCTCCAGCAAGCACACATACCTATGGCAAAAATCTAAAATAAATAAGTAAATAAAATAAACTTTACAGCCACTCCTCACTTAATGACCTACCTATTTAATAACTGCTCAGACCTATAACCAGTTCTCCAGTGTGAAGAATCCTCTTTCTCAGTCTTTATCTCATTCCTGCAGCTGGCTAGTATTCACTACACGAAGTGTTCACAATCACGCAAGACTACATATTTCATTTATAAATTTGTACTTCATTGTGTACTCACATCAGTATTCAGAATAAATAAAAATGACTATATTATTGTGTTGTGGTGTGTCTTCTTGTTTTCTAGTGCTCATCTAATGTATCCTTTTTGAATGGATAAAATCACATTATTCTAGTGTGATATCACATGATATCTATTGAAAAAGATATACCCTCTCGTGCCACAAGACATCCGCCTTTAAGCTCCTTGCATACTGACCAGTGACCTAGTCATAGGAACCGAACTCAGTCATTGAGGAGTACCTACATAAATTACCCAGTCTCTGATGTTCTGTTCATAGCAGCACAAAACAGACTAAGACACTGTCCATGGCTGTGTTCCTAACATCTAATGAGGGAGCAACACAATTCACTCAGCAAATACCTGCTAAATTAATGAATGTGAAAGTTTATTCCCTCAAGTAATCTACCAGACATTTTTAGACCATATTTGTCAGATTTCCTCTTCTTAGCACTTTGGAGGAAAAGTTTGACTTTTAACTCTTAATGGACTATAAGCCCCCAAACCAAGATATATAGGGTTGACTTTGATGAAAAGCTTACCATCTTGGGCCCCAGAAATGTTCTTGGTAGCTATCATTGACATAGCTGCTCTGTTAACACAATTGGCAGTAATTTCTTGAAGGGAGGTAACATTAGAAGGAAGGAACTTTTTCTTTGAAACTTGAGAATAGCTTTTCATTCAGTACTTTTTCCTTCTCTTCCTTGGAGAAAATAAATTTTACAATTTTTGTACATAGTGTGCCTTTTCCTGATCCTTCCATTGGAGTTTGTATCTAGGTATTGGAGGACTTGTCTTCTTCCTTCTGTTTTCCTTTCGTAAACATTAGCGGCAGCAGAAGAAAGTAAAGCACTGAGTCCTGAATTGACATACCAGTTGTGGAAGTGTAGTCTGAGCAGTCTCAGAGTGGACAGTTGGCTGACCTCCACAAAACAGACGGAGTCCTGGACAGAAGGGTCTCTGGGAGGGTTTCCAGATGCTCAGCCGAGGCTGCTGCTTTTTTCACACCCCCAGGAAGGTTGAACGTGCTGGGGTATCCAGGGGTCACTCAGCAGAGGTAAGTAGGGTAAGGAGAAGAGGGCTGAGGGGAGAGAATGATGACATGGCTCTTTACCTATGACTTTCTCATTCTAGCCATGTGTGCCCCGTGACCTCGATGGCTAGCAGATTCCATGCTGGTGGCCCTTCTTTCCTCTGCAGTTACGTGGAAGACCCATTCAGCACCCCTATGGAACTCGCTATCATAATTTGACTAAATAACTTCAGTCTCCTCCTCGTTTCAGAAATCCTTATAGGTTTGAATAGAGGCTCAGGGTAGCTTCCTTATCTTCTCCCTTTTTTGGAGTGGTGTAGTGGGGTTCACTAGTGGTCCCCTCAAAACTTGTGTCTAAGTCCTAACCCCTAGAGCCTGTGAAGGTGACCTTATATGGGAGGGGAGGTCTTTGCAGATATAATTTAAGGATCTTGAAATTAGATCATCCTGGATTTAGAGTGGGCTCTAAATTCAGTGCAGGTGTCCTCCTAAGAAGAAAAGGCTCAAGAAACAAAAGGAAAGGTTGTGAAAAGAGGCAGAAATTGGGGCCAGCAACTGATGTAGTTATGGTGCTGGACTCTCATGTGCTGGCTGCAGTTCGAGTCCTGGACCTGGCAGCTTGAAAAATCACTTCAGGCACGTGTGTGTGTGTGCATGCGCGCCCAAAATCCCAGGAGGAGAATGACTGTGGTGTGGCCATTCGTCCCTGGGAAGTGATTTCTCCCTTTCCCTCTCACTGTCTCTGTTTCTCTCCAGCAAACACATACGTATTAGGGCAAAAATCTTAAAAATAGAAAAAAGCAGGAATTTCCATGAGCCATAAGCCAAGGAATGCCAAAGGTTGCCAGCAGCTACCAGAAGCTCGGAGTTGTGGAACCAATTATACCTGAGTCTACAGAGCATCCAACACTTGACTTCAGACTTCTGGCTTCTACTGTGAGAGAGTAAGTCTCATGTTTTAAGTCACCTGGTTTGTGGTAACTTGTGTTGGCAACCCTAGGAAACTAATACAGGAGTGACGTGAGTATAATTAGGGAAAGGTTTTGAAGATCTAAGCATATTAACCCATAGTATCATCTTTTCAACAGCATTGTCTAGGTGTTATGGTCAGGGCTTTGAAGTGGTGAGGGAAATAGTGCTGGGTCATACTTGTTAACCACCAGCCCTAGAGCTAGGAGCTGATCATGGCAGATAACACCTCTTCTATCCTTATCAGCTGGGGAATGATCCATCAGCCACAGTGTGGGGACCAGCTGCGTGGGGAGCGGTGGAAAGGGCAATCGTTTGAGTAGGGTCATAAGACTTCCCTATCGTTCCCTGGCCCTCCCCCCCTCCTTTGCTACTTGGCACAGAAGCAGGAAAAGAACAGTGTCTCTGTCCACAACAAGAGCCACCAGTCAGACAGTAACACAGTTCATTTGTTAAATGATGAGTCTTCTCTAACGGCCCAAAGTGATGCAACATTCAAAATCAGAGAAGAGAAATGCTCCCCACTCACTACTCTTTTGGTCTTTCTCCTCCCAGCACCAGCCCTTTCCCCAGACGGCAGGACAGTGAGGCTGGCAGCAGCAGCTGGGTGAACCGGAGGGCAACTATTAGGCAGGTACAGGGGAGATAGTCTGGGGAACCACCAAGGGGACAAGGGGGACATGGTTCATTTTGACTGTTCTGGCTTCCATAATCTTAAAATGCCCACATGGTCAACAGTGATTAAAGTCCTGGGCCTCGTGGCTTGCTCTCTCTCTCTCTCTCTGATGAGTGTATGTGGCCTATAGAAAATTAAATAATAATAATAACAGATAAAAATTAAAGAATTCTTTTTCTTTTCAAAGAGGTTTTTGTCTTAGGGCATGTATGCTCGCGGGAAAGAGAGACAGAAACAAAGAGAAAGAAGGTGAGAAATCACCCCCCAGGGAGCATGGCCACACCACAATTCCTTGTCCTCCATTCTGTTCCCTGAATCTTGGGCACCCATACACACGTGCCCAGTGTGAGTTTCAAGCCACTGGGCCCAGGACTTGAACCATGGCTGGCCATGTGAGAGTCCAGCGACATAACTGCTATGCCATCTGCTGGCCCTGTAAATAAATAATTCTTCTTCAAAATGCTGGAAGTTCCCCAGAACAGCCCTTCTTCAAGAGACAGTCTGCTCAATGGCTCCTGAGATCTAGACATGCTGGGAGAAATGAAGATGTCCCACTCCTAACTGGGCCTCCAGCATACAAAACCCACGTGGTAGGAAAACCCCTTTCATATCTCCTGTCTCTGAATCAATCTTTGTCTCTCTCTACCTCTCACTCTCTCTCTCTCTCTCTCTCTCTCTCTCTGTCTGTCTGTCTTTTTTTTTTAATTTTTGCTTTTTAGAATTTTTTAAGGTGAGGCTTCTTACAGGGCCCTTTGGTCCCTCCCTCCTAGGCCTTTGTTTTGTTAATAATCCCCTCTGCTCCTCCCAGAACAGCCCTTCTTCAAGAGACAGTCTGCTCAATGGCTCCTGAGATCTAGACATTTCGCGCGGCGAAGCGCGCCACGCGGTTTTCTAATTTTTGATTTTTATTGAAATTTTTTTAATATTAATTTTTCTTTTTTAGATGAATTCCAAAGCTTTTCTCTTCTTTTTCTCTGTTTCTTGTCTGTTTTTTTTTTTTGTTGTTGTTGTTGGTATTGTTTCCCTCTCTCTGCTTCCTTTTCTGCACACTTCCCAACCCTCATATTAAACTTCAAAAGTTTGGGAAGAAACCGACCATCCACCAGATGACTAGAAATCGCTGCAGGACCACAAGAAATATGGAGAAGCAGGAAAATGCCCCTCCTCCAATTGAAACGGATAGCTCCTCTTCATCCACACACAGTTCAAGGTAATTCATGGAAATGTCTGATAAACAATTCAGATCATTCATAATGGCAAAGCTAACAGAGATCAAAGAGAAGAGAGACAAGGAACTGCTGAAGGGGAAGGAGAAAGGAGTTGAAGAGTTCTAGGAGGTGAGGAAATTCATGCAAGATCTAAAAGAGGAGTCTCACACTTTACAAAAGAATCAGATGGAGCTGTTAGAGATGAAGGATATAATACAAGAAGTAAAAATCTCCCTTGAAAGTATTAAAAGCAGACTAGATCATTCAGAAAATGGAATCTCTAATGTAGAAGAGAAAATGGCTGGCCTAGAAAGGTCCACCATAAAGACTGAGAAAATGACCCAAAACTTTGAGAATAATATGCAAGAAGTACTAGATACAATTAAACGTCCAGGGGTGGCAGGCGGGGGCTCCGCTCCGCGTGCCGGCGCGCGGGGGTGGGGAGGCGGGCGCGGGGGCTCCAATCCACGTGCTGGGGTGCGGGGTCAGGGCGCGGGGGCTCCGCTCCACGTGCCCTGTCTGGAGGTCCGGCCCGACGGGCTCTGCCCCACGTGCCGTGGCCGGGGCTCTGTCCCGTGTGCCGTGGCCGGGGTCTGCCCCGCGTGCCGTGGCCGGGGTCTGCCCCACGTGCCTTGGCCGGGGTCTGTCCCGCGTGCCGTGGCCGGGGCTCTGCCCCGTGTGCCATGGCCGGGGCTCTGACCCCGCGTGCCTTGGCCGGGGTCTGTCCCGCGTGCCGTGGCCGGGGCTCTGTCCCGTGTGCCGTGGCCGGGGCTCTGACCCCACGTGCCGTGGCCGGGGTCTGCCCCGCATGCCTTGGCCGGGGTCTGCCCCGCGTGCCGTGGCCGGGGCTCTGCTCCGCATGCCCTATCCGGAGGTCCGGCCCGACCGGGGCTCTGCCCCGCGTGCCGTGGCCGGGCTCTGCCCCCGCGTGCCGTGGCCGGGGTCTGCCCCGTGTGCCGTGGCCAGGGTCTGCCCCACGTGCCGTAGCCGAGGCTCTGCTCCGCATGCCCTATCCGGAGGTCCGGCCCGACCGGGGCTCTGCCCCCGCGTGCTGTGGCCGGGGTCAGCCCCGCGTGCCATGGCCGGGGTCTGCCCCCACGTGCCGTGGTCGGGGTCTGCCCCCGCGTGCCGTGGCCGGTACTCTGCCCCGCGTGCCGTGGCCGGGGCCTGCCCCCGCGTGCCGTGGCCGGGGCCCTATCCCACGTGCCGTGGCCGGGGCCCTGCCCCACGTGCCATGGCCGGGGTCTGCCCCACGTGCCGTGGCCGGGTTCTGCCCCGCGTGCCGTGGCCGGGTTCTGCCCCCGCGTGCCGTGGCCGGGTTCTGCCCCGCGTGCCGTGGCCGGGACTCTGCCCCGCGTGCCGTGGCCGGGGTTCTGCCCTGCGTGCCGTGGCCGGGGTCTGCCCTGCGTGCCGTGGCCGGGGCTCTGCTCCACATGCCCTATCCAGAGGTCCGGCCCGACCGGGGCTCTGCCCCGCGTGCCGTGTCCGGGGTCTGCCCCGCGTGCCGTGGCCGGGGCTCTGTCCCATGTGCCGTGGCCTGGGCTCTACCCCGCATGCCGTGGCCGGGGCTCTGCCCCTGCGTGCCGTGGCCCGGGCTCTGCCCCGCGTGCCGTGGCCGGGGTCTGCCCCGCGTGCCGTGGCCGGGGCTCTGCCCCGCGTGCCGTGGCCGGGGTCTGCCCCCGCGTGCCGTGGCCGGGTTCTGCCCCGCGTGCCGTGGCCGGGACTCTGCCCCGCGTGCCGTGGCCGTGGGCCTGCCCCTGCGTGCCGTGGCCGGGGCCCTGTCCCGCGTGCCGTGGCCGGGACTCTGCCCCCGCGTGCCGTGGCCGGGGCCTGCCCCGCGTGCCGTGGCCGGGGCCCTGTCCCGCGTGCCGTGGCCGGGGTCTGCCCCCCCGCGTGCCGTGGCCGGGTTCTGCCCCACGTGCCGTGGCCGGGACTCTGCCCCGCGTGCCGTGGCCGGGACTCTGCCCCGCGTGCCGTGGCCGGGGCCCTGCCCCACGTGCCGTGCGTGGCCGGGGTCTGCCCCGCGTGCTGTGGCCGGGGTCTGCCCCCGCGTGCCGTGGCCGGGTTCTGCCCCGCGTGCTGCAACCGCTGATGGCCGTCTCTGCTTTCCTGAGCCGCGTTCCTGAAACTGTGTTCCATGGAGATTCACCTACATTTGCGGGGCTGCACGAGACCCACCCTTGGTCCAGCCCTGAGTGCAGTCTACGTTTCCTATTGTTGGGAACTTTATGATCTGATAATTGGAAAAAAAAAATCATGTTTATCATAAAAAATAATTAGAATAATAATAATAATGATTGGGGGAAACATAGGAAAGATATTGAATGTTGAAGCGGGGAGATTAATGTCTCTGTACTGACTGACATGCATGGCATTCCCTTTTGAAAAAGCAATGTAATACACTGTAAAGTTATATGTAATTCAATGTAATAAAAAAATAGATAATTAAAAATTAAAAAAAAATGCTGGAAGTTCATGTTGGTGTTGTTATGTAAGAATCTTAATTTGTTCTATTGATTGAAAAAAAAAAAAACTCCACAATTGTCTTATTTAACAATTAAGAGAGAAATTTCTTGGCAGTCACTAATTGATGCAGTGCCATAGCCTCGATTAAGACATTTCTGTTAATGCATTAATGCCATTTATAGTTGCTTTCATATCCCTCATTTCATTTGAGTATCTAATTTCATTTGAGTAAAATGAGTAGAGCTGTAATTATTGCCCCATTTCAAAGGGAGAGAACAGAAGTTTATGTGGCTTTAGAGAGACAGGTGGACAATGAGGAACTAGTAAGGAATTCCAAAACCTGGGGAGAAGCCAGGCAGGGCATAAGCATAAAGCCTGGAACAGTGAAGAAATTTCCATGGTTGGAGAGGAGAATGTGTGGAGTGAAAGGTATAGTTGGATAACTCTGTCCCTTGAAGAGGTTCCTGGAGAGGCAGATGTGGATGACTAGGAATGCCAACAAATGGTGAGAGAACGAGGGAGGGGACCAGCAGGTGGTGTGGTGGTTAAGGTGATGGACACTTCCACATGGCCGACCACGGTTCAAGTCCCAGACCTGGTGGCTTGTTTTCTCACTCTCTCTCTCTCTGTATCTCTCTGGTCAAATTAAAATAAATGAATGAATGAATAAAATTAGGTAAATAATTCTTCCCAAAAAATTAAAAGAAAATGAAGGAAAGCTGTGATTTGTGAGCAAAGGTTCCCCCAGAGCCTGAACATTCAACAACAGTAGATTTTGGGAAAACTATCTCCTCCCCCAGTGACTGCCCAACGTTAGGATGCTTCTTGATGACACAGTGAATAAGCTCTGTCCTCTGCAAGAGAGAGTGCAGGCTTGTGTTATACGGAAGCATGTGCTTGCATTGTGGGCCTGGCTGCCCAATGGAGTCCCACTACACAGGCAGCAATTTGGGAAGTTGGCTCTACCAGGCACTGGGAGGCCTGGACTGGTGGAGGTGACCTTTGTGTTGTTCGCCTGGCCACGGCCACACCATGGTGAGCTCTGAGAGGAGGAACTTGGCACCTCAGCAGGAGGCCTGTCCCCAGCTGGTCTGACACATCACATTTGCTTTTCGATTTGCACACATAAAATGAATCTCCCAACAACCCTGTCCCCAGAGCTTCATCAATTAGAACTGCTTTTGTCCTTAGCATCCTTTTGTTAACCAGCTTGGAAATTAGTTAGAGGGGAGAAGAAAGGGAAGCTGTCTTTGTGGGCAGTGGCACTGGAGAGCTGGATGCTAACGAAGGAGCGCTGAATGGTGCAATTGTGCTCCTGTTTATACAGTTTTCATTGTAATTTGCATCCGTACCAGGCTCGGATCCCAAGAGTCATTCAGCCGTGTTTGGAGCTTTTATCTCCTCCCATGGAGCCAAAACTGCCCGCTTATCATTTGCCTCGAGGAAATTAATGTGGGCCTCCCCTCCCTTCGGTTCTGTCATGTGCTACTGAATTGTTTATACATCCGTGGAGAGAAAGAAAGCCTCCGTAGAACCGTGGAAGAATCGTCTGAGACTAGCGCTACTGTTTAAAGCCTTCTAGAACCAAGGTCCCCGAAAGCAGGGCCTGGAAATGAGGCGAGGGGATGGGAGATACCGTATGGGGGACACAGCACCAAAGAGCTGAATCGAATCTCTTCCAGTAGGAAGGGAGAGAAGCTGTGTTCCATTTCCCCTTACACTCTGCATCATCTATATGCGTGCCTTACTTTCTGCTGGGCAAAATTTTATTCAAGAACCAACACCAGTTTACTACGTCCTATTAAAATACATGTCAACCTCTCAGGGCAGCATTTAAGACTTTATACAACTCAGTCTCGTTTCATTCTTGCCAATTGCTAATGAGAATTCTCAGTTGCAGTGTATGTAATTCCTGTTCCTGTGAGCTTAGCTCTGCCCCACGGCATCGCTCAGGCCATGGCCCCACCTGGACCATCACCTCATGCCTGCACTGTCCCATCGGGTCCCATCCATGGCCCTCATTGTTTATAGAGTCTTCCCGAAACATCCCAGCACACACTGTGCTCACCATTCGCTAAGGTCCTTGCTTCTCAAAATGGGGGCCAAACCAACAGCACTGGCTACTTCTGGGGACATGAGAAATACAGGTTCTCGAGCTTCGCCCCAGAACTCCTGAATCACGATTTGCATTTGAACAAGACCCCTGAGCAGTAAGGTTGGAAATCACTGTTCTAGGTGCCTATGACCGTTATCGGCTGGTTCTCCCTGCCTGGTGATCAATTTATTCCCAACCGTCTTCCAGCAAATGGATCTGGCCTCCCCAGTAGAGTGTTCACACCTGAGGACCAGACAAGTGTGTCTTAAGGTTCACTTAGGCTAGCTTTTATAGCTCTGGAACAACCCTGAGCACATTATAAGAACTCAGTAAATACTTGGTTAAAATTGTGCAGATTGGCCTTCTAAGTCATATTTACTGGCTGCTCCTTGAATATGTTTTTATGTCTTTTTATGCACGTTTGTTTTGTCTTTTAAAATCTTAATTGTTGGGAACCAGCAGTTAGCGTAATGGCTATGTCGCTGGACTCCCACGTAGTCGACTGCGGTTCGCGTCTCGGACCCGGTGGCTTACAACTCACGCTGGGCGCGTGTGCGTGCGTGCCCAAGATCCCGAGAGGAGAATGGAGGAGAAGGGATTGCGGCGTGACCATCCCCCCTGGGGAGTGATTTCTCGCTTTCTGTCTCTATGTCTCTCTCTGTCTGTCTGGCGAGCGCACGCGCCCTATAGCGAAAAACCTCTCCAAAAAAAAAAAAAAAAACTTAATTGTTAATATATTAAGGGCAGGAACTTCCTGCTATTTTTTAATATCCATGCAGCCCCCACTCCCCAACTCTCCCTTTGGCAAAGTCTGCCTTCTCCAGGAGTTTCAGAGTAGACACTAGAGTAAGGTTCACCTCTGACCCTCTTCCCACCTAGTGTTGGGTCAGAAATCCTGGCACCTGCTACAGCTTTTCCTTGGGGCTCTTCCCTCATCCGTGTCTCAGCTTTTCTGAGGAATTGCTGCTAAAGTCACGCTACTCTCAAACCTCTGTCTCTAGCACTTCAGTTCATAAATGGAAAGACGTACAGGTTGCCTTCCAGGAGACCAGGTTTTGTGAGTGGGAAGGTACTAAAGAGTGAGCACAGTGTGCACTAGAGCTGGGGGTAGGGACTGAGCTGTGGATCCTAAGGCCTCAGAGAGCTTCTGGAGAAGGGGCTCCAGACCATGCAAGGGAGGAGGCTTTTGTGTCCAGTTAGGCTGAGCATGTGACAAGGCACATGCTCTAGGCAAGTGGGGGCCGCCGCAGGACTGTGGAGCCTGGTTCTGCCAGACAATGCACTTCAGGGGCTCTTCCCATCTCCCCCTGACTCCCTGCCACACACACACACACACACACACACACACACACAGGGACAGTGTAGTAGTGCTCTGGCCCTCCATCTCCAAGTTCTCTGGCCCTCCATCTCCAAGTTCTCTCGCCGAAGCCCCTGCATCTGCAGTGCGCCATGTTAGGTAGCGTGCTAAGAGGGATTCTGCAGGAGTGTCTGCCCTTTTAGAGAAAGCCTCCTCCGCAGAGGTGCAGAATCATGGAATCCACAATCCCAATCAGCAATTGTGTCCGGACTCTGTGCCTGAGCAGCAGCGGAACTGTGGGCAAAGCAGTTCCCTTTCTGAGGCATTCATCTCCTCTTCTCTCAAATGGCAATCATCCCTGCTTCTGCAGGGCCCCGTGAGGCAAATGACCTCACGAATAGAAAAGTGTGCTGTAGGTGCTCTAAGTACAGGATCGTTATACTTGGTGTGTGAGGGACACGTGAAGAACAGGATATGGTCCTTGTCCTCAAGAGCCGATGCACACACAAGGAACAGACGACAGGACAGGATGGGAACTGAACAAGTTGTCAAACTGAGGCAGAAGCTGGAGAAGGGCCCAGTATTCAGGTGACCCACATACAATCGTGTTTGTGGGTGTGCTTTTATAAAAGTTACTGGGGGGCAGGGACCGGAGGTAGTCTGGAGGTTAAAGGCACTGGATTCCCACGTGGCCGACTGTGGTTTGAGTCCTGGACCTGGCAGCTTGATTTCTTACTTTCCCTTTCTCTGTCTCTCTCTGGTCAAATTGAAAATAATAAAAATAAAAAATAATAATAATAAATAATGGAATTAAATAAATAATTATTTTAAAAAATCAAAAAAGAAGGTTGCCAAATGTATAAAATTAAACAATCCCAAAGTGCCATCTCATCGGCCTGAGTCTGAAGGGCAGTGGAGTGCCACTGGGGGCAGCTTCTGTCCCCGGCTCGCAGCTCCAAGGGCACCTGTATTCCCTTTCCCTCGGCTGAGCCTTCCATGTCTGCAGGCTTGGACCACTGCAGAAACTCTGACACCTTAAAGTGACCCTGTGGGAACCTCTGGGTATCTCATCAGGAATCAGCAGGGACCTACAGGGAAAGTCTGAGAAGCTGGCTTTTGGGGTCTCGGTACCCCTCTGCTGCGTCTCTGCTTGGGAATTCAGCCTTGCTCCATGATGTGTCCCCAAAGGAAAGCAGATGCTCATCAGAAAAAGAAATGGTAGTCACAAAGGAGGGGAGGATTTGCTCTCAGTCAAAACTTGCTGCAGAGTCCAGGTGTAGGGCTGGCTGGCCCACCCCAGTGGAAGGAGAGGCCTGTGACTGGCTTCCGCGTTATTTTGCCTTTGTTCGGGCGTGGGCCAGTACAATGAGGATACGAGGCCTATGTCCCTCTCTGAATGGGCCGTTTTACTTCCCAAGACCAGCTGCCTTAGAGATGCCTGACCTTCCCAGAGGGAGGGGTGGCTGGGCCACCTCTGTAAAACAGTCCAAGCTGGGACGGCTACATGATTTAGAGGGCCCGGTATAAAATGAAAATATTGGGTCCTTGTTTAAACACCAAGAAAGAAAAGTGCCGTTAAAGGTATGTTATAAAAGCTGGTTCTCTCAAATGATCTTGTCACTTACAAACAATTTAAAAGACATGACAGTGTTACATGAGTGATAGCATAAGGCTTACAATTCAAAAAGAAATACTTTTGCTGTCATAGCATACTTACACCATACTGTATAGCACAGTATGTGATCATTCTTAATGTGACAATTTGCTTAGGGAGCATGCACTCACTGGAGAAAGAGAGAAAGTGAGAAAGTACCCCCTCTGCCCACAGAGGATGGTAAGGCCACAGTCCCTTCTCCATCTCTCCCTCCTTTCGGGATTTCTGGCACATGCATACATGCCCGGCATGGTTTCAAGTCACCAGACCCAGGACTAGAACCATGCAGTCATCCAGGTGAGATCCAGCCACCTTACCTGCCTGCTGGCCCCAATATCTTAATCATAATATTTTGCTGGCCTGCTTTTTTGCAAATTCATTTATTACATCATTAAAACTTCTAGCGACTTCATTTTCAATTGATATAATTGAAAGTGACATTAGTCACTCTTGGCAAATACAAAATCTCAAATAATATTTTTATATTTTTTAATTTTGAGGACAATTTCTCTGCTGATGCAATTGTTGAAACTGAGTATATTTTATGGGCTGGGTTGGCATTGGGATAAATACCTGATACATTGTTTAAAATTTTTAAAAATTAATTTTATTTATTATTATTTTTAAAAATTTGCTGTAGGGTATGTGCATTCACCAGAGAAAGAGAGACAGAGAAAGAGAGAGAGAAAGCAAGCTGCCAGGTCTGGGACTCAAATCATAGTCAGTCATGTAGAAGTCCAGTGCTTAACCACCATGCCACTTGCTAGTCCTGATGAATTGTTTTAAAATATAAATTTTAGCATATTTAGAACTGACATGTAAGTATGGATTTAATTTCAAGTATAAATTTGTACAATGGTTTTTTTTTTTTTTTTTTGAGAGAGAGAGAGATTTTTGCTATAGCGCACATGTGCTCACCAGAGAGACAGAAAGTGAGAAATCTCCTCCCCCACCCCCCACCCCCAGGGATGGCCACACCGCAGTCCCCTCTCCTCTAGTCTCCTTTCGGGATCTTGGGTACACTTGCACATGTGCCTGGTGTGAGTTTTAAGCTGCTGGGTCCAGGATTTGAACCACAGTAGACTATGTGGGAGTCCAGCAACATAACCATTTTGCCATCTGCTGGTCCCCTACAATGGTATTTTAATACTTCCTCTGGCATTCCCTGTAATTTGTTGAAGTGGTACGAGAATGGAAAATGGGCCCAGCTGTGGGGAGATGCTCCAGGCTGCTGCAGGGATGGCTCAGGTTTGTGTGCATCCCCAGGTCTGCTTCACTGCCCCAGATAGGCCTGCGACACACCCTTGATCCTGGCTGGCTGGTGGGAGGATTGTGGCATGGGGACCCTGTTGAGAGGATGCCCTCACCTTGGAAATAAACTTAAAAAAATCATTTGTCATAATTTACATTTAATTGCAAATGCTTGTTTGTGCTTTTTATTACTTTACCTATCCTAAGAAAAATTAATTTTATATTGTCTCTCTTATTAATAATTGGCTTATGTGAAGGTTCACATGAAAAGAGTGGTGTTTTGTTTTGTTTTGTCACATAAAGGTTGCCCTGTTATTGAACTTGAGGTCTTTGCAAACCCTGGCCCAAGGAGGTGGTGCTTTCCTTTGGCAAAACTGATGTAGCAGAGAAAGTTCTGACCTTGATGTTAGTAGTAGGCATCTAGTCAGGCCTGCCACACCGCAGCTGTATCAATTTAGGCAAATCATGTTCATTCTGATGTTCAGTTTCTTCCAAGTTATCAGTAAAAGGCTATTTCTCACTTCCTTTTACACTAAGGTGTATGGAAAAGAACATATAAAAATAAATTCAAAGCAGGAAGCAGCAGATGGTGTAATGGTTTTATTGCTGGATTCCCACATAGTTGACCACGGTTTGAGCACCAGACCTAGGGGCTTAAAACTCATGCTGGCTGGGGAACCAGCAGTTAGCGTAATGGCTATGTCGCTGGACTCCCACGTAGTCGACCGCAGTTCGCGTCTCGGACCCGGTGGCTTACAGCTCACGCCGGGCGCGTGTGCGTGCGTGCCGAAGATCCCGAGAGGAGAATGGAGGAGAAGGGATTGCGGCGTGACCATCCCCCCTGGGGGGTGATTTCTCGCTTTCTGTCTCTATGTCTCTCTCTGTCTGTCTGGCGAGCGCACGCGCCCTATAGCGAAAAAACCTCTCAAAAAAAAAAAAAAAAAAAAAAAAAAACTCATGCTGGCTGCATGTGCATGCGTGCCCAAAATCCTGAGAGGAAAATGGAAGGAAGGGGATTGCAGCGTGGCCATCCCCCTGGGGAGGGGGTGATTTCTTGCTTTCTGTCTCTCTGTTTCTCTCTGTCTTTCCAGCGAGTGCACAAGCCCTATAGCAAAAATCTCTCTTAAAAAAAAAAAAAAAATCCAAAGCAGTCCTTTTTCCTGCTCCTAGATCTGAACAGTAGAAATCTGGGACTCAAGAGAGGGAAGTATCCTAATTTCCTTCTCTTTTCCCCGATCTCTGGTTCTAGTTAAGATTCTAAGACCAAATACCAAGTGGCAGATTTCATGACAATTTGAAGTAATCCTCAAACAGGGATACTTTGTGAGATTCTGAAAGTCTTGCCATTTTGGTGAATCCTTGCTTAGAGAGAGGAATGAGAAGCTCAGGTGTTGTGATTTACTAATACACAATGGTTTTATACATGCACTCATTCATTGGGGATCCTTTGAGAGCCTACCACACCCAGGTGTACACGAGGGTGTACGGATATGAAGTAATAAGGTGTCACTCCCACTCCTGGGAATTCACTATAATGAACTGCATTTCATATATTGCACTGGTGGAAATGAATATGGTATTGTTGAACAACAACCTGGTTACTTTTTTTTTTGAGAGTTTTTTTGCTATAGGGCGCGTGCGCTCACCAGACAGAGAGAGAGACAGAGAGACAGAAAGTGAGAAACCACCCCCCGGAGGGATGGCCACTCCGCAATCCCTTCTCCTCTATTCTCCTCCTGGGATCTTTGGCACTCACACACACATGCCCGGCGTGAGTTTAAGCCACTGGGTCTGGGATTTGAATCACAGTTGATTACATGGGAGTCTAGCAACATAGCCATTACACCAATTGCTGGTCCCAACCTGGTTACTTTCTTGATGAGCATTAAAAGAATTAGTTACTGAAAAAAAGTGTTCTTTCTGTTGAACGCAATGGTCTTTAGATTTAATTTCTATTTCTAAACCTGTGAGATATTAACTTTGCAGTGCTATGATAGTTTTCAAAACCAACCATTATAAATTCTTTAGATTATTCTAATACTTACAGATTTTATTGCAATATCCATTGGACATTTTTATTTTGTAGTAATTCACTAACAGAGTTTCCTGCCTGAGCTCTGGTGGTTGCTGTCCCTGCTGGAGAGTGTCACCTGGGCAGAGGCCGCAGGGACAGGCTTGGGGGTGAGTGGGCATGCTGGCCTCCCATTGCTGTTGTCATGCTTCTACGTGGGGCTGCTCCCTGTTCTGGGTCTGTGGCTGCTGCCACCACTGCTGTCACTACCCTGGACGTGGGTGTGGTCCTGGCTACGCCCTCAGCACACTGCCTGCTGTGCCCACAGGACTGAAGCTGGGTGTGCGTGCACTGCTGCCAGCCCCACCCCTCTGCTCACAGACTCCACTCACAAAGTGTAAGTTTGAGTATAAAATTATTAAGAATTCTGGGACCAGCAGGTGGCGTGGTGGTTAAGGCACTGGACATTCCCACATAGCTGACCATGGTTCGAGTCCTGGACGTGGTGGCTTGCTTTCTTACTTTCCCTCTTTCTCTCGCTCTCTGTGTATCTCTCTGGTCAAATTAAAATAAAATAGATGAATGAATAAAAGTAAATAAATAATTCTTTAAAAAAAAAAAGAATTGTAAGACAGTGTCCATGGTGCATTAAACCAAATGTGGGGTTCTTTTAGAGTTGGGCCTGTGTGATCTCACATGTTGCAGGTCTATGAAGCCAGCCCTGATCCAGATCATGTGTGCAAACCGTAGTGAGGAAGCAAAAGTGTCTCTGTACTGCAAGCCAGAAAGCACTGTAAGTCAGGGGGTTCGTAAACATTAGGAACATGTTCTGAAAATGGAAACCTAGCACATCCCAAGCTGCACAGTAGGGGCACCATTCCAATAAATGGCTTGAAGGACTTACTTTCCCATTATTGAGTAACTGTCACTTACTCTCTGTGTCCCCCCCCTTACACACACACACATCTGGTGTCCCAAGCCCAGTGACAGTTTAAGTGAGCAATGGGGTGATCACTGCCAGGTGCCCAGGGAGCTGATCTCCCTAGATACTAACTGTCACCACAGTGCTCACAGCCACACGGAACTGCAGAGCAGTGGGCAGTGTCCTAAGTTCTGCCTTGCTTGATGACCGACAGAAGACAGAGAATCAGGAGGTGGAGAGAGACAGACACGGCCCTGGGTCCAGGCGAGATGACCAACACTTGTTTTGACGTAAGTTGAGAGCTTTCTTCAGTATGGCATTCGAGGTCTCTGAAGATGAAAGTAGAATTTATCTCTTTACTCAGAATTCCAAAAATAAGACATGCTTGGTAGTATTGCTGATGCCTTGGAAAGTTTTTATAACTTTCTTCTTTCTAAATTGTAATTTCTGGTTTACATGTAATCATGGTACATCATTAGGGACACTATAGTTTTTTCCAAGGTTGTGTATAGTGGGTAATAATCACGTCAAGGCTATAAACATATTCATCATCTTCAACTAACATTCCATTATGATGCGCACATTTGATATTCATTCTACTTGGGTTTTTTTGGTTTCTGTGGAGGGAGGTATAGGAATTGTCAACAACACTTTGCATTTTTCTGCAGCACACCATTCCAATAACCTATTCCTTTTGATTATAACTTTATTTTTCTTTCTTTTTTCCCCCTTTTTTAATTGCCAGAGGTGGCTTAGTGGTAAAGGCAGCTGGAGCCCACATGCCACTGGCTGATTCATGATTGGAGTCCCAGGTCTGGTGGCTTGAAAAACAATACCAGGCACAGGCGTATGTGCATGCATGCCCAAGAAACCCAAATGGAGAGTAGAGGAGAAGGGATTGCTGCATTACTATCCCCATGAGGAGTTACTTTCTCACTCTCTCTCTTCCTCTCTGGTCAGCACATGTGCCCTTTAGCAAATCTAAAAAAATTACTGATAGGTTAATATCATTTCTTATCTAAATTTTTTTTTCCTATCTTGAAATCATAAATATAGTCCCTATATTGTGATTTAAAAGTTTTAGGGTTTTAGGGCTAGCAGGTGATGTAGTGGTTAAAGCACTGGACTCCCACCTGAAGCACCTCAGGCTTCAGACTCCTGAGTGCCCTTTCTCTCAATAAACTTTCCTTTTTGTCTTGAAGAAAAAAAAAAAAAAGCGTTAGACTCCCACATAGCTGACCATGGTTCAAGTCCCAGACCTGGTGGCTTGAAAATCACACTGAGTATGTGTGCGTGCATACCCCAAATCCTGAGAGAATGGAGAAGAGAATGCAGTGTGGCCATCCCCCAGGGAGGTGATTTCTCACTGTCTGTCTCTCTCTTTCTCTGTCTCTCTCCGGTGCATTCATGTGCCCTATGGCAAAAACCTAAAAAAAAGAAGTTTTAGGGCTTCAATATTTAGGATATTTAATCCATCTAGAATTTGCTTTGGTGTACAGTGTGAGGTAGAAATTGAATTTTTTGTTTTCTATTTCCAATGTACCAAATATCAGCTCTATTTATCAAAATTTTTCCTTTTCCAACTAATGTGTCATTTATTTATTCAGTGAGTATTTCTTGAGGTTCTCCTATATGTCAGACACTGTTCTAGACAGGAATAGGGGGGGAAAAAACAGAAAAAAAACTTTGTCCTTGGGACCAGCAGTTAGCGTAATGGCTATGTCACTGGGCTCCCACGTAGTCGACCGTGGTTCAAGTCCTGGACCCGGTGGCTTAAACTCATGCCGGGCACGTGTGCGTGCGTGCCCAAGATCCCGAGAGGAGAATGGAGGAGAAGGGATTGTGGCGTGACCATCCCCCCTAGGGGGTGATTTCTCGCTTTCTGTCTCTCTGTCTCTCTCTGTCTGTCTGGCGAGCGCATGTGCCCGATAGCAAAAACCTTTCAAAAAACAAAATAAAAACAAACTTTGTCCTTGAGGAGCTATATACGTTCTAATAGGACAATCAGACAATAAGCAAAACATACGGTACGTCAGATGCTGACACCATTTATGAAGAAGAGTAAGCAGGGGAGAGGGAGGGACTGAGGAAAGAGTATTGCACTGATGACATGGTATCCGGGTGGAGACTGGAAGCAAGTGAGAGAGGATCTGGCTATACGGATGAAGAAAGTTCCAGGACAACCATCAACCTGTGGCTGACTCGGATGACCCAGGAGAGCCGAGGAGGAGGGGAAATCAGAGAGGTAACAAGGCGGTGGCTCTTGTGAGCCGTACGGGCCGTTGAGGACTTTGGCTTTTAGTGTGAATGAGCTGGGGAACACGGAAGGGTTTGAGCAAAGGAGAACGTCATCTGACTCACATTTTAAAAGATACTCTGGCTGCTGTGCTGGTGGAAGTCAGTGAAACTCACATCACCTCACCTTGTCTGCCGAGGAGTTGAGGGCACCTAACCTGTCTTTCCTCTTAGTTGATAACGAAGCTGTTTATATAATGCCATTAAGGGCTGGGCCTCCCTGAGGAAAGACATCTGGTGATTACATTGTCAGGGGACCAGTAAGATCATGGGAGATGACAACAACATGATTGTAATGACCTCAATGGATAAAGGGATCTATCACACTTCCCAGAAACTTCTGGATACACTGATAGATGCCCTATGATTATAATGAGCTTTCCCTAGAGTGTCCTCTTCACAAAAATGGTAACAAAATAAAACACAACCCAGATGGGTAGATAGTAGGTAAACATTCCATGAGCTAAGGAGGGATCTAAAAACGCAAGGATGGCCTTCCACTGACATCTCTCGAGACCATAATAGCCTGGACATCACAGGATCTCTCACGATGGTTTCTCCATCTAGGCAATTCGCTTTCCCCAGATTTCGTTTTCCCCTGCTATGTGCTCCTGGCTTCCCAAACCTGCCCTGTCATTACACGCACCACATGATAACGAGTTTTGTGGCAGGTGATTTCTACCAGGCTGTAAACGCCATGCGGGCAGGCACCGGGACCCTGGCGTGCCCTGCTGTCTTCCTTGTCCTGTGTGCAGTGTCTGGCAGAGGAGGTGCTCAGTAAGTATTGACTGAAAGCAGTCTCTGGGCATGGAGCCATCTGGGGAGCCACCGCCCGTTCTGTGTTCTCAGGTTTAGACTGTTGGGGAAGGCATAGTACTCTGTTCTTTTCTTTCTTTCTTTCTTTCTTTCTTTCTTCCTTTCTTTCTTTCTTTCTTTCTTTCTTTCTTTCTTTCTTTCTTTCTTTCTTTCTTTCTTTTCTTTCTTTCTTATGTTATAGGGCACGTGTGCTCGCCAGAGAGAGACAGTGAGACGGAAAGTGAAAAATCACTCCCCAGAGGGGATGGCCACACCACAATTCTTTCTCCATTCTCCTCTTGAGATTTTAGGCACACATGCACTCACACGTGACGTGATTTTCAAGTCACCAGGTCTGGGACTTGAACCACAATCAGCCATGTGGGAGTCCAGCACCTTAACCACTATGCTACCTGCTGGTCCCAGTACACTGCACTTTTTAAAGGGAATGTTCAGTTGGGTGGGTCCCTGGGGATTTCCCAGCTATCCTGTGGCCTCCTCGGTTTTCTTTGTTGGTTGAGTCATCCCTGAGTAGAGACCCTGAGGACCCCCGCAGTTGGATCCAAAGTCTGGAGCAGTCTGCCTGCGGCGTCGTGGGTGTGATTTGGGGACCCAAGCTTGTCTTAATCTCCGTGCCTGCCCGGCTGCTGACAATAAAGCCGCTTTTCTCCCAGCAGCTGTCGACAGCCTCCCACACGGCCCACCCGAGCCCTGCCCCAGGTGGCGTGACTCCCTCCCTGTTGCTCTAATAATAACATCACTGTATTCTTAGGGCATCGCTCAGATAGACGGGTTTTCACTTTCTTTAGAACGGGCGTCAGCACAGAAACAGAAAACTCATTTGGATGTTTGTTGAACCATCTCCTAGCTGGTCTGGTCAGGTTCCAGGCCTCTAGTGTCCCTTGCTGGCTCCTGAGCAGTAGACAGGGGACAAGCAATATGGAGGGGCAGAGAGAGGCTCAGGTACAGGACAGGCCCAGACCCTGGGTTGAGGTTTCTCTGAGGCTGCCCAGCAGCCCAGCACGTGGTGTCTGTCTGTCTGTGTGCACCTGGTGAGAAGGCCTGATGGGAAGCGGCTTCACGGAGCTGAAGCAAGAGGGGCAGGAAAGGCTGCTTCCTTCTCAGGGCCTCTGCCTCAGGACCTCACAGAGCTGGGACGAGCTGCTCAGCCCTCCGTAGGCGCTGCCCAGGCAAAGCCTGGCTGCCTACAGTGGGTATGGGAGTCGCTCATCACCCCACCTCTCAGGGCCATGGCCCGGCCCAGCTGCACACAGCCTGCACCGAGGCGGAGCAGCGTATTACAGCCACTCGCAATGCCTGCACTTTTTTCCAGTCGAGGAGAGCAAACGAAGAGGTACTCTGGGAGTCCCATCTGTACCCCCCCTCCAGGAGGCTGGTGAGTGGCTGAGAGGAGAAATAGGAAGCCGACTCGTCAATGGCCTGCCGCCTACGCTTCTGCATAATTGTGGGTTGGCCATGACCCACCACATTTTCCGAACAGCCCTGTGCAGAAGGGGGAGGAGGCAGCTGTGGAAACCACATGCCCTGGAGAGGAGGGGTGCTCCACCTGCCCAGGCCAGGCTGCCCTGCGATCCCTGGGGACTATTTCTCGCCCTAGTTTTTGTTGTTGTTTGCTCCCTGTAATATTTCCATAATCTTCACTGTGGCTGAGCAAGACTCCAGGTTGGGTTGGTCAGCCGAGAGACTACAAATTCTATAAAGAAGTATAATTTAGAAAAACAAAACAAACAAAAAGTAGTACAATTTACTACACACTCAGGGCAGCATTGTATTTCCTCCCGCTGTGAGGCTTTATATCACGTCCAGTAAGGCCGCGGCCCTCAGCACGGGGATGAAGCCAGCCAGCTCTCATAGAGCTCTTCTGTTCTTAGACTCTGAGCCTTACTCGAAGGTTTTCAGATGGATTCATTTAAAACTGCAGCTTGCTGGCTGCTTTAAGAAATCTGTTTTATCCATCATCAGCCAGGTATTACTGAATATATTACTATTATGCCTAGAGATATAGAGGATAGCCCCATGTAGAAGAAACTTGATAGTGGATAATTGCAGAACACTTGACTAAACTTCACTAAGAATATATTTTGATGAATGAGAAAACAATATTTGAAAAAAATAGGTCAGAGTGATTTTAGAGAGCCTGGAAAACTCCCAAGGATTCTCTGCAGGAGTATTAATTGGGCGGTCTGTCCAGTCTCCCACCTCTGCTGTTTGTCCGTGACAGCTCAGGAAGGGGCCCCAGGCAGCTCTCCTGTGAAACCTTCCCTACGACATCTCCTCTCTGCCTTCTCTGCACACAAATCAGGCTCGCTAGCACCTCGGCTTCTAATTTTAGCTGCTGTTTTGCATTTTGTGTAGCGTACAAGGTGATATAATGCAAAATGCAGACAGGAGAGAAGTCGGGCTTTTTGCTTCCTGACAAGTTGGCAGGGTCCCGTAGTTGATGGTTGAAGGCTGACAGCAATCAGAGCAACTGGGAGCAGAATGGGCGTGCCCTGTTCGGCTCTAGAGCAGTCTCTTTTCAGGATCCCGAGGGCTGGGACATTCTGTGCTCCTCCCTCTGCACTGATGGGTGCTTGCGTGGCTTCAGATATCACTGAGCTTATCCCTGTCTTGGTGGAAATTCGGTTTGATGTAGATAATTGATTGAGTGGAGTGTGTATGAGTGTGTGTGTGCATGTGTGTGTGTGTGTCTAAGGGTTAGAGAAGATTGTTTCACACAAGAATCCTGAACTAAATTTTAAAAATCTGTTGTGACTGGAAGCTGGATAGATCCATGTTATCAAACAGGTGGAGAACCAAACCCTACATCCTGTATCATGTGGATGCCTCTTTGGGAGTTTTTAATGGATGGGGCAGAACTGTGGGAGCAGTCTAGATCAGTCTAGATCAGGGCATCACTTGGAAGTTGTTAGAAATCCAGTCTTGTCAGGTGGGGTTGCTACAAATTTTATTAGTGAACAAGCAAATCCCAAACACACCAATCTTGTTGTGCAATACAGCACACAGAAAAGGGCACAGATGAACTATAAAAAGGGAGTCCTATCAAAGGAAATGAATGATAATAAAAGGAACCCTGTGTGGTTTCCACCCAGGTCAACAGGACATTGCCAGCACCTCAGGAGCCCCTTCCAGTGGCATTCCAGGCCTACCTCATCCCAAGGTTACAAGGTAACAACTATCCGGAGCTCTGTGGAAACTAGTACCTTTCTCCTCCCCCCCCCTTTTTTTTAAGAGCTTTTTTTGCTATAGGGCACGTGTGCTCGCCAGAAAGACAGAGAGAGACAGAGAGACAGAAAGTGAGAAATCACCCCCTGGAGGGGGTGGCCACGTCGCAATCCCTTCTCCTCCATTCTCCTCTCAGGATCTTGGGCACGCACATACATGTGCCCGGCATGAGTTTAAACCACCAGGTCCAGGCCTCAAATTGTAGTCAACTACATGGGAGTCCAGTGACATAGCCATTACTCCAACCACTGGTCCGAAGAGTGCATTTTTAGGTGATAAAAATGTGGAGAAAAGCGGACAAGCAGTTGGCATAATGGCTACATCGCTGGGCTCCCAAGTAGTCAACCGCGGTTTGAATCATGGACCTAGTGGCTTAAACTCATGCCGGGCACTTGTGTGCCAGTTTCTGCCAGTGCAGTAACTTCTCTCAGAGCAGCAGGCATCACCACCGCTCTTGTTTTCCAGCATAGGCAGACTGACAGAAGCTTTCCGAAGAGAGCAGGCAGGCACGCTAAGTGAGAGGGAAGGTAGCCAGAGGCTTGCCTGAGATCCTCATCTGCTGTTTCAGAGTATTGGTGAGGCTTGAGTTCAGTTCCGCACTGGCCTGAGCATTTCCTAGAGTGTAGAAGCCTCCATCCTGGAGCCCTGTGGGGTCCTCTTCTACAGCTAAGCCAGGCTTCTACTGGTGAGGAAGAGCACTTACCCTCTCCTACCCCAGGACCCTCAGGCTACTCTGCTTCTCCTCTCCGAAGAGAGGAGGGCCTCTCCTGGTGGCCAGCCTGTTTATTTTTCTAGCAACTGCTCAGGACAGAGCTATCTGTTCTTGTCAGGCCCGTCTTCCTCCTCACAGCAGCCCTGGCGTTTCATCTGTGCCCTGAAGTCCCAGCATGACCTGGGCTGCCGTCTGTGGCTGCTCACACTGTCCTGGCCCCAATGTTTTTTCCTATGTATGTTCTCATGTGTCCAGAAACCAATTTCCCCATCTTTGTAAATGTCAGACTCTTGCCGCTTCCTCTTTTTGCTTTTAGCTATTTTAGTGCTCCACATACTCCAGTTGAGGGTTTGCTGAAGAGAGAAAACCAGGAAGGGCCACGAGCAGCTCTGATGAATTCTCCAGCAGAGGAGAACTTCGATTCTATCAGCAAATGAGAGTCTGCAATTTTCATTATCCTTGCCACTTCAACCCCTACTTACTCAGTTATAGACCTCTCCCTGAACCTCCAGGGTCTGTTTATCCATTGGGAAAGCGGTTTTCATGAGGACAGGCTGAGCTGCAGGGCTCGGCTGCGAGCCAGCAGCAGTGTGGATGCAGGGAACTACAGGGTCAGGTTCCAGAGGAGCCTCGGAGGCTGCTGCAGACGCTGCTGAGGCAGCCTGGCTCCAGGTTCACTGCAGGGGCAGTGTCTGGGGAGATGCTTCTCTATAAAAAGCTCCTAGGTCAATTTGGGGTTTCCTATTTCTTCCTCTGGTCATGCTTAGATTTAGAACAATGCTAGTGTGGAAAGGGCAGTTTTTCTAAAGTCGCTAGTGTGGAAATGGTTGGGAGCCTGCCCAAACCCCACAGAATAGATTCAAATCTTGCTTAGTCACTACTCGACTTTGGCTCTGTGACCCCGGTTTCCTCTTTTGTAAAATGGACATTTTACTGTCTCCCTTCCGAAATTGCTACAGGGAGAAGTGAGGCAACACTTACAGAACACTTAGTAAATAATAAGCGGCCAGTCAGTGGCACCTTTACCGTCAGTGTTACTTGTCACAATCATCACCACAGCCCAGTACACCTGGTTGGTAAGGTGGGCCTTGTCGTTTTCTGTTTTTCCTCTTTTCTACTATTTTCTTAAGATTGACTGCATCCTCAAGTTTTGATACATAATACTTTCACTATTGGTTCAACTCAACATATGCCCAATTTTAATTAAAATGTATTTATTCATGACTTTTGAGAAGTATGTTATTTCTATTTGCAAACCCAGATTTTCTAGAGTTTTGTTTACTGTTAGATTGATTGCATTTTGAAGACTAGGCTCTATAAACATCAATCTTTGAAATACGTTAAATGGGTACGGTGGTCCTAAGCACACACACCCCTCCAACCAGGGAGTTTCTCAGAGCCGTTGAGCTCTTCACAAGGCCGAGGTCCACTATTTCTGGGTTTCAGTAGCATTGAATTGGAAGGTAGTGCCTTCATGTTCATTTCCTTTGAGCGTCACTATTGGGGCAGGGTCCCCAGAGTCTTATTGCAATCATCTCTTCTGGTAATTAAAGCAGTTTTGAGAGCTGTGCGTGCCCCAAAGCCAGGTTTCAGCGCGCTGAGTCATACTGCAGGGCCTGCTGGCAGTCAATCAGCAAGGCAAAAGGCAGGCAGCAGTCAGGCCACCAATGGCCGCAACTCACAGGAACTCTTTCAGGGGATTTTAGGAAATACCTGCTCTCTGTGTCTGGATGAAGGAAGGGTGAGGTGGCTGGTAACATGTATTAAGCACTATCCCCTCGACCCCTACAATTGAGTTTAGATTTTGCTGAACCTGACCCAAACTCACCAATGGAGACTCCTTCCTCTTAAACGGCCCCAGACACCCTCCTAAGTGGGTCCTTGGGAGACCCAGGGAGGGTGAGAGAAGGCTTGAGGGTAAAGCCTGGATGGGGAACAATCCTTCCCTCCACACCCCCACAAACATCCTACGTGGAATTATGGGGACAGGAGTGGGAGCATTTATTTCTGCCCAAGGTTGAGTGAGGTGTCACGAGAGGAAGTGACTTGCAATGAGGACTATTTGATGCAATCTCTTTTCTATAGTTGCTATGGATATTTAGTTCTTTCTTTTAATACCACTGTCTATTTGGGCCTGGAATATGGATAAGATAAGACGATGCCTTTCAAAAAGGCTTCATCATTATCCCTGTACCTATTCTGTTTTAAAATCCTGGAACATGAAGTGGTTTGTTTCATGTAAGTATATTAATGTTCTCTTTGAAATTACTGGAAAATAAAAAGAAACTTTGCAAATAGCAAACTTCCAGAAGGTTAGCAGGCAAGCAAGTAAAACTAAAGATGATATATATTTTTTATAATTCGTATCTTCTGTGATTTAAGGTTGGCTTTTCATTTGATTTCTGGAGTGAATGCCTATGGCATTTATTTAAAGAATGAGACAAATAATATTTTTCAAAAGGACTCAAATAGACATATATACCTCCTAAGAGAGATTGACGTTCATCTGCATTATTGGTAAGTAATCAGGAAATGCTGCTTGGTAACCTTTGTTTTCTTCATCAGCAAGAATATTTTGAGCCTTTTTTTGGCTCTGATATGGCACGAAGTATTCCTGAGTGTGCTGTTTCTTTTGATATTATTGTGAGCTTGGGTAAATATCTACCGTCATAAGAAAAGAGAAAGTGAGACGTGATTCTTGGTGTCATCTGGCCTGTGCCTCTACTTTTTGTTTACAGCCACAATTATACTTTCTGTTGATGAGAGGGACCCTTTCACACTGAGACTCCAGGTCATTTTGTTGTTATTATTCCATTATTTTAACATCTACCCCTTACTGAGTTTTTTCTTACCACTTATGAGTAAAAGCGCAATGTCTCCACTCTTCATCAAAGAGTCAAACAGCTGTTCCCCAAGGGATAAATAATATTCCTTCACAGGTCTAAGATTTCATTTGGGTGCTCCCTCAGACTCCGCTTTTCTTTCTCTCTCTCTTTCTTTCTTTCTTTCTTTCTTTCTTTCTTTTTTTTTTTTTTTAGAGGTTTTTGCTACAGGGTGCATGCGCTCGCCAGAAGGACAGAGAGAGACAGAGAGACAGAAAGTGAGAAACACCCCCCAGGGGGGATGGCCACACCGCAATCCCTTCTCCTCCGTTCTCCTCTCGGGATCTTGGCCATGCACGCACACGGGCCTGGTGTGAGTTTAAGCCACCGGGTCCGGGAGTCAAACCACGGTCGACTACATGGGAGTTCAGCGACACAGCCATTACACTAACTGCTGGTCCCCAGACTCCTCTTTTCTTGGCCAGGGGATTTTTATTTTCAAATATTTGGACACTTACTCTCGGCCCATAGATCCTGTGTGCTGCAGGGCACTAAAGCCATCACGTGGTTTGAGTCACTAGTTGTGTTTTCGGCTTTTCCTCAGACAAACTTCTAACCTGGTGCCTGCACAATAACACACCCTTGTTCCAGAGCATACCAGTGAAATAACCATTCTTGAGTCCTTTCTGTTCTATAAGATGTTTAAGCAGTACACTTGGGGACAGGCAAGTAAAAATCCATAATAAGTATTTTCAGAGGACTGAAATTCCAGTGAGAAACATTCTTGTTAAAGCTAAGTGATCCTTTTTCTATTCCAGGCCTACCTAGCTATCTGATATTGCACCTGTTGGTTTTTCTATAAAGTAGAAGAAATGTGAGGTATTTGCTTTTGTAAGCACAGTTAATACCAGAAGTCATCAACTGAGTAGAAGCTGTGTTTGAGTTGCCCTGAGCAATTTATTATCAGTGTTGACATTTCCTTAACTTTGCATCTATTATTGAAGGGCTCAAGCTGTTCAATGACATTCTCCCATGCAGGCATCAGCTTGTTGGATTTTTCATTGTGGTTTTAATCTTGGGCATTCAGTGTATTTTAAACAGAATTTAGCACTTCTTTAATATATAGCTTTTTTTAACTTTTAAGATGTTGTGAGTTTATAATTTTTTTTTTCTTTTTGAGAGGTTTTTGCTATAGCACGTGAGCTCGCTGGAAAGACAGAGAGAGACAGAGAGACAGAAAGTGAGAAATCACCCCCCAGGGGGTACAGCCATGCTGCAGTTCCTTCTCCTCCATTCTCCTCTCCGGATCCTGGGCACATACGTACACGTGCCCAGTGTGAGTTTAAGCCACCAGATCCGGTACTCGAACCACAGTCGACTACATGGGAGTCCAGCAACATAGCCATTATGCTAACTGCTGGTCCCATTATAATTTTATTTTTAAGAGAGAGTTCTGCTATAGGGCACAGGCACTCGCCAGAGAGATAAGGAGACGGAGAGACGGAAAGTGAGAAATTATTCCCCCAGGGGGTTTGGCCATGCTGCAATCCCTTGTCCTTCATTTTTCTCTCGAGATTTTGGACATGCACACACATGCTCCTGTCTCCGGGTCCGGGACTCAAACTGAGGTCAACTACATGGGAGTCCAGCGATGTAATAAACATTATGCCATCTGCTGGTCCTGGGAGCTTAAAATTTATCTTTTCTATTATTTTTTTTTGTAAGTTTATTTCAGACCAGGTGATGGCACAGTGGAAAAACAACTGTATTCACACAGGGGAGGTCCTGAGTTTGTGTTCTGGGACCTCCCTGAGCACAGTGGGCACATGCCTGTCTGTGATCTAGGATAGCTGAGACTAGGGGTGAAGCACAGTGGGAAGATTTTGTTGGGGTTGGCCATCTTTCTCTTCTGGAAAAAAATAAGTAAATAAACTTTTAAAAAGTTAGTATAAAAAAGTTTATTTCTTTCTTTCACAAGAGAGGGATAGAATGAGAGAGAGAGAAAGAAAAGCACCCTCAACAGTGTCTCAAGCTATGATCCCTCTCTCAACCCTAGTCCCCAGCCTTACAACCAGCCAGGATCATGAGAGTGTGCATGCCCTGCGTATACAGGTTCACCCAGGAACCAAATCCCCATCTTCCATAAGGTTTCTAGCATTGCAAGTCATTTCAACACCCCTGTGACAATACATCTTTATACTGGGCCTATAAAGCTTTTTAGTGTTGTGACTGAAACATTTCACAAGTGAGTGTATTTAAAAATGATTGTTCAATGCTTAGATTTAACTGCCCCCCCCCTCATAATTCAGAAATTGTAATTGGAACAGTAGCTAGTTGAGCCTACTGTCAGTAGAAAATGCTGTGGACTTGGAAAAGCTTTTGGCCTCATCTTTCTCTTTGTCATGGAGTTTTCTGGGCAACATGTTTAGCACAAAGCTCCTGGAATTATTCTGTGAAGAATATAACTGCTAAGAGTTCCTGGATAAGTTCTACAAGTGGTCTTCAAAAAGGTCATGAAAAATGGTTTTTATAGAAAACAAAACAAAACAAAAAACTGTGCATGGAGTTAAAAAATGTTTTGCATCAAAATAAGCTCATACCATAAGTGCACTTTTCTACAAGATTTTTCAAGTCCCCTTGTATTCTTACTTATTCGCAGATCTTAGTCCAGAGCCAGCTGCATGGTGTAGGCAGGCAGGGTTCTGCTGTGTGTTGCCGGAGCCATGTAGGAGCACCTGGGTCAGCCTGAACATGCCAGGTACACCCACGATCTTGGCTGGCGGGAAAACTGGGGAGGAGAATCGCTGCATGGCAAGACCCTGTCATGGGTCTCTGCCTCTCTCGCTGTTATTTTTTGTCTCTCTCATGAAGAAAGAAATTTATTTAAAAAATAGTTGGCCCGGTATTTATTTATTTTTCTTTGGGGTTAGGGTAATAAGAGAGGAGATAAGGTTAGAGACAAGGCCTAGTGGTTCTTCATTTCCAAGTCCAGTCAAGTCAGTTGGTATCTCTTCCTCCATTACTCCATTAGAGCTGCCATTCTTGGTTTGTTCCCTTAGAAAACCATAAAACAAGCAACAACAAAATCACCCATCAATGGTTAGAAAGGGCCTCTACATCTAATAAATCATCATTTCTCAATATATCATTCACTCCTGTGACTTTCTAGAACCATCCCCCACACTGGAGTCCCATCTGCTCTGTTCCCTCTCCTACCTGGCCAGAGATAAACCTTCAAGGTACTGAGGGCTCTCTAGCTTAAAATTTGGGGACTAAAACTGAAATGGGACAGTTTTTAAAACTGCTCAGTCATGGGCTACTCCATGGCCTGGTGGTTAAGGGAGATAGATCCACATGGCTGACCATATGGTTTGAATCCCAGCCCCAACAGCTTGAAAAGCATGCTGGGTGTGTGTGTATGTGTACCCCAAATCCTGACAGGGTGGAGAAATGAAGGAAAGCAGATTGTGGTGTAACTACATCCCATGGGAAGTGCTTTCTCACTCTCCCTCTCTCTCTGTCACTCTCTGGTGAGCATTTGTGCCCTCTGGCAAAATTTAAAAAAAAAAATGCCTACTCACACTTCCCTAGAGCTATATCTGTATCTGTATCTATAGATATACTACTGAATTTAACATGATAGGAAAGATACACTTTACATCCAAAGCCCGGTCTTTAAGGTAGCTAGTGAGTAAGGGGGGGTTGAGGTTGTCCAGAATCTAGTATACATTTACTTCCACCAAGTCCAGCCTTTCCTGAGTCGTGCACAAGTGTTTCACAATCTCTTTTTTCATACTTGTAATTGACCTAGGGTGAGAAATCCTGCTCTGGGATGGCAATTTGTCAGGGAGTGGCACAGACATTCCTGATGCTCACAGATACGAGACTCTGGGTGCTCAGAGCACCCTTTATCTGCCCAGAGCCTGGCTGGCATCTCTGCCCACTTTTGTATCTGCTAAGCCTGAAGTGCATGACCTTGTTCTATAAATACCAGCCTTGTTGTTCAAATAAGGGTTGCCTTGGATTCCTGGCCACCACGAAACCCCCCAGATGCACAAGGCAGGCAGTCTCATGCTGGCTGTGAAGTTCGATCCACTCGCCTTCTACGAGAGGGAAGACAAGCCTGGGTTAGGGCCTACAGCTGCCATCACTGAGCCTTCTGTCCACAAAAGTGGGAGACCCTGGGTGAGGGTTCCGAGGACTGCGGAGATGAATAAGACTCAGTTCCAGTTCTCAAGGAGCATACAGTGTGGTACAATAGAAGAGATGCACACGGCTAATCATAATACTAGAAAGAAAAGTCATGGGGAATAGAGAGGGGAGGAACAGTGAGGAATTTGGGGGAAGGGCTGGCTCTTTCATAAGTGGGGGGATGCTGAGAGGCTTCATGGAGGGTTTACATTGAGCTGAAATTGAATATTAGACAGGATTTGAACACAAGGAAATAGGTGAACAATTTAGAATATCATTGCTTTGGATCCCTGGCTTATATACCAAATTGAATTTAAAATCCCAACAGTTTAATATTAACAACAACAAAAATAAAAACCCAAATAATAGAAAATAAAATTGAATGGGGGCCAGCAGATGGTATGGTGATTGAGGTACTGGACATTCCCACATGGTCGACCACGGTTTGAATCCAGAACCTGGTGGCTTGCTTTCTCACTCCCACCCCCGCCCCCTGTCTCTCTCTGGCCAAATTAAAACATACAAATGAGAAATAAAATTAAATAATTCTATTAAAAAATCATTTAAAAAATGAATGTTTATGTGATCATGAAACAGAGTTCATTTTAAGCATAAGAGAAAAAATAAAGAGTGCTTTTGACTACGTTATTATTAACTATCATAAAACATCTGACATAAAATAACAAAAGAGAATGGGAAAATATTTGTCCCTTAATAATTTTTTAAGTTTATTTATTTCTTCCATGAGTGAAAAAGAAAGAGAGACCAAACCCCTAACAGAGTCTTAATGCTATGATCATGGGCAACGTGTGCCCAGCATATTTTGGAAGGTCTCCAGGCCAGAATCAGGAACCTTTTCATGTGGAATTGCCTCACAGAGTATCATGTTTTACCATTACTCCACCACCTGGCCTCCATGTTGCTTAATAATTGATAGAGAATTGACATTAATATAAAGAGCGCCCATAAAAATAAATTAGAAATATATATATATAAAGTGGCCTTTGAACTTGAAGAAAACACTCACATGAGTAGTAATCAGAGAAGTGCTAATGGGGCTGGAGACTGCATGGGAGGTCTGGGTTAGGTTCCCAGACTGGCCGGAGCCCACCTGGTATGCCCGCAATCCTAGCTGATTGGGAGGTTGAGGAGGGAGGATCATAGCACAGTGAGATACTGACAAAAAATATCTACCTCTTGGGGGGCCAATAGCTGGCATGGTGTTTACAGCACTGGACTCCTCCATGGGTGACCACAGTTTGAGTCCTGGACTCAGCAGCTTAAAAATCATGCTGGGTGCATGTGCATGTGTGCCCAAAATCCCAGGAGGAGAATGGAGGAAAGGGACTGTGGCATGGTCATTTGCCTGGGGGTGATTTCTCACTTTCCTCTCACGGTCTCTGTCTCTCTCCAGTGCATCCATGTGCCATATGGCAAAAACCTTAAAACAAAAACAAAACCTATCTCTGTCTTCCTTTGTCTCTCTCTGGTAAGAGAAAAAAAATGCTAATAAAAATAATACAGGCCCTTGAGACCAGCAGTTGGTATAATGGCTATGTCACTAGACTCCCATGTAGTTGATCGCAGTTCAAGTCCCAGACCCGGTGGCTTAAACTCAAGCCAGGTGTGCGTGCCCAAGATCCCGAGAGAAGAATGGAGGAGAAGGGATTGCAGCATGGCCATCCCCCCTGGGGGGTGATTTCTCGCTTTCTGTCTCTCTCTCTCTCTGTCTTTCTGGTGAGTGGACATGTCCTATAGCAAAAACCTCTCCAAAACAAACAAACAAACAAATAAACAAAAAGACAAGCCCCATTGGGGCCCTTTGGTTAAGGGAGTCAGATTCCACATGGTCAACCATCAGCTTGAGTCCTAGCCTTGAAAACCATGCCAGGCATGTGTGTGCACGCATGCCCTAAATCCTGATAGGTGGAGAAATGGAGATGAGATTGTCACATGACTACACCCCTTTTGGGGGTGCCTTTTCTCTCTTTTTCTCTTTCTGTCTCTCTCTGGTGAGCCCGTGTGCCCTGTGGCAATATAAATATATTATTATGTTTATATATAGTTGGAAAAATAGCATCTATTTAGGAAGTTCAGAGACTATAGAAATACACAGGAAAAGGTGATGATAATTTCACCCTGAAGATAATCCCTATTAGCAATTTGGGGTATCGTTCTTCAGATTTTTTTTCTAAGCATATGCAAACATGTATAGTAACTATTACTCTACCAAAATATGCTTTTATTATACATACTGTTTTCTGTTTTTTTTTAAAGAGATTTTTGCCTTAGGGTGGGTGTGCTCACCTGAAACAGAGAGAGACAGACAGACAGACAGACAGACACGTTGAGAGGAAAGTAAGAAATTGCCTACCATGGCGGGATGACCATGCCACAATCCCTTCTCCTCCATCCTCCTCCCATGATTTTGGGCATGCACATGCACGTGCTCGGTGTGAATTTCAAGCCACCAGGTTTGGGACTTGAACCACAGTTGGCCATGTGGGAGTCCAGCGACGTAACTACTATGCCATCTGCTGGTCTTGTACATACTGTTTTTAGGCTGCTGTTCTCTCAAAAACATGTGTCTATGTCAGTACTTAAAAATTCACTTTACTGGGGGTTGGTAGGTGGCATGGTGGTTAAGGGGCTGAACTCCTACATAGCTGATCACAGTTTTAGTCCTGGACCTAGAAGCTTGCTTTCTCACTTTCTCTCTCTCTATATCTGGTAAGCATGCATGCCCTGTAACAAATTAAAAAATAATAATAATGATAAATAAATTTTTTAAAATTCACTTTAATATATTTAGTGACTGAAGAAGTTCTATTATATGAATTTACCATCATTTATGCACACTTTCCTGTTGATGAATACTTCGATTGTCACTGGATTTTAAAGTGCTTTAAATGCCAAGTAATCTTAATGATAAACAACTACTTAAAAAAAAAAAAACAATGCTAAGAGTACTGTCAAAGAGAGAAAGAAAGAAAGAAAGGAAGAAAGAAAGAAAGGAAGGAAGG
Source organism: Tupaia tana (assembly GCA_026018925.1). Taxonomy (NCBI): domain Eukaryota; kingdom Metazoa; phylum Chordata; class Mammalia; order Scandentia; family Tupaiidae; genus Tupaia; species Tupaia tana. The sequence goes on from JAKSZU010000003.1 coordinate 179,607,647, forward strand.
AAGGAAGGAAGAAAAAGAAAGAGTTAAATGAGTGAGTAAATCTTTAAGTAATCATAGACCTTAGTGCATCCTGGGGATTTCTAGCCAGCAAGCTGTAGGCAACTAGCCTGGCTGATGCAATGACAGTGCAATTGTATAATAAGTCAGTGAGGCAAGTACAAAAATATCACAAATGAATGGCTTTGTCGTAAGGAACCCATGGCATAAACACTTTAGAGACTGTTCATGTTAGAGCTCTGTAGGGTTTTAAGGTTTAGAAAAGAAGTTACAGTTCAGTTTATCTACTTATCTGTGCCTCAGTTTTCTCAATTGTAAAATGTGAATAATAACAGTGCCTAAGTTTGTCAGATCTTGGTGGGGTTTAAATGAGGTAATTATTTATGTATTTATTTATTTTGCTATAGGCTGCATGTGCTTGCAAGAAAGACATGACTTTATGACTTTTTTGGGGGGGATTTAATGGGCCACCATGTAAACAGCCTTGGGATTCTCTGTCTTCCCTTGGGACCATTCTATGGCAGTAGTTCTGAAATCTTTCCATTTTTCAAACCTGAAGAAAGAGTTCTGTGGCAAACAGCTGAATAGATAAACATTTGACAATAGGGGTGTGCTTCCAGGCAGGACCAGCATTAAGATGTAGGTGACCAGCGTCACTAGAAAGGGAGCTGGAGGGCTTGGGAAACGCTCCCCAGTATCTCCCTGGATTCACTAGAAAAGACCAGACACATGTAGCTTGGCAAAGACTCCAGTGCAAAGTCCGACCGACTCCCTGATCCGGCCGCTCCCAGCCAGGCTCCTGCCAATTGCCCCTTCCCAGACAAGTATGAAAAGTAGGAAGCACACTGGTGCGTGGGGACCTCATGAATGCCATTAGTTTTGTTGAATTTGGATTCCTTTACAGGAAATGTTCTCACATGTGTGAGTGTTGCATCATTTTAGAGCAGCACATTAGTAGGAAAATTGTTACAGATGGAATTTTAGAATAGTTTTTTTAAATAAATCTATGTGTTATTAGATATGAATACAAGGTTACTCCCTGCTTCACGTCAGATGACCCACAGCGTGCACAGGCAAACAGGCTGAGGAGAAACTAGTAATAAGAACAATAATAGCCCACACGTCACGGCCCTGTGTCAGGCCCTATTCTAAGCTCTTTATAAGAATTACCTCATTTAGGGATTGGCAGTTGGCATAATGGCTGTCGCTGGACTCCCATGTAGGAAACTGCAGTTTGAGTTCTGGACCCAGTGGCTTAAACTCACGCTGGGCGCGTGTGCGTGCGTGTCCAAGATCCCGAGAGGAGAATGGAGGAGAAGGGATTGCGGTATGGCCATCCCCCCGGGAGGGTGATTTCTCCCTTTCTGTCTCTCTATCTCTCTCTGTCTTTCTGGCAAGCGCTTGTGCCCTATAGCAAAAACCTCTCCAAAAACAAAATGAAACAAAAGAAAAATAAAAGTAATAAATTCTAGCATTTTTTTCTCTGCCTTTCCTGCTCCAACAGCTTGAAAAACACACATGACTGACATGTATGTATGCATGCCCCAGATCCTGACAGAACAGAGAAATGGAGGAGAAAGGATTATGGCGTAACCATGCCCTATGGAGGGTGTTTCTCTTTCTCCTTGTTTATCTTTAAGTAACTAACCAACACATAAGGTTGAGCTCTTCTTTTTTTTTTTTTTTTTTTTTTTTTCTTTTTTTGGAGAGGTTTTTGCTATAGGGCGTGTGCGCTCGCCAGACAGACAGTGAGAGACAGAGAAAGCAGGAAATCACCCCCCAGGGGGGATGGCCACGCCGCAATCCCTTCTCCTCCATTCTCCTCTCGGGATCTTGGGCACGCACGTACACACGCCCGGCGTGAGTTTAAGCCACCGGGTCCGGGACTCGAACCGCGGTTGACTACGTGGGAGTCCAGCGACATAGCCATTACGCTAACTGCTGGTCCCAAGCTCTTCTTTTTAAAAACTTTGCCAGAGGGTGGGGCCAGAAGGTGGTATGGTGGTTAAGGGCACTGGACTCCCACATGGCTGACCACAGTTCAAGTCCCGGACCTGGCAGCTTGTTTTCTCATTTTCCCTCTCTCTCTCTCTTTTTCTCTCTCTTTCTCACTCTGTCCTTCTCTGGTTAAATTAAAGTAAATAAATAAATAAATAAATAAAATTAAAATAATTAAAGAAAATTATTAAAAAAAAAGTTTTGCCAGAGGGCAAGTGTGTTGTTGGAGTGAGAAAGCAAGAACGCAACCCGTAGGGCATGGCCACCCCACAATCCCTTCTCCTCCATTTCTCTTTCCTTCCAGGATTTTGGGCTCACATGCACATGTGCCCAGTGTACTTCTCAAGCAGCTGATTCTGGAACTTGAACCGTGCCCTTGGCCACATGGGATCCAATCGCCTTAACCACTACACCACCGCCTGCTGACCGGAAGCTCCTCTTCATAGAAGTAATCCATCTGCTAAATGACAACAGAATAATAGAATTAGTGTATTACCTTTCTACAAACCCTAAAGACTAAAGATAAGACCTGTGAGAAGTGATTGCTAACCTAACACAAAGACAACCAAACAATACACCTCCTGATGGATAGGGAGAACATACCCCACCCATGAAGAAGTCTTGCCACAAAAGCAAACTTGAATCTCATTGAACTTCTTACCCTGACTGCCAATTTCAGAAAATACAGACGACAAAGAAATATGCTACAGCACACTGGGGGAATGCGAACAGTGAAAAGTAGACTGTGAGATACTCTATAGGAAGAACAAACTGATTTCTTCAATAAATGATATGGGTAGAAAAGTGGGGGAGAAGGGTGTGAGAGGGAGAAGCTTATAGATTTTATAAATTAAAGAGATTTAAAAGGCATATCAATTGGGCTGGCTGGTGGTTGGGTGACTGGCTCCCACATGGTCAACTGAGTGGTTCAAGTCCTGTCCTGGTGACTTGGAAGTCATGCTGGGCATTTTGTGCATGTCCAAAATCCTGAGAGGAGAATGGAAGAGAAGAAGTTGCAGCATAGCTGTCCCCCTGGGGGGCTTTCTCATTCTCCTTTTCTCTATCTCTTGCAAGCTCATGTGCCTTATAGCCAAAAAAAAAAAAAAAAAAAAGACATATCAACTAATTGCAATGTATGAACTTATTTGCACTTTAATTTTAAGCAGTAAAAAAGCAGAAATGACATTTATGAGAAAGTTGATTTGAACAATGACTCAATATTGTTAAGAAATTGACAATATCATTATGATAATGTTTAAAAATCTTCTGTTGATTAAATAATATGTTCTCTGGGATTTGTTTCAAAATAATATGCAATAGGGTGGCAATAGAAATGAAACAGAACTGGCTCTAGGTTGATAATTACTCAAGTTGAATGGTGGCGCATGGAGATGTGTGACTACCCTTTCTACTATTGTAAATCATTTTAAATTAACGTAATAAAATGTGAGACCAGCAGGTAGTGTAGTGGTTAAGGTGCTGCACTCCCACATGGTTGACCACAGTTCATGTCCCAGACCAGGGGCTTGAAACCCATGCTGGGCTCATGTGTGTGTGCCCCAAATCCCGAGAGAAGAATGGAAGAGAGAAGATTGCAGATGGCCATCTCCCCGGGGGGGGGGGGGGTGATTTCTTGCTTTCCGTCTCTCTGTCTCTCTGGCAAGTGCACTCAACCTATAGCAAAAAAACAAACAAAAAAAAACAAAACTCTAAAAAAATTAACATAATAAAATACTTTTAAAAATTATATGCTGGGGACCAGCAGTTAGCATAATGGCTACGTTGCTGGACTCCCATGTAGCCAACCATGGTTCAAGTCCCGGACCCAGTGGCTTAAACTCACACTGGATGTGTGTGTGTGTGTGCGTGCCCCCAAGATCCCAAGAGGAGAATGGAGAAGGGATTGCGGCGTGGTGGGGGTGGGGTGGTGATTTCTTGCTTTCTGTCTCTTTTTTTCAATCTCAATTCAAGCCACTTTCCAATTTCATCTCCTGATCCGAGCTCTGCTATTCCTCACTCACGCCCTTGGCTCATTCCATCATGCTGCAGTGGTTACTGTTTATCAAGCCTCCATTCTGTGCCAGTCATCTTTCTAGGTCCAGGAGTATAAAAACTATAAAGAAAGGGTCACCAGTAGTCAAGGGGTGTGGCGTACTTGGAGTGACAAGTGTTGAAAATGGATCACTGCGAGCTGGGAGGTCATTTTGAGTTGCAAAGGGAGCATTTAGGCCAAAGCCTCCGACTGAGGCCCCAGTACTTAGGGGAAACTACACAAAGGAAGTAACATCTGAACAAAGACTTCACCAAGCAGATGAGAGGACAAGAGAAGGGCTAGGCAGAGAGCGCGGCTCTCCCAAGGAAGGCCAGGTCAGAGAAATGCAATATGGAAGAATTTGCAAAAGATCAGCAAGAGCTAAATGGTAGCAAAACAAGAAAAGGAACTTGGATTGTAACCCCCAGGACAGTGTTTTCAAGTTGTGGGTCTTGAGATCAATTTAGTGAGTCTCTAAATTATTTTATATGATGAAATAGAATACAGGGGGAAAAGTTAGTGAAAATCTTGGTTCTGCTACTGCACACATGTATGTCAGTATGTCCTGGTTTGCCAGGAAGACTATACTTCTGAGTGGAAATCACCTTTACCTAAGTTTTACAGTACTGCTACAGAGAAGTTTTGCCAGGATTTGTAGCAGGGCTGTTTTCAAACAGTATTTCTCAAACTTCCGGGACAACTATAGTAATTTAGGGCACTTGTTAAAAACCCAGATTCCTTGGCTGCCATCCAGACTCACAGAATCAGAATTTCCAGGGTGAGGCCTGGCATTGTGCATTTGTTACCAGCACCTAGGGTGTCAGAGCATCGGTCCTCGGTTACCAGAATGGAAAGTAGGTTAGAATGAGAAGAAACTAGAGGCGGGGAGTGCAGTAAACAATCATCGTCTGAGTTGGCGAGGCTTGGACCAAGGCAACCGCAGCGAGGGTAGGAAGAGGTGGTAGTTTCAGGAGGCCTTTAAAAGGTGGACTGTCCGATCTAGAGGCACAGGGCACAGGAGTGTCAGGCTCTGGAGGTCTTTATCTTGGACACCTTCATGGACATTAGGATATGAAAGATAGACTAGGTTGTGGGGAACGATACTAAGCTCAATTTCTAGATGTTGAATTTGAGGCAAAATTCCTAACAAAAGGTGGGTACTTAGACCTACAGTTTTGGAGCTCAGGCCAGAGGTCAGGGCTGGAGATAAGATTCTGAATCATTAGCCTGTGGTTTAGAGCACAAAAAAACTGAGATGCTAGGGAAAGTGGAGGCCAAGGACCACAGCGGGAGGGCTTCGGCATGCTCTGCTCCTCCTGCTCAACTTCAGCTTCATCCTTGTCCTCTGTGAGTCCCTCCTTCTGCCTAACACGGGCTTAGCACGGGCTGCCTCCCCAGCTCTCTCTACAGAGAGAGAACTAAGGCCCCGGGCTCAAGTATTTGATACTCTCTTCTCTGATGTTTCCAGTTACTTGGCGTCAGGACTGGTGCTGTCCCATTTTTCTTTTTGCCTTTTAGAGGCAGAAACATGTCTGGATTCCCAGAGCACAGAGTAGATGGTCACCAAATGTTTGTGACAGTATGGTGATGATTTAAGGATAATTCATTAATTTGGATTTTTAATTCTAGTGTTTAAAGTATAAATAATCAAGTCAATCTACAAACCTATTATAAATAATTGCTGATGATATTTGTTGACACAGTAGCATCTGGTTTTTGTTTTCCGAGCTCTAGCTCAAGTTCTTACATCTTATTTTAACAATAGCTCCTCAAATATATCTTTTTCCTACCATTGCATAGCACAGAAAGGGCGTAGATTTAAGCTGTGGGTGTAAATTGAAAGTCAGTACATCTTAATATCTAAAGTGCTTTAGAGTGATTACACATGCATTCTTTGATCAGAAATAGTATGCATTTTGTGCAAAATTTGGTATTTGATTTTTAAAGAATTTGTCAGAGAGCACATGTACTCACTAGAGAAAGACAGAGAGAGAGAAATGGGGAGGGAGAAACACCCTCCTATAGGGCGTGGTTATGCCATAATCCTTTCTCCTCCATTTTTCTGTCCTGTCAGGATTTGGGGCATGCGTACACACATGCCAGTCATGTGTTTTTTTCAAGCTGCTGGGGAAGGAGTCAAACTGGTCTGTTGTATGGGATCTGTCTTCCTTAATCCCTAGGCTACAGGGCTGGCCAACATTTCATTATTTTATTTTGGAGAGGTTTTTGCTACAGGGCACGTCCGCTCACCAGAGAGACAGAGAGACAAAGAGAGAGAAAGCGAGAAATCACCCCCCCCCCCCAGGGGGGATGGCCATGCCGCAATCCCTTCTCCTCCATTCTCCTCTCAGGATCTTGGGCACGCACGCACACGCGCCCGGTGTGAGTTTTAAGCCACCGGGTCCGGGACGTGAACCATGGTCGACTACATGGGAGTCCAGCGACATAGCCATTACGCTAACTGCTGGTTCCCCCGCAATCACATCTTAACACACGAATTTTTGGAGGGTGCAAACCACAGCAAGGGGCTGAGATCCCTCACAAATCAGTGTGATTGAGAGGGACTACATGGCACTGCACAAGTGTGTTTGTGTCAAGCAATAAAATATTGTAAACCCTTATATTCAAAGGAAGGACTTCCTCCTGATCTTCCTGAGGATCTTTACCATTTAATCAATAAAGTAGCTGCTATACAAAAACAGAGAGGAACAGAAAGAATTAGAATGCTAAATTCCATCTGATTCTCATCAAAAGTTGAATTCACTGCTCTGCTCAATATTCTAAGACTAAGCAAGCCCTTGCCCCCAGTTAGAAATATGAGTCATCCAGAGACTCTGTCCTGGTTGCTTAAATTTGTCTTCATACTCAAGCAATAAAACCATGTTTAATTTAAGAAAAAAAAGTAATCAAGCAACAATTAAGGTTATAAGGAAATAAGACAAGGTAAAGAGTAAAGAGTGACTAGAGGGTAGAAGTTTGGGGATGGGGGCAGCTATGCAAAAATCTAGGGGAAAACACTCCAGGCAGAAGAAAGCAAGTATGGAGGTTTTCAGGCAAGAAGGAACTTTGTGTGCACCCAGGAAGAAAGGAGCTGATGTTGATGGCACCCTGTGAATGGAAGAGGAGTAGGAGGAAATGAGGTCAGAGAGATAAGCAGGGCAAGGTCATGCAGGACCCTATATGACCTGGAGAGGGGTCTGCATTGCTCTGGGAAGCCATGGATGACTGTAAATGGTGGAGTGATAGGATCTGATTTAGGCTCATAGACACAACCCTACCTGGCTGCTAACTCCTTATAGAAAAAGGCCCTTGGGGGCCAGAGTAGAGGCAAGGGGACTAATTAGGATGATTTTCTACTTGTTTAGTTGAGCAGCGGTGGTTGATAAATGGCTGCATGGGGTCGATGGAGATGTACAGAGAAGGTATATGCCTTGCAGGAGGGACTGACAAGGTCCACTGGCCACATGGATGTAGAAGATAAGAGAAAGAACAGAATCAAGCATTTGTAGGTTTGGGGCTTGAGCTCCTGAGTGACTATGGGCTGTTAACTGAGGCAGGAGGAACAAAAATCTTTGTTTCAGTTGGGAGAACGGAGGGAGGAGCATATTTAGGAAGTGGAGTTGAGTTTGACTTTTGGCCATTTTGCCACTAGGTCTGGGACTTAAACTGCATTCATCCCTGTGGGTGTCTAGCACCTTAACTACCATGCCACCTGCTGGCCCCCTAATGGTAATTTTTTAAAAAACCCAAACAAACAAAGCCAAATACTCTTTGTTGACAATGATCAGTTGCCAAACTTGTTATGCAACTTTATTTTCCCATTCTGAAGAATAAGGTAGGCATTTTGACTTTTGTGTGTTTTCAGTGGAGATTCATCATGAGATAATACAATAGCTGCAGACCTTGAGGACATGCGCTACATTTGTTTAGGGAATATATTTGGTGAACAAGTGGCTTGAAGTGAGAAAACCTGACTCTTTTTGACTTTGTCACCTTTTAACTCTGTAGTCTAGATATGTCATAATGTCCTTTCCTGACTTATTTTTGAGGATTAGAATGATAGCTTGTGAAGATTACACAGCATGTATTCATGACATATTTTGTAAACCTTAAGGTATTACAAATTCAATTTATTCTGATCCAACAAATTGAAGCGAGATGACATTCATGTCTCATAGTAATGCCTCATGTTAGAAAAAGGCTGAGCCATTTGGTAATGTGTACCAAGAGATAGGATGAGTCTGGACACGATCTGAAATATATATTCAGGACTTTTTCTTTCTATATGAATTAGAGAAGGATTATATAATGGTTGATTTTACGTGTCGGTTGCTTTGGCTGTGATACCCAGTTGCTCACATATGTCTACATGTTGATGTAATTAACACGTAAATCAGTAGACTGTGAGTAAATCACATTACCTGTTCCTATGTAAGTACTCACACAAAAACTTGAAGGTCTTAAGAGAAGGCTGAGATCCCCTAGGCCACAGACATTTGGCCTCCAGACTACCTCTGGGCTCGAGCCTGCAACACAACGCTTCCCCAGATCTCTAGGCTGTCAGCCTGCTCTGCAGATTTCAGACTCGCAGCATCGTAATTTTTCTTTTTAAGACTGTTTGCCATAGAGAAGGAGACAGGGATGGAAAGAGGGAAAGTGAAAAACCACCCCATGGCAAACAAGGGGAAAGGTTATGCCATGGTCCTTCTTAGTTCAGGATTTGGGGCACTCGTACTCACATGCCTGGCATGATTTTCAAGCTCCCAGGTCCAGGACTCAAACCATGGTCAGCCATGTGGGAGTTCAGCCCCTTAACCTGCCACATGCTAGTCCCTGCACCCATAATTTTGAGAGTCAATTCATTAAAATATTGCAAATCTTTTTCTCTCTCTTTCTACCTCTCTCACAGGTATGAAAAGGTACTTTAAAACATTCATGACGAAATGAAATTAAAGTATGAGCATATTTTGTTACAAAAATTTTGAAATCCAGGCAGTTTATTCATAACACATCTTTTCTATGAGCTTTTTGAAGACACTTTATGCATGTATGCACGCATGTATGTACACACACACGCCATTTATGTACTCATATATATATGTACACACAAACATTTATTTATTTATTTATTTATTTTTTCTTTTTTTGGAGAGGTTTTTGCTATAGGGCGCGTGCGCTCGCCAGACAGACAGAGAGAGACAGAGAGACAGAAAGCGAGAAATCACCCCCCAGGGGGGATGGCCACGCCGCAATCCCTTCTCCTCCATTCTCCTCTCGGGATCTTGGGCACGCACGCACACGCGCCCGGCGTGAGTTTAAGCCACTGGGTCCAGGACTCGAATCGCGGTCGACTACGTGGGAGTCCAGCGACATAGCCATTACGCTAACTGCTGGTCCCCACACAAACATTTATTAAACATTGTATTTTTTTTTGAGAAAGAGATTTTTGCTCTACAGCACATGCACTTGCTGGAGAGACAGAGACAAAGAGACAGAAAGTGAGAAATCACCCCCCAGGGGGGAATGGCCACACCACAATCCCTTCTCCTCCATTTTCCTCTCAGGATTTTGGGCAAGTACATGTACCCAGTGTGAGTTTTAAACCACCAGGTCTGGGGCTTGAACCACGGTTGGCTATGTGGGAGTTCAGCAATGTAATTATTATACCATCTGCTGGTCCCTAAACATTGTATTAATCAGAGTTTGCCAGAGAAATAGAACTGATGAGATGTATATGTGTGTATATATGTAATGTATCATACGTGTGTGTACATGCACACTGTCAAAGACCAAATTACAACAAATTTAACTTAAAGATCTTAATTAGCTTTTTGGCTAATTAGAGAATAGGGTAATAGCTGATTCTATAGAACAGAGTAAATGTTCCCATGAGCTGAGAAGAGGATGTTAACTTTATAGACAGAAAAGGGTTGAGAACAGCAGAAACAGAGAAAATTGGTATTTCAAAGTACTTTCCTTATAGAAGCTAAAGCAGGGGGACTTCCTTATCCTGCCAGCTAAAACAGGCCTGTTCAAGATTCAGCTATTTTTCTCTCTTCCCATTTCTTAGAAGGTCAGATAACAACTTAGTTTCAGTTTGGTGGTATGGAACTCAACATGAGTAATTCCATTTTGGTCAGGTCTGTTGAGTCTGGTTCTCAATGACCTCCTAGAAATGTTGTTTAACACATGCACGCACACACACACACACACACACACACACACATACTATTGGTTTTGTTTCTCTGGAGAACCCTGACTAATACAGTGTGTAACAAAAACAACAAAATGTTTTCACCTACTTTATACTCTCAACACAACACCAAATACTTTTGGTCATCAAAATCTGTGGGAGTTTTTCCATACCCAGCAATTTTCCACTTCTTGGCAGACACTGACTGGATATCCTATAACTCAATTCAGTCACAACACTAACCAGAGTTAGCACAAACCCCATAGACTAAGGACTCAGTCCCACAGACTACTGTCCCATGTCAAATGTCGACTATGTGTAGTAGTTTCCCAGGTACCAACAACTTTTGTCCCACTTGGCTATAAATTGGAGGTTCCCATGACCCCTTCAGGTTTGACCCTTTGCTAGAATGGCTCACAGAACTCAGAAAAACACGTTATTGCTGTTTACCTGTTTATTATATTATATTTATATTTATTGTAAAAGGGTATAACTCAGAATAGTCAGATGAAAAAGATGCATATGGGAAGTTATGGGGTAAGGAGTGTGGAGCTTCCATGCCCTTCACTTGTTCAGCAACCCAGAAACTCTCTGGACCCCATAGTTCAAGGATGTTTTTATGGAGAATTCATCATGTGGGCACGATCGGTCAGTAACACAGTCCCCATCCTTTCTCTCCTTCCTGGAAGTTGGGGGTTGGGGAGAAAGTTCTAACCTTTTAATCAAGGCATGGTCTTTCTGGTGACCGGCCCACCAACCAGAAACCTACCTAGAACCACCTCATTAAAACAAGGTAGTCCTGGAACCAGCAGATGGCATAATGGCTATATTGCTGGACTCTCATGTAGTCGACAGTGGTTCGAATCCTGGACCCGGTGGCTTAAACTCATGCTGGGCGTGTATATGTGCGTGCCCAAGATCCCGAGAGGAGAATGGAGGAGAAGGGATTGTGGTATGGCCATCACCCCTGTGGGGTAATTTCTTGCTTTCTGTCTCTCTGTCTCTCTCTTTTTTTTTTTTTTTAATGTTTATAATAGACATTTATTTAAAGTAATACACCTGCTGACCAAATTATTTTTAAATTAAATTTTTCAGGTTCAACCCCCACTTCATAAAAATACTTTAACAACAACCGCATTCACGATTGCAATCTAGTTACTTCTTTGCCCACTCTTCTCTCTCTTTTCTTTCTCGAATAACCTCTTTTAGATATGGTTCAAGGTAGAAATTATCCTCCTCGTATTTTGTCCACTGCTCTTTAGGCAGTATCTGCTGCCTCATGGTCAGGTCCAGGGCTCTCTTTATGCGAAACATCCTGTCGTTATAAAGGTTCTCAGGAAGTCTTCTTATGGCTTCCTTCACATCTTCATTCTCGTATATCGTATCATCTCGCATTAACCCCAGTTTATTGAATCCTGCAGCACTGAAATACCATTTTCGAATACCATCCAGCCACCGACCTGATGCTGAAACGGCTGGCCTGCTCGCCATTTTGACCCAAGAGCGAAGCGTTGCCTTCTCTCTGTCTCTCTTGAGAACGCATGCACCCTATGCCAAAAAAGTCCTCTAAAAAAAAAAAAAAAAAAAAAAAAAAAATAGAACAAGGTACTCCTTAACTCAGGAAATTCTAAGGGGTTAGGTCAGTTTCAAGAACCAGAGACAAAGACCAGATATTAGAACAAAAGATGCAGCTAGCACCGCTATTGCTCAAGAATTGACAAGGGTTTTAGGAACTCTGTGCCAGGAATGGAGCCAGAGACCAAATGCATACTTATCATTTCACACACAGGTTACATGAGGAAAGGAAGACAGGAACGTGAGAGGTTTTTTACGGTTATTAGGGAATAGAGGATCAAGTGCCCAACTTAAAAGTCAAATTTTACATATTAAGTGAACTGTTTTCTCTGGGTTATATACAAAACACATTTTCCCCTCTGACAATTAATTAATTTTATATCATTTAAACAAAAGCATAGGAGGCTTGCATAAAAAACAAAAGCAAACAAACAACAAAAAAACTGGGGACCAGCAGTTGGCATAATGTCTATGTCGCTGGACTCCCATGTAGTCAATTGCAGTTCTAGTCCTGGACCCTATGGCTTAAACTCACACCGGGCACATGTGTGTGAGTGTCCAAGATCCTGAGGCGAGAATGGAGAAGGAATTGCGGCATAGCCATCCCCCCTGGGGAGTGATTTCTCACTTTCTGTCTCTCTGTCTTTCTGGTAAGTGCACATGCCCTATAGGAAAAACCTCTCAAAAACAAAACAAAATAAAATAAAACTGATGTTTTATAATAATAATAATCGAAAAATAAATGAAAAACTATTTGATGATGGAAAAAATTGATGTTTTTAATTCTAGTGTGTGTGTGTTTAGGTCATACTGCGTATACAAACTCACATCCTGTTTTTATTGTTATATTTATTAAGCATTTTTCAGTGTTGTGATGAACTGTCATAGACGTCACTTTTAATTATTGCATCATCAACCTATTGATATGAATTTACTTAATCCTTCCTCTGTTTCATTTGATGGTTGTTGACGTTGTTGCTACTGTGGTTTTAAATTTATAATGCAGTTCAGGGGTAAAGCACAAGACATGGAGACCTTTAGATTCGGCTTTGAATACTGAAAATGCTGCTGCTTTGCTGTACGGCTTAGGGCAAATGAATCCATCACTGCGGGGGGATGTGGTTGATGCTAACACTTTATAGGCGATGATGATAAAGTGAGAGGTCATACATAAAATGCTCAGTAGGAGGACCTGGCACATGGTAGACATTCAGTAAATGATAAGTCAAAAATTTCCGGTCAACCCTAAATTCCCCAAGGGCAAGCAATGGTTTTCTTATTTCTAAAGATTTTATTATTTCCAAACTAATATACTTCATATTTACTAAATTGTTGACTGCTGGGTGAGCTTTTGCAACAATTTAGGATTGTTTTCTTAGTGTAATTACTGGGTCAAAGGGTAGACAGACAAGGCTCTTGAAACATATTCCAGATTGGTCTATACCCAGCCAGACCAGGGGTGAGTGAAACTGGGTCAGTCACCAAGGCCGATCCTGGGGCTTGCTAGGGTAGCCCATTAGGATTTTGCCTATTTTGGGAGTGTGTTTGGGAGTGCGGGGATTTGGCTTTTGGCAGCGGCTTTTTTATTTATTTATTCATTTTTTTTAAAGAGGTTTTTGTCTTAGGGTGTGTGTGCTTAAGGGACCAGTGAGGTAAAGACAGGGAAAGTGAGAAATCACCCCTGGGGGTGGGTGTGGCCATGCCACCATTTCTTCCCCTCCATTCTCCTCCCAAGATCTTGGGCATGCATGCACACGCGCTCAGCGTGAGCTTCAAACCAGCAATCTGGGACTCGAGCCGTGGTTGACTATGCGAGAGTCCAACAACTAACTGCTACACCATCTGCTGACCCCTATTCATTTATTTCTTACCTGAGTGAGAGAGAGAGAAAGAAAGAGAGAGAAACAGATAGGCAGCACTCTCCAACTGGGTCTCGACGGTCCCATCCACCCCAGCTCCAGGTCAGAGCATGGGCACACACTTTCCTGGCATCCTCGGGGAGGTCTCCAGACTCAAACCTGAACCTTCCATGTGGGTCAGCCTGGCAGTGCAGAGTTTACCACTGTGTCACTATCTGGTCTTGGTGCTGTTTTTTTTTATTAGTCTTGAGTCCCCAGCTTTTGGGCATAAATGTGTCTACAAAAACACATGACTGGTGATGTAATTTCTGGGTGCATACAAAACAATTACAGGGGCGATTTTTTACTATCATTTTAATGGAGAAGTGGGGGAACCAAAGCACCAGGTGAACACAGCTTGGTGACTGTATTCACAAACACTGGAATACAGCTGTCAGTCGGATCCTAAGTTCCCTTCCTGGAAATGGCATAGCCAGGGAGAAATAATCTCTGTACTTGAGGAGATTAAAGAAACTATCTGAATATATACATGATGTTATTCAGTGATTACATCCAAGGTTGAAATTCAATTTAGGCCTTCTGCCAAGCAGAATACCTATGTACTGGGAAGAATAAATCACTGTAGTATTTAAAGACAGCATGAGAAAAAAAACCCAGAATTTAAATTTAAATGTGTAGAGGTCTGTTCTTCCTCAGACTTGGTACAAATGAATTAGCAATCTTGATTGGCAGAAAGGTAAGGTGATTCTTTCTATCACTCAGATGAACTAAACTCCCTAAATTGCAAGTCATACAGTAAACAAAAATGTTTAATATTCAAAATGTTATAAATATATAATGATATTGCTGTAAATATGCCACTTAAATTAGATGGCGAGGGCCAGCATGGTCGAAACGCAGTTTGAGTACCGGACTCAGTGACTTGAAACTGACGCAGGGCACATGTACGTGCATGTCTAAAATCTTGAGATGAAATTGGAGAAGGAACTGTGGCATGGCTATTCCCCCTGGAGAGCGATTTCTCACTTTCTGTCTCTCTCTCTGTCTCTCTGGTGAGTGCACATGACCTATAGCATAAACCTCTCAAAAAAAAAAGTAGAGTGAATTTTGAGTTCATTTTCCGGTGTACAGTAGCTCAAAAGAGCATAGACTATCTTTTTTTTTCTATTTTAGAGAGAGAGAGATTTTTGCCATAGGGCACGTTTGCTCACTGGAGAGACAAAGAAAGACAGAAAGGTAGAAAGTACGAAGTCATTCTCCAGGGGACATGGCCACACCGTGATCCTGTCTCCATTCTCTTCCTGGGATCCTGGGCATGCAAACACATACACCTCAGGTGATTTTGAAGTCACCGGGTCCGGGACTTGAACCAAGTTGGCCATGTGGGAGTCCAGCGACATACCCACTACACCATCTGCTGGTCTCCAGTGTACCCATTTCTTTTGAGAAATCTGACCATAGGAAAAAAAATGTATGATATCCTTTTTTCCAAAAGCAATGTTTGTCTTGGGACCAGCAGTTAGCGTAATGGCTATGTCGCTGGACTCCCAAGTAGTTGACCGCGGTTCGCCTCCCGGACCTGGTGGCTTAAAACTCACGCCAGGCGCGTGTGCGTGCATGCCCAAGATCCCAAGAGGAGAATGGAGGAGAAGGGATTGCAGCGTGGCCATCCCCCCTGGTGGTGATTTCCTGCTTTCTGACTCTCTGTCTCTCTCTGTCTGGCGAGCGCACACGCCCTATAGCAAAAAAAAAAAAACCTCTCCAAAAAAAAAAGAAATGTTTGTCTTGTGTTCTAGTCTCTTCTATTGCTAATGACCAGAAAACACACAGAGTCTGGGTAATTTAAGAGAATAGAGGTTTATTTGACTCACAGTTTGCAGGTCCATGGTTCAAAGCCACATCTGCATTACAACATAGTGGACGGCAGGAGCTTGAGCAGAGAGGACCAGGTTTGGTATCCATGTGGGTCTCTTTCTCTCATTCCCTCTTATAAAGCTATCAGGGCTCGCTCATGGGAAGCCTACTCTAAATGCCCAGTCATTCATCTCCTCCCAGAGGCCCCGCATTCTATAATTGGATCAAGTTTTCAGCCTCTTAATCTTGTTATGATGGCCCAACACATAAATTTTGAGGGGACACATTCAAAGCACAGCACCTTGACAGCCTCTTTGGGTCTTCCCTTGTCTTTTTCTTACAGATCAATCTACTGCCAAATCCTAGATTTCACCGCTAAACCTCGTGTTCCCCAACCTCCACTGTATACCCCGCGGCCTGCCTGTAGGACATCGCCTGCACACAGGCCCTCCTTGTCCTTGTTTTGGACTGTCCTAGAGGCCCCTTGACGACTCCTGCCTCCAGTTTATCTTTATTTTCATTTCCCATCTCCTATTATTATCCCTAATGCACTTTGTTCCCATACCTGCCCTGGGTTTTTCTACTGTCATTATTCCATTCTCTCAACTTAAAGCCCCCACCCCACCACACCCACGTATTCAAATCCTACCTTTCTTGCAGTGGCCTCAAACTTTACTTTCTCCATCTTCCTACGCTCTCAATTAGAAGTAATTTTTCCCATCTTTTAAACCACTTTCCACTTTCACTCTGTTTACAAATATTGCCCTTCCTTGACAATGAGCTTTAAAAAGTAGAGTTTATTTTTTAGTCATTTTGTATGCTCACAACTCCTACAATGGTATCTTACAAGTATTTCTAGCAGACTTTTGATATTTTTTGAAGGAAGGAAGGAAGACAGGCTGAAGTCTTCTACAAGGTAAGAAAGCATTTAGTGACAGGAAATTGTTTACTTTCTTACTGTTTCTTCTGCCATGTAAAGAGCTGAAATATCACTTCTAAATCTTCATTTGGCTTAAGAACAATATGGCAAAACTATGATGTACACACTGGTATTTCCTGGCAGATGACGGTCGTCTCTGAGCTAGTCTCGGATCGTGAGTGTCTCCGAGAGAAGACTGTAAGTGTATGGCGAGGTGCGTTACACTTACTTAGCTGCCACCAAATTTCATTGATTGGATCCGTGAGCTGCTTTCAGGATATGCTGTGGCTTTGACGTACCCCTCCTGTGAATGTGATCCAGCGATGTGGCTGGGGTGGGTGCTCCTGAGGGAGGTGGCATTGTGGACTGTGCACCATGGCTCACGTCAGAGGCTAGCTCAGGTCTTCACGCTGCCTCCTACCAGTGAGTGATGGGGACAAGTGCATCAACCTCCTTGCCTTTAAATGTAGAAAATTATGCTTTATCTCTAACGTTCTTTTTCAGTTCTCAACATTTGTGAATCAAGCTGTTTGTACTTTTCAGTGTATGGAGTCAGCAAATGTCCTCAGAAAGTCACTGATCTGAGCAGTCTAAAGACAAGTGGGAATTCTCAAAATTGCATTTTTTTTTTTTTTTGAGAGGTTTTTGCTATAGGGCGCATGCACTTGCCAGAAAGACAGAGAGAGATAGACAGAAAGCGAGAAATAACTCCCCGGGGGAGATGGTCACGCTGCAATCCCTTCTCCTCTATTCTGCTCTTGGGATCTTGGGAACACACACATGTATGCCCGGTGTGAGTTTAAGCCACAGAGTCTGGGATTCCAACTGCGGTTGACTACATGGGAGTCCAGCGATATAGCCATTATGCCATCTGCTAGTCCCAAAATTGTATTTTTTAAAAAGAATAATTTTATTCAACTTTATTTATTTATTTATTCTAATTTGGCCAGAGAGGGACAGAGTGAGAGAGAAAGTGAGAAAGCAAGCCGCCAGGTCCGGGACTCGAACGTGGTCAGCCATGTGGGAGTCCAGCACTTCTAGCTACCACGCCACCTGCTGGCCCCTCAAATTTGTATTTTAAAGTGGTCCCTACTGGATCCTTAGAGTTTGGCACATTGACATAGTGATGGAGCTTTGTACAAAAGTCATTTATTAGCATTTTTGTTGTAATTCCCAGAATTATTTTCAGAAGATACTGGGGGCAGTCATTACCCATTCCCTTAAGTATTCAAACTTGCTGTGAAATTCCCGTTTTTCCTTCTTAGCCCCATAGATAATGCCCAATAGTTGAACTACTCCTACTGTTTCTAATAATCACAACCAAATGCAATGCTACTGCATATTTATGTTTTCTATAAAGCTATTGTAGGCACTATTGCAAGTAGTAAAATACGATGGGATGCACACTGGATGATGGAATGAATACTCTTGCTGGTTTGATATTTACAGAGAAATAAATGAGATTAAACTAAAGGTTATGCTTAGCAGGAAAGAAAAAGGTCATTTAAGTTTATGCATAGCATAACTTATAATAAACTCCATTTAAAATTGGTTTGCATGCGAAACATGGCTAGTCAGAATTGCTTTTTTTAAGAATGTATTTGTTTATTTCATTGTATAGTGTAAACAGTAAAGCTTTTTTTTAAAAAAATGTATCTAAAATATGTACAACCCTCATAACAGAATTACCCAATAAATTTGCAAACATACATAATTACATTGGAGGATAAAAACTAGAAGAGACAATGGAATAAGATGAAAATATGATGAAGCAAGACAACTGAAGAAGTTTGTTTTTTAAGGCAGAAATGCAGAAAAACCATATTAATAACTTCTCCTTTGATTACTTGAAATAAACATGGAACATTGTAAAGAAATATAAAGCACTAATGGTAATACTCCTAAAAATAAAGATAAAGAACAATCATAATTGTGATCTTTCTATTTAGAAATTTTCCAGATTTGAAGATCCTGTAAACATTCCTTTGGGGAATTTCAAAATTAGAATGTGTATCAAGTATTATTAGGCATGTGCTCAAGTGCTAAGTGGTACAGTTATATCTAGAACAGCAAGATGGCACATGATAATTAGAGAACAGTCTGCAAAAATTTATTAACAAAAGTAAGAGCTTGAAAATGTGCATAATCCTTAATCCAGCAACTTCACGATCAAGAATGTATCCTAAGTGGGAACCAGCAGTTAGCGTAATGGCTATGTCGCTGGACTCCCACGTAGTCGACTGTAGTTCGCGTCCTGGACCCGGTGACTTAAAACTCACGCCGGGCGCGTGTGCGTGCGTGCCCAAGATCCCGAGAGGAGAATGGAGGAGAAGGGATTGCGGCGTGACCATCCCCCCTGGGGGGTGATTTCTTGCTTTCTGTCTCTATGTCTCTCTCTGTCTGTCTGGCGAGCGCACACGCCCTATAGCGAAAACCTCTAAAAAAAAAAAAAGAAAAAAAAAAGAAAAGAAAAAAAAGAATGTATCCTAAGGAAATATAGATAGATAGACTGCTTTTCTTTGACTATATTTACTCTAGTTTTATTTATAATCTTAAAAAAAGAAAAACTAGAGGGAACCAGCAGTTAGCGTAATGGCTATGTCGCTGGACTCCCACGTAGTCGACCGCGGTTCGCGTCTCGGACCCGGTGGCTTACAACTCACGCCGGGCGCGTGTGCGTGTGTGCCCAAGATCCCGAGAGGAGAATGGAGGAGAAGGGATTGCGGCGTGACCATCCCCCCTGGGGGGTGATTTCTCACTTTCTGTCTCTATGTCTCTCTCTGTCTGTCTGGCGAGCGCATGCGCCCTATAGCGAAAAACCTCTCCAAAAAAAAAAAAAAAAAAGAAAAACTAGAAATGATTTACATTTTCATCAATAGAAGATCATTTAAGAATTATGATAAGCAGATATATTGGAAGAATTTTTTTTTTTTCTGGGGAGGTTTTTGCTATAGGATGCATGTGCTCGCCTGAAAGACAGAGAGAGACGGAGAGATAGAAAGTGAGAAATCACCCCCCAGGGAGGATGGCCACGCCGCAATCTCTTCTCCTCCATTCTCCTCTTGGGATCTTGGGCACGCAAAGTCACCGGGTCCAGGACTCGAATGGTGGTCGACTACATGGGAGTTCAGCGACATAGCCATTACGCTAACTGCTGGTCCCTGGAAGAATATTTTAATAATGTGAGTTATGTATGGAAGTCGTTTAGTACAGAAAGCAAGGGGAAGAAGTTGGCACACATATTGACTTTTCTTGTGCTCTGGAATATTCTCAAATAAAGTTTAACTTGGCAATCTTTCAACTTTCCTTTCTCTTCTTTTCTCTCATCTCTTGGTATTGCTTTCTTCTGGATTCTAAAATCCTCAGACTAACTCAATAATGATCACACTTGCATGTCATAAAGTCATTTGGACTCATCTCTCCTAAACGGATTTTTACAATTTCCATTCTTTGCTAATAAATCTACAGAAGTTCTAGAAAAGAGTCTAGGGTTTGTTTTTCCATTACAGCTGGAGCCACTGCAGCAGTGCTGACAGTGCGGTGGAGAGAATGGGCTATGGTTGGCAGAGAAGAGGAGATCTACAAATTCGAAGTCTAAAGTCAGTGGTCTCACGTAGCATTTTTCATAGAACTGGATCATGTTTGTTCTCTGCATGAGTAGCAGCAAACAATGGGTGTTTCTCGAGGTAAATGGTCCCAGTCCTACGCTTGCGAGGCAAATCATATGCAGTCACAAGCATTAAAGGCATCAAACACCTTAAGTTCATTGGTTAATGTCTGTCTTTTTTTTCGCAGAGACCATAATGACTTAATGATGTGTGGTTATAGTTTCTCTTAAATTTTCAAAGCACTTTTCCATTTCCTTTTATTGTATTCTTATAATCACCTGTACAGAAGGCAAAGCACTATTGCTTCTGTGAGAAATGATGCAACTGAGACCCACGGAGTTAACTGCAGAATAGTTAGAGGATCCAGGATGACTGACTCTGTGTTGGGTATTTTATATTGTGGATTCCAAACAGGAGCCCCTGATAGCCAGTACATCATTACTGTAGAAGCTAGGCAGAATTTGAAACCATTCCCAGGAACTCAGCCTGAGTGTGGAGTTGTGAAGTTCCATTAAAAATAAATCAGAACTTGGGAACCAGCAGTTAACATAATGGCTATGTTGCTGGACCCCCACGTAGTCGACCGCGGTTCGCGTCCCGGACCCAGTGGCTTAAAACTCACGCTGGGCGCGTGTGCGTGCGTGCCCAAGATCCCGAGAGGAGAATGGAGGAGAAGGGATTGCGGCATGACCATTCTCCCTGGGGGGTGATTTCTCGCTTTCTGTCTCTATGTCTCTCTCTGTCTGTCTGGTGAGTGCACGCACCCTATAGCAAAAACCTCTCAATAAATAAATAAATAAATAAATAAATAAATAAATAAATAAATAAATAAATCAGAGCAGCTGTTTGTCCTTGCAAAGAGTGGGGAGTTTTATATACTGAGGTAATTCATCTAGAGCAATCGTTCTTAACCAGGAGTGATTTTACTCCCCACCCCTCACCTCACCCCTTTCTTTCAGGGCATCTGGCAATGCCTAGCGAAGTTGTGGTTGTTGCAAAGCGGAGGGAGGATTACGGGCATTTAGTGGGCACTAGCCAGGGGTCCTGCCAAACATCCTACACCACAGAGACAGCCCTCCTCAACAAAGAACGATCCGCTCGTAATGTAAACAGTGCTGAGGCTGCGGGTCCCTGCGTCAGGCTCTCTGCCTTGGTTAACGGTGGTTGGCATGCTCTCGGCTTGTCACGTGTGTAGTCTCTGCCGTAGAATTATACAAACCATTGACGGGCAAGACTTCAGAAGAGTTCCCCATGTTTGTTGTTTGCTCTTAAGTCTTCATCCCTTCTCTCAACCCTTGCTTGCCAGTGGTCATCATCCCCACCTCCCCGATCGATATTGGGTTTAATTCATATTTCTAGGCTTCCCTCTAACCTTTTCCTTTTTGACTTCAGACTTACATGAGTTAGCGCCACTCTGGTCCCTTGTTCTGGCTCTTTGAGCAAGAACATTGAGCCTGGGCAGAGACGGGGTGGTGGGTGCTGCTGCAGGTCCTGGAAGAGCCACCAGGAGTTTTGGTTGGGTTTCCCTTGGAGACTGACTGTCTCAGAGCTTCTGCTGCTAGTGTTGGAAGAATGGTCTGGTGGAGGGGTGGAAACCTGCCTTGAATGCCTTAAAAAAAGCTCGCTAATTTTTCTAAAAGTAGAGTAAACTTCTATTATACTATACTTCTAGAAGAAGGGTAAGCAATTACATTATACACTCACCTACATGTTAGAACTCTTATTTAATAGCAATGAACTCTGGCTCTGTGGGTATTTTCATTTACTCTTAGACATTGCAGAGTTGACTGATTTAGAAGAGCAGTTAGAGTAGTAGAGGGACACTCCGATTTGAAGGGAGGAGGAACAGGGACACAGGAAGCCAAGCATTAGGTCATTAGGAAAATCATGACGTATTTTTCCGTTTTTTTTTCTATGCAAAAAATGCATCAGTAATTTTGGTATTTCATTTTCCAAAAGAATGCTGACGTGGATAAGAAGCTTTATTTGCACCTCAGTTATAAAGATTAGAATTATGTATTCTAAATAACTGATTTCTTGGACATGGTTGAACTAACTGTGACAAGTTGTTGGGTTTCTTTGTTTGTTTGCTTTTTGTTTTTGTTTTTGAGAGATTTTGACTATAAGGCACATGTGCTCACTGGAAAGACAGAGAGAGACAGAAAGTAAGACATCACGCTTCAGGGGGCGACGGCCATCCCACAATCCCTTCTCCTATATTCTCCTCTTCAAATTTTGGCCATGCACACACACACACCCAGAGGGAGTTTCAAGCTGCCAGGTCCAGAACTTAAACTGTGGTTGACCAGGTGGAAGTCCAGCACCTTAGCCACTATGCCACCCGCTGGCTCCTAACCCTGACAAGTTTAACCAGTCTAATTAGGATTTGTTCTGATCTAGATAAAATGTATCAATCATCTTCAACTGAACTACCATCTAAATCAGCAGTTCTCAAAGCTTAATCTATAGAACCTGGGGACTTCTGAGACTTTGAGTGAGTCCACAAAATCTAAACTTTCCTAATAATATTAAGAAGTAATTTGCCTCCTTTTCTCATGCTTATCTTCTCACTTTGCATTGATGATGCAAAAGCAATGACAGTATTACTCATGGCGAGTGTCTGGACACAGTCAAGGCAATGGCTCTACAGTGTACTTGGAAGTCATTGTATTCTTCACCTGCATACACTCACAGTGGAAAGAAAAGCCAGTGTCCCTTAAGAAGGTCCCTGTAGATGTAGCAAAAATGATTGATTTTATTAAATCTCGACTCTTGAGTACCCACTTTTTGGTATTCGGTCTCACAAAATGGGAACTACACGTAAGGTCCTGTTGCTGCATACAGAAATACAGTAGTGCAGTGATGATCTTGAAGAAATCCACTTGTGCAACCGTTTGAGTTGTGAGTCAAACTAGGCATTTCTCCCCGATAGAACAGCATTTTTACTTGAAAGATCAACTGACAAACTATGGTCATTCAAACTTAAGTATTTAGCAAAATTTTGAACAAAAACAAAGAGAACGTGTCATTTCAAGGCAAACAACAACAACGAAACAAACCCTGACAGTATTTTGCTAAAGATAAAATTCAAATTTTCAATAAAAAATTAGAATTTTGAAAAACTTGTGTTCACCACTGTGAGTTTGACAGTTTCCCAGTTTTAAAAGACTTTTATGATGAGATGAATGGTAATATTAAAAATGTAATGTTTAAATATTGATAAGGCAAAATATCAACATTGGGAAAATCTGAATAAATCTTTTACTATTTTCGATATGACTAATGAGTGATGTTACCAAGTCATGCGTGAGTGAAAGATCCATTCAAAGTGTGAGATAGACCAATGGACTCTAACGTAACAGGGTAAAAGAAGTTCACTGATGTAGTTTCAGGTTACACATTTAAGAATTTTTTTAACGTTATTTATTTATTTAAATTTGACCAGAGAGGGACAGCGTGTGTGTGTGTGTGTGTGTGTGTGTGTGTGTGTGTGTGTATGAGAGAGAGAGAGAGAGAGAGAGAGGGAGAAAGCAAGCTACCAGGTCCAGGACTCAAACAGCAGTTGGCCATGTGGGAGACCAGTGCCCTTTGACCACCACGCCATCTGCTGGCCCCCAGATTACACATTTAAATAACCTTTAAGAAACTACCACTTTCTGAGTTTTGAAATGAAATAGTAATAGCAACAATTACCTTGGCCCAGCTTTGGTGATGCAGGTGGCAGTATACAACTGCAGTGCTACAAGCCACATGACTGACTGTGGGCTCGAATCCCAAGGTGACCTGAACTATATTGACCATGCCTGTGCCCAAGAGCCTGGCGAGCCAGAAGGTTGGGTCAAGGGGATGTTGGTGTGATGAGACCCTGTTGAGGATGCACCTCCACCTCCCATCTTGTATGCATGTGCATGCACATGTGTGCACTCACACTCAATCATGAATAAAAACAAAATAAAACAATCATCTGAGAAACGCTGAGGGGCCTGCTTTGTGGTGCAGCAGGAACACGTTGCTCAAGAAAAGCCAGACCCCATATGGTGACCTTGATTGGAATCTTTAGTCCGGTCAGCTGAAACATAGCAGGCATGTGTGCAAAGTGCCCAGGATTCCATGGGCTGGAGGGCTGGAGGAGGGAGATTGCAGCGTGACCAGACCCTGTGGAGGGTACCCCCCACCTTCCATTCACTCTTGCACACACCTGCTTCAGCTTGAATAAAAGAAATATATTTAATTTTAAAAGTTATGAAAATATTCCTCCCTTTTCCAACTACGTATCTGTGTAAGACCAAATTTTCTTCATATATTTCAACAAAAACAACATATTGCAACAGATTGAATGTAGAAGTAGATATGAGGATCCAACTGTCTTTTGTTAAGACAGCCTTTTAAAATTTTTGCAAAATTGTGAAATGATGCCTTTCTTTACATTTATTGTTTTTGGTTTTAGGAAAAATAGCTATTTCTTATAAAATGTTATTTTTTAAAAACATGTAGTGAATTTATTAATGTTAATTTTTTCCTCTATGTTAAATGAAAGAAAATTGAGGTACAAAAAGCAATCACTAAACAGCTTATCCTGGGTCAGAGAGCCAGTGACAAAGCTGAGATCTACCTGAGCTCTCCAATAACCGAGTTCATCATTATTTTCATAGCAGTATTTTATGGATTCCAAAGCTCTAGCGACAGGCCTCCTTTCCATTCCTTGCACATGCTAGGCAAGCCCCTCCCACCCCGTCACTTTCCACATTCAGGCTCCTCTGCTTAGGATGTCCCTTAGCGCCTCTCCTGGGTGGCTTCGTCTCAGCATTCTCTCTGCTTCGTCATGCCCTCCTTGGAGGTGCTTTCCTTCAATGCCGGCTCTAAGACACCCGCTATCTTCTAGGAGTGAAAATTGGATTAGGATTACATTTTTGTTTTCCTGTTTTTCTTTCTTTCTTTCTTTTAACTTTTTTTTTGCTGAGTCAGTTAGGATCTGGTTCACTTGCTGGAAAACCAAAAATATGGTGGCTGAACAAGACAGTTCATTTTTTTCTCATAGAAACAAAGTGTAGAGGTAGGCCGATCAAGGTCCGTATGGTAGCTCCATGATCACGAGAGACCTGGGTTCCTTCTCTGTAGGTGTTCCGCCAAACGCAGCGTACGGTTGATGCTTCGTAGTCCAGAACGGGGGCTCGAACTCTAGCCATTATGTTTTTGTTCCATCTGGCAGAAATCACCAAGGCAAATACAGCAATTATCCCAGGTGAAGGAGGTTATGCACACAGTTAAAAACGCAGCTTCTGTAATGAAATGATCGATTCGAGTAAAGGTTACAATCGGTGCTAAAACTATCAAGAAGAGATGAGAAAAGGACATTCATAAAGTGCCAAAAAAATTAAAAAAAAAAAAAAAAACATCGAAAGAAAACCCCGAAAAACTCCATGCAATTTACTTTTTTGTCCTTATGGACAAAAAAAAGTAGCTTTACAATGGAAGGGTTAGGCAGGCTGTCATCACCTTAATCCAGTGATCAATGTTTCTGCGTCTCCCGACGAGACGTGATATGATACGAAGTAGACAATACACTGATGATTTTACCTTGCCAAAATGTGTGAGTCCAGTTGGGCCTTTTGTTACAATTTCCAGTTGTACAAGAAGCTCAAGGGAGCACATCTCACACAGCGGCGGTGATGCCCGCTTGGCACGCTAGGAACCACAGAGGGCTCTGACAGCACCTATTTTTAGAGAAGAGGATAGTGGGTATTGGGGGCCAACAAGAAATCCTGGGCATCACAGCGCCCCCATAACACCCACCACTGCCGACCGCACAAGGGGAAGGACGGTGCCTGTTCGTGTCCCGCTGCATGACCAATGCCTAATACAGGCCCGC
The DNA here is from genome assembly GCA_026018925.1 of Tupaia tana. Taxonomy (NCBI): domain Eukaryota; kingdom Metazoa; phylum Chordata; class Mammalia; order Scandentia; family Tupaiidae; genus Tupaia; species Tupaia tana. Next base: position 179,633,551 of record JAKSZU010000003.1, read on the forward strand.
AGGGAGCTGGAACGTCAGGACGGTGCCTGTTCGCGTCCCGCTCCGTGACCGGTGCCTAATACAGGCCCGCAGGGAGCAGGAACGTCAGGACGGTGCCTGTTCGCGTCCCGCTCCGTGACCGGTGCCTAATACAGGCCCGCAGGGAGCAGGTACTTCACGCGTGTCTGCTACATGCGTGGCTAGACGAGGATGGGAAAGGGATGCGGAAGTTGCCCATGACTTCCACTGACATTGAGAATCCAGCAGACATTGTTCAGGAGCTCCCTGCACCTAAAAATAGATAAAACCGGAACATCACAGCACGTGCCACAATCAGGGGACGAAAAAGACACAGAAGACTTTGAAACTGCCAAGAAGCCGATAGGTAGAAAACATTAAAGTGGTAAAATATTAACAAGATGTTACTAATTTTACTGTTCCATACCCATTCCTTTTAAAGTCCAAGGCATTGAACTGGCTCCTTGTAATAAAAGAATAACTGATATAGAACACTGAATTCTGCATGTTTTTTTGGAGATTATTAGAAAAAAAGCTAACTCTTTTTCTCCGTGTCACTTCCCAACTTCTCTCTCCTACTACTGCTATAGTAAGATGGCAAGAGACATATTTGCTGACCCCAGCTCCAAGCTATCAGTCAACTACTAGGTCGTCAGTAAAGTCGTGACATATTTTTCTATGCACAAATGCGGCATGACTTTTCTGATGAGCCGATACATCCCAGAAGGATTTTCTCTTTGCCTGCATTTTCTTTTAAATTATTTATTTTGTTGTTTATTCATTCATTTGTTTTAATTTGACCAGAGAGAGACACAGAGAGAGAGAGAAAGTGAGAAAGCAAGCCACCAGGTCTGGGACTTGAACCATGGTTGGCCATATGGGAATGTTCAGTGCCATAACCACCATACCACTTGCTGGCCCGTTGCCTACATTTTTAATGAAAAAAATAAATAAAATTTCTGCTATATGAATTAAGCATTTTAAAAAAACCTGATAAAATCTAAATCACAGCTTTCATCCTTGGGAAATAAAAATCAACACAGGTAAAACAAACGTAAAAAGAAAAAAAAAAAGTCCAATTCCAGCAATGCGGCCAACAGGTGGTATAGTGGTTAAGACATTGGACTTCCATATGGTTTACCATGGTTCAAGTCCCAGACCTGGGGGCTTAAAAACCATGCCAAATGCACATGTGTGCATGCCCCAAATCCTGAGAGGACAATGGAGGAGAAGGGACTGGCATGGTCATTCCCCATGGGGAATGATTTCTCACGTTCCCTCTCTCTGTCTCTGGCATGCACACATGTCCTATGGCAAAATAAATAAATAAATAAATAAATAAATAAATAAATAAAATAAAAATCCCAGCAATGGGCCCAGCAGTTGGAGTAATGGCTATGTCTCTGGACTCCCATGTAGTTGACCGTGGTTTGAGTCCTGGCCCCGGTGGCTTAAACTCACGCTGGCATGTATGCGTGCGTGCCTAAGATCCCATGGGGAGAATGGAGAAGGGATTGTGGCATGGCCATCCCCCCTGGGGGGGGGATGATTTCTGGCTTTCTGTCTCTGTTTCTCTCTCTCTTTCTGGTGAACGTACATGCCCTATAGCAAAAACTTCTCAAAAAAAAAAAAAAAAATCCCAGCAATACCTTATTTTTTTGTGGTGCTTTACATTTACAAAGAAGCTTGACAACAGAAGTTCATTTAATGCACTGGCCGAAGAGAGATAGATCCCACATAGCCTACTATGTGGTTTGAACCCCAGCTTCAGTGGCTTGAAAAACATGCTGGGCAGCTGTGCGTGCATGCCCCAAATCCTGACAGGATGGAGAGATGGACCACAAAGGGTCGCAGCACGACCACACCCTGTTGGTGGTGGTAGAGGGTGCTTTCTCACTCTCCCTCCCTCTCTGACAAGTGCACATGAATAAATAAAAGAATGCACATCTTTCTAATAAAGATACAAAATTTCCCCTTTATTCCTGAAACGACAACTTACTGTAGGTTGGGTAAAAATGAATAATAATGCTAATAATTGACGTGCTCAGGGCCATCTACATACATAGTGAGAGGTAAAGCTGGTGTTAGAACTCACGCTCTCCAGCTCCTTGGTCCACGCTGTCACATACCACGCTACCACTGGGAGACCGAGACGTAGACTGCTATGTGTTGCATTTTTGACTTCAATGTACCAAGGCAGCTAAGGGAGCGACCACACGACTGATTTAGGGATGATTTCTAAGACTTTTTGTCACATCTGTGATTTCCCCCATTTATCCTAGAAACCCAGAAGCACCACTTTATTTCCTACCTGCCACGAATCATGCAGCAGAGAAAGACAGTGTTTCAGATTCTGCCACGAAAACTCCAACCACGGTCTCTGCAGGTCAGGAGCCCGGAAGCACAGACGGGATTTAAAGTGGCTGGTGTGGCATGTATTCCCTGGAGATCTCGGATGGGTAAGATGCCTAATCTGCGATTTTGTGTGGTGCAGTTAACATTATCACCACCTACGCATTCAGTTCAAAGCTGTTCATGGCTGAAGAGAAACCCCCGGTTCCCTCCTACGTCCTGTCTCAGTTTGGTGTGAGCCGTGGATGGCTTCATCAAGAATGTTTCCACCCTTTACTGGGGGAAGGGGAGGTTTCCAATAGTGCAACACTCATAGAACCTATAGACATTAATTTAGTAACACTTAGTGACTACCAAATAATAATAACACAATAAATTTTACAATATTTTTTTCCGACACTTCTCTCCTCTACTTTCTGTGTATATCATTAATCAGTTCCTGAGGCTTCTCCATGTCTCTTAAGTCTTTTTACTCGGTAGAGGGTATATGTGCGTGCCAGAGAGAAAGAGAGCATTCCCCCCCGGGACATGGTCACATTGCAATCCTTTTTCTTTCATTTCTCCATCCCATCAAGACTTTGCACACGCATTCGTGCACACACACATGTCCCTGGTGTGTTTTTTAAGTCACAGGGCTAGGATTGAAACCAGGATTAGCGACGTGGGATTTAGTTCCCTCTGCTGCACTATGGGACCAGCCCCCTCCACGTTTGTTGTTGTTGTTGGCTTTTTGCCATAAGGGCACTTACTGGAGAGAAACAGAGAGAGGGAAGGTGAGAAATCATCCCCAAGGGAGGATGGCCACACCACATCCCTTCTCAGGATTTGGGGCATGCCTACATACATGTGTGGTATCATTTTCAAGTCTCCGGGTCTGGGACTCAAACTACGGTTGACCATGTGGGAGTCTAGTGCCTTAACCACCATGCCACCTGCTGGCTCCAACTCTCCATGATTTTAAGTTCCTCATATATATCTTTTATTTCCACTTTCACTACCATAGTTCAAGTTCTCTTTACCTTCATGCTACAACAAACAACCAAACAGAAAAACACTGAACTACTCTTAATACCCATTCTCTCTTCACTTTCTCCAGGCTATTCTTTATATGTCCCAAATAGAAAAGTGAGAAATCATCCCCCCAGGGGGACAGCCACGGTGTAATCCCCTCTCCAGTCTCCTCTCTGAATTCTGGGCATGCATGTAAATGTGCCTGGTGTGATATTTTAAGCCACCGGGTTCAGGACTTAAACCAGTCAGCCGGCAAATGGAACCACAAAAGACCCCAAATGGCCAAAGCAATCATGAGAAAAAAGAAAAAAATTGAGGCTGGTAGGTAGCATGGTGGTTAAGACACTGGATTCCCACATGGCTGACCACGGTTTGAGTACTGCACCTGGAGGCTTGCTTTCTCTTTCTCTGTCTCTCTCTGGTCAAATTAAAAAATAATAATAACAAATGGAATTAAATAAATAAATAATTTTAAAAATCCTATTATATGACTTGAAAATGTGCTACAATGTTATAGTAACCAAGAAGCATGGTATTGACATAAAACCAGAAACACATACCATTGGAACAGAATGAAGAACCCAGATATAAATACACAAATTTCCAGCCAACTGATTTTCAACAAAGGCACCAAAAATGTACATTAGAGAAAGGACAGTCTCTTTAACAAATAGTCCTGGGAAAACCAAATATTCATTTTTTTACATGAATTTTAGAAGTGCTTTGTCAAGGTACATGTAAAACTTGTGATTTTGATGTGAATTCTCCTGACCATACTAATCCATCTGAGGATAACCATCTTCTTTTAGATACTGAATTTTCTTATCCCTGAATGCAAAGCTCTTCATTTCTTTAAATCTCTACTATCTTAATGAAGTTTAAAATTTTTCTTTAAAAAATGAAATCACAAAAAGACCGAAACTATTATTAATGAGCATGAAAAATTATGTATCAGCCAAGTTCAGTGTTTTCATATTTGAAGCTGTGTTAACAAATGTTTTTCATTTAGGTTTTATCTTAAAGTTTTGAAATAAATGATTGCTGCTGTCAGGTTCTTATTTTTGAGACTCAGATGGCTTCATAATAACAAATGTTACAACTTGGCTGTCTGTTTAAAATAGTTCTTTTGTAGCTGTTTTTCTTTGAGTTTTTATCCTTTGCGTAGGCTGTCTTGTCACTCTCAAAGATACTGTTATTTCTCCTTTGGTAAATGTGCCCTTCTTTTTCAACTTAGTTGCCTTATACTACAAAAAATTGGAAATGCAATGTCTTAGCCTGTGTGAATATTATAACATAGCACGCATTATTATAAATATTTTAGTGAAAATCACATCTTCAATTTTGATGGTTACATTAGATATTTAGCAATCCAGTAACTTGGTTAACATGAAGGTTCTCTATGACCCTTAAAGAGACATGTGTCTGTGTGCGTCTGTGGGTAACATTTAAACATATACTTGTATTAGCTGTCTCTGTCATAACAAGGTACCACAAACTGGAGATCTAAACAGAGATGTATTATTTCATAGTTCTGGATGTGAGGTGTCTGAAATCAATGTGCCGGCAGGGCGGTGGTCCTGGTAGCTTCGGGTAGCAGCGTAATTCCAATTTCTACTTGTCTTCACAGGCTCATCTTCCCTCTGTGTGTCTCTGTTTTCTCCTCTTCATAAAAGGACACCAGTTAAATCCGATTAATGGCCTACCCTACTCCAGTGTCTGACTTCATCTTAAACTAATTACATTTGCAATGACACTATTTCCAAATAAGGTCATTCTGAGGTATAAGGAATTAGGATGTCAACATCTCTTTTTGAATGAATACAATTCAACCCATAGCAACACCTAATTACTAAGACATGGTAACTTCCAGAAAATAGGCATATTAAATATGTAATTTAATTGATTCAACTCTGTTATTTGAACGTGAGAAAAGAAACATATAAAATAAATGCTATTAAAATATCTGCAATGATAAAATTTTGCATGTTCACCAGACCTTTATGGGAATTCTTCATTTTTTTACTTCAATAAAAGCTCTGCAGGCAATATTGTTTATTTTTTTATTAAGATATTTGGCTGAGTCATTGCCATTTCTATACCTTTCTAGACTATATTTCCAACACTATTCAGCTTTCCAAGTAGTTTTTATATTTGCTTTTAGAATTGAGAGAAATAAAATGAAAAGAGGCTCATTTAATTTAAACACATTGTATTACTAACCTCGATCTCTTTAGTTTCTTACTTTCAAATGTATAAAAGAAACTATCTTCTTTCAAGAAAGGCGCTAAAGAATCTCATTTTACATTTATAAAGATTTCTACAGGCTATGTTAAATCTGCCAGCATCATCTTTATTTGATTTTTTAAACAATTACTCATTCATTTAATTCCATTTGTTATTATTATTGTTAAATTTGACCAGACAGAGACAGAGAGAGAGAAAGGGAAAGTGAGAAAGCAAGCCCCCAGGTCTGGGACTCAAACCTCACTTGGCCATGTGAAATCTAGTGCCTTTAAACACCATGCCACCTTTCAGCCCCCTGCCAGCACCATCTTTAATTCAGGGCATTGTTGTGACTGTCCTACGGTAAAGCACATCTTTTTTTTTTTTTTTGAGAGAGAGATTTTTGCTATAGGGCGCGTGCGTTCCCCAGACAGACAGAGAGAGACAGAGAGACAGAAAGCGAGAAATCAACCCCCAGGGGGGATGGTCACACCACAATCCCTTCTCCTCCATTCTCCTCTCGGGATCTTGGGCACGCACGCACACGCGCCCGGCGTGAGTTTTAAGCCACCGGGTCCGGGACGCAAACCGCGGTCGACTACGTGGGAGTCCAGCAACATAGCCATTACGCTAACTGCTGGTTCCACAGTACATCTTTTTGAATTGTGTATACCAATATTTGGCATTAGCACTGAAGAAAAATTAAAGATTAAAGAGAAACAAAATAACCAGCAGATGGTGTAATGGACTCCCACATAGTTGACCATGGTTCGAGTCTCAGACTCAGCGGCTTAAAACTCACACTGGGCGCGTGTGTGTGCCTGCCCAAAATCCAGCGAAAACCTCTCAAAACAAACAAACAAACATAAGATTCTGTTTCACCAGTTCTGTCTCACGTACTTTATCTTCTTTTGTGGTCTAATCTTCTCAATTAAATTCTGGGATATAATATTCAACACTAGACTTGTCCCTATCATTAAGTTGACCATTTTCTTAGTTGTTTTTGAACTCTTATTTCTGTGCATCTGTATTTAGTTTTCCTGGTATAGCACTCCCTTCAGAACTTCTTAGAGATCTGATCTGGTGTTGGTAAATTCTTTCAGGTTTTGTTTATCTAAGAATGTCCTTGTATTTTCTTCCCATATGAAGGATAATCTTGTCAGGTACAGTATTCTTGGTTGAAATTGCTTTTCCCTTAACACTTTGAACATATTTTCCCATTCTTTCCTCACTTGCATTGTTTCTGATGAGAGGTCTGCTGTGAGCCTGATGGAATATCCTTTGCAGGTAACTTGATGTTTCTCTCTTGCCAATCTTAGTATCTTGTCTTTGTGTGGTCAATCTGGCTATAATGTATCTTGGAGAAGATCTTGGGTTGATTCTATGTAGGGCCCTTTGTATTTCTAGGGACTGGATCTTTGAATGCCTCTCTAGGTTTGGAAAGTTTTCTTCCAGGATTTCGTGGAATAGATTATCAATGACTTTATGAGTCTCTTCACCTTCTGGGATACCAATATCCTGATGTTTGGAAGTTTGATGGTATCTAGTATTTCTTGTATATTATTCTCATTTTTTTTTTTTTTTTGGCAATTTTCTCAATCTTCGTGGTGAATTTTTCTAGGCCAGAAATTCTACATTCTACATCTGAGATTCAATTTTCTGTATGGTCTAGTCTGCTTTTAGTACTTTCAAGGGAAGTTTTGACTTCCTGTTTTATTGCCTTCATCTCTAACAGTTCTATTTGATTCTTTCTATGGTGTATATTTCCTCTTTCAGATCTTGCAAGAATTTCTTCACTTCTTGGAACTCACCAGCTCTCTTCTCCTGCCTCTTCTGCAGTTCATTGTCTCTCTTCTTTTCTATCTCTGTTATCTTTAGTCACTATGAATATTCTAAATTCTTTACCTGACATTTCCGTGAGGTACACTGTCTGAGGATGAAGGGGAGTTATTCTTTTCCCTTTGAGAAGAGGTAATTTTTTTGCTTTCTCATATTTCTTGTGACCCTGAGGTGATTTCTGGTCATTTGATGGATTGTGTGTTTCTTTCTAACTCTTGAAGTTCAATTTGAGCATTCAGAGGCGTGCGGGAGGAAGTGAACTGCAATCTCTCTTCCATTCTGTTTTTTACTCTTTGTGCGTCTTGGCTACTATTCACTTGGGCCTGTCTAGACACTCAGTGCATGGAGGAGAGGTAGCCCTACCCACTAGAAATGAATCTGGAGGGATAAGTCTCAGCAGAAAATCTTCATTTTTAGTCCCTGAAAGCAATATTTCACAGCTCAAGTTTAGTAGCCATCTCAGTTCCCTCTCTTTCTCTCTCGCTCTCTAGCTGTCTTGCTCTGTCCCTTTCTGATCAAATTAAAATAAATAAATGAATAAAGTTAAATAAGATAATTCTAAAAAAAGAAACAAAAAATTAGTAAAATCATCTTAAAGATGAATCAGAGTGAGATGAGAAGTCATGTAAATAACCCCCTGATTTTGTAGATGAGGATACCGAAGCCCAGAGATTACTGAAAATCTTCTAGCTAAGATGTGGCAAAACTGGATCTATAAATTTGCTCCATTGACTTATACTGTCTTTTCTCATATATGTATTCAGAAATTGTAATAGTGGGTATTGAATTGCACATTTTATTTCATTTCATTTTTTTAGAGGTTTTTGCCATAGGGTGCATAAGCTTGCCAGAGTGAGACAGAAAGTCAGAAGTCCTGACACTCCCCCTCCCACAATCCCCTGCTCTATGGGGATGGGGAATGGCCGTGGCACAATCCCTTTTCCTTCATTCTCCTCCATTTTAGGCATGCATGCACCTGTGCCCTGGGTGATTTTTAAGTTGCTATTCTGGGACTGGAACCACAGTTGACCATGTGGGAGTCTAGCCCTTAACCACCATACTACCTGCTGGCCCCAAATCACACATTTTAAATGCACTCCTGAATTGTATGGTATGTGAGTTATGTATTAATAAACCTATTTCTAAAAAGACAATTTCTGGGTTACAGAGGTCCAGTAATAAAAGTATACTATGCTTAAGAAACATTTGCTTTAAGTAACAGCCTTTTTTTTTTTTTTTTGGAGACGTTTCTTGCTATAGGGCGTGTGCGCTCGCCAGACAGACAGAGGGAGACATAGAGACAGAAAGCGAGAAATCACCCCCCAGGGGGGATGGTCACGCCGCAATCCCTTCTCCTCCATTCTCCTCTCGGGATCTTGGGCACGCACGCACACGCGCCCGGCATGAGTTGTAAGCTACCGGGTCCGAGAAGCGAACCGCGGTCGACTACGTGGGAGTCCAGCGACATAGCCATTACGCTAACTGCTGGTTCCCTAAGTAACAGCCTTTTAAATAAAATAGTACAGTAGTACATAGTCACTGAAAATAGCAATTTCTCCTAATTCTAAGGTCTAAATAACAGTTTAGGCTAGTCTTGGATTTCTTCTTTATAGCACTATTAATTTCAGAGAAGTAGAGGGTGATTTAGGGAAAAAATTATTTAAGAAAATCTTAAAACAGGGGCCAGCAGGTGGCATGGTGGTTAAGGACACTGGACTCCCACATGGATGACCATGGTTCGAGTCCCGAACCTGGCAGCTTGCTTTCTCACTTTCCCTCTCTCTCATTCTGTCCCTTTCTGTTCAAATTAAAAATAAATAAAGTATGGGACCACCAGTTGGTGTAATGGCTATTTCTCTAGACTCCCATGTAGTTGACCATGGTTCAAGTCCCAGACCCGGTGGCTTAAACTCACACCGAGGGTGTGTGCATGCGTGCCCAAGATACTGAGAGGAGAATGGAGGAGAAGGGATTGTGGTGTGACCATCCCCAATGGGGGTGATTTCTCGCTTTCTGTCTCTCTGTCTCCCTCTGTCTTTCTAGAGAGTGCACATGCCCTATAGCAAAACCTCTCAAAATAAATAAATAGTTAAATAAAATAATTCTTAAAAAAAAAGAAAATCTTAAAAGTTTTGACACTTGTAAAATCTACTCACATTTATAGGCCCAAGTTAAATTTTAAACTCTTAAATAATGCTCTGTCATGAACATAGAGTACCATACTGCAAGTTCACCTTTCCAGAGGACAAATTACATTAATAGGAAACAGTGTTTTCTCTGTTCTCCTTTTCTGGATTTGTTATTGGTGAGTCATGGGCTCCCAAATCGATGTTCTGACTTAACTTCTGTCTCTAAATTATTCGTCTATTTTTTCCCCCATAATCAGCTATATTGAAGTACAATTTACATCTTATAGTTACTCATTTTAAGTGTATGATTCAGTGAGTTTCAAATGTATGTCATGGTGTAACCACCGCCACAATTAAGATACAGATGCTGAGACCAGCAGTTGGCGTAATGGCTATGTCACTGGACTCCCACGTAGTAGACCGCGGTTCAAGTCCCGGACCCAGTGGCTTAAACTTATGCTGGGCATGTGTGCGTGCGTGCCCAAGACCCCAAGAGGAGAATGGAGGAGAAGGGATTGCGGGTGTAGCCACCCCCCCACCCCGCCAGGGGATGATTTCTCGCTTTCTGTCTCTCTGTCTCTCTCTGTCTTTCTGGCGAGCACACATGCCCTATAGCAAAAACCTCTCAACAAAATAACAACTCTCTTAAAAAAAAAAAAAAAAAGAAAAGAAAAGAAAAATGAACTAGAAGTGAAAGAAGATGGCAGACTGATTGACATGACTATGGGGCTGATCAGGCATTTCCCCAGGGCATTCCAAATGCCTATACTTTGAAGAAATTTCTCTACAGTCATTTTGTTTCTGCAGTTGCTGATCTGGAGGAAAATGGAGTATAGGAGAGAGCAGGTGTTGGGGGAGCAATAGGGGCGGGTGCCAGGAATATATTTAATCCTTGCTGCAGGCTTTCTGGGAGAAGAATGGAGATATACGGACCAAAAGTTCTACTTTTACTGAGCCCACTTGTTTTCAATCCTGGCACCTCCAAGGGATGAGCCTCTCAGAGTTTTACAGCACGAAGTGATTTGCTTCTTGCTGATACTGCTCCTCAAGAGATATTTAGGTTACAACTTCATCCATTCTAAGTTTGTAACTGCTCTTCCATGTACTTTTTGTGTTCTGAAAATGTGTCATAATATTTTAGCCACTATTGTCTCCTCTCTTAGTCTCTTCATCCTTATTGGTTAATATCATCTCTATTGCTTTACTTGACATTTTCATAGAGTTTGGAATGGAGAGGAAATGAATATACAACATACCACATTTAACTCATTGGAGTAAATAGATTTTATTACTCATAAATGATTTAAAACATTTCTTTTACTACTTGAAGGAACAATTTATATGTAGGGCAATAAATAAAACTAGGATTAAAAGAAAATTTTAGATCACAATAACTTTTTAGTAATAAAAGGAAAATGAGTTTCAGAAAAGACACAGGTAGGGTAATACACTATAGCATATCTAGTGATGATTGTATTACTGGGTTTCTGTATAAAAATGAGAAAGCTAGTTATATAGGAGCAATACATATAGATCTGCTGAATAAAAAATAAAAATCCCATAATGGTCTGATCCTATAGTGTAGTGGTTAAGGGAGCCAGATCCCACATGGCTGATTGGTCATTGTTGGAAGCTCAGATTCTGGGCCTTGAAAACAGGACAGGTGCTTGTGGGTGGTGTGCTCCAAATCCTGACAGGATAGAGAAGTGGAGAAGACAAGACTATGGTGTGACCATGGCCCTTTGGGAGGTGCTTTCTCCTTTTCCCTTTTTAAAATTGCACTCTGGCAATTAAAAAAGAAAAAAAGAATAAATACATCCTATAACTCATAAATATAAGTAAAAAAAGAATCATCTACTGTCTATTTAATTTTGTAATTTAATGCTAAATTACAAATGAATGCAATCTGATATTGTTTTTTTTTCTTTCAGTCACTTCTTTCTCTTTAGTATCTTCTAAATGGTTACAGGAAGAGGCCAATTGTGGAATATGTTTATATCTTTCTCTTCTCCCCAAACCCTTTCATATAGGAATTTTGAAAAGTTCATGGAAAAAATGGAATTATGGTTTGAATTTATTTCAGTGCAAAAATTTTCGAAATCTATGCATAATGTTTTCATAATAAATATATTCTTAAACTTTAATAAAAGAGTTATTGATTATTATCATTATTTTTCAATTTTGATGAGAGGAGAGAGAGAGAGAGAGAGAGAGAGAGAGAGAGAGCACGCACTCTCAGGTCTGGGACTCAAACTGCAGTTGGTCACATGTGGATCCAGCACCTTTAACCACCATGCCACCTGCCAGCCCCTACTGAACTTTTTGAAGACCCCCTCATATACATACACGCATATATATGTGTGTGTGTATATATACACACACACACACACACACACACACACACAAACACACATATGAATATATATGTATATTTATAAACATTCTTATGTAGACTGACTATACAATCCTTCATGTTAGAGAATGTGTTTATTGTTTCTTTGTCAGCCTAATGCTACATAGATTAGAATAAATCTATATAGCATTACATACATGGCCACTTGGCTCCTGTCACCATCGAAGATAACACATTTATACTTCAATCTTTAGGTTTTAGGAAGAGTGGCTTTTAGGAACCAGCAATTGGCATAATGGCTATGTTGCTGGACTCCCACGTAGTCAACTGCAGTTCGACCCTGGACCTGGTGGCTTAAACTCACGCTGGCACATGTGTGTGTGTGCCCAAGATCCCGAGAGGAGAATGGAAGAGAAGGGATTGTGGCATAGCCATCCCCCCTGGGGGGGTGATTTCTCACTTTCTGTCTCTCTGTCTCTTTCTGGCGAGTGTACGTACCCTATAGCAAAACTTCCCTCCCCTCAAAAAAAGAAGAGTGGGTTTTATATTGGAATAAGTTAATTAGATACTTCTGTAATTTCTTCTGTGTTGTTCTTTTTCCTTATGAGGACACATTTTTGTCTAATATGGCATAGGAATTCCTCTGCTTAAATTTTTGGATTGCTAGATCAAAATAAATCTTGCCAGAGAAACAATGTATATTAAAATAGCCTAAGGAAATACAGTAATAATTTAGAGAACCCAATAAAGTTAATTAGTTAGGCTCAATTTTAATGACGACTTTTACTTTTATCATGTGTTTTTTTTTTTTTTTTTTTTTTTTTAGGATTTACAAATTTTATTTTAAGACTAATACTAATTGTCAATTCTTTACCATGGCAAAGGAGTTGATCATAATATTTATATTTCTTTTCTTTTTACAGAATGAATTTATTTTGTCAAGATGTGAACTAAAACCATGAACTATACTTCACAGAAAGGCACATCTCGTGAGTTCTAAAATGCTGGTGAAATGGTAGGGATAGCAATGTGACAAGCTGTTGCATTTTCACTTAAGAATGCCAAAATGGGGCCAGCCAGTGGTGGCATGATAGTTAAGGTGGTTGAGTCCCATGTGGCTGACAACATTTGAGTTCTGGACCCTGTTGCTTGAAAAGCATGCTGGGTACATGTGTGTGTGTTCAAAATTCTGAGACGAAAGAGGAGAAGGGACTGCAGTATGGCTATCCTCCCCCATAGGATGTTTTCTCACTTTCCTTCTCTCTCTCTCTCTCCATGGTTCTCTTCAACAAGTGTACACACTCCATGGCAAAACAAAACAAAACAAAACAAAACAACAAACAAAAACCTAGAATGCCAAAATGATGCTTCAGTCTTTTTTGAATAGAAAGATTAGCTATAATTCAGTAGTGCACCTGAACACAGGCAAGTCATTTTTTCAGTAGGTGAAAACTGTGGTTGACAGCTCTTGAAGCAGGTTTATTTGAAACCCTCCTCTTTTCTTTCTTCTATGGTTGCTGAACCCACTCTGAGTTCACATCCTGCAAAGTATAGGCAAGAATATACCCATCCAATGTCTTTTTTGTCTTTGGAGGGGCCAGTATGATACAAGGACAATTAACCTGTTCTACATATACCAGAATAGGTGTCAACTCATCATTCCGCAATTAGGCATAAAAATATAGAAATGGACTATCTCCTTAAGTAGTGAGTCTCTCTTTAATGAAAATGTGCAAGCATATTTGTGTTTTTTCAGTGCTGTATTCCCCAGAATTTTGAACAAGCCCTAGCACAGAGAGTATCTCCAACAAGTGTTTCTTGTATGAATGAATAAAGCATAAAGTGGAAGCACAAAATAGATAGTGTTTCCATTAGCCTTGCTGTGTAATGAACCATCCCAAAAGACGGTATTTAAAACAATGATTCATTATTTTTCACGACTTTGTGGATTAGCTGGAGTCTGAAATGATCTCACATTTCTGGGACTTTGTCTCTCTGGCTGGGCATCTAGGTTTCTGTCTCTGCACGTCTCACTTATTCCAGGATGAATGACCTTGGATTTTTCATAGAGCCTTAGCATTCCATAAGAGTGAGTATGGAAGCTGCCAACAGCTTCCACTGGTTAGCTCTGCTAGTTAGCCTTGGAACTCACATGCGCGGCATTCTATTGGTAAAGAAAGTCACAAGCCTAGCTCAGAAGACAGAGAAATTGACCTCACCTCTTCATGGGAGTTCTTGCAGAATTTGTGGCCATTTAAAAATCTTCCATAGAAGACCAAACCTTTTGTAGAGCATTCCTGTAATGGGAGGGAATTTGGTTAAACTTACCTTCCCAAGTCCTTCTAACTCTGAGATTATGATTCTACCAGAGTGAATGGATCATTTGTAGTGTTCTCTGAGAGAATGATATGGAAGGACCCTGAATTCAGGGTTGACAGCTGCCTGAAATTTCTGCCCTCCAGCAAACTTTCTTCCCCTCCCCAGAGCTACAGGGTAACCTGAAACCTTGAATAGATTAGTACCTTGAATAGATTAGTGCCTTCAATAGATTAGACTTTCTGCTTCTCTGACTCCTCCCAAAATCCCCCATAGAAGAATGTGTCCAGGGACTAGCAGTTAGCACAATGGCTATGTCACTGGACTCCCACGTAGTTGACCGCGGTTCGAGTCCTGGACCCAGTGGCTTGAACTCACGCCGGGCGCGTGTGCATGCATGCCAAGGGTCCCGAGAGGAGAATAGAGGAGAAGGGATTGCGGTGAGGCCATACCCCTGGAGGGTGATCTCTAGCTTTCTGTTTCTCTGTCTTTCTGGCGAGTGCACACGCCCTATAATGAAAACCTCTCAAAAAAAAAAAAATAAATAAAAAATAAAATAAAATAAATAAATAAAAAGAAGAATATATCTAACCCCTAGTCAGGGCCTGCGATTTAGAGTGTTAACTCTTCTGTGCCCACCAATGTAATAAACAGTTTTCCAAATCTCTCCAAGTGCTGCTTTCCATTCCTTGGCATCTGGTTTTCTGCAACAAGAGCAGTTACTAATCATTCTCTTTTGAAACTTTCATCAAAGATACCCCTTCGTGGGTCAGCCAGTAGTGTGGTGGTTAAGGCAGCTGGATCCCACATGGCCAACTGCGAGGTTCCAGTCCTGGACCCAGCAGCTTGAAAAAACGCTGGGCTTGTGTGAGTGTATGCCCAAAATCCCAAGAGAAGAAGGAAGAGAAAGGACTGCAGTGTGACTATGTGCCCAGGAGGTGATTTCTCACTGTCCCTTCTCTCTATCTCTCTGGCAAGTACATGTGTCCTATAGCAAAAAACTAAAAAACAACAACAACAAATTCCTTTAAAACTATTTCAGGGAAAAAAAAAAAAACTATTTTAGTAGTTTTTTTAGGGACAGAGACATACGAATGTGGAAATTTTGTATATGCAACTTAAGATAATTGATAATGTGAAAACTGTGAAACTTTCCAATAAGGAATTTCAGAACAATCATAGTGGGAAAACAGCAAGGAAAAGACTGAACTGCTGATAGCTAAACTGGACTTGATAAAAAAAGTTTCTACCATAAGACTTTTGAGTCTATTTTTATATGTGTAAGAAATTAATTGAAAATCATACATTTTTTATCATTTTTTGTGTGTGTGGTTTTGCTATAGGATGTGTACACTCATCACAGAGAGAGACAAGCAAAGTGAGAAAGCACCTCTCAGGCGGAATGGCCACCCTACAATGCCTCCTCCTCCATTCTCCAGATATTTGGGCACACACGCACACACATGCCAGCATGTTTTTCAAGCTTGAGTCCAGAACTTGGACTGTGTAGTTGGCCATATAGGATCCAGTCACCTTACAACACCACAACACTGGCTGGCTCAATTTTTGATCATTTTTCTTTCTTTCTTTTTGTTCTTTCTTCTTCCTTCTTTCCTTCCTTCCTTCTTTTTTGGAGAGATTTTTTGCTATAGGGCACATGTGCTTGCCAAAGAGACACACACACAGAGAAAGTGAGAAATCAGCCACTGGGGGGATGACCACATCACAATCCCTTTTGCTCCACTCTCCTCTTGGGATTTTGGGTACACATGCACCCAGTGTGATTTTCTTTCTCTCTTTTTTGGAGAAGTTTTTTTTTTTTTTTTTTGCTATTGGGTGCATGTGCTCGCCAGAAAGACAGAGAGAGACAGAGATACAGAAAGCGAGAAGTCACCTCCCAGGATGGATGGCCACGCTGCGATCCCTTCTTCTCAATTCTCCTCTTGGGATCTTGGGCACGCATGCACACATGCCCGGCGTGAATTTAAGCCACCGGGTTCGGGACTCAAACCTCAGTCGACTACATGGGAGTCTAGCGACACAGCGATTACACCAACTGCTGGTCCCAACACTCAGTGTGATTTTTCAAGCTACCAGGTTTGGAACTTGAAGCATGTTCGGTTAAGGTGGGCACCTTAACCATTATGCCACTTGCTGGCCCTGATAATGATCTTCCTTCCTCCTTCCTTCCTTCCTTCCTTCCTTCCTTTCTCTTTCTTTTCTTTCTTTCTTTCTTTCTTTTTTCTTTTTTTCTTTTTTTTAGGTTTCTGCTATAGGGTGTGTGCACGCGTCAGAAAGACAGAGAGAGACAGAGAGATAGAAAGCCCAGGGGAAGATGGCCATGTCACAATCCCTTCTCCTCCATTCTCCTCTCGGGATCTTGGGCACGCACGCACACACGCCCGGCGTAAACCACAAGGTCCGAGTCTCACATTGTGGTCAACTACATGGGAGTCCAGTGAAGTAGCCATTATGCCATCTGCTGGTCCCTCACCCAGATAATTTTCAACAAATATTTGACAAAGTCTTCAAATGTGACTTTTAAAAGTCATCATGTAGAAATGTCTTGTTTTCAAAATTTTATGTGATGGGACCAGCAGATGGCAAGGTGGTTAATGTCACTGGACTTCCACATGGCTGATTGCGGTTTGAGTCCCAGACCCAGTGGTTTCAAAACCACACCGGGCGTACATGTGTGTGTGCCCAAGATCCCAGGAGGAGAATGGAGGAGAAGGGATTGGCGAGGCATCTCCCCTGTGGGGTGATTTCTCACTTTCTCTCTTACTGTGTCTCTCTCTCTGGTGAGCTCACATGCCCTAAAAAACCTCTTAAAATTTTTTCTTTAATGTGGCATAAACCTCCCACCCCCAAACTTTGCAGCAATATTTCTCTTTTCTTATTCTTCCCAACCCCTCCAAAAATACATAAAATGAAACAAACTCAAAGTAACTCTCAATCATTTTGTAGAAATCAAGCCAAATCATCTCTGTGGAACTGATGTGCTAGGTCTCATATTGTTGATAATTTGTCTCATATATTGTTGATAATTTGTCTCATCAGGTAACATTACCAGGAAATCTTGTTCTACTTTTCCTTTTTGTAAAAAAAAAATTTAGTAAGTTTTATTTCCTAGAGTAGTTTCAGGTTTACAGAAAAAGATAAATAGGGAGTAGAACCGCTATATGCTCCTACCCCTAAACTGGTTTCTCCTTTTATTAACATACTGCATTGATGTGGCCCGTCTGTTACAACTGATGTGTCCCGACTCGGGGGAGGGGGGGGGGGCGGGGGGACAGTCAAACAGGTTTCCTCAGGGAAGGAGTGAGAGCTGGGACAAGCGGCGTAGTGTTACAGCACAGACACGACAGTGTCTTTAGTATCATCCGTTTATTGTGGGCAGCATGGTACAGTACGGAGATGACGCATTGCGTCTATTGTGAGCAGCACGGAGATGACACAGTGCCACAGCCCCTCAGGGTCGTCCGGAGACACTTTGTCACAACCCCTCAGGGTCGTCCGGAGAGGACATGGTGTCACAGCCCCTCAGGAGACAACACGGTGCCACAGCTCTTCAGAGTCGCCTGGAGATAACAGTGTTACAACTCTTCAGGGTCTTCAGGGTCATCTGTGTCATCTTCCTAGTCATCTGGAGACGGCGCAGTGTCAGCTCTTCAAGGTCTTCCGTCTGTCTTTTGTGGGCCCGGCATGGTGGTTATATACATGCTGGTGGGCTGTGATTGGTTGAATGAAGGATTGTAAAAGGTTGGTTATGATTGGTTGCTTCTGTGGACCAATCATGAGGTGCCGGATTATGCAAATCTGAGGGATTCTAAGCTCACTGATTTGCTATGGGAAGTGGCCAATCAGAGCAAGGTTTAGCCAATCATGGCAATTGTTTGCTCTCTGAGAAACCTCTGCAGACTCACTGGTGCGGAGCCTCCCACACTGATGAACTAATATTGATATATCATCAACTGAAGTCCACATTTTACATTAGTGTGCACTCTATTATAGTTCTATGAGTTTTGCCAAATGCATGTTATATAACCTTTACACTATAATACATCATTTCATTGCCCTAAAAACTCCTGTATTCCACCTATTCCTTTCTTTCCACAGCCTTTCTTTTTTTTAATTCCCAAACTAAGTGGAGGGTAATATTAATTAGAGTTGAGAATTTGCTTAAATAACTGGTGATTCCCTATGGCAATCAAAATTTCTTAATCATTAATTACACTAGCGGACTAGCGGGTGGCATGGTGGTTAAAGGTGCTGGACTCCCACATGGCGGACCACGATTCGAGTCTCGGACCTGGAGGCTTACTTTCTAACTCTCTCTCTCTCCCTCTGATCAAACTGGAAAATAATAACAATAATGATAGTAATAAATAAAGTTAAATAAAAAATCATTAATTAACTAGCACTGTCCAATAGATGTGACCCATGTATGTATTTAAGAATTTCTAGAAACCGCTTCAGAAATGAGTGAAATTAATGATATACTCATCTCAATATATCTAAAATATCAATTTCAACATGTAACCAATATGAAAATTGAGATAGATTACATTTTTGGGGTACTCACTCACCAAATCCATTATGCATTTTACACTTACAGCATATGTCATTTCAGACTGGATACTTTTGGAGTGCTCAGCAACCACCAGCACTTGTAACTGAGGTATTGGACAGGCTTAAACCATGAGTGACTTGGAAGCAGATTATCTTCCTCTCTCCAGATCCTCCAGAGTAGGCATGCAGGGAATATTTTAAACAGGTATGAGGGGGCAAGTGGCATGGTGGTTGAGGCACTGAGCTCCCACATGGCCCACAGCAGTTCAAGTCCTGGACCTGGAGGATTGCTTTCTCACTTTTCCTCTTTCTTGCTTTCTGTCTCTCACTGGTCAAATGAAAATAATAATAAATAAAATAATTCTTAAAAAAAAAAAGGTATGGGCCAGCTTGTGGCATGGAGGTTAAGACACTGGATCCCACATGGCTGATTGCTTGGCAGTTTGAGTCCTGGACCCAGTGAATTGAAAATCATGCTGGGCACCTATGTGTGTGTCCCCCAAATCCTAAGAGGACCCTGGAGGACAAGGGATTGTGGGGCATGGCCATTTCCCTAGAGGGTGATTTTTCCCTCTGTTTCTCTCTTGTGAGCACATATGCCCTCTAGCAAAAAAATGGAAAAAAATAAAAAGAAAGCTATGTCAGACTGGATATTGATTCGTTTTGCAATTATTTTCTTTAAATTCTCTAGTTTTGAAAAAAGTGGAAAAGGCATAATTCCCACATATCGAACCAATGAGTTCTGATTCCCAGAAAGCCTGAATCATCTGAAACGTTGACTCATGAGCCTAAGGTGACTGAAATGCAATGTGAACCAAATTTGCCTTCCAAGGCATCTTTTGTTTCC
This sequence comes from Tupaia tana, assembly GCA_026018925.1. Lineage (NCBI taxonomy): Eukaryota > Metazoa > Chordata > Mammalia > Scandentia > Tupaiidae > Tupaia > Tupaia tana. Next base: position 179,653,190 of record JAKSZU010000003.1, read on the forward strand.
ACTTTCCTCTCTCTCTTCCTCCCATCTCTCTGCGTGACTCATTCTCCTAACTTGTAAGAATTCAACGGTAGGCAGAGCCCCATACTCTCCCTCTTTAAGGGAAGAAGAGCAGACTTCCAAATGGCCAGCCCCAGATGTCCAGATGACCTAGCATGACTCTGTTGCCTACCTAATTCCAAGGTCTGCAGTTTACACTGGGAGCGAGCCCATCACTATCAGAAATATTTCGTTCTCCTTTAGGGTGATGGTGGTAGTATTCTCGTGGTTAGGGAATTTAAGTTAGAAAAATTTAATATTTTGTTTCAAAAGTCTTTGAAAATCCCTAGGGCCCTACTTCACGGTCCTGTTACTTAGTGCCTTTCTCCACTCTGGTTTTTTCCTCTCGGGGAGGAAAGTTTCCACCCGTCCCCCAGGGTAACGCCCTTCCGGTGGCGCGCCAGGAACCTCTGGACCCCTCCGCGCCTGTACCCCGCCTCTTTCACAGTACCCTAACTTCACATTGACCTCCAGGGGCCAGCAAGGCCAAGACCCCACCCCACAGCTACCCCAGGCGGAGGGTGGGGATCCCAGCTCCAAACCCGCCCATCAAACCTAGCCCCGGCCGGTAAAACAGAGGAAGTCCCACTAGCCCCGCCCACTTTTATCTTTTTCCCTTTCCGTAGGGTTAGCGGGTTGCCCATCTTCTGTACCCCGCAGCCGATTGGCTCTTTCCCTCCCGCGCCAGTCCCTGCCCTCCCTGCCGGGGAGGGTGAGTCACGCCAAACTGGGCGGAGAGTCTGCTGGCCTCTCTCCTTCACTCGTCTGGGCGGCGGCGGCAACTGGGGACGGGGCGGGTGGCGCATCACGGGCGCGGAGGCAGGAGGAGCAGTCTCATTGTTCCGGGAGCCGTCGCCACTGCAGGTCCCACGGCTCGGTCGGCCCGGCCCCTGTCGGTCCTCCCCAACCCCCACAACCGCCCGCAGCTCTGAGAAGCGGCCGGCGGCGGCAGCAGCTGCAGCATCATCCCTGATCCGCCAGCCATGGAAGATCTGGACCAGTCGCCTTTGGTCTCGTCCTCCGACAGCCCGCCCCGGCCTCAGCCCGCGTTCAAGTACCAGTTCGTGAGGGACCCGGAGGACGAGGAAGAGGAAGACGAGGACGAGGACGAGGACGACGACGAAGACCTGGAGGAGCTGGAGGTCCTGGAGAGGAAGCCCGCCGCCGGGCTGTCTGCGGCCCCGGTGCCCAGTGCCCCCGCCGCGCCCCTGCTGGACTTCGGAAATGACTTCGTGCCCCCAGCGCCCCGGGGCCCCCTGCCGGCCGCGCCCCCCGCCGCCCCGGAGCGGCAGCCGTCTTGGGACCCGAGCCCCACGTCGCCGGTGTCTGCATCAGCACTACCGTCCGCTGCCGCAGTGTCGTCCTCCAAGCTCCCGATGGACGACGAGCCTCCGGCCCGGCCTCCGCCACCTCCCCCGGCCGGCGTGAGTCCGCAGGCCGAGCCCGCGTGGACCCCGCCCGCCCCGGCCCCCGCCGCACCCCCGTCCACGCCGGCCGCGCCCAAGCGCAGGGGCTCCTCGGGCTCTGTGGGTGAGTGCCGCGCCCTCCGCCTCGCGCCGCCCCTCGCGCCCCTCCTCCTTTTGTGTGCAGCCGGGGGTACCTCGGGGAGGCCCTCCGCTCCGCCCGGAGGGGCTTTGTCTGCCGGCATTGGGGCGATGGCGCCCCCCCTGGTGGGAGGCGCGGGAAGAAGGGTGGGGCGGCCGCGGAAGCTCGGACTTGTTCTTTATTGTCTGTTTCGGGGAACACGTGCATCCCACCTCGCTCCTGTGTTCTTTCCTGCGGTCCTCATTCCACTGCGTCTCAGAGTTAGGCACCCGCTCTAGTAGAGGAACTGGGTGTGTATCGAGGTCCTAGGGTTGTGGATTCATTGCGCTGGCTTGACTTGGGAGTGAGGATGGAAAGGCCTGGCTGCCTTCATCTTGGGAGGGGCTTTTGTCGGCCGGCTAGGATTGCTTTTGAGAAGGTGCATATTCCCAGCAGGTCCTGGTGCCTGCGGTCAGCCCCGGGGCCCCTCCTCACCACTCCGAGCACTGGAGGGTCCTTTGCGCTTACTCCCTCCCTCTGCTCTTGTGCTTGGGGGAGCTGGCGGGGTGGAAAGCGTCCACATTGACCCAACTGCAGTGAAGGGAGAGCGCCTCCAGTGGTGAAGAGCGTGGAGAATAGGGGAGGAGGGTTCTGGTGAAGTCCCGCCACCGCCCAGCTCAACTGGGTGTAACGTGCCAACTCCGGACCAGCCGAACCGAGTCGGGGAAATTGGGATCGGCCTGCTGTGTTCGAGGTGGCGCAGTTATGCCCAGGTAGTAACAGCAGGGTCAAAGGAATTGCAGACTATTAATGGGGACTGGCTGTGCTTTTTAATATACCTCGTAATGGGGGAAAAAAAAGGCGAAATGGTTGACTTAAAAAATGGTTCCCATAAAGAAGGAAGAACCTGCAGATTCCCTGTCAGAATTGGTTAGTTGAATTTGTGACAGTTTCATCATAAAATATAATGCAATGTTTTGAGACAGATGTATTTTTTTTTCCTTAGAAGTTATATGTTTTGTAGGTTGACAGACAAAAATATCTGTGGTCTGAAAAATAGTTTAAGATCTTTTCATTCAGATAAATAGTTGAGTCTATATCATTTGCAATTTTAGGAATATTGTTTTATTGCCCGTTTTACCTTGGGAAATTATTTTGGAAGGGAAAGAATCAAGTGTGTTGGAGATTGAGGACACATCTTATTAATGCATTCGCAAGTAACTTTTTATTTTGGGGGCAGGAAGTGTCCCACTAGCAATAGGACCTTGCATTATGGTCAAGAACCAAGTAGTGTGGACTAGTTGCTTGCTGAGAAAATCTTCATAACCATGTAAGATGTTAGAGGCGGTTCATTTCCTGAAAAAAGGAAATTAGTCTGAGATCACACTGTTTTTCTTCATTTCACTGCACAATGGGGAAAATAAGCCCATTGTGATGCTTTTGGGTAACATTTTGATATTGATGCACCCTAAGGTACTCATCGAAACACTAATCACTATACTGAAGATCTTAGAAAGTGAGTAACTCAACCTTTCCTTTTCCTGTATGAAAAAGACACATTTGAGAAGAACTAAAATGAAAAAAAAAAGTTAATAATTTAAACAGAAAATCTAATGATTGACAGAAGCATACTAACTTGTCATCTTGAGTTCCTGAATGAGAATAAACAGAAGAGTTCTGTTCTTTGAACATTGGGGGCTCAAGAAGTGACAGCCTTCTCTTGGAATCTTGATTGTTGGAATACTAAATTTAGAAGACAAAGGAAAGAGTATTGCCTACTCAGGGACTATTTGGTATATATTTCCCTATTCTGTATTGACAATACCATTTTGTTCCATCAGTAACTCCGAGAACATCGTGATTATGGTCATGGATAAACTGCCTATTACATTTCAGTGTGTCTGATCTTAATGCTCTGAAGAGATTGTTTATTAATTAAATCCATTATTGATTAACTACTAAGAGGCAGCTGCTGTTCTAGCTTTGAGGTTATAGTAGTAAACAATACAGTTACTATGTGAAATACAGAACTCAGAATATTGGTATGTGTTAAAAGAATAAGAAGATGATAGTGTGGGAAATTATTTGGATGTGTAAAAGCTTTTTTAGTTTAGGTGACCCCTACGAAAGGCCTTTCAGAGAGGTCCAGATTTGAGCTACAGAAATAAATTCCTAGTTAACTACTAGAGCAAAAGTTGTATGGTAGACATAAGCTCTTTTATGTTTGAAAATCTAAGATTAGTGAGAAAAACTAATGGGAGAGAGAGCTAACACTGAGACCTCTTAGGACCTCAAATAGGCCAAGATAAAAGTTTAAAAAAGCATACTTTTGGGCCAGCCAGTGATGTGGTAGTTTGGGTTACTGAATCTCTCATGGCTGACTGTGCTATTAGAGTTCCAGACCAGTGACTTGAAAAACATGCCAGGGGCACATGCCATGCCCAAGATTTCAGAGTAGAGAAGGGATTGCAGTGTGGCTGTCCCCTTGAGAGGTGATTTCTTACTTTTCCACTCTCTCCCTGGAGAGTGTGTGTGCTGTAGCAAACTAAAAACCAAAATAAACAAAAAGTGGATTGTTGAATTTAGAAATATGCTCCTTAATTATATAGTAATTATATAGTAATTATATAGTAATTTTGAAGCTAAATTGCAATTTTAAAGATTGGGAGGGACTGAGAGGACTGAGAGATAAAGAAGGTGAGAAATATAAAGAGGATGGTTAGAAACACAGACTAGGGGGACCAGCAGATGGCATAATGGCTACGTCGCTGGACTCCCATGTAGTTGACCTTGGTTGGAGTCCTGGACTTAACAAAAGAATATTAGTGCTTAGCTTATTAAATCATTTTCAGAGATGTACAAAGTTGTTAATTGCTATGGAAATTTGAATTGAATATTTTTCATAATGATAGGTTATGGCTTGGGGCTTAAAATTGTTAGTCTTTTATATTATAAAGCCATATTTTATATAATCATTGATATTGGCATATAAATGAGTAGTTATGATCAGAAACTTTAAGTGATATACGGTTTTAAATCAGTTCTTAATATTAAATCTAGTAAACAGTGGAGTGACAATCCCAGGAAGAAGATGCTTATAAAGAAGAGGATACCATGCCCTGTCCATTCCCCGCACCTTTCTTTCATTTTTATTTAGAAAAGACTGCAAGGAATAGAAGTGATTAATTTATTTTTTTCCTTTATTATTATTATTCTTTTTTAGAATTATTTTATTTAACTTTATTTATTCATTTACATTAATTTGACTAGAGAGGGACTGAGCAAGAGAGAGAAAGTGAGAAAGCAAGCGGCCAGGTCTGGGACTCGAACCACAGTCAGCCATGTGGGAGTCCAACGCTTTAACCACCACACCACCTGCCAGTCCCAAAAGTGATGAATTTAAAGATTCTGGGTAATTTCTCTTGTGAAACCATTTCTTTTCTTTTCTTTTTTTTTTTTAGAGGTTTTTGCTATAGGGCGCATGCGCTCGCCAGACAGACAGAGACAGAGAGACAGAAAGCGAGAAATCACCCCCCAGGGGGGATGGCCACGCAGCAATCCCTTCTCCTCCATTTTCTTCTTGGAATCTTGGGCACTCACGCACACACGCCCAGTGTGAGTTTAAGCCGCCAGGTCCGGGACGCGAACCGCGGTTGACTACATGGGAGTCCATCGACATAGCCATTACGCTAACTGCTGGTCCCGTGAAGCCATTTCTAAATGAGAAAAAGTTGGGAACAAGGGGTGCGCCATTTAAAGATAAGGTGAATTATTTTTCAGGCTGGTTTTTAGAAAGCTTTTTGTCAAATTCAGGACCTTTATTAATGATTTGCAAACTCCTTCAAGTCCTTTTTTAAAGTGAAGCGATGAGGGACCAGCAATTGGCGTAATGGCTGTTGCTGGACTCCCATGTAGTCGACCGTGGTTCAAGTCTCAGACCTGTTGACTTAAACTCACACCAGGCACGTGTGTGCGTGCATGTCCAAGATCCTGAGAGGAGAATGGAGAAGGGATTGTGGCATGGCATTCCCCCCTGGGGGTGATTTCTCATTTTCTGTCTCTGTCTCTCTTCAGAAAACCAAACCAAACAAAAATGATATTTTAATGCTGTATCACCATAAATTTGAGAGTCTGTGTTTTAAAAACATGGTGATAAGGCAAATATATCTATTTTCCATTAATTGGCTTTTGTTTTGTGTGTAAGCATTTTCATAATATCCCTAAGTAATTTATTTGAGATACTCCTGATTCAAGGCCCAATTTTAATGGTACATTTTAAAGGTATTTTGCTAGCCCAGGATACTCAATCCAATGAGTATTTCTTGACTGTGGTGGACTCTGATTCAATGGAAGTAAATGTTGCAAACATAGTATGCTTTATTCCTGTTTCTTTCTTTCTTTTTTTTTTTTTTTTTAAGAGATTTTTGCTATAGGGCGCGTGCGCTCACCAGAAAGAGAGAGACAGAAAGCGAGAAATCATCCCCCCAGGGGGAATGGCCACACCGCAATCCCTTCTCCATTCTTCTCTCAGAATCTTGGGCATACACACACATGCGCCTGGCATGAGTTTAAGCCGAGTCTGGGACTTGAACCGCGGTCTACTACATGGGAGTCCAGCGACATAGCCATTATACCAGCTGCTCATCCCCTTTATTCCTGTTTCTAAATAAAGACCCTGGAAGGTCTCTCTGGGGGTGACAACACAAGAGATGGTTGAAAACTGATAGCAGAACTATAGTTCACCAGTAATGTTCAAATCAATGAATGTAACCTTGTGTCTAGTGTAGTACAGTGGCATGCAAAATGGTGAAACCCTGTAGTATTTTAGTTTGTTTCCATTGCTTATCATTATTTAACATTTTATTTTACTTTTTATGATGGAAAATTTCAAACATCAGCAAAAGGAGACAGAATGATAAACCTGTTAGGGACCTGGGAAAAAAACATAAGTGTCACTCAACACTTCTGACACCAAACAGGTAGGAAATTTTTACCACATACCAAGCAGTTCTTCAGATTCTCCAGCAGACACCAGCAGGATGTCTTCCAGTTTAACTCCATTTTAACACTATCTTGAGTTAGTTTCAAGTTTCACAGGTTGAGGGCTCAGCCCCACAAGGCTGTTTCTCACTTCAGATGTCCATCTGGGTCTCTTGAACTTCTTTTTTTTTTTTTTTTGAGAGGTTTTTGCTATAGGACGTGTGTGCTTGCCAGGAAGACAGACAGAGACAGAGAGACAGAAAGCGAGAAATCACCCCCCAGGGAGGATGGCCACTCCGCAATCCCTTCTCCTTCATTCTTCTCTCGGGATCTTGGGTATGCATGCACGTGCGCCCGGCGTGAGTTTAAGCCACCGGGTCCGGAACTCGAACTGTGGTCGACTACGTGGGAGTCCAGCGACATAGCCATTACGCCAACTGCTGGTCCCAAGGGCCTTTTGGACTTCTGATTGAGCAAGCTATAGATTGGGATTCCTATGACCCTCTCCTTGGGTTTGATTAATTTACTAGGGTGGCTTACAGAACTCAGGGAAACACTTTACATATGTTTTCCCATTTATTATTTTTTTCTTAAAAATGTTTTATTTTTGGCACAAGGCACATGTAATTGCCAGAGATGGATTAGAAAGGAAGTGAGCATCCCTTGATGGGGTGCGGTCATGCTACAATCCCTTCTCAACCTCTCCATCCTGTCAGGATTTTGGGCACAAGTATCTGGGATGTTTCTCAAGCTGTTAGGGCCGGGACTCAAACCAGTAGTTAGCCGTGTGGGCTCTACCTCGCTGAACCATGAGTCTATGGAGTCAGCCCTGTTTACCCATTAATTATAAAGGATATTTCAAAGAATATGATGAACAACCAGATGGAAGAGGTGCATAGGGTGAGGTGTGTAGGAAGGAACTCAAAACTTCTATGCCTACTCTGGGGTACCACTCTTTGGGACCATATTTTTTGAAATTTCTCAATGATGGTGTAGGTGTCAATAATTTGTTCTTTTTACTGCTGCTTAGTATTCCCTCCATGATATGGACCATCATTCGATTATTCATTTTTTTCAACATGTGGATGATTTATAGTTTTTGGCTATTATTAACAAAAGAATACTGTACTTCATTAGTTTTTGCTTTAGGATGCATGTGCTCTCCAGAGAGAGAAAGAAAGAAGGAAAATGAGAAATCACTATCTAGGGAGGATGGCCATGCTGCAATCCCTTCTTCTCCATTCTCCCAGGATTCTGGGCTTGTATGCACACCCACCTGGTATGTTTTTCAAGCCACTGGGTCTGGGCCTCAAACTGCATAGGCAGCCATTTGGGATCCGGCTATCTAAACCACCATACCACCTGCGGGTCTTGGACATTCTTATAAAGGCTTTTTTGTAGTCATATGTTTTAGTTTCTCTTGGGTTAACCTAAGAGTAGAAGTACTAGGTTGTGGGGTAGGTATTATTTAACTTTATAAAAAATTGCCAAACTCTTTTCCAAAGTAACTTAGTTTCCACTAGCAATTTATGAGTTCTGGTGGCCATACATTCTCACCAACATTGATATTATCTGTCATTTTAATTTTAACCATGTTAATGGATAGGTAGTAGTTTCTCATTTTGGTTTTAATTTTCTCTCTAATGATTAGTGAATTAGAGGACTTTTCACATGTCTGTTAGTTTTGTGTATATTTTAAGTAATTTGCCCATTGTTTTTGTTTGTTTTGAGAGAGAGTTTTGCTATAGGGCATGTGCACTCACTGGAGACAGACAGAAAACAAGAAATCACCCCTTGGGGGAGTATGGCTAGGCCACAGTCCTTTCTCCATTCTCCTCTTGGGATTTTGGGCAAGCATGTACACACACCCAGTATGAATTACAAGCCTCCAGGTCTGGGACTTGAACCATGGTTGGCCATGTGGAAGTCCAGTAACGTAACCATTACGCCATCTGCTGGTCCCAATTCGCCCATTCTTAAATTGGTTGGTATGTCTTTTACTGACTTGTAGAGTCTCTATTCTGAATACAAATCTTTTGTTACATACAAGTTGAGTGTACCTCAACCAAAACGCTTGGGACCAGAAGTGTTTCAGATTTTGGATTTTTTTCACATTCTGGGATACTTTAAAGATCATCTTGGGAATGAGGCCAGTCTACAGTACATTAATTTATGTTTCATGTGTACCTCATATATAAGCTGAAGATAATTTTATAGAGTATTTTGATTGTCACTTGTAACATGAGGTCAGATGTGGAATTTTCCACTGGTGGAGTCATATCTTTACCCAGAAAATACTGGATTTTCCAATTAGGAATGGTCAACTTGTATATGTGTTGTGAATATATTTTCCTGTTCTGTAGCTTGCCTTTATTTTATTGATAGTTTTCTGTCAATGAGCATGAAGTTTTTTCCTTAAATTAATTTTATTTCTTTAATGAGAAAGGAAGACAGAGATACAAAGGCAGAAAAAGAGAGCACCAACCACAACAGGGTCTAATGTTGTGCTCTTTTTTTTGGGGGGGGGGGGTTACTTAGTTTTTATTTCATAATCATAAACTTAACTTTGCTAGATTTAGAGGAGAATAAGGAAAATATGGAACCCAAAGTACTGAAGCGAGAGCATAGGCTATAGGATATAGTGAGCAGATGGAAGTGGAGGAGTGCTATCCTGAGCTACAGAAGGAATGGTCTGGTGGTTAAGAGAAAACAAGTCAAATTCATTAGCATTCTCCACAGCCAGCAATGGTGATCTTCTTGCTGGTCTTGCCATTCTTGAACCCAAAGTGCTCCATGGCTTCCATGATATTCATGTCCTCTTTCACCCTGCCAAAGACCACATGCTTGCCATCCAACCACTCAGTCTTGGCAGTGCAGATGAAATTCTGAGAACCATTTGTGTTGGGTCCAGCATTTACATTGGACAAGATGCCAGGACCTGAGCTCTTAACCCCAACCTTAGGCAAACCAGATCATGGGCACACATGTGTTCCTGGTGTGCACAAGGAAACCTCAAGACACAAACCTAGTACCTTTCTTTGTGGCCTTAATACTGTGGAGTGTTGCATTACTGCTGTGCTACTGAGACTGCCCAACATGAGTATAAGTTTGTGTTTGTGTGTGTGTGTGTGTGTGTGCGCGCGCGCGTGTCAGAGAGAGACAGAGAGACAAAGCAAGAGATCACCCCCCCCCCCCCCCCCCATGGGGAATGGCCATGCCGCAATTCCTTCTCTTCCAGTTTCCTTTCAGGAATTTGGGTGTGCACGCATACACTTCTGGCCTAAGTTTCAAGCCACTAGGTCCAAAACTGGAACCGTGGTTGACTACGTGGGAGTCCAGCGACGTAAGCATTACGCCATCTTCTGGTCCTGAGTATAGGTTTTTAAGTTTGAAAATTTAAAAATTTATTTTCCATTTTTATTGCTTGCTTGCTTGCTTGCTTGCCAAGGGGTGTGTGCTCGCCAGAGAGGTAAGGGGGGGGGGGGCGGGGGGGGAGGGGAGTGAAAAATCACTTCCTGGAGGGGAGTGGGCATACCACAATACCTTCTACTCCATTCATCTCTTGGAATAATTTTGGGCAAGTTTTTCAAAGACAGGAACTTGAACTGCACCGTTGGCCATGTGGGAACGACTGCCTTAAACATCACTCTATCAGCTGGCCCCAATCTTTTTCTTTTATGGTTATGTATGCTGCCTAAGATATCTTTGCCTACTCCAAAGTTGTAAAGACATTGATTTCTTCTAGATATTTTATAGTTCTAGTTTTTCTCTTATGCCTTTGATCCATTTTGAATTAATTTTTATCTTATGGTCTAAGTTACAGATCCAAATTTATTTATTTTTCTGTATAGATGTCCAGTTATCCCAACACAATTTACTGGAAGGTATTTTTCTGTCTCTATTGAATTGCTTTGGTTCTTTTTGTCAGGAATCAGTTGACCATATGAAAGTCTACTTATGGACATCTACTTTGTTCTTTTGATATATTTATCTGTATTCCAATACCAGACTTACTTAGTTTCACAGTAGGTCTTAAAATCAAGTACTGTAACTGTATGTTTGATATTTTTATTTTCTTTCAAAATTGTTTGCTTTTAAGTCCTGAGTTTTTTTGATACAGACTTTAGAATCAGCTTGTTCATTTCTGTAAAATGCCTGCTGTGAATTTGATTGAGGTTGCATCGAAGGTACAGATCATTATGGGGAGAATTGACATATTAGGTTTTGAGATTTTACTCTACTTGGAAGTTAACAGTCTGCCACTGTTTTATGTATGCTGGTAGAAAATACAAAATATCTGGTCAGAGACAAAGGAATTTATTACTCACAGCAGTGACAAGTAGCTAGAATATCAGCATTTTCTTGTGCCACTTGCCCGAGTCCATTTCCCATAGAGCAACACCTAGAAGGGCAAGTGACATTTGCACCTGCAGTGGGGTTATATTACAGGACAGAAGTCTTGAGCTTAGGGAAAGTAAATCTTTTATACTGTGTAATAACCATGCCTGCCTGTTGTTCGAGAGGAAGATAATTCTCTGTTTTCCAAAGCTTTCACTATACAAATATTGTTGAAAAGATAGGCCCGGGTTGGCCTTGTAGCCTAGTAGTTAAGGTAGCTGGATCTCACATGGCAGACTGGTTTGAATCCTGGCCCAGGTGTCTTGAAAAATACACTGGACTCATTACATTTGTGTTCAAAATCCCAATGGAAATAGGGAAAGAAGGGATTATGGTGTGACCATGTACGTTTTTCCCTCTTATCCCTCTCTTTCTCTGATGAGTGCACTCACCCTCTGGTAATTTAACAAAGGAAGAACGGAAGAAAGAAGAAAAGGAAGTTTTCATTGTAGAGGTTTTTATAAATCTCGTTTAATTTGTGCCTAAGAATTTATATAGATGATTTCCTCCATGATATTTTCTTTGATCTGTGGATTACATTAGTTTCCCTTTACCTGTGGGTCATACATTCCAAGACCCCTAGAGGATGCTTGAAATCATGGATTGTCATTTATTATATTTTTTTCTTATACACATGTTTAAAGTTTATAAATTAGGCACAGTAAGAAATTAACAATGTAACTATAATAGTATACTATTAGGTTGTCGGAAAAGTCATGAAGTGTATTTTCTGTTTTTCTATGAACAAATGTGTTATGAATTTTCTGGCAACCCAGTATAATAAAAGTTATGTGATTGTGGTGTCTCTTGCTCTCCAAATACATTATTGTAACATATGCAACTATTTTTGGACCACAGTTGACTGGGTAGCTGAAACTATGGAGAGTAGATCATGGATGGGGAGACTATTTAAAATTATGTACTTTAATTTCCAAACATTTCAGGGTTTTCCAGATATTTTTTGTGTTGCCGATTATAATTCAATTAATTGTGGTCAAGCAACATATCTTGCATGATTTCAGACCTTTCATAGCTCAGAAAATGGCTTATTTCATTCTTCCGCACTTCAGAAGAATGTATATTCTGTGGTTGGTTGTAGTGTTTTTTGAAAGTAAGTCCGGTTTAGTTTTCTAGCGTAGACTATAAATCATCTATATCCTAATTAATCGTGTATATATGTATGTTTGTGTGCCTACCATATCCACTGAGAATTAATTCCTAAAACTTTTATTTTAAATTTGTGGGTTTGTTTATCTTTCAGTTTTAAAATGTTTTACATATTTCACATACGCCTTTAGTGTTATGTCTACTTACTGCTAGGTCTGTTGTCTCCTTTTTCATTATCAAACACTCCTTTTTATTTTTGGAAATACTCTTTATCTTTGAATTTACTTTGCTTGACATTAATATAGCTCCTTTTTATTATTATTATTATTTGGAGAGGTTTTTGCTATAGGGTGCATGTTCTTGCCAGACAGACAGAGAGAGACAGAGAGACAGAAAGCGAGAAATCACCCCCCAGGGAGGATGGCCACGCCACAATACCTTCTCCTCCAGGGATCTTGGGCATGCACGCACATGCGCCCAGTGTGAGTTTAAGCCACCGGGTCCGGGACTCGAACCGCGGATGACTACATGGGAGTCCAGTGACACAGCCATTACACTAACTGCTGGTCCCTATTATTATTATTTTTTTTGAGAGGTTTTTGCTATAGGGTGTGTGCGCTTGCCAGAAATACAAAGAGAGAGAGACAGAAAGTGAGAAATCTCCCCTCAGGGGGGATGGCCACAAAGCAATCCCTTCTCCTCCATTCTCCTCTAGGGATCTTGGCATGCACGCACGCACGCACGCCTGGTGTGATTAGCCACTGGGTCTGGGACTCGAACTGCTGTCGGCTACATGGGAGTCCAGCAACATAGCCATTATGCCAACTGCTGGTCCCAGCTCCTTCAAATTTGTATAAATGCTTGGATGATACATCCTTTCTTTTAGGCATAACACTTACAGTACGATTTTTATCCAGTCTGAAAACTTCTACCTTTCAATTAGGGCCATTTATATAGTGTAATTATTAATGTAAGATTTGTTTAAGTCTTTGCTTTTTTTCTTTTCTTATCTGCTTTTTATTTTTTCCTTTTGGATGAAACAGGCATTTTTCAGTATTAAATTTTTCAGTATAATCGAGTATTATACTGAATAATATGCTCTGGGCATTACAAAATGTATTCTCAATTTATTGTAATCTACCAAGAGTTAACATTATGCCACTTTACATATTTCACATGTAACCACTTCCATATATTCTTTTCATTCTTTGTTCTTTTACTGTCTTACTGTTTGTTTCTATAGGTATTATGATTATATATTGTAATTATTTGTGCTTTAAAAAATATTCTCTAAAGAAAGTAAGAATAGCAACAAGAATAACACAACAAGCTGGTAGTGTAGTGGATAAGCAGCCAACAGTGCGGTTCAAGTCCTGCACCTGGTGGTTTGAAAAACATTCCAGATATGTGTGTGTTCATGGCCCAAAATCCTAAAAGGAGGGAGAGATGGAGGGAAAGGGATTGCAGTGTGATCATTCTTGATAGGGTTGCTTCTTACTTTCTCTCTTATGTATGTCAAGCACATAAATCGTTTGTCCAATTAGGGGGAAAAAAGGAGAAGAAATCAAGAATGAGTAAAAAGTCTTTTTTGGGTTAGCAGGTGGTATGGTTAAGGTGCTGGGTTCTGCGTGGCTGACTGTGGTTCAAATCTGGACCCAGAGGCTTGAAAAATACACTAGGTGTGTGTGCGTGTGTGTCCATATCCTGAGAGGAGAATGGAGGAGGAGGGATTGTGGTGTGGCCATGCCCCTTGGCGGGTGATTTCGCACATCCCCTTTCTCTCTGTTTCTCTTCATCAAGTGCACATGTCCTATAGCAAAAAAACTTAAAAAACATCTTTTTAATTAAAAAATACTCTACTTGTATACTTACCATTTATGCCATTAGTCATTTCTTCATAAAGATCCAAGTTTATCTGAAAATATTTGTATTAATCTTTAATTTTTTATATTTTTGTTAATTCTTGTTATTCTCTGTAGTTCTATGTTTAGTCACTTCAAACACTGAATTAGCAAATAACAATCATTGTTTCAAGGGGAAATACAGGTGTCTACAAGCCTTTGGTCATAGTACTTTATTAATCAATCAACATGTAACCTTGTTTTATGTGTTCCTATTTAAAGACACGCTATTTAATATACAGTGTGGATTCATTTACACTGAACTCACATCCAGTAGCACTGTAATTCACGCCTGGAAGAAGCTTATTGAACACACGTATTTTTCTCTTAAGGCACATGCCAATCTTGTGGTTAAGAACATTAAATAGCACTTCACTATGCTTAGGGGCCATTTTAATAGGGAAGTTACCAACAAAAGACACTCAAATAAGAAAATGGCAATAAATGAACTGAGAAAAAGACACTTGTGTACAGTGTAAGGACTGAAACAAGAAGGCAGTAGAGTTGCCTTGTTTCATTTCAGCCGGAAACATGGCTTTGTCTGACCCTGAAGTTTGCCTGCTTCACATGTGTGCGTGTCCTGGAAAGTGCTGCACATAATATCTTTCGGTGTTTCAGATTCAGTGAGTTGGTGAATTTGCACATGAAGAATAAGTGAATTATGAGAATTGACTGTATATATTCTGGATTGTCAGATTTTTATTCCTTTAAAGATTCTATGACCTTTTGGATTATGTCAGTTCCAGTGAGAGGTCAGGTCATCCCTATTGTTGTTCTCCTGCCTTTTCCTCTGTCAGAGGTTTAAGGTTTCCTCCGTTTTTGGTTTTCACTGGTTTGGCCTCTATGTGCCTGTTTATGGTAGTGTATTTATTCTGCTTGGGGTTCATCAGCTTCTTGGATCTGTGGGTTGGTATTTTTTAAATTTTAGTATATTTAACTTTTTATTTTTTTCCTGCTACAGTCACTGATGCTTTATTGGTAGGAGGGTTGCAATTAAAGATATTTTAACTGTTTGTCTCTCAGGTCAGAGAGGCTCTGTTGATTTTTATTCCTCAGCTTTTTTTCCCTTGCTGTGCTTCAGTTTAGATAGTTTCTGTTAATTTTTCTTTAAGCTTATTTGTCAATATATCTTTTTTTAAATTGTCTCATCTGCTTTTATGCCCACTTAGTGACTTTCACTCAATTCTAGTATTTCCATTTTTGCCGTTATCTACATTTCTCAACCAAAATTCCCTCTGTTCATTCTGTGTTAATCTTTCCTGTTTATACTTGGGAATTAAAAGTTAACTTTCATTTTAATGTTTGCTTATACATTCTCTGTATTATTTGTTCATTCATATTGTTTTTTTCTGTTTATGGTCATGTTTTCTTCTTTGTGTGTCCATTTTTAAAAATTTTATACTGTACATCATAGTTGTGGTATTACTTTTCTTTTGAAAGGCAGTTAATTTGCTGGTAAACTAATGTAGAGGCAGGGGTCAGCAGCCTTTTTTTTTTAAATAGAGATTTTTGCTATTGGGTGCATGCGTTTGCCAGAGAGACAGACATGTCTGACAGACAGAAAGCTAGAAATTACCTCTGGGGGGATGGCCATGCCGCAGTCTCTTCTCCTCTATTCTCCTCTCGGGATTTTGGGCATACATGCACACGCCCCTGGCATGAGTTTCAAGCTACCTGGTCTGGGACTCGAACTGCTGTCAAGCATGTGGGAGTCCAGCAACATAACCATTTCGCTATCTGCTGGTCCTAGCAGACTTTTTCTTAAATAACCCAATAGTAAATATTTTAGGCTTGTGGACCATGCAGTGTTTGTCTTCAGTACTCAGCCTTTATTGTGCAAAAGTAGTATTGACAGAAATAACCAAACTATGAAAATATTGCAAAAGGTTTACTTATAGTAAAATTATGAGTTATTATGGCTCATGAATATAATCTCTGGTAGTCTGAGAAAGTATTCCAGGAGGTTTAGAGAGAGCAGCTTTTTTATTTAGGTCTGAGAGCAGGAGATAAGCAAAACTGTAAATCAACATATGGAGTTTTTGTTTTCGTCTGACCCCGAAAGGCAGAACATCTGTAATAGAAGTTTGGGTTAGGGAACCAGCAGTTAGCGTAATGGCTATGTTGCTGGACTCCCACGTAGTCGACCGTGGTTCGCGTCCCGGACCCGGTGGCTTACAACTCACGCCGGGCGCTTGTGCGTGCGTGCCCAAGATCCCGAGAGGGGAATGGAGGAGAAGGGATTGCGGCGTGGCTATCCCCCCTGGGGGGTGATTTCTCGCTTTCTGTCTCTATGTCTCTCTCTGTCTGTCTGGTGAGCGTACGCGCCCTATAGCGAAAACCTCTCAAAAAAAAAAAAAAAAAGTTTGGGTTTATAGTAGCCGTACGTAAGTGAATGGACAAAGCCGTGCCCCGACAAAGCCGTGCCCCAATATAACTCTGGCCCATGAGCCATAGTTTGTTGATTCTTGATCTAAAGTATCCTTTTCTTTAAGGTTAAACAGTCTTGTTCTTAAGGTGCCTTTTCTGGGGTCTCAGATGTATTGCTTGGGGTATTCAGTGAGAACTCTTCACTTTGGTTGGTCAAAATTTAGGAATCGGGTCTTCCAGAGCTGTCTGACCTTCAAAATATACATTTATTAATTTAAATCAGGAGGGAACCAGCAGTTAGTGTAATGGCTATGTCACTGGACTCCCCTGTAGTCGACCGTGGTTCGTGTCCCAGACCCGGTGGCTTAAAACACTCACGCCAGGTGTGTGTGCGTGCGTGCCTAAGATCCCAAGAGGAGAATGGAGGAGAAGGGATTGCGGTGTGACCATCCCCCCTGGGGGGTGATTTCTCGCTTTCTGTCTCTATATCTCTCTCTGTCTGTCTGGCGAGCGCACATGCCCTATAGGGAAAACCTCTCCAAAAAAAAAAAAAATTAAATCAAGTTTTGTACCTGTTGGTACAATTTGGTACCATAGGTTTCTTGGCTAGGGCTTGCTGAGACTGGACTTGGTATGTGCAGCAAAGGTTTAAATACAACCCCTATCCAGATTTCTGGAGTTCATTTTCTAAGGTTTCTTTTGTTACCCTGCCTAGCAAATTCCAGATAACTCTGCAGCCCCCTCAGCTCAGCAAGAATACGCTATTCTTGGGCCTTCCTCCCTGTGTTGTAGTCCAGAAAGTGTCTCCAGGCAGGACAGTACTTTCCCATGTTTCCCATTTCTCAGGATTCACACTCCTGTGATACCTGTTGTCCAATATCTCCAGATTGTTGCTTCTGTATTTTATTCATATTTATAGTTATTTGTGTTAGAAAGGTCAGTCTGACATAATTACTCATAGCCAGAGCAGAAGTTCTCTATGGTTTAAAAAAATATACTTTAGATGAATTTTGCTGACCAGTTATATTTTTAGTTAATAAGAATTTTCCCCTTTTTTTCCCTTTTAAATTGGCACAGGGCATGTGTGCTTTTCAGAGCGAGAGAAATAGGAGTGAGGCCGAAGGTGCTGAGAAAGCACCCTCTTAGGGAATGTGGTCATGCTGCAATTCCTTCTCCATTTCTCCATCCTGTCGAGACTTTGGGCACATACTCAACAAGCACCTAGCAGCATGTTTTTCAAGCGGCCAGGGCCAGGACTGCAACTAGTCAGCCATTGGGGTCCAGCTCTCTCCACCACCAGGCTACAGGACCAGGCTGTGGTAAAAGCTTTGGAAATGACCACGTCAAGAAAAATATTTAGGGAACCAGCAGCTAGTGTAATGGCTATGTCGCTGGACTCCCATGTAGTCGACCGCGGTTCACGTCCCGGACCCGGTGGCTTAAAACTCACGCCGGGTGCGTGTGGGTGCGTGCCCAAGATCCCGAGAGGAGAATGGAGGGGAAGGGATTGCGGTGTGACCATCCCCTCTGGGGGGTGATTTCTCGCTTTCTGTCTCTATGTCTCTCTCTGTCTGTCTGGCGAGCACACGCGCCCTATAGTGAAAACCTCTCAAAAAAAAAAAAAGAAAAATATTTAATATTCAGATGTGTGGACATTGGTGAAGTTGTGAGAGTATATGTATTTTTTAATTGAACCAGAGGAAATTGCAGTAATAAAAACTGACAAAAAGTGATATACTTAAAAAAAACAAGTTTCTTGGGACCAGCAGATCGCTTAATGGCTACGTCGCTGGACTCCCATGTAGTTCACCATGCTGAGTCCTGGACCTGGTGGCTTAAACTCATGCTAGGCGCACATGTGTGTGTGCCCCAGGAGGAGAATGGAGAAGGGATTTCCGTGTGGCCAACTCCCCTGGGGGGGTGATTTCTTGCTTTCTGTCTGTCTGGCGAGTGCTCATGCCCTATAGCAAAAACCTCATGAAAAAAAATCCAAGATTTTCAGTGAAATGGGTCCTTGTGTGATGGAAGTAATTAGCATTCAGCATATTAGCATTCGGAAGCACTGAGTCTTTAACTTAAACTTTTTAGGTTTAGGCTTAGTATAAAGAAATGAATCTAGTATGAAGGCAGATTGTTTAGAAAAAGTTATGAATGGTACTTTCATACTTTCATTGTAACTAAGTTGGGTGATTCTCTTCATTTTATTGGGAGGTAATAAGGAAATCAGTATATATCAGATAGTGGTGGCAGAATTAAATTATAAATTCTAGTTTTGTCATTAGCTATATGACTTTGAAATAAATTGCTTAATTTGCTGAGCTTATTTCACTGAAAATGTGGTAGCAGATTAACAAAAATGAGTATGTTTTACAAAGGTCGATTCTGGTGAATTGGAGGTTTAATGGATGTGAACATTCTGATATGCGTGGGTATGCTTATTAGAAAGAAGTGTTTGGTCAACATAGATGACATGCGAAGAGTTGTTGAGAAAGTTGGTGTCTGGGGGAGGATCTTACTTATAGGACTGAGGGTTTTAGGAATATTTACATGGATAGTTAATAGCTGTTAAATGTTTTTGAGCAAGAGAATATGTAGATGCTTTTACTTAGGAATATTGTATTTGATGGTGAGAGAAAGGAAAAATTAACGGCAAAGTTTTGGCTTCCTCTGTTAATTAATGAAAACTTGTATGTGTTTTTTTCAAAAGTAGGCCACTATGTATTTTAGTTAGTGAGGATCTAATTAACTCTTTAATATTTAATTAATTTTTAAACTGTTCACAATAGCATATAATGAAGTTCAAATTAAAAGTTTATATTTCATTCAGTAGTTAAATTTGGCATGATTAGGTGCCAGCAGGTGGCGTAGTGGTTACCTTGCTGGACTCCAACATGGCTGACTGTGATTGAGTCCCCGACCTGGTGGCTTGAAACTCATGCTGGTTGCATGTGCGTGGGAGCCCAAGATCCTGGGAGGAGCATGGAGGAGAAGGCATTGCAGTGTGGCCATCCCTCCTGTTGGGTGATTTCTCACTTTCCCACTCACTGTCTCCGTTTCTTTCTCTCTGGCGAGCAGATGCTCCCTAAGGCAAAAATCTAGAGAAGAAAAAAAAAGAATTTGTCATGAGTAGATCATAGAAAGAGGGGGAGCTGTTGCTCTTCTATTTATTTTTGGTAAACCTAATACCGTGACAGTATATGTGTAATGTAACTCAGAGTGTTGTATTTTTAACTTAATATAGTATCCCTGACTATAAAATTTCTTATTCATTTGGGATAGTCAGAATCTTTTACAAGAAAAGAAAAGGCTAATCTAAAACATTATTTTTTTCCCCAAACCAGAAATAGGTGTTTTTAGCCTTAGAATTTGGCAGCTTATTCATAAGTATTGTTGATCAGATTTTTCTTTTAACATCCTTAATTTTATTGATTAGCCATTTTAAAATCTAAATTTATATAATAAAGTTCAGGAAAGGAAGAATTTCTGGTGAGCGCACACGCCCTATAGCAAAAACCTCTCCAAAAAAAAAAAAAGAGAGAGAAAGAAAATGAAGGGTCTTTATTCCCTTTTTTTAAAAAAATTTAATAAATATTTGAAATACTATTTTGAAAACATTTTTTACTTGGCCAAATGTCAAAAATACAGTTTTTGCTCTAAGAGAGATTCTAGTACTAAAATGTTTTAAATTTTGGGCACAATTTCAGGTAGTTTGCTTTCCCTCTAATTTTAACAGTAACATATGTTCCTAATTTATTTTTCAAGTAGATTGGCCTCTGTATTAGTGGCTTTTAACTATAGTGTCTCAGTGAAAAAAATGGAACTATTTCATAAAGATTGGCTCCTTTTATTAATATAGAGCAGCCATGTACTTATTTGGTTCTGCTCTTTGACCCTCAAATCTCAGTTTTATACAAGTTTGTAATACACTGTTTTAACTGAAAAGCTTTCTCCCTCATTTTACAAATGAGAAACTATGCTACTTATCTAAGATCACATAGCAAATCACCTTTTAAAAATGTGTACGTGTGTATATATTTAATAAAATCTCATAAAGCATTATTGTTTTAACTGGTTTGGATGAATGAATGACCTATCCCACCTATGTTCTAGATTATAGGAGACCCTTTTAAAAACACATTGTTTCTAAGAATTTCCCCTCAGTATCCCTTCTAAGAATTTTTTGAGATTAATGCATTTATTCTAAGTAATTAACAAATTAAAAATAAATTTGTCCAAGCCAACTTATACATTCTTGAATCTTTTTAACCAAGTGTACAAGCCAAACCATCCTATTATGATGGAAATAACTTGGGAAAGGAGGTCTAAGAATTTTTTTTTTTTTTTTTTTGGAGAGGTTTTTTGCTATAGGGCGCGTGCGCTCGCCAGACAGACAGAGAGAGACATAGAGACAGAAAGCGAGAAATCACCCCCCACGGGGGATGGTCACGCCGCAATCCCTTCTCCTCCATTCTCCTCTCGGGATCTTGGGCACGCACGCACACGCGCCCGGCGTGAGTTGTAAGCCACCGGGTCCGAGACGCGAACCGCGGTCGACTACGTGGGAGTCCAGCGACATAGCCATTACGCTAACTGCTGGTTCCCAGAATTTTTAAAGTATGATGTACTGGTATAGGTTTATTGTAAATGTGACATTGCGAAGTTAGTTCTCCTATACTTCGAAAGGAAATGAACTTGGAAGACAAGTCTGTATCCATGATAGCTTTATCTCTTTAGTTTTTATCTGAGTTGATTAACCTTTTCTAACTGGTCCTTCTCATGGTTCTACCACTGTTCAGGATCTACCACTGTAGGTACAGATGACATTGCACAAAGATAACATAGTGCATTAGCTTAGGCTGCCATAATAAAATAACAAGGCAGGTTTCATTTTGAGGCTTTTTTTTTTTTTTTAATTAAAGAAAGTGGGACCAGCAGGTGGCGTGGTGGTTAAGGGCGTTGGACTCCCACATGGCCAACCGTGGTTTGAGTCCTGGACCTGGCGGCTTGCTTTCTTGCTTTTCCCCTCTCTCTCTGTCCTTCCCTGGTCAAATTAAAATAAGTAAATAATGTTAAATAAATTACTAAAAAAAAAAGTGCTATAGGACATGAGCACTAACTAGCTGGGTAGACTGGAGGCCGGTGACTGGGCACACATAACCTCACATGTTCCTGGCTTGAAGCACCTGGGTCTGGGACTTGAACTAGTACGTCCTATGTGGGATCTAGCCACCGTAACCACCATGCTACCAGCTGGCTCCGAGTTCTTTTTTAGGCTTGTAGGTAGCTACCATTTCCTATGTGTGACTTCTCTTTATTTATTTATATGATAGGGAGCTGATTGGGGGGAGGGAGAGAGAAAGGAAGAAAAGTGTTTTTGACAGGGTCTCAGCATTGTGATCCAGCCTCCCATTAAGCTAGGATCATAGGTGTGTGCCATTGCTCCCTGTGGTGTTTAGGGTGGGCCAGGAATCAAGATTGCCTGGGGCCCTGCATGACCTTTTGTGTATGCTAGCCTAGAGGAAAGAGAGAGAGAAAAAGCAAGCAAGCTCTAAGGACACTACTAATCCCATTGGACCAGGACTGCTGTTACTGCCATATCTAACCCTAATAAACCGTCCAAAGGCCCCATCTCCAAATAGCATCACATTGGGAATTAGGACTTAAATATAGAAATTTTGGAGGGGACATAAACATTAAGTCTGTAACATACAGTGATTAAGGAAACAGGCTCTGGAGTTGAATTGCCTGAGTCACTTACTAGTTGTGTATACTTGAGTGAATTACTTGAAGAATGATAGGTTCTATGAGAACATTTAATCAACTTTATAATATATTGATGATTTAGTCTGAATTAATGGTACACTACTTTTTCTAACTTCCTTTTCACCTTGGCCTTTTCTTTGCAGGTAAAGTTGTTAACTCATTACAGACTGAACTCATTACAAACTGAACCCTTGCTGCCTCCTTTTGTCTTTAGTCTCCTTCCAACCTGTCTTTATTTCCGCTGAGGTTATATTCTATTTGTTTTTCAGATGAGACCCTTTTTGCTCTTCCTGCTGCATCTGAGCCTGTGATACACTCCTCTGCAGGCAAGTTCTTTCTGCCATCCTTTTACCCTCTGTATATTCTAACTTTAACTCTTTAGTTGTGTTAACTCTATATAGATTGGATTAGTTTAGATTTACTAAAAATTAGCATGGTTCCAAGGATATTTGTCTACTGAAAACATTGAAACTTGGATTTTATATGCTATGTCCAAGGGAGAAATGGGCAAAACTGATTAATACCTGGAAATTTGTAAGGAACTGTTGAACCCTTGATTTATTTACATTGACATATTGACAATTCCTTTTCTCCAAATATAGTTTACTTGCATATTGCCCAAAGGCTTTTATGTAAGTGAGTGCTAGTCTATGGCATTTAATTATCCATTGTCCCTTCTTTTCTGTACTGTCAAACTCTTTTCAAATCACCTCCTCTTCCTCTGAAACTAGTTAAAAGTAGCATTTCTAAGTTGATAACACTTGAGGATTCCCCCAAAGACTTGATTTATGTCTTTACATAGCATGTAATTGCCTCCGTAACCATGCATATGTTTTATTGACAAAAACCTAATATTTTCAGTAATGATTCAAGTCTACTTGATTATTTATTAAATTATTAACATTTCAATTTAGTTAACAGTAAGTCTATACTAACATTATTTAGAACCTGTCATAAAACTTGCATTAACTCTGAGAACACAGGCATTCTCTAACTTTCCTTTCTGTCCATGGTCACAGAAAAAATTATGGACTTGAAGGAGCAGCCAGGTAACACTATTTCGGCTGGCCAAGAGGATTTCCCATCTGTCCTGCTTGAAACTGCTGCTTCTCTTCCTTCTCTATCTCCTCTCTCAGCTGCTCCTTTTAAAGAACATGAATACCTTGGTAATTTACCAGCAGTATTACCCACCGAAGGAACACATCAAGAAACTTTAAACGAAGCTTCTAAAGAGTTTTCAGAGAAGGCAAAAAATCCCTTTATAGATAGAGATTTAACAGAGTTTTCAGAATTAGAATACTCAGAAATGGGATCGTCATCCAGTGGTTCTCCAAAAGCAGAATCTGCCATAACAATAGCAAACCCTAGGGAAGAAATACTTGTGAAGAGTAAAGATGAAGAGGATTTAGTTAGTAATAACATCCTTTCTAATCAACAAGAGTTACCTATAGCTCTAACTAAATTGGTTACAGAAGAGGATAAAGTTACATCTCCAGAAAAGACAAAGGACAGTTTTAATGAAAAGGGAGTTACAGTAGAAGCTCCTGTAAGAGAGGAGTATGCAGACTTCAAACCATTTGAGCGAGTATGGGAAGTGAAAGATACTTATACAAAAAATAGCGATGTGTTGGCTGACGGAGGTAATATAGAGAGCAGGTTAGAAAGCAGAGTGGATAAGAAGTGTTTTGCAGATGGCCTTGAGCAAACAAATCATGAAAAGGATAGTGAAAGCAGTAACGATGATATTTCTTTTCCCAGTACACCAGAAGCTATAAAAGATGGTTCAGGAGCATATATCACATGTGCTCCCTTTAGCCCTACAGCAACTGAGAGCACTGCAACAAACATGTTTCCTTTGTTAGAAGATCATACTTCAGAAAATAAGACAGATGAAAAAAAAATAGAAGAAAAGAAGGCCCAGATTATAACAGAGAAGAATACTATCACCAAAACAGCCAACCCTTTCCTTGTAGCAACACAGGATTCTGAGACAGATTATGTCACAACTGATAATTTATCAAAGGTGACTGAAGAAGTAGTAACAAATATGCCCGAAGGTCTAACCCCAGATTTAGTACAGGAAGCATGTGAAAGTGAATTTAATGAAGCAACAGGTACAAAGATTGCTTATGAAACAAAAATAGACTTGGTCAAAACATCAGAAGCTGTTCAGGAATCACTCTACCCTGTAGCACAGCTTTGCCCATCATTTGAAGAATCTGAAGCTACTCCTTCACCGGTTTTACCTGACATTGTTATGGAAGCACCATTAAATTCGATAGTTCCTGGTGCTGGTGGTCCTGCAGTGCAGCCCAGTTCACCATTAGAAGCTCCTCCTTCAGTTAATTATGAAAGCGTAAAACATGAGCCTGAAAATCCCCCACCATATGAAGAGGCCATGAATATATCACTACAAAAAGTAGCAGGAATAAAAGAAGAAATTAAAGAACCTGAAAGTATTAAGGTAGCTGTTCAAGAAACTGAAGCCCCTTATATATCTATTGCATGTGATTTAATTAAGGAAACAAAACTCTCTGCTGAACCAACTTTCTCTAATTACTCTGAAATAGCAAAAGTCGGACAGCCAGTGCTTGATCATTCTGAGCTGGTTGAAGACTCCTCACCTGATTCTGAACCAGTTGACTTATTTAGTGATGATTCAATACCTGAAGTTCCACAAAAACAAGATGAAGATGTGATGCTTGGGAAAGAAAGTCGTACTGAAACTTTACCTGAGTCAATGATAGAACACGAAAATAAAGAAAAACGCAGTGCTTTGCTACCTGAGGGAGGGAAGCCATATTTGGAATCTTTTAAGCCCAATTTAGATACCACAAAAGATACCCTACCTGATGAAGTTTTAACCTTGACTGAAAAGGAGAAAATTCCCTTGCAGATGGAGGAGCTGAATACTGCAGTTTATTCAAATGACTTATTTGTTTCTAAGGAAGCAAAAATCAGAGAAAGTGAAACGTTTTCAGATTCATCTCCAATTGAGATTATAGATGAGTACCCTACATTCGTTCCTTCTAAAATGGATTCTTTTACTAAATTGGCCAATGAATACACTGACCTAGAAGTATCCCACAGAAATGAAATTGCTAATGTCCAGGTTGGAGCTGGATCATTGCCTTGCTCAGAATTGCCCCATGACCTTTCTTTCAAGAACATACACTCTAAAGTGGAAGATAAAATCTGTGCCTCAGATGAATTTTCCAAAGATAGGTCTGAGGTATCAAAGGTGCCCTTACTGCCTCCAGACATTTCTGCTTTGGCGACTCAAACAGAGATAGGCAGCATAGTTAAACCCAAAGCTCTTGGGAAAGAAGCTGAGAAAAAACTTCCTTCTGATACAGAAAAAGAGGACAGATCACCATCTGCTATATTTTCAGCAGAGCTGTGTAAAACTTCAGGTAATCAATCCATACACTGTTTTGTGCTGTCATGCCACTTTTTGACAATACTGTGAAACATTCCACTATGCATTGTGTGTTTTTTTTTATGTTTATAGTGTCTAATATGTCCACATGGATAAAAAAAATTCTTTTCCAACTGCTATTTAAAGGTTTTAGTGCTTTTTTAATCTCTTTTGCACTCAGCACCAACCCTTATCTCTTAACTTTTCTACACAGTTATTTATTACTTTTATATTGCCCCTTGGAAATAGAAGATATTTTTTAAATTTGGAATTGACTTTAATATATTTATTTTTTTCTTTGATGTTTCTTGATAGCATGAAAACCAAGAGATAGTAAAATATTTTCCAATGTGTTTATTTTTGTTGTTCCAGAAATGATTTTACATTTAATTTTCAAAGAAAGAACATTTCTATGGCATATTTAATATTTCAGTATAGTACAGTATGTTTTCAGTGACAAGTATAATGTTGAGTATATTGAAAGTGTAGTTATCTTGTTAAAAAATATAAATTGAGGTATCTATTACTTTATTATTTTTTTTTTTTGAGAGGTTTTTGCTATAGGGTGTGTGTGCTTGCCAGAAAGAGAGAGAGACTAAGAGACAGAAAGTGAGAAATAATCCCCTGGGGGGATGGCCATGACGCAATCCCTTCTCCCCCATTCTCCTCTTGGGATCTTGGGCATGCATGCACATGTGTCCTGCATGAGTTTAAGCCACCGGGTTCGGGACTTGAACCATGGTCATCCACTGGGAGTCCAGCAACATAGCCATTATGCCATCTGCTGGTCCCTCTATTATGAATTTTGAAAAGTACTAATCTTATTGTTTTCTTTTGACGCTACATTTCCTACACACCTGATTTGCATAGTGACTTACATGTGTGCTTTTATTTAGCTGTGTTTTCTATAGTAATCTGTAGTGATTACAGTATGTTTACTGAATATACTTATTAATTGGAAATAGGTAGCACTAGTGGTATAGATACCAATGTAGAGGTTGTTGCTGTGATTTAAGAAAGGGGAGTTTATGTATATTTCAGGCAGTGAGGGAACATGGAGACAGAACTTGATATTTGATTGCATATTGTCATTAAAGATAAGAAAGAATTAAAGAAGAATGCAGGAAACCTGGATTCCTGGCATATACAGATACATAGAGGGCAGTATGAGAAACTGAAATAGGGAACACTAGTGAATAAAGTGGGTCTGGGAGATAGGAGAAGATAAAAGATTTAGTTTTGAATATTTTGGTATTGAGATACCTATGAGATATTCAGGAAGTTGTGATATCATAAAGCTCTTGAGAGAGATCTTAGTTGTGTTTGTATATTTGTCATGGACTTTGAGATACAAATTAAAGCCACATATATCACCTAAGGAGAAGCTAGAGAAGAGAAAGATTTATAAATAGAGTCGAGGGGCCAGCAGGCCGTGTGGCAGTTGGGGTACTGAACTACTCCCACAAGGCTGACTGTATTTTGAGTCTCAGACCTGGCAGCTTGCTTTCTCTCACTCGCCCTCTCTTTGTTTTTGGTCACATTGAAGAATAATGATGATGAATAAAATTAAATAAATAATTCTTAAATAAAATTTAAAAAATTCAAGAGTAGAAGAAATAGGCAATATTATTAAATACTAGAGAGGTCATTTAAGATAAGGGTTGAGGGAACCAGCAGTTAGCGTAATGGCTATGTCGCTGGACTCCCACGTAGTCGACCGCGGTTCGCGTCTCGGACCCGGTGGCTTACAACTCATGCCGGGCGCGTGTGCGTGCGTGCCCAAGATCCCGAGAGGAGAATGGAGGAAAAGGGATTGCGGCGTGACCATCCCCCCTGGGGGGTGATTTCTCGCTTTCTGTCTCTATGTCTCTCTCTGTCTGTCTGGCGAGCGCACGCGCCCTATAGCGAAAAACCTCTCCCCCAAAAAAAAAAAAAAAAAAAAAGATAAGGGTTGAAAGTTTGTCAGAAGGAAGAGGAATGTATTTGCGTGACAATGGCAAATGGTGTGACTGGGACATGAACAAATGTATACTAAATGTTGACTATTGAGAAGGTTGTTGGAGCAAGCAGGAAGGGAGTATGTATTGGGGTGGGGACCAACATTTATTTATTTATTTTTAAGATGGGAGGGAAATTTGGATTACAGGGACTGGTAAAGAGTCTGAGGGAATGGAATAAGGTCCCAACTTTAGAGAAGAGGAAGGATACTGCTTTGATTATAGTGAATGGAAAGGAATGTATTGGTGTTGATACTACTGCTAGGCTTTTGTGACTGGAAGTTGAGGGAATTTTTTCGTTTATGTTTCTTTTTATTTTCTTTCTATTCTTTTTTTTTTTAAGAGGGAGATTTTTTGCTATAGGGCACATATGCTCACTAGAGAGACAGAAAGCGAGAAATCAGCCATCCCCTCTCCCATGGGTGGCCACACCATAATCCTTTCTCTTCCATTCTTTGGGATTTTGGGCACCTACACACACACATGCCTGGCATGAGTTTTAAGTCACTGGGTCCAGGATTTGAACTGCAGTTGACTACATGGGAGCCCAGTGACATAACCATTATACCATCTTATGGTCCTGGCTTATGTTTACTTTTTAAAGTAGTGTGTTAGGTCATTTGCTGATAATGAACTGGAATATGCTTGGGTAGAAGAGCTTTGAAATATTTTCTGACTAGGGAAACAAAGACATTGAATTAAAAGCTCAGTCAAGATTGAGCAGTGGTCTGTATAGGAAGGTGACTTCTTTAACTGCTGTACAGCCCTAGGTATGGATTCAGAGAAAGCAAATGGTTGTATTGCTTTATGTTTGTATTGTGCTAGGAGAGCCAGTGGAAGGGCAGAGAATCAAGAGAGTTGAGGATACTAGTGAAAGAGTAATTTGAAGTGAAACTGTGCCATCTAGGTTGGAAGGTGTGATGAGAAGAGAAAGTTGATAGCTGAGAGGAGGCCAGTGAACTTAAGGTCCAAAATAGATGTAATAGCCAACGAGTAAGTAGGAATAAAAATATAAATTCCTGAATGATAGAAGTAGTGATTAAAGTAGGATTATGTCTGATATCATGTGTGTTTGATGAATGTATGTATTGATGTTCAATTTAGGATTCCAAAGAATTAAATTTGGGTTGATTATAATGGGTATTTGGCCATGACCTGGGTGTTTGACCATGGGGCAAGAACCTACAGTGGAGTCTAGGTAAAGGTTTGGGTGAAGTACACTATGAGGCCAAAATGTTGATTGCACTTCCACGTGACACTGAAATCAGCCAGGATGATGTTAGATTTGGGGTAGAAAAGATGATTAGGAGCTAAGGACAGAGTCTTTAGTAGAGTAGTGATTTTGTTTCTCTGCACTTAGTTTCTTTTCAACCAGGGTGCTACTTTTGTCACATTCCTATTGTGGTTGCCCATTAAATAATGCAAGGCATTTTTTTTTTTTTTTTTTTGAGAGGTTTTGCTATAGGGCACGTGCACTCACCAGACAGACAGAGAGATAGAAAGTGAGAAATCACCCCCCAGGGGGGATGGCCACACCGCAATCCCTTCTCCTCCATTCTCCTCTTGGGATCTTGGGCACACATGTACACGCGCCCGGCATGAGTTTAAGCCACTGGGTCCCGGACTCGAACCGCAGTCGACTACATGGGAGTCCAGCGACATAGCCATTATGCTAACTGCTGGTCCCAATGCAAGGCATTTGTAAGAAGTTAAGAATTTTGTCAACCATACAAAACCTCATTTTTTCATGCATTTTTTTTCCACATGTAAGGATATTAGAACTTGGATAACATTCTGTTGCTATGTGGATACTGAATAACAGTATTATAATGGACAAAGGCTTTCTTTAAGTTGTTGGTAGGCTGGTGGTAAAGGAAGGTGCTGATGTCTTCCATTCAGACGACTGAGATCTAGACTTAATGATTGTGTTATGTGTTGGTTGGTTGCTTGGCTTTGTCACTAATGCACAGAATATTTTCAGTTCATAATCAGATGTAGATTATATCTTGCTGATCTGCTAAGAGCTATTGCATTTTCTGATCTAGTTTCCTAGTTCCAGGCAACAGTCCTGTAGAAGAGCCAGAACTTTGAGCACAGTCTTTGCCAGATTGCCTGCCATGGATTGGGCAGTCAAACATAGACTGCGGGTGTTGGTGCCATCTAGTGTTGTAGCTAAAAAAAAAAAAAAAAAAAAAAAACAACCTAGGTCTATGGAATGCTCTGTATTTAACCATAAGGAATAAATGCATTTGGACAAAGAAATACAGAGAGCTATGTATATCTAACTCGTGCTAACAAATGATTTAAAGAAAAAGATTTTTTATAAACAATTTTGACATACACTGACTGAAGCAAATGCTTGAATCATGCTGTTATAGACATCATGGGACGACCTTAAAGATTCCTCCAAAGGTGCATACTTTAGATGAAGATCCGCTTACAGCCTATTAATTTTTGAATTCCAAATTTAATAATATTTTCAATCTTTAGGAATTTTTGTCTGTTAATTTTAGATGGTAAGAAATAAGTATTTATTTAGTTCTCATTGAAGATAGTATGTTCAGTTTCTCTGGACTTTAGCATTCATTTTTAGCAAGTTATGTGAAATTATTTAGAGATTCTTAAAATACTTTTTTTTTATCATTTTGAGTATTGCCATTCATTTTCTAGATTAAAGTCTTTATTTCTTAAGATTCAATTTAGAAGTTAATGTTGAAGTGCTTTAATTTAGTCTATAGAGGGCATTATATTACAGCATATGGTAGGGCTTTTTAGAATTGTTTAACACCTTTCAACAATGAAGTTTGCTTAATTTTGTACCTTTATATAGCTCAGAAAAATAATTTTTGGAATAAATTAAAACTACTGTGTAGCACTAAGTGCTTCATATTAAAAATAAATATTTCTGTTTTCTAAGGCTAGAAAGTAGAAATCATTATTTTAGTGATCAACAACAGTATACAAACAATCTTGACTTGGTGAGGAGCACTTTTAGTCCAAGTGACCGCTTTCTCACCTTGTTTCCCGTCTATTTCTACACGTTGTGAAGAATAAAACAAACAAAAAACAAGACTTTTTCTTGGGTTCAGAAGTAGAGAAAGGAGAGAAGTGGAAAAGGAGAGATACCTTAGAGCTGTCTGATGTGAACTTAATGGCTTATTTATTGCTGCCTATTCTAAAATACCGTTGCCTATTGTCTGAAATCCTGCCAATTATAAACAGCCAAATAAATAAATACACACACAGTTTCTGAGGGGGCTAGAGGGAGAAGAATTTTCTGTGTTTTTGTTTTTAAGTAGGGATTGATTTGATCCTATAATTTTCTTGCACTAAGAACATTAAGAGTTTTGTTGTAAAAATGTGAGAAGAGAAAGTATAGATAATTTTAGCACATAGAACTCTTTGGAAAGAAATTAGGAACATACTTGAGGTTTTTGCTACCCTTGGGAGAAGCGGGTATTGGTGATATGGACGCAGTAGAGGAAGCTGCCAGATATGAACTTTGCACAGTTTATTTCAGAAGATCTGTGTAAGGCTGGTTTTCCGTTCAGAAATGGGAGAATACTTGTCCTGGAACCTCGTCCCTCCACAAACACAGTATTTAGTGTGGCTTAGAATTCAGACAACTCTTGTTTGCTTGCATTATAAATAAAGAACTCTTCTGAGTTCACGTTTTTTGGGAGTTTTTAAGGGGAAAATATTGATAGGTCCCTGTCCCAAATAATCAAAATGTCATTCTGCAAATTAGTGATGTGTGCTCTATTTAAAAATTAATGTTTGAAAGAGTGTTTTATTTTTTTTAAAACAAAATGATAAGTATTTGAAGGAAAACAAAAATAAAAATAAATGAAGTGTTTTTTCTTTTTTTTTTTTAACAGATCTATGTCCTTTCTTATTTGACTTGTTCACTTAGGGTTAAGTGTGGAGTAGGGGACAAACTATATATAAATTTTTCTTAGCTAGGGAATAACATAACTATACAGTGAGCATAACAATTGGTGTGTTGGGGGAGGGGGTGTTCTGTTTAGAAAAGTATTGGATTATTGCCTAAAATTGAATGACTTAATATATGAATTTATATGAGCTTAGATCCATCTTACATGTCTTATTCTCTTGTAGTTTGTTACTTTTAGTATAAGATTGAATAGCACTTACTATACAGTGCTTTTTTTTTTTTTTTTGGCCAGGCACTATCCTAAAACATTTCCCATACACTAATTCATATGATTGTGAATAATAAATATGGACTGTATGTCTTTACATGTATAACAAATTTTTACTAGTTTTCAAATATAACCACTTTTTTTTTTGCTAGCTTACCAAATGAAAACAACTCTATTTGGAAAACTTTCTAATAAAGAAATGGGCAAAATATCAGTTGATTGTCATAAGCTAGTTTTTCTCTGTATGCTTAGTAGCCTAAATTTGAAAAGGCCAGAAAAATTAAAGAATTTGTTGTAGGGCCACAATACTTAACATCAGTGTTCCTATTTTTACTTTTTAATTTATTAGGGAGCTAGTAAATGCTTAATGTTTAGGTGACTAGTTATGTGTTATTACACAGTCTCACCACTCTTGGCCTCTCATTTTAATTTTCAACCGAATCAAATATGACAGAAGATGTGAGTAGTATAAATGCTAAGAAACTTTATCTCAATGCATCTTTTTTTCTCCCTTTGTATTAGTGTAGTAATTTCTGACTCAAACTTAGGATCTGGGTACTGTTTTTG
Organism: Tupaia tana; assembly: GCA_026018925.1. Classification (NCBI taxonomy): domain Eukaryota; kingdom Metazoa; phylum Chordata; class Mammalia; order Scandentia; family Tupaiidae; genus Tupaia; species Tupaia tana. Next base: position 179,685,411 of record JAKSZU010000003.1, read on the forward strand.
AGTATTTTATTCTAATGCTGTCTGTTTAATGGCTTTCAGTTTTAAGGGATTTATTATTGGAATATACTATCTTAGAAGTAGTTTATACTTACTGAGTAGGTTGAGGTTTCAAACTATTGCATGGAAAGGCCTTTTTTTTTTTCAAACCAGGATATGACTTGGTGACAAGGTTCTCAAATACCACATTATGCAAGGGTCCAGTGAATAAAAGTTAAAGTTAAATATTAACTCTTGAGGTAAGAATACTGAACTCTTGAAAAATCACTTTGCTTTATTTATGTTTGGAGTTAGAGAGGCAGATAGGAAAGAAATGAGTCATTGGTATTTAGGCCACTTCTGATAATTAAGAATTTTACAGGGTTTTGTGGCCCACACGGTTTTTACAAACTAGAGCAAATTTCAAAAAATAATATCCTGAGTTCAGTGTAGCGAGGTACTTTTAAGGAGTATGTACTTTTGTGCATAGGTTGCATATCACTATTCTCTCGAATGCATTTTTAAATATTTTAGCCGATTGTCATTACTGCCTTTTTTACTTAGGTAAATAGGAGTATCAGGTAAGCTGGTTGTGAAACATTAGTAAAAACAAAATATTCTGCACTGGAATGAATGCCAGTTTTATAAAGTTGAACAAAAATTTCAAAAGTGCTGTATATAGATTTGTTTTTATATTTATTAGTAAAATTCTAGTTTGCTCCTATGTCATTTTCCTATGGCAAATGATATAATTAGCATATGAATATTTCTCCCCAAGCTAAGAATCTATTAATAGTGTCTGTTGTGGTGTCTAGTAAGTATTTAATGAAAGATTGAGTTGGAGCAGGTGATGATTGAGAGTAAGTATATGTTTGTAACTCTCCGGATTTCCATATGGTAGAAGTGAAAAAAAGAGATTAGAAAGATTGCTGACATAGAAGATTTTTCTATTGAAATAATCTATATTCAATAAATATTAATAAATTTGATTTTGATTCTCTGCTCATACCTTCATAAGGGGGCAAAGTATGAAATGTTTTAAGCCTTAATGAATTTAGGAGAAAGTAAGAAGAGAAACTGCATCTCCCATGCTTGAAATTTTAAGCTTTTGCCTTTCTTTGGATAAGTCTATTTTTTAAATTTTATTTACTTTTTTATTTTTAATTTGACCAGAGAGAGACAGAGAAGAGAGAGGGAAAGTGAGAAAGCAAGCCACCAGTTCTGGGACTCAAACCACAGTCAGCCATGTGAGAGTCCAGTGCTTTAACCATTATGCCACCTGCCAGCCCCTGGATAAGTCTATTTTTATCTTGTAACCATTGATTTTTAGGGTTTTAGCTGAAACTGAAAACCAGTAGCACAATTCAACCATATGTTAAAGCCAAATGCAGTTTTATTTTTCTGTTTTTTAAAATGCATCTCAAAATACATTCAGTGGTTAGCTCTGTTCAAAGAAAACCGTCTTTTCCTTTCTTCGGATAGCCCACCCGTCCTTGCAAATGCAGCTTCATTTGGTATGAGCAACAAGCGAATGACGAGAACAATAAACAGATAGAAGGGAGGCATTAATGCCCGAGTATTAGTAGCCTAGTTACGGATTGGGATTGCACTGCGTCAGACTGCTCCACACCCAGACGACGTCAGGTGACTTCAGTACTGCTGCAGTTGTGCAGCAGAGGAGACTGCAGACCTCGGTTGAGGAAACGGATATTTCATGTCTCAGGGAATAGTAGATTTTTGCAGTTACAGCTTTTCTGTTGGTATGCATAATTGATAGTTGCAGCTGGCAGATCGTGACAAGAGATGGACGGTCAGAAGAAAAATTGGAAGGACAAAGGTACATCTGCTTTTTAATCTTTATTTCTTCAGTTTTTTTATGTAATCAGTAACATATTTCTTTGAATAAGCTTTGTAATTTAAGTATATTTTTGAAGGGGAAGCCTATGAAAGGGTTAAGGTTAAAGGATTAAAACAATTATCTCATAAAGGTTTTTACATTAGATTGTGTACTAAAAAAATGGCATACTCTTCTGTTTCACTGACATTCGGTTTAGTCTTTTCAGTTTTATCATTGTTCAGGTCCTATGCTCTAATCTTGAACTCTGGAAATAGTATAAATCTAACAGATTTCATTTGTTCGTCACTTTGTGATGAATACACATTGCTATCTTTGTATTTTATAATGACATTTTTTTGTGACTGAGTATTTTTAAAAAGCTGACTTGGTGTAGCTGAAATTCTATCTAAAGGTTTATAGGTAGCAAGATACTACGTTTGCAATAAGCCTCTTTTCTTCTTTGGAAATCTGATTCAAACCTTTAAAATTATTACCAGCCGCCATTTTATATATCTTGAAATAGTTCACATGTATGCACAGTAGTTTTAAAAGCATATCTATATTTAAGTCACTAACCTTTGTCCTTGTAATAACCAATCAGTGATCTTGGTCCCTCTTCCTCCCCCTTGAAAGCCCAGATCCTTTCAAATCTAAGTAGATCGTTGTGTAAGAATTTAAGCTTTGTTTAAGTGCTAGAATGTTGACTGGAATGATTTTAAAAATATTTTTAAAATATTAATGATATAGATGATTAAATGTGCCATATACTTTTTTAAAAAGAGAAGGTAGTAAGCTATGTATCTGACCACTTAAACTGTCATAAGAATTAGAGCTGTTTTTAAGTAGCCCAGATACACATTCCACACAAGCAGTCTTTCTGCCTACATTCAAGTTGTATAATTCTTTTTAAATGTTACTTCCTTCTAAAGCAGAATTGTTAGCATGATTGGCGATAATGTTTTCAAAGGCAATATGTGGCACTAGTTACAGCAATTTTCATGACTCTTTAGAAATTCATTAAAGAAAGAAATGGTGGGGGAAAGGTGAGTTTAATACTGAGTTCATATTGAGGCATTGGAAACATTTTATAGTTATAATTTTTAAAAAGAACGGAAAACAGTATAGCTTTAGATTTTTACCTTTATGGTTTCTTTACATAAATATGAACTTACTGATACGGGTTTTCATTTCTTCATCCTTCTAGCTATTAGTGTTACAAACTGAGAGATGAAATTAGTTTTTGATAACTAAAAATGATACTTGTGATAATATAATACAGAATTTAAAAATAGGTGAAAAGTCACATCACAGCCCATTTAGTAACTATTAAGTCTCTGTATTAATAACTTAAATCTTAGACCTCTTAATAACATTTAAGTTTTATATGTGAAGTAATTTAGAGACCTTTTGAGTGAGACAGGAGAAATTAAGACTCAACACAGTCCATATTTTACCAGAGATTTGTTTATTTTTAGGCACCAAATGTAAAATCAGATTTACTCTTAAAAGTTTGAAGCCTCAAGTGGAATGCCCTAATATTTTTTAGTACTTGTCTTTAGCAGTTTGGGTAAAGTGTATCTATTTTCCTTATTCAGTAGTTAAGTTATATGTTAGTTTTTATCAGCAGCTAATTTTAATGTTACAGATAAAAGAGTAAGATTTAAAGTGGACATGACCATAAAACTGAAACTGACATGAATGAATTTTACCTTATTTTTCTAAAAGTATGTGACAATGGAGGAAGGAACTTAATCTAGGTCTAGGTAAATTATGCTTAGGCCCATATTTTTTTCCTGCTGTTGCTCTCAGTCCCTACCCTCCCCAAACCAAAAGTATAACAGAAGTAAGATTTTTTTGATTTCAATGTTTAAGAAAGGGTTGTGTTTCTTAGTAGGATACTTAAGACAAATGAATCTATAGTGTTTGATTACTGGAATTGTGTGGAAATTTTGATTCAGGTAGGCAGACATTTTTGAAGAGCTTAAAATAGGAACGGGTAAGCTTTGGAGCTTTCGTGGGGTGGGAGAATGATGTCACCTCTAAAAAGTATAACTAAGACAATGAATAGAACTTTCTGGATGAGATAAAATATATAGGACAGCAATTGAGAGATAAGATTGATGGTCAAAGAATATAGAAGATTTGAAAGATCTGGGTCAGGTTTCCTCAGACCTGAGATGAGAATCACCTAGTGCTCGTACAGATTCCTGTGATGCTGACCTGTCAAATGAGATCTCACAGCCTGGCAATGTGTCTGTTAAGCATCGTGGTGTAATTCCTGTTACAATCAGGCAAATTCGGGAAACACCAGTCTGGGTTTTTAATTCGTGGTTCTGGTATATACTGATTTTGGTCAGAGTGAGAGACCCTTTTTGATCTCCAGTTTCCTCATTCGCGTGATTTCTAGTGTTCTACTTCTGAGGTTGTCTGGTTTTATGAAAAGATACTCTGGACCGGATTGCAGAAGATACTGTGTTTGGGGTTTTATCTGGAATTAAAAAGCCTTTGGAAGTCTTAAAGTGGGGAGTGATAAATGATAGCACATTTGAAAGATTGGCTTAGGGTGCTTTATAAGAGCAGTTAGAGAAGAGCCAAAGGCAGACGAGTCAGGGTGACTGTCGTTGTGCCCAAAGTTCTAGCAGATAGGCTTGAGCCTGGCTTAAAGTAAGAATGAAAAGGAAGTGACAGATTTGAGAAACTCAGGGAAGGAGTACTTGACATTTGGCATAGGTTTGTCAGATTAGCTTGAAGAAGGTACTCAGAACCATGTGAAGTTTTGGTCAGAGTAAAACGTTGGCAATGATAGTGCTAAGGTCATAGAAAAGATGCCAAGTTGAGTTTTAGACACTTTGAACTTGAAGTGATGAGAATATCTCTGAAGCTTACAGAAATGACAGGTTTAAAGATAAGAGTTATAGTCAAATACAAGGACAGATAAATACTGTGCGGAGGGTTGCATAGAAAACTAAAGATTACAGCAAGGAAAGCCTGAAACCTACATTATGGGAGTGTGCGGCACCAGGAGAGATTACAGTCAGAACAATAAAAGGAGGAGGGGAGGGAGGTGAGTAATTTTTAAGAAGGAATGGGTAATCAGGTACTGTAGAGAGACTGGTTAATATGAAGATTGAGAAATGGATGTGGATCTTGCTAAATTTTAGGTAGGTACAACATTATACATTATTATTGTGTTCTTTGGATTTGACAGTTAACACACCTTAGGTGACCTTTGAGAGAAGTTTCTGTAATATGGGACAGAAATACTTTCTAGTATTAAAATTCAGTGTGCTTATATCCAAAGACAAATTAGGCTTTGGACCATTTCTGGAGTGCACTTCCATGCAGAGATTCCTACAGGGCTCCCTAATCTTCAGTGATAAGACACTTTGAATTTCTTTGAAAGCCTAAGGTGACCGAGTAGTACATGAGTACGTGTATGTGCATACTGACATTCCAGTAAAGAGGAGCAGGGGTGTTGGTGCTGGAAATGCCTTTTCTCCCTGGGGATGCAAAAAAAATACCCAAGAACAAACTTGGGCATTAACCCGTCTGAGACCTATTGTTTGGAGGAAGACCTCCACTTTCAATTCTAAACTTAGCTGAAACCCACTGTTTAGGCATCCTACGTAGACCTTGGCTTAGTAGGTACACTTCTATGCATTGTTGAAAATTTGGAAGGTATGCAGAACATGGTCATTCTACACAGAGAATGGTTTTGGGGTATTTTTATAAAATACTTATTTATTTTATTATTATCTTTTTCAAAATTTGCTATAGGCCATGTACACTTACTAGAGAGAGACAGAGACAGAGAGAGAGAAAACGAGGAAGCAAGTTGCCAGGTTCAGTACTCAAACCATGGTCAGTCATGTGAAAGTCAGCACCTTAACCACCATGCCACCAGCCAGCTCTTGGGAGTTTTTGTTTTTGTTTTTTTAAACAGGGTATGTGTTGGAGGATAAATATATATGGTATATTTGGTCTGTAATCTATTTTCCCTCCACCAATATTGGGGAAATATTCTTTATTTTTAAATATTCTACATAATTTAATGACTATAATATTCTTAAGTATGTACTATTGATCCTATATAGCTAAAATATTTAAGTATAAACAGTGTGAAAATGAATGTAATTAAATGCAAGTCTTTGTTCTTATCCATGATTATTTCTAGATTGCTGAGTTATGGTATTTATGGTTTTGATGCATGTTGCAAAACTGCTCCCCAGAAAGGTACAAATTATTACTTTGAGCAGTGAATAGGAATGTCTCTTGTAGGCTAATATTAAATACTATATATGCATTTCTGATAGTTTTAACTCTTTTTAAGATGACTTTTTTCAGTGTTAGGTACTTAAATTTCTCATGAAGAACCAAGTTTGTATTAAAAAAAGAGGAAATGTGTAACATTTTCTCTCCCTGCATATGGTTTAGAGTCTTGTATGGGTGAGTAGTGGGAGTAGTGGTGTAAATAGCCTCTTTGTTTTCTTCACTTACCAGAGTCTGAGTACTCACCAGGAGTCTTGCCACTAAATCCTGTGGCACAGCCAAATTAAAATTAATCTTCCTAAAGTGCAACTCTAATTATGGCACTTAAGGGGTTTTCTTGTACTTTTCATATTAAGTGTACGCTGTATTCTGGGCCTTTAAAAGAGAGTCCCTGGCCCACCCCCAACTGTTACAGTACTTCCCTTTATTTCTGCCTCCAGCCATATGCAGGGACTTGTTCCTAGACATGCCTGTTCTTTCCTTTTGCTTACGTTTCTCTCTCTGCCCGGAATGCCTATTTTCCCCACTTTTTCCAAGTAGTAGCTGTCGAAGGCCCAGTCCTTCCTGAGGTAGTCACCAGTCCTCAGGTAGAAGTAATCTTGTCTTCAGAACTCTCATGTCCTGGTTTTCACTCTGGATTTTTATTGCGGTTGTTCATCTGTATCTTTCTTTCTCCAGTCTATAAATTCCTGAGGGCAGAAACAAACAGGGCTAACTTCATCTTTGGCTTGCCTTGTTCTGCATAGAACAAGGGAGAGAGGCTGAGAGCTGTGATGTTCTGGCCTTGAATTGTGTACATAATTTTTGGAAAAAAATTAAATGATTTTTTCAAGTGGGAGAAATTAGAAAAGGATCTCCTATTTACTTCTTCATCCTCAGAGGAGCAATTAAGTAACTTAAGCAATTTGTATAAATTCTGAAGTTTTTATGTTATAACTGTAAGACAAGGCATTCTATTTGTCATTTATGCTGACTTTTCTCATTTTACATATAGGGAAACTAAGAAAACTAGAGATATTAAATTATTTGTTCAGGACCACACAGCTGGTAGTATGGCTTTGTTTTTATTTGGCAATTTATATTTGTTCTTGAATAACCAAAGATTGAAAAATATAAAAGCTAAGATGACCCATGTTTTGATCATTTATTTCTGCGTAGCCTAACTGTGGCATCTTAATTGAGTTGTGTTATATATTTCTTTTTGTGTGTTTCTCTTTATGTAATAAAAAGGGCAGTAGTCTTTACACTAGCTATGAGAGAAGTAGGTATGGTTAGTCATTTAATATTGTCAAAAGATTAAAGCTAGTGGGGACTCCCTGGCCAGGATAATAATTTCTCTATATCCTCAAGGACTGGATTATATGCTTTACTTTGGGAAGAATATTTATTATTATTATTATTATTATTATTATTTTTGGAGCATTTTTTGCTATAGGGCACGTGTGCTTGCCAGAAAGACAGAGAGCCAAAGAGACAGAAAGTGAGAAATCACCCCCCTCAGGGGGGGGATGACCACATTGCAATCCCTTCTCCTCCATTCTCGTCTCAGAATCTCGGGCATGCACGCACACGCGCATGGCCACCGGGTCCGGGACTTGAACTGCGGTCAACTACATGGGAGTCTAGTGACATAACCATTATGTCAAGCTGGTCCTAAGAAGAATATTTAAATAGTGAATAGAATTCTTAATCTGTTTTCTAGCTATACTCTAGGTTTCCTTTTTATTTATTCACTCGGCCCCATCTCCTGCTAGGATTTGGGCTAAAGGACGTTACATGTAATTTTAGCCAGTGCTTTTCTTTGTATCTTTGGAGCAGTGTTCTGAGACGAAGTTTTCTATTTATTTCTCAGCTTTATCATGAGTTAACTTACAGGGGGTGTATTGAATGCTTATAAAATTTATTGAAATACAGACTTGCCGTAGGTAGAGTCCTACTTTGACAACTGAAGATTGTAAAAGTTTGAGCAGATAGGGAGATACATTACTTAAAAAGAAGATATTTATTTAGTGTTACCTTAAAAAAGATCAAACTGAATGTATCATTATTCAGCTTGCCCATCTCATCTATTTTCTTTCATTTTACAGTTTTCATTTATTATAGTTTTTATATATACATGCATATTATAGAGTTACATAGTTTTGTTTTTGTTTTTGTTTTTTGAGAGGTTTTTGCTATAGGGTGCGTGTGCTCGCAACAAAGACAGAGACAGAGAGACAGAAAGCGAGAAATCACCCCCCGGGGGGATGGCCACGCTGCAGTCCCTCCTCCTCTCAGGATTTTGGGCACGCATGCACATGTGCCCAGCATGAGTTTAAGACACCAGGTCCAGAATTCAAACTGTGGTTGCGACATAGCCATTATGCTAACTGCTGGTCCTGATTTATATGGTTTTAATTGATTGCTTCTAGAAAACAATTTGCAACGTAAAGCATGTAGTTTACTGCTCTTATTGAATCTATTGGTCTTATATATTGAGTCACTGGAAAAGTCATGATACGTTTTATAGAAAACTACCCAGTGTAACTCTGTTCCTGGTGTTAGTAAATTATTTCTCTTCTCAAATTATTTAAAGTTGAAACACTTTTTGGTATTTTCAAGTAGAATAAAAACAAATCTGAGTATTGATAATTTCTGTTTAAATATAAAATTGGTTATGATGGAGAGTGAGACCTTTATCCTGAGGCCTGATTTCAGTTTGTAACCCTGCACAATACATTTAATCATACTACTAAGCCTCAGTTACCTCACGTTTATTATGCAGATAGTACTTCACATAGAATTGTTGTGATTAGAAATAATGTAACAAATACTTAGCACTTGCTCAGAACAGGGCATTACTAAATTACTACAGAGAAGGCAAATACAGAAAATCTGTTATTTGCTTTTTATACTATTCTCTAGGCAAAATGTTTTTGTGCAGGTGTGTAGTAGTTGAAATTGGCCAAACACTATAATGTTATTAGAAGTAAGACAAAAGATTTAGTGCTAAAAGAAACAAGGACCTGAAACTTTTGCATGCATTTGTCAGACTTTCTGGTTACAGAATGATGTTTGCCATTGAGGTACTTTGTAGCTATACTAGTTGTCCTGCTCATTAGTCTGAAACCTGCCAACTGAAACCAAGTTAGTAGTGCTTTCAGAAAAAAATTAATTTACCTTTATTAAAAATTCAGGGCTTAGTGGGACAAGCTGTTAACATAATGGCTATGTTGCTGGACTCCCATGTAGTTGACTGTGGTTCGAGTCCCAGACCCGGTGGGTTAAACTCAGGCTGGGTGCGTGTGCTTGTGTGCCCAAGATCCTGAGAGGAGAATGGAGGAGAAGGGATTGCGGCATGGCCATCCCTCTGGGGGGGATTTCTCACTTTCTGTCTCTCTGTCTTTCTGGCGACCGCACGTGCCCTACAGCAAAAACCTCTCAAAAAAAAAAAAAAAAAAATCAGGGCTTAGTTAAGCATTGCAGTTAATATTTGATTGCCACGCTTGACCTTGTCTCTTGAGATACTATCTTTATTTAGTATGTTCAGTTCATTTGCATATGTCCAATTTTTTCAACCTCAAGTAACTTCTTAGGTGCTATCATTTTTCTAATTTTACACATGGGAAACAGGTTAAGTGATTTCCTTAGGTCATAGTGGTGGTAAATTGAAAGAAGAAATAGAAAGAACTCAGTCTCCTTTTACGTTCTTTGCAGTGACAGCTAAACACCCGTTCTCCGTAGATCTTTATTTGAGATATTCACCTGCAGTTTATTTGCCAGTCGAATGCTTATTATGTGGAGGTGAAAGTTTACTGTGTGCTAAATGATCAGTTCTCAATTCTAGTTACTTTTTCTGGCAATTTTGAAGAATTTGACTAAGGATTGTGATTCTTATTAAGTACACAATAATATAAAAATTATGGTAATGAAAAATTACTGTTAACACTTTCATATTTATACATTGATTTGTTTATTTATCTTTTTTTTATTCAACTCCCTTTTCAATCCATCACCTGATTTTATTAAAAAGAGCTAGGGGTTGACATGGTGGTTAAGGGCAGTGGACTCTCAACACGGTGGACCACGGTTTGAGTATTGGACTGGCGGCTTGCTTTCTCATCCTCCCCTCCTCTCTCTGATCAAATTTAAATACATAATACGTATGTAAAAAAAAATTAAATAATTTTTGTTAAAGAGAGCTTAATACTTACTTTGACCTCAGAAGCACATCCCCTCCCCCCCTCCCCGGCAAGCCATTCCCAGCCCTCCTAGAATTTTAGGACCAGCTAGTTCCTAAATCTTTTCCCCTTTTAAAATTTAAACCTAATTTTGGGATATTCAAGGAAGAGCTTCTGTAAGAATTTTATTTGAGGAAAATGTAATTGGATGACTTCTGCATGTAAAGCATGTAGTGGTACTATTTTTAGCTGTGGCAAATGACAGTTTGTTATTACCAAATGTAGCCAACTCTTGTTTTGCATTGGGCTGAAGGGTTTGTTTGTTTATTTGTTTGTTTATTTTTAAATTAGGGCATGTGTGCTTGCCTGAGAGAGAGAGAGAGAGAGAGAGAAAGAGAGAGAAAGTAAGAAATTAGTCCCCTCTGGGGTGGGGGGGATGACCAAGCCACAATCCCTTCTTCATTTCTCTTCTTTGTATTTGGGCCTGTACTCGTGCCTGGCATGTTTTTCAAGCCACCAGGCCTGAGAGTCAAACTGCTGAGTGGGCCACTTGTTAACCTGGCCAACCTAACTTGCATGCCACCTGCTAGCCTTAGACCAGAAGTATTTTAAAGACTGCAGTATACTGTGTTTTAAGTAACATTTTAGTTTGATAAAAATGCTGTTGCTCTGTGCACTGCACAAAACAGTCAAAATAAATATTTTCACAATAAGATATTTTTTACTTGTGTGCACAGGTGTGTGCATGAGAAAGTAGGAAGAGGGAGAGAGAAAATGAGTATCGTCCTGAACAGGAGCCAGTCATGCGGTGATCCCCTTCTGCCAGATCTCCAGCTCCTTGATGTCTCTGGCATATGTGTATGAGATCAGCTAGCCAGTAATCCAAACCGTGGTTGGCCTGTGGCTTCCAGGAGTTCAATCTAGCATACAGAGAACTGCCACAGAGGCTAGGGCCTCACATTCTTATTTTGAAAACAAGAATAGGCAAGGATGACAGGGAATAAATCACCCTTTGTCCCTGAATTTCAAGTTTATTAGAATTGATCAGCATTATTTTAGCATCTATAGCATTCCCTACAGGAAAAACACTGTTGAATTAATTTCAGATTTTTGAAAGGATGTTTCATGAACATTATATAAGAGTAAGGTCGAGGCAACAGCAAGGTTTACTTTGCATGATTAACATTCGTTCTGCAGTATCGAAGCAAACTTGAACCATGCTAAATTAAGCTTTCCTTTTCCTTTTCTCCAAAATAAAAGAGCCCACTAAACTCTTCACTCATAAACAGAACTAATAAAGTGACCAAAGAGCAATCCAAAATTAGCATTTGGTGGACCTGTAGTTCTTAAAGATGTCCTCTGTTTTAATTTGAAAGTTAATTAGAATGTTTTTATTCTTAAAAGTCATGTGGTCATTATTCAGACAGTGCAGCAAACATTAATGAAGCTGGTAATGGAAATAAAAGGTGAATGACACTGATAAGGAAGACAAGCCTGCAAAGCAGGGTTTGTTGTTTTAAAAGTTACCTGAAAGCATCGTTATTTAATGAGGTAGACATTTGAGAATAGTCTGAATAAAATAAATGCTAAGTCGTAAGCATAGAAGCATTTGTGAATAAATTAGAATTAGTGCATAACTTAAGTTGGCATAAAGTATAGATTTATTCTAATTGGTAACATTGAAAGTTTAGTTTTGGGCTTTGCACGCTGTTTTGGGAATATAGTACATAATAAGATAAATGCTTCCTTATGGTACTTATCCTAGCAGATAAACAGATTTTAAAATGAGTATGTCTTTTAGTATAATTAACATTTTTTAAGTTAAATGTATAGTTCATTGATTTTTTTTACAATATTCACAAAATAAATTGTAACTGTAGCCATTATTCATTTCCAGAAGATTTTTTTAAAGATTACCCTTAAAAATAATCCATACCTATTTGCAGTCACTCCCATCCTTGCTCTACCCTTTGACAACCACTACTCCATAGGAATGCATATTCTAGACCTTTCAAATGAACAGTCATATACTGCGTGACCTTTTATGAGTAGCTTCTAAACACAATATTTTCAAGGTTCGTCTGCATTGCATGTATCAGTACTTCATTCCTTTATATATATGGTCCAGTAATATTCCATTATATTGGATATGCCATATACCATATTGACGGACATTTGGATTGTCTCCCCTTCCTGGCAGTCATGAGTAATGGTGCTGTGAATATTTACATACAAGCTGTTATGTGGACATAGATTTTCTAGACTCTTCGGTAGAAGTTTCCAGCAGTAGGAAATTTCTTTATATATTCTGAATACCAGTCACTTATTAGCTTTTTGGTTTGCATACATTTTCTCCCATTCCATTACTTGATTTTTCACTTTTAAAAAAAAGTTATTATTTTTTTACCACGAGTTAGAGAAAGAGAGAGAAACAGCATCCCCAACAGGGTTTTAATGTCAGGATCTCAGCCTTTGCCAAGCCCCAGATTAGGGGCAAGCAAGCCTGTGGCTGCCATACTCGGGGAAGTCTCTGGACTTGACCTGAGAAACTTCTCACTGATTGCTTTGCATAGCATTCCATTTTGCTACTGTGCTACCTACCATCTGAACCCCTTTCACTTTCTTAATGGTTTCCTTGAAGTACAAAGATACTGAATTTTAATGAGGTCCCATTTATTTATTTATTTTTGTTCTTTTGTTGCTTGTGGTTTTGGTGGTGCATTCAAGAATTTGAGAATCCAGAGTCATTAAGATTTATGGGATCAGCAGTTAGCGTAATAGCTATGTCGCTGGACTCCCATGTAGTCGACCGCGGTTCAAGTCCCGGACCCGGTGGCTTAAACTCACATCGGGCGCGTGTGCGTGCGTGCCCAAGATCCCGAGAGGAGAATGGAGGAAAAGGGATTGCGGCGTGGCCATCCCCCCTGGGGGGTGATTTCTCGCTTTCTGTCTCTCTGTCTTTCTGGCGAGTGCACGCGCCCTATGGTGAAAACTTCTCCAAAAAAGAAAAGAAAAAAGAAAGATTTATATTATATTTCTTGTAAAAGAGTTTTATAGCTTAAGTTCTTACCTTTAGGTCTTTTATCCATTTTGTTATCTTTTATATCTGATATAAAGTAGATCCTATGTCATTTTTTTGGGGGGGGGGTTGCTATAGGGCATGTGTGCTCACCAGACAGAGAGAGACAGAAAGTGAGAAATCACCCCTCAGTCCCTTCTCCTCCGTTCTCCTCGCGGAATCTTGGGCACGCATGCACATGTGCCCGGCGTGAGTTTTAAGCCACCGGGTTCGGGACTCGAACTGCGATCGACTACAGTTGGAGTCCAGTGACATAGCCATTACGCTAACTGCTGGTCCCTCCTATGTCATTCTTTTGTAGTTGGATATCCAGTTGTTCCACCACTGTCTTTTGAGAAACTTCTTTCCTTGTTGCATTGTCTTAGCACCTTTGTCAAAGTTGACCATAAGTATAAGAGTGGACTTAAATATAAGAGTGGACTCTGCATTTTATTCCACTAATCCTGCCTGTCTATCCTTGTGCAGTTATTGCACTGTTTTGATTACTGTAGCTTTGTTCGAAGTTTGAAATGGAAAAATATGAGTCCTCCAACTTAGTCCTTCATTTTCAGGATTGTTTTGACCATTCTGGATTTCTCACATTTCCATATGAATTTTGTAAAAGATAGCTAAGATTCAGAAAGAGCAGATCAGTTTGAGGATTATTGCCATCTTAACAGTGTCTTCCAATCCATGAACATGGGTTGTCTTTTATAGTCTAGAAATAGTCTTGCACTTCTTTGAACTTTGCTCCTAGGTATGTTATTCTTTCTTAAACTATTGTAGATGGAATTATTTATTTTCAGATTATTTATTGCTGGTATATAGAAATTGATTATCATATATTGATCATATATCCTGCAAATGTGTTGGAATAGTTTTTTTAGTTCTAGTAGCTTTTTTTGTGGATTACCTAGGATTTTTAATATATAAAATCATGTTATCTGCAAATAGAGAATTTGATTTCTTCATTTCCAATTTGGGTGCCTTTAATTTCTTTTTCTTGCCTAATTACATTGCATAGTTCCTCCAAGACAGCATTGGACTAGAAGTGTCAAAAGTGGATATCTTTGTTTTGTTTCTGATCTTAGGGGGAAAGATCTCAGTCTTTCACTGTTAAGTATATTGCTTGTAAGTTTTCATTTTTGTTTTTCTCTTTTTAAGTTTTTTTTGCTATAGGGCATGTGTGCTTTCCAGAGAGAGAGAAAAAAGTCATTCCCCCCTGGGGGAATGGCCATGTGCAATCCCTTCTTTTCTGTTCTCTTCTTGGAATTTTTGGACACACGCACATGTGCCTGGAATAATTTTAAGCCGCTGGGTCCTAGACTCAAACCACACAGCTGGCCATCTGGGATCTGGACATTAACTTCCATGTCACCTGCTTCCCTGTAGGTTTTTTATAGATGCTCTTTGTGGGTTGTTCATTTCTGTTTCCAGTTTGTAGAATGTTTTGTGATGAAAGTGTGTTAGGTTTTGCCACATGCTTTTTCTGTGCCTATTGGGATGATCATGTGATTTTTGGCCTTTTATTACTATAATATGTTGATTGATTTCATTTTTTTAAGAGAAATTTTTGGTATAGGGCGCATGCACTTGACAGAGAGACAGAGACAGAAAGAAAGCAAGAAATCACTCTCCAGGGACGGTGGCCACACTGCAGACCCTTCTCCATTCTCCTGTCAGGATCTTGGTCACATATGCACACGTGCCCGGAGTGTTTTAAGCTGGTGGGTTGAGGACTTGAGCCATAGTTGACTACGTGGGAGTCTAGCGACGTAACCGTTACACCATTTGCTGGTCCCTGATTTCATATTTTGAATCTCCCTTGTATTGTTGGGAGAAATCCCATTTCACCATGGTGTGTAGTTCATTTTATATATTCTGAATTAGTTTGCTGGTATTTTGTTGAGGATTACTGTATCTATATTCATAAAATAATCTGTAATTTTTTCCCCATTATATCTTTGCCTGATTTTGATATCAGGATTGAACAAAATTCTAAATTAACTAATGGATGGAGATCTCATGAACATTAGAAACAAGAGTATTTGGATATTTTTCTCAGAAGAACTCCCCCTCCCCTTATTAGGGTATGTGTGCTTGTTGGAGAGACAGAAAGTGAGAAATAACCCTCCAGGGGGATAGCCATGCTGCAGTCCTTTCTCCTCCACTTTCCTCTTGGGATTCTGGGCACACACGCATACATTCCTTCTGTGAGTTTGAAGCCATCAGGTACAGGACTTGAACTGCAGTTGGTCATATGGAAGTCCAGCAATGTAACCACTATGTAATCTATTGGTTCCCAAGAAACTCTTTTTCTCAGAAGGGGTTTTAATAAAAGTTTATATTCTTTTCCCCCTTAGTGAGAATCAATGATCCTGAGTATAATTTTTTTTTAAAGAGTTTTTGCCTTAGGGCTTGTGTGCTTAAGAGAGAGAGAGGCGCGCGCGCGGGGAGATAGAGAAGCACAAACACAGTGAGAGGGAAAGTGGGGATGGCTACACTGCAGTCCTTTCTCTATTCTTCTCCCGGGATCTTGGGCATGCACACAAGCTAAGCATGATTTTCAAGCCACCAGGTTCAGGACCTGAACTGTGGTCAGTTATTTGGGAGTCCAGTGATGTAACTGCTATGCCATCTACTGGTCCCCAGTTCTGAGTATAATTAATCTACCAATTTTTTTTTTTTATTATTAAAACCAATTTAAGGAATCTGTAAAATACTGTTGGAAAATGTCAATTAAAGATGGCAACCTTTTGGGCTGGCAGGTGGCATGGTGGTAATGGGCCCTGGACTCCCACATGGCTGACTGCAGTTCAAGTCCCAGACCTGGCAGCTTGCTTTCTCACTATTCCTCTGTCTCTCTTGCTCTGTCCCTCTCTGGTCAAATTAAAATAAGTAAATAAATAAATAAAGTTAAATTTTCTTTCTTTTTCTTTTTTTTCTTTTTTTTTTTTTTTTTTTGAGAGGTTTTTGCTATAGGATGCGTGCGCTCACCAGAAAGACAGAGAGAGACAGAGAGACAGAAAGTGAGAAATCACCCCCCAGGGGGGATGGCCATGCTGCAATCCCTTCTCCTCCATTCTCCTCTCCGGATCTTGGGCACGCACACACACGCGCCTGGCGTGAGTTTAAGCCACTGGGTCCAGGACTCGAACTGCGGTCGACTACATGGGAGTCCAGCGACATAGCCATTACGCTAACTGCTGGTCCCCCTAAATTTTCTTTTTTTAAAGATGACAACTCTCTTTGCTACAAACTTAGTATTTCTTATTCTTGGAGGTTCACTGATAGTCTCTCAAATTCCTTTTCAAAAAAGAAATGAAGTTCTTTTGTACTTTGTACAGTGAGTGACTTTGAAAGCAGTGTAGATAACCTTTCAGACTTTCCTGTTTTAGGGTATACTCATTTTGTATTAGGTGTGACTATTAGTGCCTAATTGCCTCATGTCTTTTGGCTGTTCTTCCTTCTTTTTCTCCTTTACTGCTCTAAGGGTCTGATGGCCCCACCAGACTATCCCTAGGCTGGTTTGAACATATCTGTCATGGTATCTGCTTTGAGTATTCACTCATATAGCTGCTTACAGAGTTTCATGCCATGTGGGCTTTCACGTGTAATTTTCAGGGATCTTTTACTCATTGAAAAGATTCTATTCCAAGGAATCCTATGGCAGCAGGAAAGAAAGGAGTAGGCTAGGACTTCTGCACGTTCACATAGTTACTTTCATTTTATGCTCCAACCACTGGCTACTACTGGACTGCATATGTGGCTGTTTCCAGTATCAGCAGCTGTGGGGGGGTATTGACTTGACTTGAGACCAAGTGCCAGCATTATCAAGTTAGTTATGTGTGTTGGGACGTTAGCTGTCAGCCGAATCCCAGTATTTATTAAGCTAGCAGGTAGTGAATTCCTTTTTCCAGTAGGAAAGCCTACTGGGAAAACCACATTCAATATTCTTTGTGACAATAAATATGAATAAAAAGGTGATTTTTTTTTCTAATTATGTTATTAATGTATTCACACTTGCTTTTGGAGTAGGACAATTTCAGATAGCACAAAAGAATAAAGAAACAAGTATGAAACATGTCTAGTCAGGCTTTGTAGATTTAATTTTGTGAGATTAAGTCATAACAGTCAGTTTTTGTTTATCATATAGACATTTTTTTTTTTTGAGAGATTTTTGTTATACAGGGTGTGTGTGCTTGCAGAAGAGACAGAGAGACAGAAAGTGAGAAAGGTGGCCGTACTGCAGTCCCTTCTCCGTTCTCCTCTCAGGATTTGGGAATACACTCACAGGAATTATAATTTTCTGCTATGGGAAAGTACCTGTCCAGTCTATTGGACAGATTGTCCAATTTCCTTTTTGGGGTCTAAGTGTAGGGAAATACTCACGTTAAAGTTTACACGTCATTATTAATGAACTAATCTTAATTTCACATAGATGTCTTTTGGCGTTCGTGATTCCTCTCATGTGTACTATTATTTGCCTATACTCTGCTTATTCATTATGCATGCAAATTTGTAACATTTTGAAGAACTTTGATCTTGCAATCTGGCATCATACAAATGGAGAATATACGAGTTTGATTATCAGTAGGAAGCATGGGTTGAAATCCATGCTTTGGCTCCAGTTGTGTAGGAGATGGGTCTCACTTGTGTGAAAGCCTGCCTCAGTGTTTGGCATAATGTAAGTTTCCAGACCCAGTAAATATTGTCTCAGGAAACTAAAGGAAGTGAGGAGATTGGAGAATGTAGGTAAGCAATTTGGAAAACATTTCTAAAACATGTCAGGCTTTAAAAGTGTGTAGCTTTTCAAACTTATTTTTATCTTCTCTCATACATCTGCCATAATGATAGTTTATAATGGCTATTTGTACTGGCAGTGAATCATGTTAGTTTCTGAAGGGAAAAGTCAGTTGACTGGTGGGGCCAGCAGGTAGTGCGCAGTGGTTGGGACATTGAATGCGCGCGTGACTGACCGTGGTTCAGGTCCCAGATGAAGAGACAGAGTGACTTGTTTTCTGACCCCCCCCCCCCCAGTCAGATTAAGAAATATAAATAAATAAATAAAACTAAATAAATTAACTCAAGTCCAGACATAGTGGAGTCTCATCCTAAGTTCTGACTACAGAGTTAGTACTAATAATCTTTTCTATCATTCATTTATATAGAAATCAGAGACTAGTTAAAAGTCATTCTTATACAGTTATTTAACCTATTTAGACAGTAACTATTATATTGGGTGGTCGGAAAAAGTTATGACACATTTTTGCATAGAAAAACATAGGAAAATAGGACATCATGACTTTTCTGATAGCCAGTATTAGGTAATTTGATTAGATATAAATTTATGTTGTATAGTACATACCTCTCAAGTCTGAAAGCACTGACTTTGTATTCACATTCGGCTAAGTAGTTTTTAATAGTGGTAAAGAGTAGTAAGTACATCTTCATTCATTTTAACTTCTCACCATTAGTGATTTAGAAATGTTTGAGAGCACGTTGAGAACCAGACATTTTTATATAGGAGAATTGACTATAAAGACAGATTTGAGATAAACCTCACCTACTGATTATTTACCCTGTAATAAATTAATAGCATTTAAACCAAATGATATTTAGGAGAATGCAGTAAATGTTTGTTAGATCCCTGCTGTGTCCCTGACAAAGTAATGGACATTTAAAATAACTGAATGCGGGACCAGCACTTGGCCTAATGGTTATGTTGCTGAACTCCTATGTAGTTGACCATAATTGAGTCCCGAACTCGCCTTAAAACTCAAGCTAGGTGCGTGTGTGTGTGCATGCCCAAAATCCCAAGAGAAGAATGAAGAAGGGATTGTGGCATGGCCATACCCCCTGGGGGGAGAGTGTGTTTTCTTTCTTCTGTCTCTGTCTCTCTGGTGAGTGCACATGCCCTATAGCAAAAATCTCTCTCAGAATAAATAAATAAAGTCTTTTAATATATACTAATTAAGGGCTTCGGACTAATCACTAACATTTCACAATTCACATACATAGTTTTCTCTGCAAAAGTACTACCCTAAACCTTAATAAAGTCATACATACCAGGTTGCCTGGGGATTAAAACTAAAGCAGCCCCTAAAATCTGGTTTCTCTTTTATGCTGTTTCCTTCATCTTAAAAATGAAGTGGTATTTGAAGTTTTACTCACAAATATATCCATATCTATTTTACTTTAAAAATGTCTTTTTCTTCCAATTGTTTGCATCCAGAGATGAGTCAAATCTAACTTAGGAGTCCGGGAGTCCTTTGGCACACTGCAGCGTTCTCTTGGGTTGAGTATAACCTGATCTTGAAACCAGAGGCCTATGGTTATTTGACCCCACAGTAGCCCTTGACCATAAGCCAAGAGCAGACTTTCTAAGTTAGGCTTTGTCTAATTCCTTACTATTAATAAATGTTATATTACAGTGTAGCACATTTAGTTTTTCTATTTTCTTTGATCTCCAAATTCTTGTGGCAACATACTCATCTACTCTTAGAGGGAAGTAGCTTTTCAGGTATTTGAAAGGCTGTTTTCTCTGTCTTTTGCCTTTTAGGAAATTTTTCTTTGTATAGTAGCCAGGTTAAGTTATAATCTTGTTAAGGTTCTCAGAGAGAAATCTTAAAAGAGTTAAAAAGCTCATATGTAGTTTGAGTTTTAATTTCTCAACGTTTTTTTGAGAAGCAGTGATTTTCTAAAGATAAATATGTTTTTGTGTCACTGAAATATCTTTAGTGTGTTAATATTTTTTCTATTGATTATATCATGCATTGTGTGAAGATGAAAAGCCTCAAGATGATTAAGTAAACACCTATTTTAGATTAGGAGTGTACCGAGTTGGAACTTTTAATAAACTTGTATAGACAGAATGATTTGTTCATACAGGAAATACATTTGAATAAAAAATATTTTATGGTTGAAGAGTAAAAATAGACATAGGTATTATATCAGTATGCAACTTAGAGTGACTTTAAAAGGCAGCTTAAAAAAGTCTTTCTGTAACATGTTAGGTTTGAGTTTTACTTTATATAATGCCTTTTTTTTTTTTTTTTTGTTAGGTGGAGCAAATCCAAACGTGCCAAATCCAGATAGATAAAATAATGTTTTAATTTCAGATGTCTTCTTTTTCCATTTTTAGTTGTTGACCTCCTCTACTGGAGAGACATTAAGAAGACTGGAGTGGTGTTTGGTGCCAGCTTATTCCTGCTGCTTTCCTTGACAGTGTTCAGCATTGTGAGTGTAACGGCCTACATTGCCTTGGCCCTGCTCTCTGTGACTATCAGCTTTAGGATATATAAGGGTGTGATCCAAGCTATCCAGAAATCAGATGAAGGCCACCCATTCAGGTGAGATGTCTGGAAAACAAGGCTTGGCATTGGCAACAGTTTAAACAGGATTAGTATTGAGACTTTATTCTTCTAGTTTTAGAGTTACAGCATGCATTTTTAAAAAACTGCTTAAAGATAATTACAGATTTTTGTTTAAAAAGTATTCCAAAAGCATATGCTTTTGAGAATTCTGAAATGTGATTTCAGAGGCTCATAATGGAAAAGAAAAGACTATGTATCATTAACTTAATTCTATACTTACTGACTAAAAATATTTATTAGGAGTAGGTATTGGTTATCCAACTTTACTTTAATAGAAGGGTAGGATTGGCGAGAGTTACATTTTCTATATTGCTTACTTTTTATGCCAATAGCATATGCTGATATTTCATTCTTAGTACTAGAAAGGGTCTTTAAAAAAGTTCATGGAAAAGGCATATTATGAAGAAACTATTTGTGGATTTCAGTCATTTTGCACCAAAATAAACTTCAATACCATTTCTCTATGAAGTTTTTTAAGTCCCCTTGTGTGTTTGTTGTTAAGCTTCCCCTCATGGATATGTCTTATTGTAACATTCCTTCTCTATTTACTGGGTTGTTGGGAAAGTCATGATACATTTTTCTGTGCAAAAATGCGTCATGACGTTCCAACAACTCGGTAGTTTCTTATTATTTCCTTAGTTTTTAGAGAACTTTATTTCAGTACCTGCTTCTCTCTCAACTGTCATTCTCCCCTTTTTAACAAGTAAAGTAGTATTACATGCCTGTGTGTTAATTGAGGCACCTCACCGTGAGTCTTCTGCCCTCCCCTCATACACTGCACATTTTACCCCCACCATTTAAATTGAGATAAAACTCACATACTGTAAGATTTGGTGTTTTATAGAATATACAAAAAAAATGTACAAATATCACCATTTAATTCCAGAACATTTTCATCATATTGAAAAGAAACTTTGTACTTATTTTTAAAATTATTTATTTAAATTTGACCAGACACACACACACACACACACACACACAGACCAAGCCACCAGGCCCAGGAGTTGAACCGTGATCAGCCATGTGGGAGTGTCCAGCGCCTTAACCACCACACCACCTGCTGGTCGCAGAAACTTTGTACTTATTAGCAGTCACTCCTCACCCAGTCCCTGACAATACTAACCCATCATGTCTTTACATGAACCTTTTCTTTCAAATTTGTTAATTCCTCTCATTATCACTGTTAGCACCCTAGATTTCAGGCTCCTGGTTTTAATGTTATCTGTTTTCATCTCATTTAAAGAAAAATGACTACATTTAGTTGTTTCCCATTGCTGCTTCAGTCTAGACCAGAGCCATGGCCATCTCCAGTCTGCTGCCCACTTTCAGACAAATGGTGCTGCAGCACATGGACCTCTGCATGCAAACAAGAAAATTCGGACAGAGACTTTAAACCTTTCACAGATTTTATTGGGACACAGTCTTACTCATTTGGCTGGTTTCATATTATAATAGCAAAGTTTAGTAGTTGTGAGAAAGTAAGGACTTTAAAGCCTACAATACTTCTTACGTGGCCCTTTACTGAAAAGGTTTGTTGATGGCTGGTTGGACTCCATTTATAACAAGATGGATTTCTGGTTACCTCAGATGACTTAAATTCTTACAGGTTTTATCAGATTTTTTTTTTTTTTTTTAGTTAGTTAGTTTTTGGTATAGGGCACATGGACTTGCCAGAGAGAATGAGAAGGCATGCTGTCCCCTCCCCACCCCCAGGTGAGATGGCCACACCACCACCCCTTCTCCCCAATTCTCCTCTTGGGATTTTGGGCATACACATAAATGTGCACCCGACATTATTTTCAAGCCACCAGGTCTGAGACTAGAACTATGTTGTCACCCATGTGCGATCCAGCTACCTTAACCTCCATGCCACCTGCTGGCCCCTAGACTGATTTTTTTCAAAGTAGCACTTTTATCATATTTTTAGACACAGGGACTCTGTTGACTATAGACTGTATTAAGTCTCATCCCTCATTTATTCCTTCTAAGGTTTTGTGTCCATTTTCTTTCTCCCCCCACTCCCCAGTTTTTGTCACAGGGTACGTGCACTTATAAGAGAGAGAGAAAAAAAGAGAGACAGAGACAGACACAGACAGACGGACGGGGGAAAGTGAGAAATCACTCCCCAGGGAGGATGGCCATGCTTCAGTCCCTTCTCCATTTTCCTCTCAGGATTTTGGGCATGCACACACAAGTGCCTGGCATGATTTTCAAGCTACTGTGTCCAGGACTCGAACTGCAGTTGGCCATGTGGGAGCCTAGCGCCTTAACCACCATATCATCTATTGTCCTTGTGTCTATTTTCACTTTGCCTTCTTTAGCTCCCCAGATAACCCCAATCTGCCATATTTTTTATTTGCTTTTGTGTTGACTATAGACTTAGCTCTTTGAAGAAGGCTTCCCTAGCATCCCAATTGATTTAAGAATTTCTTTACTATTGCCAGCTGTGGCTTTGGAATGTTCACTAATTGTCTTGTATCCAGATATCATTTTTCTTCTAATAAATTGTGAGCACTTAAAAAGAACTATTTTGATGAGTTACTGTAAGTAACTGGTATCCACAGAGATTGGGAGGTTAAAGAACTTCTTCCAACAGATAAGAGAGAATTCTCACACTTTGGAGTTGGTTTTATACTCTGCCAAGATAAAACAGTTTCTGTGAAACAGTTACTAAGGAAGCAGTTCGTTGGAGTTCTGCAGATTTGGCCCTTTCACCTTCAGTTGTCGTCTTTTTGTAGCCATCTGCATATAGTTAATAACAATCTAGATGGACAGAAATGATTATATTTTGCTGGTATCCTACAGTCTGGCCCTTGACGTATTGGGCAGTTTCTCCTAAAGGTTAGGCTGAAAACATGTAGGATTTGGAAATGATTAGTGTCTTTGTTAGGAAAACTTCCATCAAACCACATAATGTCAACTTAAAAGCCAAGCCAGTGATAACTCCCATTTCTTGATTGATTGTGCCCTGTGTGTTAAGAATTTTACTCATTTAATCATGAGAATCTCCAATTTATGGATGAGGATACTGGAGCTTTAGAATGAAAACTAAATAACTTTGCAAAGGGACCTGGCCAAGCTTAAGGAATGTTCAGGGACCAGCAGATGGCGTAGCAAGTTACATCACTAGACTCCCACGTGGCCAAGCATGGTTCAAGGCCAGACCTGGTGGCTTAAAACTCAAGCTGGACACGTGTGTGTGCCCAAAATCCTGGAAGGAGAATGAAGGAGAAGGGACTGCAGCATGGCCATGCTGCCTACGGGGGAGATTTCTCACTCTTTCTCACTGTCTTGGTCTCTCTTTGGTGAGTGCATGTGCCCTAAGGCAAAAACGTCTAAAAAAAATAGATAAAAGACTAGAGTGCAATCAGTCAGGCAGCAAAGTATATGCTTGCTTTATGCTAGTCAGCTGACAGTGCATTTCAATGAAATGCTCTTTATTTGGTGAATTTTTATACTGTGCCTAATTTGGAAACGGTAGACTTTTATAGTAGACTATTCCTTAAAAATCATTTTGATATATAACTGCTGATTGGCATTTAGGGAAAAATCTCTCCAAATAGAGTTATGATGTGTTTTATTTTCTAGGGCATATTTGGAATCTGAAGTTGCTATCTCTGAAGAGTTGGTTCAGAAATACAGTAATTCTGCTCTTGGTCATGTGAACTGCACGATAAAAGAACTCAGGCGTCTATTCTTAGTAGATGATTTAGTTGATTCTCTGAAGGTAAGTTTATTTTGCTTTTTTGATATAGCCATACTTTAATACCAAAAAAGTTGAGTGTAAAATTCTGTTTTTCTATATCAAGTAAATGATAAAGATGAAATGAAGACATATTATTGTAGATTTGTGTTTTAAAATTCAGGATCTAGTCAATTTTATTTTTTAGAATTATTTTATTTAACTTCATTTATTCATTTATTTTAATTTACCGAGAGGGACAGAGAGAGAGAGAGAAAGAGAGAGAGAGGAAAGTCAGAAAGCAAGCTGCCAGGTCCGTGACTCAAACTATGGTTGGTCACTTGGGAATCCAGTGCCCTTAACCACCATGTCACCTATGGGCTCCGGATCTAGTCAAATTTTAAGGTGCAGGAAAGCCTTATTTTTTTAAATATAAAATAAATTATAAATCCGTGCTTTGGGAAATGATAAAAAATAAAAATGGGGGAAGATTACAAGAAATTTTGACTGTAAGAATGAATATCAAATTTAATACCAGATATGATTTACTCTTGACTGTTAGAGTCTAATACTTAGTTTATTAGTTTATGTGATTCACACACAAGCTATTTCATATCTTACACTCTTTGCTGGAGTGTTTTTTTTTTTTTGGGAAAAGATTACATATTCTGAAACACCAAATCTTTAGTTAGTAATCACTGTAAATTTTTCTTTAATTTTTATATCTTGCTAAATAGCAGCTGTTAGAATCTCACCTTGCAGGGACCAGCAGTTGGCATAATGGCCGTGTCAGTGGACTCCTTTGTAGTCTAGTGCAGTTTGAGTCCCAGACCCAGTGGCTTAAATTCACATCAGGCCACGTGCCCGCCCAAGATCCGGAGAGGAGAATGGAGGAAAAGGGATTGTGGCATGGCCATCCCCCCCCTGGGGTGGGTGGTTTCTTGCTTTCTGTCTCTCTGTCTCTGTCTGTCTTTCTGGCGAGCGCACGCACCCTATAGCAAAAACCTCTCAAAAAAAAAAAAAAAAGAATCTCACCTTGCAAATAAACTCTCCCAAAGTTCTGATTCCAAACAGGCATTAAACCAGAGTCAGTGTAATTTGAGCCCTAAATGCTGGAGCTATAGTGCTTTTCATTTTCATGTAGAACTTGCTATTTGTGTTGTTGCTGATGCCTCTGCTTGTGGCAGACTGACTCATTTCCAGTCTAAGTCTGAATGGAGAGGTAGTACGGTAGTAATTACAAATTTTCTTTTCCAAGAGAAATGCTCTAGTTCGTGGTCACTTATGCAGTCCAAGGCTATCATAGCAGTAAGATGACTGGGTGGTTAAGACTCGGACTCACAGTTTCTGAACTGGTCAGAATAGGTTTAAGAGCTTAAAATGCTTTTTAAAAAAATATTTTAGCCTTTATAAGCTAGTAGATGATAACATTATTTTCCGTTCTTGTGTTTCTTTTATCCCGTTTAATGCTTAGAATTTAAGTTACTTACAAATAGCATGAAGGATGAATAATTAGTTTCCTTTTTACAGAGTGGGTCCGCTTGACGACTTTTTCTGGGGTAATGCTTTGAAATGGTCAGTCTGTAAATAAAATGATCATGGTAATGTTGTTTGGTATGTTTGGTTAGTTTCAAAAAAGAATAAATAAAAATACTCTAGAGTACATTAAGTTGAACCTTGTATGGTTAGAAAAAACCTGCACTCTTCTCTCTCTTTGTATGTATCTTAACTGCTGGGTTAGAACATGTGTGAGAAATCTTTAGAAGGAAGTACTGGTGCAGTTCAAGACCAAGAGTTTATGGGTAGAAATGGATTGAGAAGAAATACAAGAAGCGTGAGAAAGAAAAACAAAAGATTTAAACCTTTTAAATCTCTGTTTTGCCAGATATTTGAAAATAGAACATAAGGAAGCTTTATGAATAAATTATGTTAGATTTCTTTTCACGTTAAATTTCTTTTGAAAATTACCTTTAAAAAGGCAATCATATTATTCATGAGAAAGCTAGCATAAATGAGAGGCTCTACATTTGATAAAAATTCTTGTGTTGAGTGACATTGCTAATTTGGAAGTAACAGAAAGTGGCACATAATGACATAGAGTTACTTTTTGCAACAGTTTATGAAGTTTTCATATATTTAAATATTTTTTTTTTTTTTTTTTTTTGGAGAGGTTTTTCGCTATAGGGCGCGTGCGCTCGCCAGACAGAGAGAGACATAGAGACAGAAAGCGAGAAATCACCCCCCAGGGGGGATGGTCACGCCGCAATCCCTTCTCCTCCATTCTCCTCTCGGGATCTTGGGCACGCACGCACACGCGCCCGGCGTGAGTTGTAAGCCACCGGGTCCGAGACGCGAACCGCGGTCGACCACGTGGGAGTCCAGCGACATAGCCATTACGCTAACTGCTGGTTCCCTAAATATTTCTTAATATTGAAAAAGAAATGACTTGCATTAGAGTTAGAGTTTGCTACTTTTCATCCGTAATAATCAGTAATTCTTATGAGGAGAAAAGAAATAAAACTTACTTGTTTAGTTTTCTGGAGTGTAGTGTGTTTTGGGAATCCTGGAGCTCCGGGAAAGCTGCTTGGTGACTTCTTCATATGGTGATTTATTTAGGGCTCCAAATAAATACCAGCTTCTATATCATGTGAGCACATAAAGTGAACCTGGCGTTAAGGTCTCAAAGTATGTTAACCAAAAAAATAATAAATACGTACATACATACATACCACAGGGTATCTATCTTTTTCCCCCTATGCAAAGGCAGCAGATATGAAACCCTTTGCAATTCAGGTGCATGCTCTGATGTGCATGAAAGGTCTTCCTTGATGTACCTTGGGATTCTGCTACATGAGTATTTAGTTAAACCCTTCTGAATGTCATTGTATGTGAGCAGTACAGATAACCATTTGTTTGTTTCCATTGAGTAAGGGCGCTGTGTAAATACAGAACACTTAAGCTTAAGAAACTTAAGGTATCACCCTTGACTCTTTATAAAAATGATTGATAGTATGTTACCTTTCTTTCTACACAGTTTTTGTTTATAGGAGATTACATCAAAAAGTCCATGGAATGCATGATTGTTAAGGCGGTCAGATCCCACCTGGTCGACCATATAGTTTGAGTCCTGGACCCAGTGGCTTGAAAAACATGTCAGGTGCATGTGCACGCATGCCCAGAAGGTTGCACACACCTCTCTCTGTCTCTTTGACAAGCTCATATGCTCTCTATAGCAAAGATTTAAAAAAAAAAAAAAGTTCATGGAAAATAGAATTAAAGTCTAAGTTTATTTTGGTATAATTTTGAGATCCAAGCATACACTTTTTGCCCTAATACTTGAACTCTGACTATCCCCTATAGAAGACATTTTGTAAAATGATTTTCTCTCTGGGAGAGGACTCTTCACTACTTTTTGCCTTTTTAAGTTATTTTTATTAAAAATATATTTATTGTCTCCATGAGCAAAAGAAAGAGGCAGAGATTCAACACCCTAACAGGGTGTTCCAGTGATCCAGTTCCAGTTTCAGCCTCTGGGTCATGGTCACGTGGGTGCCCAGGAACCAGATGTTTTTTGTTGTTTGTAATTTGCTAAAGGGCATGTGTGCTCACCAGGGAAGGAGGAAGGGAGAGGGGAAGAGAGAGAAAGTGAGAAAGCATCACCCATGGAGAATGGTCATGCCATACCTGCCCTTCTCTGTTTCTCAAGCTTCCAGGTCTGGGGCTTGAAATGTGAGGTCAGCCGTGTGCAGTCCCCCTGCACTAACCACCAGGCCATGGGCTGGCCTAAACCAGATTTTGATTAGAGTTACTTGGAGATAGTAAGATTTAGAGTTAGAAAGCGGCAACCATCCTAATTTGAAGTAAAAGTGGTGGTAATTATTTATATATATATATTTTTTGTTATTTAGACAATGAACATTTTATAAGTAGTGGCTAATAGATAATAGCTTTTAATCAAAAATTTGAAAGCGATTTTTCTCTGTAACTTAAGTTACAGAGATAAAAATGATATATACACATACACGCTGCATTTTCAGATTCTGGGTCACAGTTATCCCTGCTATTTTTTAAAGATTTATTTATTATTATTTTTTAATTTGACCAGAGAGAAACAGAGAGAGAGGAAGAGAGAAAAAAGTGAGAAAGCAAGCCACCAGGTCTAGGACTCGAACTGCATTTGGCCATGTGTGAGTCCAGCGCCTTAACCACTACACCACCTGCTGGTCCCACAGTTATCCCTACTTCTATTTGAAGCTATATTCCTCAGAACCCCAAAATTTTAGAGCCACTTCTACCAGCTTGTGAAACATTTTCATCTCCGTACTGTCACCTTGTTTGCACTGTGTGGGGGGAGCCTGTATTTTTTTATATGTGATTAGAGAAATAATCACACTTAAAGGCCTATCTGTACTATTATTAAAGCCCTGATGTGAAATCAGTGTGCCTTTCTAGGTCTTCTGACTGACTTGGGAAAACAAAAAATATGTTTTGCAGATTTAGCCTTTAAAATTCTTGTGTCATCATTCCATCTGATGCTCCTTTGCAATTAACTACAGACTTCTAAATCCTATAAATGATTTGTGTCCCTAGATTGAGGAACAGTCTTATTTCCTAGCAGATAGTATGGGCTAAAAACTGACAAATATTTCTAATTCCATTTAGTAGAACTTAGTTCAAACATTTCATAGTATAAAATTTCTCTGCAAGCCCTGAAACAATGAAATGATCAACAAAAACAATGAAGAATTATTGTAAAGGCTGTATTTCTTCAAGTGGGGATGTTCCATTAAGTGTTAGGCAGAGTGTAGAGGAAGGAGGATGCGTGAAGGCGAAGTAAAGGAGGATGTTCTTTAGTAACATTGAGAAGCTGCGTGTGTATTCCTTTCCTGAATCCAGTATATGCAGTTATTATCTCTGAGTGGTTGGGTAACTTTATTTGACCTAGTGGTATTTGTCAACCTTGTTTAAATAACACCTATTACCACCAGCAAGTGAGTATGGAGAAACGCTGGCGGTGTTAAATGGTAGAATAGTTGAACAAATTTAAACCACCTAGTTAAGGCACAGTTCAGGTTCTGTGTAAGGGATCACTGGATGGGGGGGCTCTTGTTTTAAAGCAGCGGTGCCCACTGTTGGCTGCATATTGGAATCACCCGGGAGCTGTAAACTTTACCCATAGCAGGGGAGATGAAGAGGTAGGAGGGGCTCTCCTGAAGTTTTGAATTTTTCTGGGGATACTACCTGGAGAACCTCTGTTTCAAAAAATGTCTATATTAAGCTATAAACTCTAGGCCCCAATCCACTGTGCCACCCCTCCCCCCCATGCACATACCCGCTTCCCACCACCAATTAGAAAAGAAGAGCACTAGAGATACCCTACTGTGTTCAGCTTCAGGGTTACATTAAGGCTCTGACATTTATTAGAGGGTTCCTGCCTTTTGAAACACCAAGTCATCTAATATTTACTTAGTAGGGAAAAAGACCCGGTGCTTTTGGAGAGGTTATTTTCTGTAGTATGGCTTCAGATGATAAAGACCATAGTCTGTATAATAGTTCTGTGACTTCAGTGAAAAATTATGTTAAAATTGTAAGAAATTTTCTAGCTGTAGTTGTCTGAACATCAGGCAGCCATAAAGCTCCCCGATCCAATTTTAATTCTGAAAACCAACCAAAAAACGCCTGAGTTCCAGAAATAGCTGACCCAGATGAGCATTAACACCTCGCCGCCAGGCTCTTATGCAGCCATTAACATTATGTATTTAGAGCTTTCTTTCAGGTATCTTTGGCTTACAGAAAAATTAGAAGAGCAATGGACTGGGGATGTAGAGAGAGATTAATACTAACCAAGTGAGTTTGAAGGTATCCAAAAAGTCAAATCATTTCCAGTGTCTAAGAGGAGAAAAATTTTGAAATTTTATGAAATTCCAGGTAATTTCTGAAGTTTTGTTAGGCACCCTCCTCCATTGTCCTTAAAGATGTCCTCTTCCTGCAGCGAGAGACCATAAATGTGCAGAGCTCTGTAATGAAGTGTGTGATACATGGTTAAATTTAATCCCTTCATTTCCTTGGAAGGACGAACAAGACACGGCCCTTGCCCTTTTTCAGTATCTTTGTTAGATCACCATGGCTTACGGCTTCTTTCCTCTGTCTCATGACCGCCCGAAGCAGAGATGAGCTTTGACCTCCCCGATTGATTGGTATGCAGTGACTGTAATGTCCCAAGGTATTTGCCTTGGAATGGGGTAGAGTCTATGGGTCCAGAATGAGAGCCCTTTCCTACTCCCAGCTGTTTATTGATCTATGGCAGCACGCACGACGTGCCAGAGCCCTCAGTGACGGTTCCTCTGTAGACAGCTTGACAGTATGCAGAGCGGTTCTGGAGTGTGATCTCTGATCTAGTAGCTTGCTTATTAATCTCTCTATTGTGGTTATCTCTTCTTTCAGATCAATACTAGTATTTAACTTTGGGGGTTATTTTTTTAAGCTGCTATTGTTATGATGTAACAGCTCCAGTAATTGTGCAGTTGCTGGGATGCTAGTTGTGATTGCCAGCACCCTTTCTGGTGGTGTGTTCTCTGGAATCCCTTACCCCATATTTTTGCTCTGGATCCCAAATTCTAGTAGTACATAAAAATGTAAATTTCTGATTTCTTCCTTAAAATGGCAGATGGCATGCATAATGGTTACGTTGCTGGACTCCCCCACATAGTCGACTGTGGTCTGAGTCCCAGACCCGGCAGCTTAAAACTCATGCTGGGCGCATGTGTGTGCATGAGTTCCCAGCGGGGAGAACGGAGGAGAAGGGATTGCGGTGTGACCATCCCCTGGGGTGGGGGGTGATTTCTCACTTTCTGTCTCTCAGTCTTCCCCTGTCTCTTCAGCAAGTGCATGCACCCTATAGCAAAAATTTCTCTTTAAAAAAAAAAAAAAGAAAAGAAAAAGAAATGGTAAAATTTGGCAACATCGGTCTGGAATACTTGCATGGCTGTAGTACATGGAGCCGGGTTGTGGGTGTCCTCATGAGAGAGTGAGTCATAATACCGATTTGCCTCATTCTCACCCATCTTTGCTCATTGTCTGACCCCAGGGACATTTGAGGCCTCCCTCTGTTCCTCTCTTTGCCCCTGGATAGCCTTCTGGCTTTTAGGAAAATTGTCCTCAAAGAAGCAAGTGACAGTTTTGCCCCTTAGACTGCCCAGGTGTGAAGCCTTGGCCGCCTCTCTTTGTCAGTTTGGAGTGCAGCATTGTCAGTGACTTTAACGACCAAATTAGTGCTTAATTTTAGCGTGTATATGTGCTGCTGTATGAATCCTGTCACGGTAAAGGTGTCTTTATTGCTTAGAACCCTTCTAAAATGTTGAAGGTTAACTCTTCCCTTTTGACTCGTGGACAGTGGTGGATTAAAAATAGCTCTTCTGCTCTGTAGTAAATTTGCTCAAGTGCAGAAGTTATAATTAGTTTCTGCAGTAAGAGTCTTTGCAGCTCTGTGAGAGGGAACAGGTTGGCTAACTGGAACCATCCTTTCAGTTTTTCTACCACACCTATAGCAGTTGCTCAGAACAGGGCAGTTTTGTTTTGTTGTTTTGTTTTGTTTTATAAGAAATTTTTGATGTAGGGCATGTGCGCTTGCCTGAGACACAGAAACAGAGAGAGAGAAAGCAAGAGATCACCCCCTGGGGGGATGGCCACGCCACAATCCCTTCTCCTTCATTCTCTTCTCGGCATCTTGGGCACTCACGCACACGCGCCCAGTGTGAGTTTCAAGCTGCCGGGTCTGGGACTCGAACTGCAGTAGGTCATGTGAGAGTCCAGTGTCACAATCACTTTGCCACCTGTTGGCCCTGTGGTTTGTATTTTTTAAGGGTTGTGACAACAGAGAATGTATGATGGAGATTCTATGTGACCCTGAAATGTTTACTACTTTTTTTCACTTTGTTATATTGGGTTGTTGAAAAAGTCACGACAGGTTTTTGCATAGATAAATATGGAAAAAATAGGTCATGACTTTTCTGACAACCCAGTATATGCCTAAATAATTACTGTAGGTGGAAGCATCATGGTGCTAGGTCTGCTACCTGCTGTATAGGTCAGAATGATGGTGAAATGATTGAATTAGGCCCAGGCGTTGCTGCTGATTAATGTTTAATAAAATTAAGACGGACTTTGTGCTTACAAGTTTTTTTGAGAACTGCTTTGAATATTTCATTGAGCCTCTGTAGTTTTGTGTGATGTCAGGAGATTTTAGAATTAACAGAAAACATTGAAATCCTCTGTCTGTCTCCTGAATAAAGTATGGAGAGGAACGGAAATGAAACAGGTTTTTAGAACCTAGGTCTTTCCCAAACTGCCTCAATTGATTACTTAAAAACTATCCCAGATTTGAAACCAGGAGTACTAAAGTAGGGCAGTTAAGTCCGCTTAGTGCAGCTCCCAGCCCCTGGAGGGAGCCGTGAAATCTGTAGTTGCTATAATCTGTTCCTGAATGTCTGCATCTCTGGTTGTGGGATAATCGTACCTGTTTCATAAGGCTAAGAGAAAGAAATGAATATGTATTTGTAACATTTTTAAAACAGTGCCCAGCCCATAGCAGGTATATTAGTATTTGTTAAATAAATAACAAAGACAGTGACTAAAAGAATAATGATAGTTAGGTTTGTTAATAGGTACAAAAGTGTTGAGGAGTCATTGCCAGGGTTGACCATGGCAGTTAAAACATATATCACGGGGCCCAGCAGGTGGCTTGAAAATCATGCAGGGCACGTGTGCACGAGTGCCTAAAATCCTGAGAGGAGAATGGAGCACAAGGGATGTAGCATGGCCATCCCCTCTGGTGCGCGCTTTCTCACTTTCCCTCTCTGTCTTGTATCTCTCTGGCAAGCACACACATATGGCAAAAACCTAAAAACGAACCCCTCCCTGCAAAAGACACATATATAGAACTGGTCCAACAGTTCCTGATCCTTAAAGTACCAGGGGTGATATTTTTGGTACTTGAAACCTCATTTTCCTGATCAGGAGTACAGTAGTCCTGCAGTATCTGAGGGAGAGTGGTTTTAGCCCCTCCCCACCCTAGGCCCCTGCCGTGGATACCAACATCCAAAGCCCTCAAAATTCTGCTATAAAATGGAGTATTTGCTCCAACCTATGCCTGTACTCCTGTAGAGTCTACAACTGAGTGGACATGTGCTGAGGAGTGCGTCCTTAGGTGATTTGTTGTAGAGCGACCCACAGAGTGTACATACACCAACCTCGACATTGCTTAGCATGTACCTATTCCATAGGGTGTAGTCTAGTCACAGATGCGATCTGTCGTTGACAGAAATGTCACCATGTAGCACATGGCTTAACACCTAACGATGTAAGTGCTATAATACTTTCTAGTCTTACCGTAAATGCTATCAGAGTGAAATAGAGAGCTGGAGGGGTAAGGTGTATCTTAGGTAATTTTCTCCTGAGAAAATAGAATCCACTACTTGGTAGTGTAATCTAAAGAAAGTAGGTCAAATCTATTCATTGTTTTAGTGAGGATTCTGAAATTCTGACTCGAGACCGGCGACTTAGCAGTATTTGTGTTATTTTACTAAGTCTTCAAGGTATATGCATTGAGTAAGTTTGCATTTTGATGGGATGCTTTTATTTGGAGCTTAATTAAGAAAGTTGAATTTTATTTTTAATAGGCTGTTGTTTTCTTGTAGTTTGCAGTGTTGATGTGGGTCTTTACCTATGTTGGTGCCTTGTTCAATGGTCTAACACTGCTGATTTTGGGTAAGTCTATAAAACCATTGGAAAGAAAAGTTGCAGAGAAAAAAAGCTTGCGTGACAAGGAACTTAGACATTTAGTGGAGAATATTCTTATTTGCAAGAAAAATAGAGGATGTAAGTTTGAGCTTGTAATCTCAAGTAAGTTGCTGAAATGAATACTCTGTTTATTGAAGTACTACTCCAGTTCCTGAAGACTGCTCCAAATAACAGTGATAAACCAGATAAGATAAATGGTGGCCTCATCCGAGGGTGCAGTCACAAATCTAACCAGGAATTCCTGTATTTTATAAAATCTGTGTGATGTGGTCTGGAATTAGGAATAGTTCCTGCAGCCCTGCTCAGTGAAATGCATTCTCCTGGAGTGTCGCCTGAACATTAGACCTACCCAGGCGCGCCTCGTGCATTTATTCCCTCATTAAAAATATCCTGAATATCCTCAATTAAGCTAGTTGATAGCTTTGTCGTGTTTGTTCCCTAAAACATGCAAGTCTTGTCTTTTCTTCTTCCCTTTGCAGCTCTAATTTCACTCTTCAGTGTTCCTGTTATTTATGAACGGCATCAGGTAATTTCTTAACTGCTGACTTCAAGATTAGAGCCCACTCTATTGTGTGGGATTTACAAATGCATCAGTGCCAGTTTCCAAATCCTTATGAAAATGAGAAATTTGATGGTTTCTTAAGCCTTTAATTTGTTGGCACATAGTAATGATTAACAAGATTCTTTAGCAATGGTAATTAGCTAATAACTCTGTTGTATATCTCTTTCAGGCACAGATAGATCACTATCTAGGACTTGCAAATAAAAATGTTAAAGATGCTATGGCTAAGTAAGTATTTAAAAACTGCAGGGTAAGGGTAAGGTGTGCTGGATTTTGTAAAAGAGTGCATTATTACATTTTCTTGCCATAGGCATAATGGGCAACAAATCTCCATTAGACCATAAGTGCAATATCGTAGTTACCGACATTTGGATCATAAATTTCTAAGTTTGCTATATGTATTTAAGGCTGGGCTTAAATCTAATTCATGAGGCCCAGGTTGCAAAATTATATTTTATAATTTGGCAACTTTAGGGTATCATTTCTTATAGGATGGCATCTTAGAGGGAGAAAACAAAATATTTAGAAATTTAAAATATTTACATAGACGTTTCTCTCTCTTTTTTATTTGTAGAATCCAAGCAAAAATCCCTGGATTGAAGCGCAAAGCTGAATGAAAAGCCCAAGATACTTAACAGTAGGAGTTCATCTTTCAAGGGGATATTCATTTGATTACACGGGGGAGGGTCAGGGAATTATGAACCCTTGACATTGCAGTGCAGTTTCACAGATCTTTATTTTTAGCAAAGCACTGTTTGAGGAAAAAATGACCTGTCTTGACTGCCATGTGTTCATCATCTTAAGTATTGTAAGCTGCTATGTATGGATTTAAATCGTAATCATACTTGTTTTTCCTTTATGAAGCACTGGTGAATAAATGATCTGAGAAAGCTGTATATTACACTTTGTTGCAGGTAGTCTTGCTGTATTTTGGAAAGTTGCAGAGACGGTGGAGCTGAAAAAAATAACCCTTTTCACAGTTTGTGCACTGTGTATGGTCTGTGTAGATTGATGCAGATTTTCTGAAATGAAATGTTTAGACGAGATCATACCATGAAAGCAGGAATGAAAAACCTTGCCTTTCTGGTATGTTCTAGGTGTATTGTGAATTTTACTGTTATATTAATTGCCAATATAAGTAAATATAGATTATATATATATATCTATATATAGTGTTTCACAAAGCTTAGACCTTTACCTTCCAGCTGCCCCACAGTGCTTGATATTTCAGAGAGTCATTGGTTATACATGTGTAGTTTCAAAGCACATAAGCTAGAAAAAGAAAATATATTTCTAGGCGCACTACCATCTGTTTTCAACGTGAAACAATGCCATGCACATAGGACTCCAACATCAACTTCATTGCACAGACTTATTGTAGTTAATTTTGTCACAAACTGAATCTATGGACTGACTCTAATGCTTCCAAAAACGTTTGCAAATATCAAACATTGTTATGCAAGAAATTACAAAATGAAGATTTATACTATTGTGGTTTAAGCTGTACTGAACTAAATCTGTGGAATGCATTTGTGAACTGTAAAAGCAAAGTATCAATAAAGCTTATAGACTTAAACGTGTGTTTGATATTTTGGTTTTGCGGAACTGCACAGATGAATAGTATACACTGAACGTGGATTTTACTTCAACCAGTGAATGGTCATTTGAGCTAGAAAGGTTTTCCAGCTCATGATGTTTACTTTGAAAACAAATGTCAAATGATGAACATGTTTACATAATCAAATTTATTTGCCACATACCAAAATGTTTTTAAATAATGTATTTTTATACTTCGATAACTGAAAATAAATTCATGCACCAATATTTTAACATATAGTAGAATACAGTGCAGGATTTATGAACATACATAAAGTCATACCATATAAATGTTTACAAATAAGATTTAAGAAGTTTTCTTGACACAGACACTATTGCTCTTTAAATATGGTTGTACACATCATTGATCAATTCATTGTTCTTCCCTATGGTTATTTCAATGCAAGATCCAATCAGTAAGAAAGGTTGGAAGTACAATATAGGCAGACAAAGTTATCACTCAGCATCACCAGTCACATGGTTACAGAAAACAGAATTAGGACTGCACAGGGACTCTATTGTGGGCCCAAGAACCTAGAGTGGGTTAACATAAGGCATTAATAAGTTGGCATATAAAAAATAGCTTAATGAGTGATCTAATCCATTGAGAATGCTGAAGCACTTCTGTGGTAAATGTTCATCTATTCTTTAGTTGAAAATGCTTCATTTCACCTTTTCTCTAAACTGACAAGTACAAGTAGCCAGCAACTCAAGATCTAGAATTTAGTTCCCTGACTAGAGGACTAACTGGTGTCTACGTGACCAGAGCCCCAGTCCCTGCCCACCTTCCTTTCAGTGGGCGCTGTCAGCCCCGTCCTGTGGTCAGTGGCTGGCTGTGTGGGAAGTGTGACCAGTGGGGCTTAGGGATGGTTCTGGTTAATATTATCCAAGTCACATTTCCAGCTCCAAGGACCTCTAAACTAATGAGTTCCACACAGATTTGTTTTAATATGGACTTGACCGGGCTAGCTCACCTGAAGCAAATGAACGGAGTCAAATCAACCCTACTCTGGGGCTGAGGAACCAAGGTGCAGCCTCAGGATGCCTTATTTACTACCATTTTAAAATTGGCTAAGATAAACCAGCTCACCCTCCTGGATCTACTGGAGCCCCCCTCCCCCCTCCATTTTGTAGTAAAGGTTTGTCTTATTTGAATTCTATTTTGGATCTTGCAGGTTTGGCACTAAACATAATGAAAACCCATCTAGCCCCTCCTGAGCACAAGTTCCTTCGCTGCTCACCTATAACCAGTACATTTCCCAAGCAGGTAACTGATGTCTTTCATGTAGGAAGGGCTGGACATAGACACAGGACACAGGCGACAGACTATCTGCTAAGGGTCCTGCAGGCCTCCTCAGTTTTGAGTTTTAGCACCAGATGTGAAAAGGAGATCATTTGTGGAGGTGAGGCAGCAGCCCACACAACTGGAAACTCTCAAAGGCACTTAATGGATATAAAACTTTGCAAATGAAATGTTACAAAATTAATTTTCTCAACTCGTTTATACATGGCTCATTTGGTTTTGAAAGCTAAATGTGGAGAACAGAGGCTATCGATATTTCTAGGAGTACTTCGTTGCATCTAACTTAAGCTGTCTCATTCAACTTATTTGTAAAAATGAACATTTTTTGAAGTATATAGAAACATAATAGCAAAACATCTTTTGTAAAAGTTTTTGATGCAAATTAAAAGCTACATATTGGTTAGGGTAACTGAGGCTTTAAAATTTTGTCAGTGGGCTACATTGTCAGATAGGACGTGTCAGTGTAGTTAGTGTAGTTTAGTCTCAGGAACAGAGGCGAGCAGTCTTAACCTTAGAACTGACCTTCCTTCTCGGCGTCACAGTTTTGGAGTGTCCAGACTACGGAGCGGTACCGCGTCCCGAACATTTGAGCTTGTGCGTCCCCGCAGCAGCATCGTAGGCATTCCCCAGCAGCTGTGGTGAGGAGGCGCCGGGCACTGCCTTTGCAGCACTGGGCAGTAGCAGCAGCAGCAAAATTGTAAGAGGCTTCTGGCAATTACAGACATCGCCACACGAACACGCTGGAAAAGCAGACCAGGCAGTCACAGCGTGTGGCGGACATCACATTTTCATTGAGCAAAAAGCAGTCTTGCAAGGTTAAGTCAGGGTCAGGTGACTTATGGAACATCGTTTTTATTTCAAAAAGCAAACCAGAGACCTTACTACCCATTAAAAGTCTACTCTTTATTTCGAAAGGCCTATTGTTTTTGTTTTGTTGGGCTTTGACTCCACAGCTTGCATGTCTGAATGTGGTCAGGGAGGACTTTTGGCAACTTGACGCTGTCCCTCCTGTTACTATTGAAGAGGTTTTATCAGCTCCACTTGAGTCAGAGAGCCCTGTCAAGTGTTTAGCACAGAGCCAGGGATCAGGGTATACTCCCAGGCCTCAAAGGCCTACAGAGCCTGCACTTTCAGCTTACTTCTGCGCTTTTTGTAGCGCATGGAACTCACCTCGTATCTCCTACGCTGGGGTGAGCAGTGTGCACATGCTGCTTGTTCTAGCTTGGTCACTGTCTGGTGCTCCCTGTTTACACTCCACGGGGAGCTGTCAGCACTGGCTCTGAGTGCCAGCAGTGGTTGGCACGGCAGGCTGGAGATGGTGCCCCCAGCCAGGCCGTCAGAAAGCATCCTCGTGGCCATTTCCTACACAATACTTTTGAGAAGGAAGGAGACTGACATTTCCTTTCTCCTTAACTCAGAGCACCAAGAAATCTTAGAGTGCACGCACTGCTTTCTCCTATTCCCCAGTTTTCCTTGGGGCAAACTTAAGCCAGAATCTGTGCTGCAGTCATACCCTCCCACCACATTGGGCATGGAGAGACCAGTGAGTTGGGCCCCGTCTCCTTCACTGTTAAGGAATGCTTCTGAGTGAGAGAAGAAAGCTGCCGACTCCAGGACGGTGAAGAGGCCAGGGACTGGTGGGGCAGGCTGTGGGGCAGGCTGGTGGGGCCTCTGGGAGCCGGTACCAGCTTCCCCAGCTGAGCTCGCGCAGAGCAGTGCACTGTTTCACACAAAGGTTAGGAGCTGCCTGCCCCAGCTCAGGGTCAGACGGCTGGATGGGGGTCCCCTCCTGCCACCTGCCAGCACCGGGCCTATCCGCGTCACCTCTCACCTGGCCCTAAAAGGTGACCTCGGGCCAGCACTTGCCCTCTGTGTTTCTTAGGATGTCTGTGGTCTGTTTAAACACTTAGCTGTGGCTTAGTCCTGCCTCTTAGGAACACCGGTGAATTTCTGTTCTAACCCACTTGTGCGCTGACCCCATGGCTGTAGCCATCTCGGCTCTCACCGGCCTGCCCCTTTCCCCAGCAGTGCTCAGAGTGCATGTCACATCCCTTGGCTTCTTGCCAGTCCAAACACAGTCTCTGGGGACCCTGGCCCATGGGGGTTTGGGCTGAGAGCCTGCCTTGTCCATAGTGAGTCAGGGTTTCCCGTTCACTCCCACACTGACCCTGCCCCGCCCCGGGAGAGGCCAGCCCAAGGGCGCCTGGGGTGGGGAGCCCAAACAGACGGCTCAGGTTAGTACCTGCAGTCGTCTCCTCCAGTGCTGACCACGTACTTG
This sequence comes from Tupaia tana, assembly GCA_026018925.1. Classification (NCBI taxonomy): domain Eukaryota; kingdom Metazoa; phylum Chordata; class Mammalia; order Scandentia; family Tupaiidae; genus Tupaia; species Tupaia tana. The sequence goes on from JAKSZU010000003.1 coordinate 179,725,306, forward strand.
TCATCGTAGGAGAATCGGATGTTTGTCACGTGAGCCGAGTGACCAAAGTAACGCTTGTGTTTGGCCTATGAGCAAAAGCACATGGAAACAGCTAAGAGGCCTGCCCCTCCCAGGGCTCAAAACCTCCCAGAACCTTCCTTCACTTGGGGGAGGCCCCTTTGGTCTGCACATCTGTCAGCCAGCACCGCCTGACTTGGCCTCATTCCTGCCCCACTTCTGGCCATTTTGCCTGTCTCTCCCCTCCCTTTTCCTGGGTTCCAAGACTGCCCCTCCAGAAGGAGATGACATTGCTAATCTCCACAGGACTGGGACAAGAGCCTCTATCTCCCAGGGGGCCACCTAGGTGTGACCACGTGCCCCACGGGCTGCAGAAGAGAGCCTGGAGGTAGTGCAGGGAGGTCTCCGCGGAAACTCACGAATTTTTCTGTGCATGGAAAATCAAAGAGCTTCACCAGCCCAAAGTCATCTCCGGTGACAATGTTCAGGCCGGCGTGGGTCACACATGCGCAGTTGACATCAGCCTTGTCTGCGTTCCGTGGCCAGATTCCAATGACTTCATCTCCCAGAATGCTGTTCCAACAGGAAGAAGTGTTAGGAAGACATAGGAGAGGTTTCTGTCATCCCTCCCAGGAAGAAGGGGGGAAGGTGATGCAGCTCCTATGACATGACACCAAGTCCCCTCCCCTCTGTATACTTGTGTCCTGGTGTCTGCCTCAGTCCCCTAGACTCCAAAAAGAAAAGTGACTCCCATTTTTTATATTCCCCCTCTTCCCTAGAGTCCTGAATATGTGATTGTGGAAAACAAATGTGAGGGGCTCCTCCCTTGATTTGGCAAGCATTGTTTCTTACTCTGCTAACAAGAGGTTCGAACCCCCTCTTCCCTTCCTCTGGTGACTGGAGGCCTCGTGCACCTGGGCTTGGCTGAGAGGTGGTTTCCCTTTGAATTTGCTGGACGTGGCTGGGACTCATGGGAGAGATTAAACAGAAAGGGACCCTGCATTTCAGAAGCCCAGGTCAGATCAACACCAGTGGCTGCACTGGTGCCAAGAAGCCTCCCACCCTCACCCCCAAAAGAAGAGTTCATCTCTGAGCATCCTCAGGCTGCACGCAAACCCGGAGGCTGAGCCTGGGACAGGAGACTGCCTCCCTCGTGACTCCTCAAGCAGTATTTTCCTCCAGTCACCTTGTCCAGGAGGCCCAGGTGATCTTCTCAATGACCATGGCTTCGGTTACCTGCTTCCCCAGGGGGACCTCATGCACTTGACGTTTGTAGGCTCCTGTTGACACCTGCAGGCATAAGGAGCCCATGCTCATGGACTTTCCTCTTCATCCCGAACACTCCCCACTCAGTGTTCTGCTTCCCAGCCGCTGGCCCAGCCCCTATCCCTAGGGCTTTCCTCCAAACCAAGCTCAGCTCCAGGCTGCAAAGCCTGTGGCCAGTTCGCAGGAAAGCTCCCACGAGAAGGGCATTTCCCACTCATTTTCTTGCTGCTCCCCAGTCAGAGCAGCAGTTCTCCACATGTGGCTTCTGACCAGCATCATGGGTGTCATCTGGAAACTTGTTAGAAATAAAAATTCTGGGCCAGCAAGTGGTGTGGTGGTCAAGATGCAAGACTTCCACACGGCTGACTGCGATTCAAGTTCTGGACCTGGTGGCTTGCGTCTTCACTTTCTCTGTCTCTCTCTGCTATGGGCATGTGCCCTATAACAACAACAAAATTTTTTAGAGTAATACTAAATGAAAGTATTGGGCCCCAGCCTAGGTCTACCAGATTTAGACCCCTTGAAGTCGGCCCCAGCAATCCGTGATTTATCAAAGCCTCCAGATGATTCTGAGGCAGGAATCCCTCTTAGGGAACCAGCGTCCTTAGGAATAGAGGGAAGGCAAGTTTTCTTAATGATGGCAGCTGATGGAGGTGAATTTAAAAGTGTCGCCCCTGCTTCTCTGGAAGTCCAGAGGAAACTGGCCACTTTTCCTGCTGTCAAGGACATTTGCTAGCAGATGGCCTGGCCTACGTCTGCAGCCCCTGACCCCTTCTCTGCCCCCAGCCTCGCTGCCCTCTTCCTTCTGCCTTCTGTTGGAGTGAGCGGGGATCTTCCCCACCTCGGGGCTGTCACGCAGATGGCCTGGAACAGTGTTCCCACCCCTCTTTGCTGGCTAACTCCTACACATCCTACAGACCTCAGCTTAAATATCACTTCTCAGAGAGGAAGTGGATCTAAATTGAGCGCCTTGTGAAATGCTCCTCAGTACCCTGTACTTTTCCTTCTCAGTACATAATTACAATTTGTAATTATGTGTATTTTGTGACTGTTTCATGCTTGTCTTCTCCATTTTAGAGCAAGCTCCAGCAGACAGGGCCAGGCCTACTTTGCCATCTAGAAGCCTAGCACAGTGCCTGGCTCGGTATGTATTTGAGGAATGCCTGTGAGCACCCTCCTTTCACAGTGACTAACTCCAGGCTAGTTTGCAAATGTGTAATATTTGCTGAGTGCTAGAAAAATCTATTCTGTGGTAGCTGGCAGTCTCACAGGCAGAACCCCACTCTCCCCCTTGCCCGAGCCAATTCCTCCAGGACCCAGTGATGAGCTCTGACTCCGGGCTCCTGTGTGGAGCCAGGTTCCCAGTGCAAAGAGGCCACACTATTCATTTAAATGACGTTTGTAGGCTCCTATTGACAAACATCCAAGAGCATGGTCTGTGAGGCTTCTGGGGCTGCTCAGGCATGGAGGCTGCTCTGTTGACAGGAGCCTACAAACGTCATTGAATATGAAGAGCATGACCCCTCCACACTTGGAACCTGGACTCTGGAGAGTTCATAAGAAAATACCTAAACTGAGGGTTAGTGGAGAGGGTCCACAACAAGCCCTAGCCGGTGAAATAACTAAACCAAGGGCTAATGAAAGGGCCGGGTAAGTCCCCACCATAAACCTTTACAGCACAAGGAACGCCACCAGCAGTAGGTAAGGGGAAAATGTTCCATCTCTCCTGTGGCACCACCGCTGGCAGAGCTGCCAACTACCCCCATCTAGACCTGAGCTTAGAGTTTCTCATTACCCTCTCCCTATGACCAAAACCATAAGAAAGAGGTCCTCCTGGGCCAGCAGGTGGCACAGAGGTTAAGGCAGCTGGATCCCACATGGCCGACCACACGCTTTAAATCACAGACCCATGTGCATGTGTGTCCAAAATCTTGAGAGAATAGGGGAGAAGTGACTACGATGTGGCCATCCCCCTGGAAGGTGATGTCTCACTATGTGTGTCTCTCTGGTGAGCGCATGTACCTACAGAAAACTAAAAGAGAGAGAGAGAGAGAGGGGCCCTCCCTGCCTTGAGGTGTGGATCTGCTCAGGTCTCACCCTGACATTCTGGTCTGAGCCCTAATAACCTAGCTTCTGCTTGCACTCCTGCCTCTGGTGAATATTTTACCACCTATGTGCCAGCCCCACTACAGACTCCACATTTGAGTATGAATTCATATTCATATACCTTTAAAAAATATTGTGGCCACTCCACACTTTTGAAATGATAAGTATAAGGAGGACACAAGGCTTAGGTGTTGCCTAAGAGAATAAGAAAATAGGAAGCTTTGAAGAGCAGGCGATGAGGGAAGGAGTAACGACTAGAGCTTGGCCTAGAGTCTTGGAGTGCGGCTGTAGGAAGCTAAGAGCCGCGACTAGAGCTTGGCCTAGTCGTGCAGGTGGAGTGCGGCTGTACGATACTGGAGCCTCGTGGGAGGCCCAGGTTTGAGTCTGAGGTTGACCTGAACATGACCACCTGTGACCCTGGCTGGTGGGAAGCCAGGCAGAGGATCACAGCATGGTGAGAACCTGCTGAAGGTGCCTGTCTGTATGTCCCACTTTAAGAAATTAAATAAACTTGGGACCAGCAGTTAGCACAATGGCTATGTTGCTGAACTCCCATGTAGTCGACTGTGGTTTGAGTACCTGACCCGGCAGCTTAAACTCACACCGGGTGCGTGTGCGTGTGTGCCCAAGGTCCCGAGAGGAGAATGGAGGAGAAGGGATTGCAGCGTGGCCATCCCCCCTGGGGGGTGATTTCTCACTTTCTGTCTCTCTGTGTCTCTCTGTCTTTCTGGCAAGCACACGTGCCCTATAGCAAAAACCTCTCCAAAAAAAAAAAAAAAAAAAAGTAGAAATTAAATAAACTTTAAAAGAAAAAAGACTAGGGCTTATTTTTCCTTACTAGAAAGTTTACTATTTTAAATTATATTTCTTCAAATGCTCTAATCCTCTCTCCACATTTATAAAATAGGGAAAAGGTAACAATACTTAAAGGGTTCCTGTGAAGAGTAAATAATTTTTCCTGCTTTTCTTACTAGAAAGTAACTATACTATTTTAAATTATATTTCTTCAAATGCTCTAATCCTCTCTCCACATTTATAAAATAGGGAAAAGGTAACGATACTTAAAGGGTTCCTGTGAAGAGTAAATAAGCACTCTGCATGGCCCGACACAGTGAGTACTCAGAGTAAACCACCGTTTCTGTTACTGTTCTTACTGGTTGCCCCACACAGAAGTAAACCTGAAGCATACCTGAATGTATTTGCTATCCGCAGAAAAATCCATCTGAATGACAAAGCTTGGGATATCTTTGCAGTAGCCAATGCGGTTCAGACTTGTGCCCTGAGTGAGGTCATAGAAGTCAACTGTGTGTTCAGAGGAACCAACGGCTAAGAATCGGTTGTCTGGGCTGATTCTAGAAAAAGCAATCCAAGGGCATGGTCTGTGAGGCTGCTGGGGCTGCTCAGGCATGGAGGCTGCTCTGGGATGGGCCTCGCAGGCCCAAAGTCCAACACTGTGGAATTCAACCATCTCAAACCCCAGAGGTCTATGACCTTCTGTAGGATAACCCATTAGAAGTAGTTTTTACCACATTCATATAAAAATAAGTAAAGACATGTCTGAAGAGGAACGTGGGAGAGGGGGTCCTTTCACAGTTGGCTTGCTGAGTGACAGCCGTGTTCTCCACCCCAGCCGTGGCCCTCCAGGAATGGGAGTCACCCGTAAAGACAATGCTCCTTTGCTGCTCCCTCCCACACCACCACTTACACACCTGATGTCTTGGATAGCAGACTTCCGGTCTCGTTTTTTCCCCCAAATTTTGAGGCTATTCACCAACAAGATGACAAACTCGCCGTTCTTCATGCCAATGGCCACCATCTCCCCATCGGGGCTGTAGGCCGCGCACCGGGCTGCGTGGCCCAGGTTCACCTTGTTCAGCAGCTTCTACATGGACACAGTTTGGAAAGCCCCTGAGCCCCTGGCCTCCTCAGCTGGTCTTCAGAGGACACCTTGCACCAGGCTGGAGCAGGTGGCTGCCTCTGCTGCCCACTCAGGCCACTGTCTGCTGTTAGAGGAGCTGTCCCTTGGGTAGCCTAAGTGGGCAGGATGCTGTGTCAGAGCAGCGTGGGGAACAGGTTTCAGGGCAGGGTACAGCAGACTTTTTGTAAGTGGTTGGGTAGTAAATCTTACTGACTTTTGGGCCCTATGGTCTCTGAAGCAATGACTCAACTCTGTGGTCTCTATCGCAACTACTCAACACTGCCAACGCAGCGCAAAAGCCAGCATGGACACATGGCCCAGCGTGGCTTGATCTGCAGAAAGTGGCAGCAGGCAGATTTGGCTCTGGAGCAGCAGATGGCCAGCCTCTTCTTTAGGGAAACAGATATGAGTGTCGGCATCTGCTGGTTCAAATCCTGAATCCTGGCTGTCACCTATTGGCTCGGCAAGTCTGGGTTGTAAAGGAGCAATATTAATATTGCTTGCAAGGTTATTAAAAGCATTAATTCTACTGTACATGAAGCACCTGGTACACGATAGTATTCAATAAATGATAGCTGATTTTATAATAAATTTTATAGATTTTATAATAAAAATGATGATAAGAATTTAAGAGTGGGACAACCACACACTTAGGCTTCAGCATGCAGGTTCTTTCACCCTTACACCAAAAATATAGCTCAAACATTTGTTAACTGTTTAGAAATAAAACTGGATATTTTAATGATCAGAACTTAAGTACTTGTTTTTAATATTGGGTGAGGCTTAATAACTTTAATCTTTTTTTTTAGACTATTCCTTGCTATTTTGCATTTTTATCCCAGATGAACTTTAAAATTGTTTTCCCCTATTTTAAGAGGAGGCTTGTTGGGATTTTGATGGAACTACAGTAGCCTATTTTGAAACATTTGACATTTTAAATAATTTTTGTCTTCTCATCCAGAGAAGAGGTGAAATTGTCTGCTTTTTAGGTTTTGTGTTTTTCATGACAAGAACAATCACTCTCAATTACATTATTCCTGCACTGTAATATTGAAAGGTGGGCATTCAGCTAAAAGGTAGACCGGATGTGTGTGAGCGGGACTTCCTTTATCATTAGGCCCTGCAACTTCACTGCCCCACACCATCGCTGGCTTCTGGCTGGCGACGTCCCTCGTTCAGCCCCTGCCCCAGCTGGCGGTCAGCCCCTCACCTTGTCAGCCAGGTCCCAGATGCGGGCGGTGCCATCGTTGCTGGCAGAGATGAAGATGTCCTTGGAGGGGTGTGTGGCCAGGCCCCAGATCTCCCCCTCCATGTGGCCATCGATCAGGATGTTGGAGGCAGCATTTTTTTCACCGACTTCAATTATTTCTCCATCTTTGGTTCCCACTAAAATTTTCCCCTAGTGTAATCAAAACACTATTAGAAAAAGGACAAATACCGTATGAGTCCACCCGTATGAGGGATCTAGAGGAGTCAAGTTCATACAGACAGAAAGCAGAGCTGTGGGTACGAAGGGTGCGGAGAGGGGAGGGGAGTTATCATTTAATGAGTGTAGAGCTTTGGTTTTGCGGGATGATAGCAGTTCTGTGGGTGGACGGTAGTGACGGTTGCACAATGACGTGCACTAAATTATACGCACAAAATGGTAAGTGGCATTGTGGCAAATTTTACCATCATTTAAAAAAAATTTTTTTTAAAATACCATTAAGTGGGGGCATGGTGATTAAGGTGGCTGAATCCACACAGCCAACTGTGTGGTTCGAGTCCCAGACCCCATAGCTTGAAAAACATGCATGGCGTGTGAGCATGAGAGCCCAAAACCTTGAGAATGAAGAAGGGATTGTGGCGTGGCCATCCCCTTTGGGGGTGCTTTCTCACTACCCCCACCCTCTCTCTGTGAGCTCGAACATCCCAGAGGGGAAAGAAAACACCATGAGAGAAACAGGGATGTGCCTTGGCTGCACTGACAGGAACACGCGGAGGCCGAGCAGTGGTCTTTCGGTTTCTGTTGTTTATCGTTTTATTATACTTTTAAAAAAGTTTTAGTTTCTGGTTTACATTTCATCATTGCACATCTTTGTGGGGGAGGGTTTTTCCCCCCTAACTAAACTGCCTATCCTTATGCAATCTCCACCTCCTCAGCGTGTCTCTTCCCACGAGTGGCCAGCGGCAGTGAGGAGCGCAGCAGAGTGCCTGCCAGCCCCTGCTCCAACATTCCCAGGGCCACACTTCCTGCAGAGCGGGACGGCCCCATCTGTTCTTAGCTCAGACTCTTAGTAGGTTCTTCCGTCCACTGAACAAAAATCTCCTTCTGATGGTTTCTAGGTTTGGGCCTAGCCTTGTCTTCACCTCCCACTATCATTCGTCCAGATGACTGTCAGTTAACCAGTTACAAAACAGAACTCCCCGTTTAGAGTCACGCAGACTGCAGCCAGGTGTGCCCTGCTCAAGGCGCACATCTAGAATGCCAAGTCTCACAGACACCAGCTCAGAGCACGAGCACGGGCAGTCAGTGCAGCTCCACTGGCTTGTTCACATCACACCTCTGGGCGGATTTAAAACAAGGAAAAGAAAAAGGGCGGGGGGGGGGGGGGGATGGACACACGCAGGTCAGGGCCCCATCCCTGAGCTTTTTTTTTTTTTTTTTTTAATTTTGCCAGAGGGCATGGACACTTGCTGGAAAGAGAGAAATCAAGACAGCACTGCCTATGGGGGTTGGTCATGCTGTAATCCCTTCTCCATTTCTCCCTCTCGGGGTTCTGAGCACGCACGTGCAGGCACCCGGTGGGTTTTTCAAGCACAGGTCCAGGACTGTGAACTGTGTGGTCAGCCGGCCACATGGGATCCAGCTACCTCAACCACCACACCGCTGGCTGGCTGGACATCACTGTTTTCAAAACTTATTTCTGATACTCAACCAAAGTATGAGTTGAAAACCTATGACATTCAGTCAGTTTGGTGGCCCCTACTGTCCCCATTCCCGGTTGTGTGACCTCGGGCCTGGGTGAATTACTTACAATCTCTGCTGCTGAGGTTATTACCTATCATAACGGTAGCACCTCCCAGATGTGGCTATGTTCTAGGTGGGCAAAATCGAAGGCACTGACGTGGATAATGCATGTGATGCTCATAACCATGTCATAACAGACCTGTGTGCAGGACACAGGAAGGTGACAGAACACACCCAAGGTCACACAGCTGGTTCTTCTTGGGGAATCACAGGTTGCACCCAGGCCCACCCGACTGGCTCTGCCGCCACAGCATCAGTCACACCGGGAAGCCCATGTTAAGGATTACCCAGACCAGCGCCGGGAAGGACCCGGCCAGGAAGGTGCTGCCTACCCTCTCCCTGGCCCAGCCCCAAGAGGACAGCCCATGCGGAGGGGAAGGCCGCGTGCTCACTTTGCCGCGACACACGGAGCGCACACACTCCACCAGCTGCCCCGTCTCCAGCTGGAAGGCCCGGCAGCGCTTCATCTCCTGGTCCCACAGCTTCACGGCACCTCCTTCTTTGGTCCTGAACAAGATGGAGAGGCCCTCAGCCTGTGAGCCCCATCCTGAAGCTCCCAGGACCTGCCCTCCTTTCTTCTTCAGCCAACAATGTCAGAGCCGCTCAGGGCCAGCAGGACAGACCACCGGGTTCTGGACCCCTGGCGGCGGGGAGGACCCTTCTCAGGCCCTGCTGGGGAGCGCCACAACTTCTGAACTTGCAGGTTTCTAAGACTACTGTCTCGGGAGGAAAGACAGTGAAAGCAGGAAAACCAGATCGTGTTTTTATTTGATGAGAAGACAAGAGGAATGTTACTCCTGCCTTCACATCTTTCCTGTCCCCACTGGAATCCTGTTCCCTCTCTCACTTGTCCTTCTTCCATTCTCCCACAGACCTACTGAGGACTTTCTATGAACAGCAACATCACTGCGGTTTATTCGAGAATGCCTCCCAGGGACCAGCAGTTAATGTAATGGCTATGTCGCTGAACTCCCACGGAGTCGACCGTGGTTCAAGTCCGGACCTGGTGGCTTAAACTCATGCCGGGCACATGTGCGTGCATGCCCAAGATCCCAGGAGGAGAATGGAGAAGGGATTGCGGCGTGACCATCCCCCTGGGGGGTGATTTCTCACTTTCTGTCTCTCTGTCTTTCTGGTGAGCACAGGAGCCCTATAGCAAAAACCTCTCCCAAAAAAGAACGCCTCCTAGTTCTTCACTACCACAAACCACCTCTCCACTTTTCTCTCGGGTGTTTTAAGCTGGGGCCCTCTTGGCGAGATGGCCAACTGATCTCTCTAATGCAGGAAAAATCGGAGAATGATGATCTGCTTCTTTGCCATCTGTGTGACCTTGGGTGTGTTCCAGAACCTTTCTGTGTCCTGCTCGCAGGTCTGTTGTGTCAGGTTCTCCCACGACAAAAGCAGAAGACAAGTTGCTCCCAGAGGAGCTTCCACTTACGGCCGTTCCTTTCCCCCGGTCACTATGAGCCCATCCCGAAGGGTCGTGTACATCGTGAACACGGGGCCGGTGTGAGCCTTGGCCACCAGGCGGATGAGGAAGTGGTCCTTCCAGACGTACACATCTCCATTGATGGCACCCGTGAAAGTGAGGTTATTCTGTAAACAAGAGGACAGCTTCCACACCAGGCACACGAAAAATGGGTCCTTTCCTAGCCACCCACTCCTTTATTGACGAACCAGAGTCAAAGAACCGGACTGTGTAGTCAATCTCTGCTACAGAGAGCAAAGAATTTGCATAAAAAAATCACACAGCGTACAATAAGGCAGTCGCCTGGCTCTGAGATTCACTGTATTTAGTTGACTCGGGTGTTTCACTTTCCCTCTAAGCACAGCTCTGTGGTGACAAGGACTTCAGGTGAGCACACCCCAGGTGACAGAGCCCCGCTCCTGTGGTTCATCTATGGCATGGATAAGTCTACACCTGGAGGACCAAGAGCTGACTTTGTTCCAGAATGTCCCCAAGGGAGCTTGCATTGGCTGGAGGCACCCCACAGCCCACTGAAGGGTGGCAGTTGGGGGATCTGTAGCATAAGGCCAAGAAGAAAAATCTACTTTCAAGTGGGAACAGCTGTTTCCAGCATCCTCTGGGGCCATCTTACCCCAGATATGGCTTGCAAGTCAGGGCCTGCCTCCAGAACAAGGAACTGGTGGTGGTGGTCCTGCCTTTTCTGATTAACGTTTTCAGGGGGAAATATAGCCAACACACTCATCTGTGCTAAGGAAAAGCAATAGTGGATGCAAATAAGCCAGTAGAAGAGAGAATGTGGAAATGGCTGCCAGCTTCTTGGCCAAACTCCCTCTGCCCCATGCTCATACCCAGGGACTCAGGGCCCCCTTTCAGGAAGCATCTGCTGGGACTCACAGCACCGAAGGCCACAGAGAGCATCGTCTGCATTTTAGCAGCCTCCATGGACCCGATGACACCTTTCTTGTAAAGCAGGGCGCTGCCTGCCAGGGTCCAGAACTTCATGTGTTTGACCCCGACAGATACAAACTGAGTGTCTGAGTCAGGGCGAAATTCCACCACAAATATGCGCTCCAGGTGACCCCCTCGGCTGGCAACCTTGGCACCTGTGTAGGCAACAGAGTCTGGTGAGGCCAGGGAGGGGAAGCTGCATCCCAGGCTAGCTCTCTATCCCAGCAAGGCTTGGGCACACTTCAGGGATCTTTACTAGCACCTTGTCTCCTGAAGGCATGACCCCCAAGGCTGTGTGTGTTGCGGAGGAGTCTCGGAAGTTTCCAGAGCAGCAGGTGTAGTAACCAGAACCCTTCTACCCAGGCATCCATGAACACAGCGGGAAAGGATGGTCCACAAGATGGACAAAGGCAAATGGCATAAAAGACATCCCCCATCTCCCCACCCCCAACCCCATCCCCGGGCTCCGACACTAATGCTCGCCCCCACAGGAAGCCAACCCCTCTCCTAGTACGTCACAGGGGCCCACATTCCCTCAGAGGCTTTCCATTTGCTCACTGCTCTCCAAGATTCTCTAAATTTATCTTCTTAAAAAAATTCCCCATATTCATTATTTTATGCTTTATGTTTAATATTTTTAGTTTTTTTTTTTTTTTAAGAAGTTTTTGCTACAGGGTACACGCGCTCGCCCGAAGCACAGAGAGAGACAGAAAGAGAGAAATCAGCCCCCCCCCGGGGGGGGGGGAGGATGGCCATGCAGCAATCCCTTCTCCATTCTCCTCTCGGGATCTTGGGCACACATGCGTACGTGACCAGCGTGTGCTGGGTCCAGGACTCAAACCGCGGTTGACTATGTGGAAGTCCAGCGATGTAGCCATTATGCCATCAGCTGGTCCCAATATTTTTACTTTTTATATTTAATTACTAGCTTTCCCCTCAACCCCATTTATTTATGTTTTTGACTGTCTCCTGAGATTTACTTAACCTTTGTTTTAATCAAATTCCATCTCCATTTATTTATTATAAAAAATACATTTATTTATTTAATTTTATTTGTCATTATTATTATTTTATAATTTGCTACAGAGCACATGCACTCACCAGAGAGAGAGACAGAGAGGTGGGGGAGGAGGGAGTGAGAAAGCAAGCTACCAGGTCCAGGACTTGAACTGCAGTTAGCCATGTGGGAGTCCAGCACCTTAACCACTGCGCCACCTGCTGGCCTCTCCACCATTTACTTGTAAAACAACTTTGGACAAGTTATTTAACCTTTCTGGGCCTCAGTTTCCTCATCTGTAAATCAGAGATAATAATATTGAATAGTTTCTATTTGATAAGGTACTGTGACAATTGAAAGAACTGAGAGGGCAGGCAGGTGGCGTGGTAGTTAAGGCACTGGACTTCCCACATGACCAACTGGTTCAAGTCCCGGACCTGGTAGCATGCTTACTCACTTTCCCTTTCTCTCTCTTTGTCTCTCTGGTCAAATTAAAAAAATAAATAAATAAAAACAACAAATAAAATTAAATAAATACATAATTTTTAAAAAATTGAGATAAGCCATTAGAGCAGTGCTTGATGCAGTAGGTGTTACCATTATCATCAGTCCTTTAGCATCATTAACCATCTCTTACTCTATTTGTCAAATCTGTGAGAGAGAGCATGTGCACGTGCACGAGAGGGAGAGAGAAGCGCGGGGTCAAGAGTCTCATCATGCTACGATCCCAGCTCCTCAGCTCCCTGCTCCTCAGGAGCCTGGGTGCCTGTCACAGTGTCTTCAAGCTGGCGTGGGGACCCAAACCTAAAGTCAGCCATGCAGCTTCAAGCGCTGCAGTTCAGCCCGCCACCTGCTGTGCCATCAGGCCAGGCCTTGGCTTTTATCCTTTTAGCCTGTATTTAAAACCCTGTCTGTTTAAAATCTCATCACTAGGGATCAGCAGTTAGCGTAATGGCTATGTCGCTGGACTCCCATGTAGTCGACCGCGGTTCGAGTCCTGGACCCAGTGGCTTGAACTCATGCCGGGCGCGTGCGCGTGCGTGCCCAAGATCCCGAGAGGAGAATGGAGGAGAAGGGATTGCGGCGTGACCATCCCCCCTGGGGGGTGATTTCTCGCTTTCTGTCTCTCTGTCTCTCTCTGTCTGTCTGGCGAGTGCACGCACCCTATAGCAAAAACCTCTCCAAAAATAAAAATATATAAAAAAATAAAATAAAGTCTCATCACTATTTTTAAAGCCCTTAAAGTTTTAGTTTTTATTTTAAACTCGTTACATTTTCTCTCAATTTTCTTCTAACTTACTCTAAATGTTCTAGTTTCAATTTCCTCGTCTCCTGTCCCTTTATGATTTATGCACATATTTTTTCTCCCCCTCTTTATCACTTCATGTTTATTTACAATGGTTCTCTACTAGAGTGGGGGTAGATTTTTAAGTTTTGTTTTGTTTTTGCCATAGGGCACACACACTTGCCAGAGGAGAGAGACAGAGGGAAGAAAAGTGAAAAATCACACCCTGGGGAGCTGGTCACGTCACAATCCTTTCTCCTTCTTCCCCCTCCTGGGATTTGGGCATACATTCACACATGTCTGGTGTGGTTTTCAAGACACTAGGTCCAGGACTTAAATCATGGTCAGCCATGTGGGAGTCCAGCACCTTAACTTGGCCAGTTGCTGGCTTTGGGGGTAGATTTTTAATGTAGTCAGGCCTGTCACTGCTACTCAGACACTCCCTAATGGAACTCCTCCCCAGGGAAGGCTGGGGAGACACACAGATTACCTCTCCTGGCTGCGATCCTCTGTAAATGGAGTGTGTGACTACCTGTACCAGATCTCTCACTATCTAGAGCTCAGGTTTTAAAACCCACAATCTCCAGGATACCACAAACAAAGTTAAAAGGCAAACAACAGACGGGGGTAGGGGTGGGGTGGGGGGACATCTGTAATGCTTTTAAGAGTCAGAAGATTAAGGGACCAGCAGTTAGCGTAATGGCTATGTCACTGGACTCCCACGTATTCGATCGCAGTTCGAGTCCCGGACCTGGTGACTTAAACTCACGCCGGGCACGTGTGCATGCATGCCCAAGATTCCGAGAGGAGAATGGAGGAGAAGGGATTGTGGCATGGCAATCACCCCATCCCTGGTGGGGTGATTTCTCGCTTTCTATCTCTCTGTCCCTCTCTGTCTTTCTGGTGAGTGCACGTGATTTCTCGCTTTCTAACTCTCTGTCCCTCTCTGTCTTTCTGGTGAGTGCACGTGCCCTATGGCAAAAACCTCTCAAAAAAAAAAAAATAGAGTCAGAAGATTAATATTAGTAGTCTATAAAGAATTACAAGTCTTAAGTAAGACAAACAACCCTCTCATCCTCAGTAGAAAAAGGATTTGAACCAGTGAATTACAGACGCAGTCAATAAAGAGATGAACAGATTATTATCGGTACTCACAGAGAAAAGGCAAAATAACAACAAAATGTACATTGTTGCTTACTTTATAAAAGAAAGAAATTTCCCAGAAGGTATCTGCACTCACTTGAGATAGATGAAGAGGGAAAGTATGAGAATCCCCCATGGAGGAGAGTCACGCTGCAATCCCTTCCTCCATTCCTCTTCTCAGGATCTTGGCCAGGCACACGCACACACAACTGGCATGTTTTTCAGGCTGCCGAATCCTAGACTGTCGGTCAGCCACGTGGGACCCCGCTGCCCAACCACCACACTGCCAGCTGGCCCTCCTCGTTTTAATCTCATAGACACAATTGTGGAGACACCTGTTTCCCTCTTTGCATTGGGTTCTCGTTTGCTCAGAACAAATTATATAGACATATCTAGGACCTAACATCATGCATTTTATGTAATAAGTTCATTTTTAATCCTGTTTCATTAATTTTAACCTACATGCATGCACACAAGTTCTTCAAAACGATCCTCTTTTAAATGAGGAATGAATAAAAATCCTCCAGTGATAACAACCATGTATGTGAACCTTCCCAAATATGCTATTTGTAAGCAGGACTGAAAGTAAAGGAAAAACTGGGATCAGCAGTTGGCATAATGGCTATGTTGCTGGACTCCCATGTAGTCAACCACGGTTCAAGTCCCAGACCCAGTGGTTTAAACTCAACGCTGGGCTTGTGTGTGTGCGTGCCCAAGATCCCAAGAGGAGTATGGAGGAGAAAGGATTGCGGTGTGTGGCCATCCCCCGGGGGGATGATTTCTTGCTTTCTGTCTCTGTCTCTTTCTGTCTTTCTGGCAAGCACACATGCCCTATAGCAAAAACCTCTTAAGAAAAAAAAAGAAAAGAAAAGAAGAAAGTAAAGGAAAAAACACTCAGGAGGAGTACAAGAGAAGAGATAGCATGTGCATGTTGACTTGGAGAGCAAGGTGGTTGGTGATGGGTTGTTAGTGGTTTCAGTGGCTCAGAACCCTTCTCTACAGACAGTCTCCAACAAAGACAGCAGGAGAACGTCACCAAAAGGCAGGCTTCTCCGATCCCTGGGAACTTAAGAGTCCTGCTTCTTCCGATCCTCCCTTGGGAGTTCAGAAGGGTCCTGTAAGGGCAAGAGTCTGTGCTGGGGCAGGGGCAGGGGCAGGGCCAGGGCAGAGACTGAAGAAGTGAGAGTAAAGCTGAACTTCAAAAGCCAAGGCTGTGTACGGGGTCCAGGGTGATCACTGTCTTCCAAAGATCTAGGAAGACAGCAGCACAGAAGAAAGGCATCGTGAAGCAATTTCGCCTCCACACAGGAAGGACCTTTTATGACAAGAGCTTCCTCACAGTGGGTGGGCTGCCTTGTGGAGATGAGGGCCGCATCCCTGAAAGTATCCATGCAGCAGGCGGGACTCAGCCAGTCAGGAATACTCTTGGAGGAAGTTCTCCATGGGATGGATCCTGATAGGGCAGAAAGTCTTCTCCAGTCCTTCCACGCCATCTAACATGGAGTGATGGATACTCTGCATTCTACCATTGAAGATGCTGCTTCTTGCTGGGCTGAGTCTAGCTCACCAGCTAGCTGCTTGATATCACAAGAGTGAGCCTGCATCTCTGAGTATCGACCAAGGGGTCATTTGGACATGAAATATTGGTAAACAAAGAAAAGAAAAATGTTGTTTCCTAGAAATACTATGGGTCCAGTCATCTCCCGATAAAAGATGATGAGTGAATCTCTTCATAAATGTCTACAAATTGTCAACTTCTTTTTCTCACATGGAGGCTCAGAAGGGATTGAAACTTTCCTCCCAATGTGCTCATCCCTTTACAGCCCCTTCTTACCACCCCTTCCATGCGAAGATGAAGCCATAAAGGAAGTCCAGAGCCCCGGGCTGGAGAAGTGCCACCTCTGCGCCTGCCTGTTTCCGTGTGTCCCAGATGCAGGCCCCCTGCCCGGCTGCACACAGGCCTCATTGCTGTGCTAACCAAATGGATCTTCTTTGGCCAGAGCAGTACCTGACCTGAGAACATAGTCGGAGGGCTGCACATCTTCAGCTCTAAGACGGCCATAAATTTAGTAAGGGTGTGTGTGTATGCTACGCATGAGTGTGTCTTGGGGGGAGGACAAGAAGGAAATCCTGCTACAGTACACGGAGACCTTGATTATAAGGCGAATCTCGATTTCAAAAGTGCAAAATGTGGGAACCAGCAGTTAGCGTAATGGCTATGTCACTGGACTCTCACATAGTCGACCGTGGTTCGTGTTCTGGACCCAGTGGCTTAAAACTCACACTGGGCGTGTGTGCGTGCGTGCCCAAGATCCCGAGAGGAGAATGGAGGAGAAGGGATTGTGGCGTGACCATCCCCCCTGGAGGGTGATTTCTCACTTTCTGTCTCTATGTCTCTCTCTGTCTGTCTGGCGAGCGCACGTGCCCTATAGTGAAAACCTCTACAAAAAAAAAAAAAAAAAAAAAAAAAAAAAAGTGCAAAATGTAAAAACAAAACAAAACAAAAAACATTTAAAATTTTTTAATTTGCTTCTGAGACTATGGTGGTAAATTATCATCCTGGTTCCTGTCACAAGGCACTCAAGGTGACAAGACTGTAGCAGAATCCAGGGACCCCCAGAACTAACATTGAGGACAAGGAAGTTCGGGCAGGAAGGTAGTTAGGGCAGGAATGGGGAGATGCTGCTGCTGTCCAAGGAGGAAGGCTGCCAACATCCGAACACTCTCCTCAAATGCCCAAACACTCTCTGCTCACCGGCCCAGGGTTCCATGGCCAGTTCCTCCTGGCCTGAGGGACACGAGGCATCTGACAGGATTGCAAGAGCCCAGCCTTCTCCTTGCCCAGCAGCGTCGGCTATGGCAGGCTTTGGAGTGAGGCACACCTTAGGCCAGCCCATCCACAGGGAAGCCCAGCAGAGAGACAGAAATAACAGCTCGGTTTACCTTCCTGCCATCGCCAGACAGTGATGGTGTGCTCAGGGTCCACTCCCACCGACACTAGGAGCTTTCCAGTTGCACTGAAGTTGACGTAGTTCACCCCCTTGGAGTGGAAGCACCGTAGCATGGAGAGGGTGTGTTTGGTCATGGCGTCCCATACGTGGATTGAAGGTGTGGTTCCTGAGTGTGAGGAGGTATGACAAGGGGCTTAGGCTGAGGAACAGCAGTCAAAGCAGCCTGGGCTCACTTACAAGCCTTGTAAAGACAAGCCTTGGGGTGTGACCACTACTGGGTAGAAGAAACCTACAATGTGACCTGGCCAGAGGAGGACGACACTGGGAAACCTGCTTTTCAAGGCCGAGCCTTGTGGATGTTTATGCCCAACACACACGCGGGGAGAATTTTACAAAGGAAACTGGTGAGGTCAATGATTTGTATCTGCACGTCAGCCAGATACAATCAGCAAACACAGTACACCGACATGATTTTGCTGTGCAGATTCAAACTACTCACGGATGGAACGGCCTTACCTGGGGTTTCCGCAATGTCACCTGCATTGGGTGTGCAATGGCAGTGAGGAAGCGTCGAGGGAAAACAATAGCTGAAATAAGTCATGTTTCTAATAGTGCAGCACTCAACAGCAGCATCAGAACGATCCAAATCAAATTTAAAAATGGACATGGGTTCAATGAAAACAAGCAGGAAGGACTTTTATAAAAACTGCCCTTGAAATGACAAAGTTAAAACAAAATAAAACGAACAACTTCACAAATGTGAATCGGTTCACATTTGTCACTGGCAGTTTCCTAAGGCACAGAAGAGCCAGGCGCACACACATGGCAGTCTAGCCTTGCAGGCCACAATCAGCAGGCTTCCAGACACGGGGCTCTTCATTTGACACCTGGGGTCTGGCAAGTGTTCTCACATGTCCACAGGGATGGGGGCCATTCATGTGTTTGGACTGCTAGGCTCTGGTCTGACGTCACGGTCCCTCAGAATCATCAGTTACCAGAGAGGTGACAACCCCGGTGACATAGACACATTCAGGGCTCAAAACAGCAGCAACACCAACTAGAAAGGGCGGATACCAGTGACCCACCCACTCCCTCGCCCAGCAACTGCTTCTGCTCAGCTGGAGAGCCCCGGCCGCTGCCAGACCCTCCTACCTATCTGGCTGGTGGCCACCACGTTTCTGTACTTAGGGTGCTGGTTCACTGTGAGACAGAGGATGTCGTCCGTGTGCTCCAGGTAGAAGCTCTGGCTGCCTAGGAGATAGACAGCATAGGAGGGTGAATACAGGAACCTAAAGACCCTTCAAGGGGAACCCTAAAGCTTCACTGGAGTTTTAGAAAAGTCCTTGCAAAAGTAAGAACTTTACACAATTGTCACTTTCAGAATCATCTCTGGGAAAATCGTCTCTTTTTTTGGAGATTTTTGCTATAGGGCATGCGCGCTCATATGAAAGCCAGAAATCACCCCCTGGGGGGATGGCCATGTCACAATCCCTTCTCCTCTCAGGATTTTGGGCATGCACACACACACGCACACACATACACAGTGTTTTAAGTCGTTGGATCTTATAATGTCAACTACATATGAGTCCAGCAATGTAACTATTATGCCATCTGCTAGTCCTGGGAAAATCATCTTTTAAATTTACATGCTCTGTTCTAGCTCTGGGAGATGGAGGGCTGAGGTCTGTTATCCAATACACTTGTGCTCTAGTTCAATCCAGAGCAGAGCCCAAGTCTAGAAGCTTCTGGAGTCCAAAATGATGAAGTTCAAGGTTTCCTCCTCCCTGTGGCTGAGGATCATGGCTTCTAAATGTCTCTTCCCTGGCAGGATGGGGAGGGGGCCTGAAGATAATGCTTTATTAACATAGCACTGCTCAGTCGCTGGAAAGGGAAGCCTGTGAAGTATTTCTTGCCCTTTCTTCGACTTCCTTCAAATATGTTGATTTATGGCTTTAGGGATAAAACCAACACTTGTACCATCCAGATACCCAAGTGTATTGGCCCTTGGTAAGTGAGGGTGATTAAAGGGGATTTCCTAAGAAATACTTACCTGACAATGAAATGACAAAGTTAAAACAAAATAAAGCATATGGGAACGTTGCTCATTAACATACTTAGTAAATAAATCAACATATATTGAAGGAAGTCGAAGAAAGGGCAAGAAATACTTTCCAACTGTTGTGGTAAATGTGTTTGCTAACTTCTGCAGTGGCCACTTGGAGCCACCCAAAATGCCTGACTGAGAGGAGAACGGTGGCCCGAATTGGCACATTGCTTCTGAAATGATGGGAGGTCAGAAAATTGAGAAAATGTATTGAAAGAGTCAAGGCCTGCTTCCTAAAAAAAGACACAACTCAGTTGGTGCCCAGTGATTTCAATGTCTAAATCTATATATGAATAACTATACACGATTGGAAAGGAACATAAAAATTTGATAAAGTAAATTTTGAGCTATGAAGCAAGGTAACACGTTCACATATTTAAATCTAGTAGTAAAGAAAAGGATGTTGATTTCTGAGTGCTTCTTTTTGGTTTAAAATATTTAATTCTAACTTCATATTTGAGTTAGTGTATGGTTAAGAGACATTTTGAGTATCTTTGTTTATTGTGTAAATGCTTTTGCTCTCTTTGTAAGTATGGCTAAATAGTCCAAACAAACAAAACTTGAAAAATCCAAGTCACTAAAAAGTTGGTGGTCACTGTTAAAAATTAATGAGCCACGTTCCCATATGTTTTGATCTTGGTTATGGTCGCTCGGGAATCTCTACTCTCCACACCTTCTGTCTGGCTTTTCTCCATTCCTCGCAGCCCCAGAGGAGCTGATGTAACAGGGTACCTCCCCTCTAGGGCCCACAGCAAGAAAAGGTTGGGCTTGAGCCAGGAAGAGGGCTTTGATGCTTTCAAGTGAGCCTGAGCGTGTCTAGGGCTAATGATGCCCGTCTGGAAGTGAGTAGAATGGCTGTGAAGAGAAGAAAAATGCTTAAACTTTTGGGCTAGGGTGGGAAAGGGGCACTGGACAGAGGAGCAGGGGTAAGGCGTGACCCTGTGAGGCTGACGAATGGGAGGGCTCTGGGTTCACGTCTGGAGACTTCCCCGCGTATGTTCAGCGCATGCTTGCCTGTGAGGTGGGGCTGGCTGAAGCTGGGGTGGATCACAGTGTGAAGGTGCCTGTCTGTCCATTGTAGGTGCCTGTCTGTCTTGTTTATGGAAGAAATAAAAAAGAACTAGGGTGGGAAAGTATGTAAAAGGGTTAAGATGAAACTCCGTGTTAGAAGGCATCGTGCTGGCCTGCTGCATTACCTGTGGTGAGGTTTTGAACAATGCCGGCTGCGGCCGTGTGGAAGATGATGTCGGCGCCATCGTTAAGGTAGTGCAGGTTATTGCGACAGTCGAATCCTCTGTAGCCAAACACGTGGTCTAGAGCCAGCTCCTACATTTGCACACACAGATTAAAGTGAACTCAGAGGAAGAGGAGCAGAGGAATGAGCCTACGGTATGTCTCACGAAGCCACTCAACACTCACTAAAACACTTGGCTTCTTGGCCAGCTGAGGGTCAAAGGCAGCCCTTTCTTCAGTTCCCCAAAAGCTCAGAGTTGCCGGCTAGTGCACAGAATTAGAGTGACTCTTCCAAGTAAACCACATTTACTTTCCGGTTCCTTGGGTGCACCAAGTCTACAGAGTGGACGCCCTTCAAAGGTTACCTGGGAGGCTCGGCCCACGCCTCGGCAGGTGCTCTTTGGGTGAATGAATGTCGGCTCAGAGCCCTGCTCTGCTGACCTCTTGCAATGCAACTAGGACGGCAGAGCAGAACATGGAGGTGAACACCAGGCTCACTCTGTTGCTTGGTGCTTGCCCTACAAAGATTCCGCACATTTACATTTTTTTCCAGCACCTAAATACTGTTGGGAGTTATAGTCTTTCTTTTTTTTTCCTGGCTTGTCTTTTGCAATAAAGAGTAGAGCTTGATTCAGATCAGTTTTTTTTTTTTTTTTTTTTTTTTGAGAGGTTTTTGCTATAGGGTACATGCGCTTGCCAGAAAGACAGAGAGACAGAGAGACAGAAAGTGAGAAATCACCTCCCGGGGGGATGGCCACACCACAAACCCTTCTCCTCCATTCTCCTCTTGGGATCTTGGGCACACACGCATGCGCCTGGCATGAGTTTAAGCCACCGGATCTGGAACTCGAACCGCGGTCAACTACATGAGAGTCCAGCGACGTAAACATTACGCCATCTGCTGGTCCCCAGATCAGTTCTTAATTCTCTTCGACACAAATGCATTGGCCTGCTCCTCCATGCCTGGCACTATGCTGGCTGGTAGGACACAAGGTTAAGAAGTGGGGAGCAGACCAGCTGGTGGCCTGGTGGTTGAAATGGCTGGATCCCACATGGCCAACTGTGTAGTTGAGTTCTGGACCCAGGGGCTTGAGAAACATGCCAGGTACATGTATGTGTGTATGTGCCCAAAATCCCCAAAGGAGGGAGTGATGGAGAAGGGCCCTTGGTATGACCACTTCCCATGGGGGATGCTTTCTCACTCCCCCACCTCCTCCATTTCTCTTGGGCAGGCACACATGACTTCTGGGGGAAAAGGGTAGTTCAAGGAGCCTCAGAAGAGAGCTCATGAGGAGCTCAGCTGAGCAGAGCAGAGGCACCACGTTGGTTTAAGCGGCTTTTCGGCCCCCAGACCCTTTTTGTTCCGATGCTCAGTCACACCTCCTGACTTGTGCTGTACTGTGTGATAAATCCTCCCCAGTAACTTCCCACTTTTCAATAAAAAATGTGAAGGCAGATTTTTCTGGTCTCACGAGTTTACGGACTAGCAGGGGAGACATGAATGAGAAATAAAGGCAGCAGAGGGCACGATGAGGGCTGTGGCACAGGGAGCGTGAGAGGGCTCAGGGTGAGGGGCATCGGGGAAAACCACACCGAGGAGATAGCAGAGAAGGGCTTGGGAGGCCCAGGGTGAGGGAGGGCCTTCTGAACAGAAGGGATGAAGACACTGGGCTTGACTCCGAGGCCCTCAGAGAACCTTAGCGGTGGCTTTGGGGTTGGAGACTGAATTGCAGCAGAGAATCACAAGTCCTGTGAACCCGGAAGGTGGCTCTGGGTAAGGTTGTGAAAGCCATGAACTTGAATCCCATTGGCAATGTGGGAATCTCCTGGGTCATAAAGCCAGGTTGAGGCATGAAAGAATTATATGTGAAAGAACCAACTCTGGGGGTGGCAGGAGATGTGTCCAAGAGGGAGGGGAGAGCTGAAGGCATAAAGAACCATGAAGAGGTCTCTGCTAAAACAGGTTTACTAGAGCTGATTTTCAAGTCTCAACAAATGAGTTCAAATCCTCCACTTATTGGCTTGGGGATCTTGGGCACAGGACCTATCGACCCCCTGAACTTCCTTAACCACTGTGTCCTTGTTTGGCAAATGGAAAACATGACAGAACCTACCTCGCACGTGCAAGGACTGTGGGCTGCATGTCACGAGCAGCGTGTAGCGTAAGGCCTGACACGTCAAGCGCTCAGGCAACACTGGAGTTGGTGACTAAGTGCTCTCTCTCCCTCTCCTTCTGGTCCATAAATGGAAGGCTGAGGGCCTGAGTGCCACTGGTGTGAGGGGAAGGAGTCATACTCGAAGGACCAGGAAGTCATAGAGTTAAAAGATGGGACCTAGTGGCAGGACTGGGGAAGGGAGAATGTGATCCACTGTGTGTGATGCTGGTCCCTGTGATTCTGGACACAATGCTGTGCAGAAGGGAGAGGGGACAAGAGGGAGCCGACGGACGTACTTGGGCCCACTGTGGAGAACATGCACATCACATCGAAAGCAAAACAGTTTCACCTCCTCACCTCAACCAGCTTCTTTTTTTTGGTGATATTGTTCTTCTGGAGTTTCTCAGGCTGGGGAGCTGCTCGGCTAACAGGTGGCCTGAAACAGAGAGTGGCCAGAGGAAGCAGTGTTCAACAGTAGGTGGTGGGCGTGCCTGCTGGCGTGGTCGGTAAGGCTGGTGCCAGGCTCCTCTCTCCTCCCCCACTCAAAGGACCCCCCACCTGGTTTGCTCTGTCTTCCTTCTCCTCCTCCTCCCTTCATTCCTCCCCACCTGGAAAGTAGCTTCTGACACCAACTGTCTATGTGACAAGGCCTGGATTCCCAGGCACAGGTGGGCTTCCCCATACCTGAGGCACCTAGTCAGGCTCAGTCCCTCCCATCCACCCATCCTGGGACTGGGAAGAACACAGAAGCCAGAGGGGCTTGTCTGAAAACTAAGGAGTCCTATCGATATGAGAAGGAAGGGGCCTTGCTTCCTATAACACTGGCTCTTTTTCAGACCAGGATGTGCCTATGTTGTTCAGAATTAGGTGGTAAAAAGATCCCAGCGGCTGTGAGATGGGAGGGACTTCAGAGCCAGGCTTTGGACTAGGCCCTGAGGCCATATGCAAAATGCCCAGGTCAGCTCATGGCCCAGGTCGACTCGCTACCCAAGGTCCGCTTGCTAACCAAGGTCGGCTTGCTACCCAGGGACAGCACACTACCCAAGGTCCGCTCGCTACCCCGGGTCAGCTTGCTACTCAAGGTCAGCTTGCTACTCAAGGTCAGCTTGCTACCCAGGGTCAGCGCACTACCCAAGGTCGGCTTGCTACCCAGGGTCAGTACGCTATCCAGTGTCGGCTCACTACCCCAGGTCAGCTCTCTACCCAAGAGGACAAGCAGAAAGGGAAGGGATGAGAGAAAGATATCAGGCCTCCCACTGGGTCCTATACCTTAGGGTTATGGTCCATGTTCAGCTGCCACCACACCAAAGGACGCTTTTCCCTCTCATTTTGGGGGATTGGGGCCTCCAGATTTAACTAAGAGAGATCTGATGGGCGAGCTCTGGTATGGGTTGGCCAATTCTCAGTGACGGGGTTCCCAGAATCCGACTTCTCTAGGTTCAGGAGATGGGCATGGGTGGAGGGCCACCTGCGCCAGCCCCTGCTGTGTATTCCAAATCCACCTGGCTATTGCTTTCAGATAGGCAAAGAGAAAGGATTACCTTGATCCCCTTGTAAGCAGCAAACAAAGCCAAGTGAGACACTTAGTACAGTTTAGAGCAGCATTAGCACCACCTCATTCATGCACAAGCACTTTCCAAGTGACCAGACATTCCTGTGTGGCACAGACCATGCTTCCCCAGCATGCCAGCAAAGAACTAAAACAGAAATGAAAGAGTGCACCAGTCTACAAATTCAGAAAGCTCATACCCTGGCGTCTCTGGGCAAACTCTGCACTAAAGCGCCTACAGAATAGGGAGAAAAAAGGAAGCCTTGTCAATGCTTCCCGCACACTCTCTCTGACTTTCCGAGTGTGGCTGGGGACTCGGCGTATTTGAGAGTGTGTTGGGGAGAAACTGGTTATCGGAAAAAGTGACATCTTCCTGGATGTCACTGGGAGTTCTGCACAACGAATGCACAAATCAAGTTCAACTCATAATTTAGCCTAACGCTTCCCAGCGGTTGTTGGTAGGTCAGCTTGCCTGCCGAACAGCTTGCAGGGTAATTGTTGATTTGTCTTGTGCAGGGAAAAACAAGGTACCTTTATTTCCTCAGAAACACTTTAATCAAAACATGTTATATAATCATAAGTGATAATTGGACCAAATGGTATTATAATCACCACCACAGAGCGAGGAGAGAACACATCCCTGCAAAACGACACCCCCAGATGACATCATCGCCACCAAAATGAGTAAAATAGGGAGATTGGGGGCACGCCAGTCCTCACAATTAGACACTTCCTTCACATTAATTATCGCTTCCCAAGACATCTGCTCTTTCTTCTGTTTTAGTGGGACTTTCGAATGAAATCCATGGGTTTCTTCTTTCACCTAAGAATGTCTAAGTGGATGAGAAAAGCAAGCCGGGGTCTGTGATGAGAGCAGGTGGATAGAACTATGGCACAGCTCATAAGGCGTAATTCCAGATTAAACACGGGGCTGGTTTCCGGGGTACACACAGGCTGTATAATACACGGGGTATTATACAGTGGGTATAGAGTATGCACACGAGCACAGACACTGTGTATGCATATATACATGGGACTGTATATATATACACGCAGAGGCAATCTGATGCTTTTTTCACCTTGATTTTCAGTAAAAAACTGAAAAATAAAGCAATCTCAGAATGTGTCTTTCTTATTTCACAAGCATGTTTACAGCTGTATTGCTTCAAAACCGAAGATGAGAGGAGCAAGGGGAAGAGACCTGCATTGTGGCAAATTCAGCGGGTTTTGAGTATTGGCCTTCGCGGCTGTGGATTCTGCATGAACACTTAGTACTGGATGTTCACCGAACACCTGTGCTTTTCCAGAATGGCATGAATACTTACTTGACAATTCCCTGCCTCCAAAGGAAAGCAAGTTAAAACACAATACAAGTATTAAAGGCTTCTTTCCAAGCATCTATAAACAGTGTTCGTAACATCAGACGTGGGAGGAGCTGCCGAACTTTTCAAACACAGCCAGACGCCAGGGGTTTAGCATTTCTCAGTGGATCTAAATCCTTCCATGTTCAGATTCCACTGGAAATGTGACTCTGAAAAGCTTTGCTGAGGTGGGAAAGAGCAGAGGAAGTGAGGATATTCGCTCACGTTTCAGTCCATAAACTCTATTGTTGGTTGCTCCCATTTGGCACAGGACGGGGAGCAAGGAAGAGTGGGTGCAGCTGGGAGCTGGCAGGGAGCCCTGGCAGGATTACAAGTAAGGAAAGTGTGTGTGGGGGGGTCAGAGGCAGGAGGGACAGGGACACAAAAGGGCCTGGTAGGGGCTAGTAGGACTTAGAAGTGACCTGGGGAGACAAAGGAGAGAGCTCTCATTGGGCAAGACATTTAAGGAGGGAGTCTGGCAAGACAGCAAACACACGGGATAATGAGGAGAGAGGGCGATGGACAGGTCCGAGCTCTAGAGGAGAGAGCAGCTGCGCCAGGGGAGAAAGGGCAGAGGCAAGAAGCCCAGGGACTGGCCTGTGAACGCAAGTACGTGACCTGGTGCTGAGTAACGAGCCAGCCCCATCTTGCCCAGTGCTGGGGTACAGATCCACTCCACACCTGTGGGCAGAGTCACACCTTGTGGCATATTCTGCGGGCAAGGCAGGACCATGGGAAGCTCAATTCCTGCTGCAGTCCTTCTACCTAGCAGCAGGGCTGTGGAAGAACGAGCTTAGACTCACTTGAAGGTAAATGCAGTAAATTACCCTCACACCAGCTTTCAGCCTACCAAGGCCCCCGAAGGGGCCCAGTGCCCAAGTGTTTGTCCCTCCTCATCCACTCCTCAAGGTGCTGGGCTGGCAGAGCACACATGACCTGAGATGTGTGGGAGGGGGTTCAGGGCCAAGGCCCTTAGGGAAGCTTGTGAAATGACAAGAGATGACGAGAGCCAGGGGCAGCCCACAATGAGTGGAGGAGGGCACAGTGACGGCCGATGGGGAGCGAGGCTGGGAGAATCTGCGAGGAGCAGTCATTCCAAGTAGTTTCTATAGAGAGACGTGTGGGTGTGGGTGTGGGGAAACTTGCTTCATTTAGCCAAGAAATCTAAGTTTGAAATTGTGTTTAGTGGTGTTAGTCAGACCATGTTCTAAGCATCCGTGGAAGAAACAGTCAAGAGTTTTCCAAATGTCTGGGGAAACACAGCTCCCACTGACCCTGTCCAGGGTAAGAGCCAGCATACAATCCCTTCCTTCCAATACATTTCTATTAGACAATGCTATTCCAGGAAACACAAGACTTTCCTTTTAGCAAGACAGAGTTAGGGAAGAGATTATTAGATGGGGGAATTATTGGGTCATCAGAAAAGTCACGATGCATTTTTGCATAGAAAAATACATGACTTTTCCAACGACCCAACAGAATTTCCCATGTCAGAAGAATAATGGAGACAGAAGACAGATGCGATGGAGAGACTTTAAGAAGCCTGGAGGAGGAAGGAGAAAGGCAAGGCAGGTGAGGATGAGAATGTGTGTGCGTGCATTTAAGATCACCAGAGGATTTGTTTTTTTCCCTAGAGAGTTGGGTGGGAATGGGAAGGGCTGGAATGTGTTTTTGGGCTGTGGGGTTGTGGCATGGGAGACAGAGAAGAGAGGAAAGGTGATGAGGGAGAAGACCAGACAGGAGGCAGGGTCCAGGTACCGGCTGAGGGGCCAGTGTTGACTAGGAGGAGGAACTCATTGTCTCTGAGAAGAGAAGAAAGGAGATGAATGGTTTACATCGGTAGCACAATGGAGGAGAGAGGAAGAAATACCAAGCTGAAGGTCTTACTCAGTAATTTCTGTTTTCTCAGTGAGGAAGGGGAGGGACAGGGGTTGAGAGGGGAGCAAGAACTGAGACTGAGAGGGTGGCCGAGGGAACGAACCAAAGACAAGAATGAATGAACAAGAGGGCTGGCGATGTGGTCTCTCTGGTGGCGGCACTCTGCCCTGATGCATGACTTTTTGGCTAGAGAAGTAGAGAGATGGGTTGCAGGAGAAATATACAGGTGAAGAGCCAAGAGTACTGGGAGAGTGGCATTTAGGCAGGCCGAAGAGTGGGGCCAGGAGGGGACTGATGAACTTGGGAGAATATGGTGGTGCCTAGGCACTGATGTCTTGACAAGGATGAAGATCAGGGATGCTGGGCATGAGAAGCCAAGAGCAGAGCAGAGAAAAAGAGAGGAGAGGAGAGGAGAGGAGAGGAGAGGAGAGGAGAGGAGAGGAGAGGAGAGAAGAGAAGAGAAGAGAAGAGAAGAGAAGAGAAGAGAAGAGAAGAGAAGATGTTGTGAGGAAGAAGAGTTCCAGATGATGGCACATCCAAGGCATGGCAGGAGCTGGTGGAGAGTTGGCCATTAGCTGAACTGCTCAGGGACAGGAAGTTGATAAACGACAGGAACAGGAAAGCAGAGCATGACATGCTTTCAAAGGAATGGGATGGGGCTGGTCAAAGAACAGTTCAAAATACTCTTAACCTGCCCCCAAGAGCACCCTGGCCCTCCACAGCCCTCTACCATTGTTCAGAGGACCTGTGCACCCTAACAAGTACCTCTGAAAATACCTCCTCAGCTACCATATTGTGACCACACACAATAGAAAGAGGGAGGGTAGGTGCTCCTGGGAGCATCTATTCTCTCCAAATGGAGCGTCTGTGAGATCTTCAGAGATTTGATCAAAATAATCAGACCTAACTCCACCACAATCTTCTAAGAGATGCTCCATTTTGATAGACAAGTGCTCACCTATTTTTGATGTGGCCTTTTATGGCCCCAAGTGAGTAGGTTCAATTCAACAGATGACACTGTAGGAGTGTGATTTCCCAGGTGTATTAATCTTTATAAAAAATAATTTCCCAGCACTTTACCTCTGGATTTTTATGCCCTGGTACATTCTTTGTGACAAATGTGAACGAACTATTCTATAATGAACAACAGGTTTAATTCCTAAAATTATCAGTTATGTAAGTCATTGCTTTACTTCAAGCCAATATAGCAACTTGAAGTATTTGAATAAGGAAAATAATTTGTGAATGAAGCATTAAATTCATTTAAAAACTTGACTAGGTTTCAGTGGAGTCATCCAGCTAAACAATAGGCCTTTGAAATGATTAATTTCAGTGTTTCAGGGTTTAATAGATCTTGTAATTTTAGTTCCTCCCACCCAGCTTCAAGAACAAGCATATTGCCATGTTCTACCTCCTCAGAATAATACCTCCAGCTGTAGGACTCACATAGAATTGAGGTGAAGAGGGAAATTCAGACCGGAGAGAAAGGCCTCGGAGAACCAGGAATGCTCTCCCCGTCCGCCCCACACATGTGCCATCACCTTCCTGTGGTGACGGCTGAGCGTGGCTTATATGCAACTGCAGCAGTGCCTGTAGTAACCCTATGTAGTAATAAATGAGCTCTGTGAGCTCATCTGCCTTCATAAATGGGATGAAAATGCAGGTTCCTCCCCATTTATTGGACTAAGCTTCAAGATAGGATTTAGCTGTTTTGATAGATGTCAGGATGGGATAGTCTGCAGCACTTGCTTTGCGGGTTGTCAGTTATCAGCATATTGAACAATAGACACTCACAGAGCAGCTACTGATCAAGGATGACAAAGGGCCTCTGTCAGGCCCAAGGAGCTGAGCAAACTCTAGGAGGGCAGGCTGTTAACTTGCCCCGAGGTCACCAGGGAGGGTGGCCTCCCTCCTCTTCATCTCACCAAGCCTCAGACAAACTTACAGAGCCCATACAGCTGCTGATAAAGCATGTTTTAAAAATTGGGGACAGGTTCCTCCATCAGATTTCCGCCCCCAAACTGCAGCATCAAAGGTTGGGGGGAGGTGGCTGAAATTGCTTATATATGGTTAGTCTTAACTTGGGAAAACCTGTCTAAACCTTTCCCATTTTTTAAAAAACATTTTGACTTTATGAGCATGTCCTTTGTTTTAATGCAAATCTGAGGACAAAGAAGCCTTGTATGTATAAAATAGGAGTGATGGCTGCACTAACACAAAATTGTCTTTCCACTTCCCTTTGCCAGGATGCTATGAAGATAAAAAAGTATTTAACTAAGAGAAGTCCCAGGGCCAGCTAGTGCAACCCTGGATTCTATGCAAGTCACAGCATTTTCCACAACACAGGACTATCCACAGATGTTAATAAAATGAAGGTAAAAGTGGTTGCTGACAAGAACAGACTTGCAGACCATTCTGAGGATAGATTAGCTTACTTAATTATTCAGAAAGGGAGGATAGGCCAGTCAGTGGTGTGGTGGTTAGGGCACCAGATACCACTGTGTGGTCTGAGTTCTGGACTCAGCAACTTAGAAAACATGCCAGGATGGGAAGAGCAGATGGAGTAGTGGTTATGTGGCTGGATTCCCACATGACCTACTGCTGTAGGAGTATTAGATCTGGAGGCTTGAAACTCACGCCGGGCGTGTGTGCGTGTATGCCCAAGATCCCAAGAGGAGAGTGGAGGAGAAAGGATTATGGCATGGCCATCCCTGCTGGAGAGTGATTTCTCACTTTTTCTCTCTCTCTGTCTCTCCAGAGAACACATATAGCAAAAATGTCTCGCTAAAAAAAAATTGTTTTTTGGAGAGGTTTTTGCTATAGGGTGCGTGCGCTTGCCAGACAGACAGAGAGAGACAGAGAGACAGAAAGTGAGAAATCACCCCCCAGGGGGGATGGCCATGCTGCAATCCCTTCTCCTCCATTCTCCTCTCGGGATCTTGGGCACGCACGCACACGTGCCCGGCGTGAGTTTTAAGCCACCGGGTCCGGGACTTGAACCGCGATCGACTACATGGGAGCCCAGTGACATAGCCATTATGCTAACTGCTGGTCACGCTAAAAAAATTTTAAAAGGGTCTGACAATTAATTGCCTGAAGGTGCAAGGTGTGGAAATTGATCTATTCATCTACTTATTCAAGAAAAGCCTGTTTACGGCGTAGTAAGTACAAGGCAGCGTCAGGCGCGTGTCGGTGCCAGGATAGAAAGAAAGCTGGCTCGCAGACTGAGTTTATAACCCAGTGGAACTCTGAATATCATAAGGCCATGGATCCAAATACTAAGGAGCCAAGTATTAAAGAAGGCTATTAACTAGGGGAAGAAACAACAAATTCAAACAAAAACCCTATGACATTCCTTTATAAACCCATGGTGCACAGTTGTCTTCATAGGACTTTCTTTTTGTTTAATATATAAACATATTCAAACTGATTCAGAAATAGAAGCTAAATTTTATATATTATCCATCCAGCCATGGACACAGTTTAAGAAAAAGTTAGGAAAACCCTAATGCTAGTGTGAAATTCAGGGTCATCGGGAGCTGATACCCCTCTGCTCACAGACAAGGGTACCACCATTTATAAGGTGCTCAAGATCTGCTTTTAATCGGATTTGGTACAAGTTCCTTGGATTCTTAAGGAACATATGCCAGAGACTGAGAGTGAATGTGTACCAGAGGGACTAAAATATTAACGTAAGAATATTCACAGATTCTTTATAATCCCTGCTAAGAGTAATTATGGCGGGACCACCTCAGTGTTTCCTTATGGTGGCTGAGATGGATAGAGAGTGCAGCGGCCTTTGCGGTGGGAGGAAGTTCATGAATGGAAACTGTTCATTCCCCTTCCCCTCGCCATGGAGGACTGGGAGAAGGATTCTGGTTGGGACATCCTCAAATACAGACAACTCTGGAGGTCCCCAAATCTCACTAGAGCAGGGTAACCATCTCTTGTATGACCACTGTGAGCCCTTGCCATGCTGGAGAGTGGAGGAAGAAGGTTCAAGAAAGAACTGGCAGAGCCCAGAGATAGGCACAGCAAACAGGCGGAAAACGAAAGGGATCACCATCAGGATCCTGAGCTGCCTGCAGGCCCAGAGTTGGGGGTTACTGAATAATAAGACCCTGACAGTCAAGATCAGCCAAGTGTAGGTTAGTACTACGAAAGGCCACTGGTACCTGGAAAGGCATCCCTGCCTATGGGGACTGCAGAATGCCATCCTCTCATCCACATGGAAGGACACTTACTGCAGATATGACTGAGGAAAGGGAGTTGCCCGACCCCCTAGAGATCCCTCCTAAATACCCACTGTTACACAGAATTGTCCCCGACAAAGAGACAACTATCCTTGATGCCACTGAGATGCAGCCTGGGACCAAGGGCTTCTCCACTTCAGGGAGCTACTTGGAAGTTCCTAAAGGCAGAAGACAAGAACCTGAGGACTTGAAGGCTGGTCAGGGCTGCCAATTACTTAAAGGGAATTTCCAAGCTGGATAGATTGTGGATTTTAAAAAAATGAAGACAAGGTGTCAATAAGATCTCAGATTTTGATATTTCATCCATAGGCATCATGAGTAGAAATGAACCTAAATCTTGTTACATTCTTAAGGAGTTATAAATTCAACAAATATTTACTGAGTGCTAGCACATTTTCAATTTTAGAGGTAAAGGATTGTATAAAACAAATTTTGCTTTCACAGAGTTGACATCCTATTTGGAAGAGGAGAAAGCTTTATGCAAAACTGCAAATCTGATAAACAGCAAAGGCCTGAGATTATTCCATTCTCAAGGGAATTCCCAGGCCTCCAAACAACAGGAGTGGGATAATAAAGAAGTGAAGCTCCCTGTAAAGTCATTTTCCTAATTATCCAAGACTTGGCAACAGAGAACAAGGAAAATCAAAAATGTCCTTGTGAGAGAGTGGGACAGGTCCAGTCTGAAGAATGACCTAGGACCCATCCCACAGCCCTAGAGAGAACTTCAGACAGCCCAAAGTCCATGTCAATGAGACATAGTTCTGGTGAAGGTTAAGTCACTTTCCCTGGTCTCATGGTAAACATGACAGAATGTTTTTGTTTGTTTGTTTTTTAGTTTTGGTTATAGGTTACGAGCACTCACTGGACAGAGGGAGAGTGAGAAAAGGAGAGAGGGAGAAAGTCAGAAAGCACCCCCTGGGGGGGGAATGGTCACACTGCAATCCTTTCTCCTCTTCTCTCTTGGGATTTAGGGCATGCATGCACACATGCCTGGCATGTTTTTAAACCTGCTGGGTCTGGGACTTGAACCATGTAGCTGGCCATGTGGGATCTAGCTGCCTTGGCCTCCTGGAATGTTTTCAGTACTCACCTATATCTTTTGAGTTGGTAGGTATATGGTCAGACTCTCTTACACAGTCAAGTGTTTTGGGAGATAGAAAGGTGTAAAATAAAAACTCAGGAAGATACTGGGGGAAAAAGCCTCACGTATTTGGAAAAAGTTCTCATAAGTATGGCTATAAATCTCATTGGGACACTCTGGGGACCCGGAAAGTCCTAACATTGCCTAAGGGGGTGCTGTTAGCTCCTGCTCTGTAACCATACCTCATAGTTGTCCATGTGCTCTGAAATGAAAGAAATTCGACAATCTACAGCTTTTGTATTGTCATCTTTCCATCATTCACATCACTGTCCTATTGTGAGGATCAAGCAAATGGGTGTCAGAAGTGGGATTAACACAAAGGGACACCTTTAAGCCTTTGCCAGAATGCAGTCAGCCACTTTTGAAGTAAGCACTGAATTCTATTGAGGTTATAGATGTAAAAGAGAAACCTTGACTTTCACTGAGCCAACTCATCCCTTAAAAGTCAGAGATTCCTGAACTAAAAAATAAGAGGAACAAAAAAATGCCAAAAGTTTTAAATGTTGAAGAGGTAATGGTAAAAACAAAATTGACATAAAACTGTGAATTGATATTCACAGAGCTTTGTTTTAAAAAATAGTGCAAGTGGAGACTGATTTCAAGGTAAAAATTCCAGGTGGGAGGATTTCTACTTTAAAATATATGTGCTATTTCCTTTTATACATAGCTGGATCTTAAAACTCTGTCATTTAGAAAAAAATATTAAAGATGATGTTCAGGGTACCAGCAGTTGGCATAATGGCTATGTCGCTGGACTCCCATGTAGTTGACCACGGTTTGAGTCCTGGACCTGTTGGCTTAAACTCACGCCAGGTGTGTGTGTGTGTGTGTGTGTGCCCAGGATCCCGAGAGCAGAATGGAGGAGAAGGGATTGCGGCGTGGCCATCCCCCCTTGGGGGATGATTTCTCACTTCTGTCTCTTTCTGCCTTTCTGGCAAGCACATGCGCCCTATAGCAAAAAAACAAAAACAAAAACAAAAACAAACAAAAAAAACCCCAAACAAACAAAAACAAAACAAAACAAAACAACAAAAAAAAACCTCTCCAAATAAAAAAGATGATGTTCAGCAGACAGAAATTTAACAGATAATTTTCTAATTATATTAAGGACCCTTTCTTTAGAAAACAAAGAGTGTTTAATCTACATACAAAGATTGATTGATAAAATAAATAAAAAACATTGTTTCTTAAAACTTTTTCTAAGAGATGTTTATGTATGTATATGTGTGTGTGTGTGTGTGTGTGTGTGTGTGTATATATATATATATATATATATATATATGTTACACAACCAGATAAAAGAGGACTAAATATATCTGATAAATTGGTCACTAAAACTATAAATATCGTAACGTCAATAGCTATCCATATTCATAAGTAAACTGGTCCTAAGACAATGCAATATAATTCAAATATTAAAACCTGACTTTTCTGCTTCTAACTTTTTTAAAGGGAGAGATGACCTTCCTCGCCTGAGATAAACAGGAGAGGCTGGCTGCAAGCCCAAGGCCTTTTAAGGAAGGAAAAAAAATACACCGTAGGTCAGTTTGAGATTCAGATTTGTGGCCATATTTTATAAAGCTTCTGAGGTAAGAAGGCAAAGAGGGACAGGTTGAGGTGGAAAATGTTATAAAAAATAAAATGATGTTACAGAAATGGTATAGAAATAGAAAGTGTTAAGTCCCACATTGATTCATCTCTGGACAAGAGCCAAAAGCTTCAATCTCAGCACTTGTTAAGGAAAGGACCTTGAAAACTGCACACTGTTGACGCAGATGCATTGAGAAAACAAAAGCTGACTACTGCATCTACTTACAAATATAAAGGTTATTGAATATTTATATGCAGATGTCCATAAAAACAGTTCAATTTGTATTTATTTTCTTTATTGTCGTCATTAAAGCAAGATATCTGCCTGAATGCAGGTTTCAAATGCATACAGCAAATAAAAATTTCCATCATTACTGTCTTCTTAGGCAGAGGAGGAGATGGGGATACCCGTGTCAAACAGTAGACATTTTGGGGACCAGCAGATAGCATAATGGTTATGTTGCTGGACTTCCAATTAGTCAACTGTGGGTTGAGTCCCAAAACTCACGCCAGGCATATGTGCATGTGTGCCCAAAGTCCTGAGAGGAGAATGGAGGAAAAGGGATTGCAGCACAGCCATCCCCGCGGGGGGGGGGGGGGGGGGGGGATTTCTTGCTTTCTGTCTCTCTGTCTCTCCTTGGCAAGTACACATACCCTATAGCAAAATTCTCTCTCTCAAAATAAATAAATAAATAAATAAGGAGATATTAAAAAATAAATTAGTAACTATGGCCCCACTAGGTGTAATTAGGAAGACTAATACCTAGTTGGCTCATTTGGATTTTAGCACAAGACCATAGTCCACACTTGGAGATACTATTAGATCCTATCTATAAATTTATCAAGGAGAAAATGTCTTTGTAATTCACCTCTGTGGCAATCATAAGTTACCACAAATGCAAAATTAGAGTTGTCTGATTATTTGTTCTGTACAAAAACATTGACATGGGCACTAAACACTTGTATTATAAGTTTCTAATTTCTGATTTTTTTTTGATGTAGGAATAAAGACCAAAGATGGGTCAAAGGTGTGGTTAAACATTATTTTTAAAGATATTTGGAAATATCAAAAGGTAGTATGAATATAAGATCGCAATTTTAAGTAGTAATAATCCTTAGTGTACTATCTTTTATAAGTTGATTTTTTGGGACCCCCTAGACAGTGGACTAAAAAACTATGGCTCACCAAAATTGTTCTACTTAAAAATGGAGCAATGTTTTAAATGCCTTCAATGAGTCTTGACATGAATTTGGTTGTATTTTACTGGTACCTATAATTGACTTTTTAAAAGTTCAACAGATATGCCAGGTAATAAATACCTGTATATACGGAAGGCATTTACAAATGAGGGTAATTAGTGTTCAACCTTGAAACAGCCTGAAGTTCTTTTCTGATAATAACGCCAGTTTCCATTATAGGGAAAAATAAAAACAAAGAGAGAGAAAGAGCTGGACATTTTGATGGGACCTCCATGTCCACTCTCCACCCTTCTCTTCTGGCTTGTGCTTTGCAAGATTGCCCTAGGGCTACATTGACGGGCCCTCTCACCCTTCAGCTTCTGACTGGATTCAGCTAAAAGGAGGCACTGGCAGAGCAGAGGATGAAAGGAGAATGTAACTGGGGCATTTCTTCCCCCTGCACTTCCTTGCTGCAACTCAGGTGGGTTCTTCTAATGCTTCTCGGGCCCCAACTCCTGGAAGGTGGCCCTGTGTGCTCTACAGCTTTCTTTCTTGGCCCCTTAGGGCCCTCAGGAGATAACAGCTATTGCTACCTTTTGCAATCCCTATGGGAATCCTGCCCTCACCTTGGATAACAGCCCCTCCATTTTTTTTTTTTTTTGGAGAGGTTTTTGCTTTAGGGTGCGTGCGCTCACCAGACAGAGAGAGACAGAGAGACAGAAAGCGAGAAATCACCCCCAGGGGGAATGGCCACGCAGCAATCCCTTCTCCTCTCCTCTTGGGATTTGGGCTCCTCTCGGGATCTACGTGGGAGTCACGCAATTACACTAACTGCAACAGCCCCTTCATTAAAGTCACCTCAGCTACCTGCTTTCCAGAGCACTCTCTCTTTTCTGACAACAAACATGTTTTTGAAAGTCACTACATCAACAGGGTCCCTAAGATATCAGGATAGTTTTCTACTCTTTTTTTCTTTCTTTTTTCTTTTTTTTGGGAAGGTTTTTGCTATAGGGCGCGGTGACCCCCCGGGGGGATGACGCCACAATATTCGTGGGCACGTCCAGGTGACATAGCCAGCGACATAGCCATACGCTAACTGCTGGTCTCTAGTTTTCTACTCTTTGAAGCTAACTTTAGGGAGCTTGAGATAAAAATCAAAATCAGAAAAAGAAAAGAAAGACTTTTCAGTTTTGGAAAATACAATATAATCTTTAGAAATTAAAAGTTATAATATGGGCTTTGCAGATGCCGCCACCTGAGTCTAACAGCCTCAACCATAGTCATCCCCACCAAGTTTTTCACATTGCTGTTGACGGGAAGCCCTTGGGCTGTATCTCCTTCTAGCTATTTGCAGACTAAGTTCCAAAGACACCAGAAAACTTGTGTGCTTTGAGCACTAGAGAGAAAGGCTTTGGTATAAGGGATCCTGCCGTCATAGACTTATTCCAGGGTTTATGTGCCAGGGTGGCGACTGCACATGCCGTAATGGTACTGGCGGCAAGTCCATCTATGATGAGAAATTCGATGATGAGAACTTCATCCTGAAACATACAGGTCCTGGCCTCTTGTCCAATGCAAATGCTGGGCCCAACACAAATGGTTCTCAGCTTTTCATCTGCACTGCCAAGACTGAGTGGTTGGATGGCAAGCATGTGGTCTTTGGCAAGGTGAGAGGGCATGAATATCATGGAAGCCATGGTGCGCTTTGGGTCCAAGAATGGCAAGACCAGCAAGAAGATCACCACTCCTGATTGTGGACAACTAATGAGTTAAACTTGTGTTTTCTCTTAACCACCAGACCATTCCTTCTGTAGCTCAGGAGAGCACCCCTCCACCCCATCTGCTCGCAGTGTCCTGTAACCTACGCTCTCACTGCAGTTCATTGGGTTCTGTATTTTCCTTATTTCCCTCCAAGTCTACCTGAATTGCAAAGTTGTTTGTGATTATGAAATAAAACTAATAGTTTAAAAGAAGTTATAATATGAAACAAGGTACATCAAAGGGGGAAAACTATTAAAACAAAGAAAAAAGTTAAAAACATCAACACACCTCATATCCTTTTAAAAATGTATATTTTTTTTCTATTTTGGGTCTACAATACTTTATACAACCTCTAACAGTCATAGGGCACAAACATGCTCTCATGTACCCAGATGCCACTTTTGGGACAGGGAAACCAAAGAGGGATGTGGGACTGTTTGTCAGAAATTTGGACACTTGGAAGTATATGGTGGTATAATTAAAAAAGACATATACTACCCCAAGGAAAGTCTGCTAATGACCAATAGTGACAGTGTGAACATAAAACAATGATGATAATTAACCACTTACTAAAATCAGTTGAGCACAAAAGATGTTATGATATTACTTCGAGAGACAAATAATATAAACAATACTTTGAACAAGGATAGTCTACCGATACTATCAGTTACTAGGTGCTCAGTGTATCACCAAAACATGAGGGTACAAAGAGTGACCAGTGACCTCATTTAACTGCCTTAAAAAACTAAAATACTGGGGCCAGCAGGTGGTGTGATCGTTAAAACACTGGACTCCCATGTGACCAACTGTGGTTCGAGTCCTGGACCTGGTAGCTTGAAAAATCACGCTGGACATATGTGGATGTATGCCCCAAATCTCAAAAGCAGAATGGAAGAGAAGGGATTGCAGAGTAGCCATCCCCCCTGGGGCATGATTTCCCACTTTCTCTCTGTTTCTATGTCTCTGGCGAGCTCCCATGCCCTGTAGCAAAAATCTCTCTCTAAAAAAACCCTAAAACTAAAACACTAATTTGTTAAATTTGCACACCTTCCCCTTGAGATATATAAAAAAATTCTATCTCCTAAGTTAATACTTAAAAAATGCCAAATGGGAGGCCCAAAGATTAAATCATAAAAATTGAATTTAGTTAGACTAGAAACGTGGGCCTCCCCTTCCCGAGGCTGACAGCTATGTGCACTGGCTGCTGGCACCCAGGAGGTAGTCGGGTCCTGAGCCAGTCCTCAAAGAGTCAGAAGGGAGCTCACAGCATGGCGCAGCAAGGGTTACATTTCCCCGTGAGAATGATGGGGTGCCATTTACATCCCACTAGGAATCCAGGAGATTGGGGTAAACTGTCATCTCTAAGAGAATATGACATTACTGCTAACTTTATGTTCTCACTTCCATACAGGTCTGTACCTTTAATTGTAAAAAAAAAAAAAAAAAAAAAAAAAAAAAAAAAAAAAACCCTTTCCATCCTGACAGTTGGCATTTTCTTTTCTTTTTTTAAAGAGAGATTTTTCCTATAGGATGCATGTGCTCGCTGGAAAGACAGAGAAAGATGGAGAGATAGAGAGTGAGAAATCACCCCCCGGGGGGTGACCATGACACAACCCTTCCCCCTTCTACCAAATGGTAGTTCAAACAAATTTTCCTCATTATGTCTCTTTCCAGCATTATTTGTCCAACGAGGATATGGTTAGTGTTATCATTAGCCATGAGACCTAAAGAGTTTTATCGGGACCTGGATGAGAAGGTGTCACAATACCCCATGATCCTGGGTGTGGGGCCAGAAGCAGTGACTGGCCGAGACATTGCGACATGTCTCTTTGGGAAGATTGTGACTGCATTTTCAGTTATACACAGGATAGTTTAAAATGGGGGGCATTTTAAGAGTATATGTTTGACAAGAAAGGGGCAGAGTGCAGTCGACACCTGCTGTTTGGGGTATGTCAGGAATCAATCACTATTTGGATATGAGCCCTGGGCTTCTGGTTCTGCTGGAGGGGATGACATTGCTAGTCTGTGGATGCCATGTGACTGTTGACCTAGGAATAGTCAATCGAAGACTTCTTTTTCTGAGGACATAGTCACCCACCAGGGCCAAGAGCACATCATAAGACATTTGTGGGGGCTTGCAAGTCAGAGGCAGTTGTTTCCCACAGAGACTGTGAGCCTCAGGTGCTACCGCCATTTTGCTACTTGAAGAACGGTAATAACCAAGAAGAAGCAGAGAATTGAATCCTGGCAACAAGATTTGAGTTCTCCTACTAAGTGACACATGAAGCTCCTTATCTCTGGATTTTTAGGTGTGTGAGTTAATAAATTCCATTTTGCTTGGGTTGGGTGGGTGATCCCCTTGAAAAAGCCTACCTTACAAATAAAAAAAAAAAAACCCATACATTTCTATAAACTAGGCATGGCTTTGGTAATGTGGTGAAAAAATCTTAATTCTACAGCTATCTCTACAGTAATTTGGTACAGAGCAAACAATAGTGACTTTTGCCACCTGGTGAGTTTGGGAGGCCTGAAGTCAAAACATGGGATTTCAGTACCATCCTGAGTTATGGTAACAGACACTTTTTTTTTTTAATACTTTAACTTCTCTGAAAAACGATGTTCCCCTGTTCCCTTTTTTATTTCATCAAAAAGAGCTTCCTTGGGACCAGCAGTTGACGTAATGGCTATGTTGCTGGACTTCCATATAGTCGATCATGGTTCAAGTCCTGAGCCCGGTGGCTTAAACTCATGCTGGGCACGTGTGCGTGCGTGCCCAAGATCCCAAGAGGAGAATGGAGAAGGGATTTCGGCATGGCCATCCTCCCCCCCCCCCCCCCCGGGGGGGTGATTTCTCGCTTTCTGTCTCTCTGATGAGCGCATGCACCCTATAGCAAAAAACTCTCCAAAAAAAAAAAAGCTTCCTGATATTTTAATATGTATTAAATAATCTAAGTTTGCAGATGGATAAAAACAGACATTACATTCTGAGTAAACGTGGTATAGTCGGAGATGAGGACAAACACTGAGAGGAAACACGAGGGGTGTGTCGGGCTGGAGCTGGAACCTGAAAGCAGGATGCTGGGAGGGCTCCTCCTGCCCAGAACTAGGTTTGAGTCAGCTGGGCCTGAGGTGAGCAGCATGAGGCAGCCTCGAGTGTCCAGATGAGGTTGGAAAGCATGTAGTCCCCAAGCCAGAGACTTCATGACTCTCCTTAACCACGTGCCACACACTGCAGCTGAGCAACAAGATGACCCCATGGTTCACCCAGGGTTGGAGACCTGCTAGACAAGCCTACGTGAGTAGGCAAGGGCTTCCGTTTACATCCCTTCTGGGAACCGATGCTATGAAGATATCGTAGACAAAGTTGATGCAAGTCAACAGGATACTTGAGAAACACTTTACAGGGATTACGTATTTGGTTGATACGGCCCACTATTTTTTTTAAGAGCAATTTTTCTCCACTTTCTCACTTCTCAAAATACTGGAGCTGAAGACCATAAGATTCTGAAGAATAAGAATTCACGATGAATTAGAGATTGTACGAGGAAGTACAATTCAAGGTTTTGTGGATATTTTTAAATCAAATGACTGTACCCAAATGGAGACAATCTATGACTATCTCTCTTGTTTTTAAATGTTTCAGAGGGCATGTGCACTCGTGCACGAGAGAGAGGAAGTGAGAAAGTACCCCTGTGGGGGATGGTCACACCCAGTCCCTTCTCCATTTCCTCCATTTCTCCTCCTTTCAGGATTTTGGGCACACATTCACATGACCTGGTGTGTTTTTCATGCCACTGGTCTAGGACTCTAACCGTGCAGTTGGCATGTGGGATCCAGCAACTTTAACCACCACACCACCGGCTGGCCCTCAATGACTATCTAAAAAATGTAAAAATTAAGAATTCAGTCACTTAAAAGATTATTTATGCGCAACATGCAGCTGCCTTCATGGCTTTTTTCTCAATATGACCGAGGCTGCACTAAATGCTTTTAGAAGGCAGGAGGGGATTTAAAGCAGAGAGAGAACTGCCTGAAACATTGCTGAGGCAAAGGTGACCCCTGTGTGGAGTGGTTCTTCAAGCTCGCATTTCTTTCTGTCCTAGAGTATTTGTCTCCCATTAGTTTGGTTCGTGTGTGTGTCTTGGCTCATGTGTATGGAAAAGGAACCAGGTAGAGCAGGTATACGTGGACAGGTATACAACGACAGGGAGTCAAGGCGAGCCCCTGCCTCTCCGCTTGGCAGGGCTTCTGGCAGTCAGACGAGGGGTGACAGTCCTGAGTGCTCCCACGAAGAAGCTAGCTGCTGCTTCACGCACACTCCTGCCCTGAGGTGCCCACGACTTTTTCTGTCTCTGCCCCCTCCTTCCAGGATGCTGGAGTCCCCCACAACAACTCTCCCCAACCCAAGGGCTGGGCCCCGCCCTGCAGTCCATCTCTGAGGTTCAGGCTGACAGCTCTGGTGAGACTGCTGTTTCTCGGTTCTGGCAATGACTGCCTCCACGGAGACTGCTAAGTCAGATACTGCCAGCTCGCCCTGCCCACGGTGGCCCTGTTCTGCTCCCAGCACGCTGAGCAGATACTGCCAGCTCGCCCTCCCACGGGGGCCCTGCTCTGCTCCCATCACGCTGAGCAGCTGGCACTGAGCTCTCTGGTTACAGCCCCTTCTGGGAACTGAGGCTGACAAGGCTTTTTAAGTCATCAAAGAAGTTGTTCTCTATAGAAAGCTTTGATAATTCCTCTGGAGCCTATATTTATCTTAAAGTTGTTTTCTTTGTTACAGCCTGGTGTGAATTATTTTTTAAAAAGCCAGTAAAGTACCAAAATGCCTACCCCTACATTTTATATACAAAGCATGTTTTGTTGTTGTTGTTAAAAAAAGGTCAATCCAGGGAACCAGCAGTTAGCGTAATGGCTATGTCGCTGGACTCCCACGTAGTCGACCGCGGTTCGCGTCTCGGACCCGGTGGCTTACAACTCACGCCGGGCGCGTGTGCGTGCGTGCCCAAGATCCCGAGAGGAGAATGGAGGAGAAGGGATTGCGGCGTGACCATCCCCCCTGGGGGGTGATTTCTCGCTTTCTGTCTCTATGTCTCTCTCTGTCTGTCTGGCGAGCGCACGCGCCCTATAGCGAAAAAAACCTCTCAAAAAAAAAAAAAAAAAAAGTCAATCCAGAGTGTGCTAATGTATGACAAGTTCCAATCTGACATGATGAAGATGAGATAGCTTCAA
Source organism: Tupaia tana (assembly GCA_026018925.1). Lineage (NCBI taxonomy): Eukaryota > Metazoa > Chordata > Mammalia > Scandentia > Tupaiidae > Tupaia > Tupaia tana. The sequence goes on from JAKSZU010000003.1 coordinate 179,767,829, forward strand.
AATTATGAATTTTTTTTCTGTTTTTCAAAATCATGAATTTTAAAACAAAATATTCTTCTTAGGGTCCTCTCTACCTTCATGCCTCCCACCTTTTCCTGAATTGGGTAGTATGGGATTTTTACACTCCTTCCAAGAAGAGGTCTGGGCAGAGCCATAGGTCTGGAACCAGCTGTAGTGTTTGGGAAGTAGGACTCTCATTGGATGATTGTGTTTTAGTGACTCCTCTAAATTCCAGCTTGCTCCACACTGGATTTATTATTTATTATTAATTAGCCTCCCATTATTTAAGTGGGAGGCCTCTTCACGCACTTACGTATATATGATTTATTTTTCTCTTAATTCTTAGAATTATGTCCTTTCATATGGTTTTCTCTTTGTAGCCACTCAAACCATGCCGCCAACAAAATGAACTATACAGAGACTGCAGAAAAAAACGCTCTTTTTTTTTAACCAGAAGAGAATGCTGAGCCTTCACAGTCGCATCTAACAAAAATGTGAGGGAAAAATTAGATCTTTTATGCCTCAATCTTCTTGCCAGCAGTACAGCCACCACTTACCAAGCTTATTTTAACTCCAGCACCAAGCTGAAGCAGGAGTGAGTGGTTACGTTGCATTTCTTTATATCTAAATGACCACCTAATAGGAAGTGGTTTGTTAAATAGTTACTTAATAGATTAATTACATAGTTATTAGACAGAAAGCCATACCAAATATAAACAACTTGAATGTCATAAATGATACACCTTGGGACCAGCATAATTGTGGACATCAAGCCTACTGTAATGTGAGAGTCCACAAAGAATTCGTAAAACATCTTTGAGATTCTTGACTTTCTCTTTTGATATCAGAGTTTTATTCAATATTTATTCATAGTATGAACATAGTAAATTTTGTATAGTAATTATGGCCTTTTCTTTTTAGATATACTGAAGTGCTTGATAATTTGTCTTATCAATACTTACCCTACTCCAATAAACAGCCTAAAATAATATTAGAAAACCTCTTCCCAAAAGAGGCAAGGTGACAAAACAAAATGAGGTAGGCCTGGAGCTGCTAAACACACCTGAACAAATTTGGGCAAAAGACTCAGTAAAAGAAAGTATGCCAGGAAACAGAGTGCCACGTGTAGACCCGGGCTACAACGACACATGGTTTTTTGCAACCCCAGGACGACTCCTCCGGGACCCCAGAAGCCTGCCTCCCTCCCGCCTCACCAATGCACATGCGCAGCCATCAGGACAGCTTTTGGGCTATCCCGGCATCCTCTTGAGGCAAGGTGAAATCTAGTCCAACCAAATTTCATGTCTGTGCAAAGCACACTCCATAATCAACTTCTACAAAGTGTAATCCACCCTTTCCCACCACAGACAGTGGGTGCTGGGAGATTTCCTCCAGCTTAAGCCTATGAAATGGTTAAGACTAAGTCAGGCTATAGAAGACTTATCTAGAAACTTCAAGGGCAAAGAAATGCACTCTGGTGGCTATGTCGCTGGTCTCCCATGTAGCCAACTGCGGTTCAAGTCCTGGACCCTGTGGCTTAAACTCACACCAGGCGCGTGTGCGTGCGTGCCCAAGATCCCGAGAGGAGAATGGAGGAGAAGGGATTGTGGTGTGGCCATCCCTCTTGGGGGGTGATTTCTCGCTTTCTGTCTCTCTGTCTCTCTCTGTCTTTCTGGTGAGCCCAGGTGCCCTATAGCAAAAACCTCTCCAAAAAATAAATAAATAAATAAAAGAAAAGAAATGCACTCTGGTTTAAAGGCGTTCCTTGTCCCAGTCCTCGTGAGAGCGGACCTCACAACACCATACCTTTCTTCCACTGAAACTTCCTTCAGCTGCTGGTGTGGCTTGGTACCTTCCATTTCCCTGATGCTCACGGCATAGATCTTGGTGGTGTAGTCGATGGCCTTTTCTCTAGCAACGTCACTGTCATAGCCTCAAATGACAGAAAGAGATGGGGGAGCGAGTTGGTCTGCAGAGCTGGCGGGTGTGTGGAGCTCTGAGGGGAGAGGCGGGGCTCACCTCCATCCTCCTCCGCGTCCGTGTCCGACTCCTCGCTGTCCACCAGCTTGCTCTCCTGGGTCCCCACGAACTCCCTGGTCCAGATCATCAAGGCGGTGTCAGCACCACCTACCGTAAGCAGCACGGAGTCGTTGTGCAGCCACCTCACGTTGGTGACATGTGCGCTGTGCCCCACGTACTTCTTGAATCTCGCGTGCTGTCCCTGCAAAGTCACAAACTGGCCATTACCCCGGGTCTCAACGCTCCCATCTCTGGGCTCTTCGAACCACGTTCTGTCCTCAGGTGCTTTCTACTGTACTGAATGCCAACACGACAGGCAGCTCCGTCACAGCGCGTCCCTCCAGTTTGCTAGAGCGGAAGCCCCATGAGGACAGGGTCAGGTGTCTCTTCCTAAAACAGCCCCTGGCTCACAAGGACTAACAAACGTGTGTTGAGTGTTGAGGGGATGAATGAAATGCCGGACTACAGAACCAGGTCGGGAGCCTAAGGAACTATGCACGTCTGTACCTGCTGGCTGACCTTCGAGACCCAGGCGTCCTCCCCACCCGCCCGCGCCCCGCCCGGGAGACGGCGGAACAGCAAGGGCCTGCAATCCTGGGGCCTCAACGAACATTAAAAATCCTCGGGACAGTTTCTGCTATGGACGCCAGAAAGCACGTTTAGCACTAGAAGCACCAAAAATTGGTTTTCAGACAAAGGAAGCTCCTTCAACAAACGACGCTTTCCGGAGCGCAGGGCGGCGAAAGCGAGTCCTCTCTGCAGCCTGACAAGTGGGGGAAGCCGGCTGGCAACAGAATGCGCTTCCATTTTTGGCTCATGAGCCACCTCCTGGCAGAAACAGCTCCGGCAGGAGCCACTTAAAGAGACAGAGTTTTTCCATCCTCTCAGCGACTCCCAGGGAATACCTTATGCAATCTGGGAAACGCATGAACTCTCCGAGGTCATGAGAAGGCCCTGGTGTCCCAGAGAACACTAGTAAATAACCCACCGGAGGCTTCCCGAGGGTTTGTCCTGGCACGCGGTTGGGACACACTGCAGGGAACAGGTGCGGGGGCGGGCATGACATTGAAACACCCCTGGTCAGATCTCTTTGCACTGATCACCACCACCCGACAGCACAGTGAAACCACCCACTCTGCAGCAAAGCGCTGAGTCTGGAAAAGATCGTCAGGCAAACCCGCAGCTGCATTTCCAGGAAGCCCTGCCGAGCCAGTTTGCTAGTAAATAGGCAAAACAAAAAAGAATTTCCAAGGGAAACTCCCGTGTGCCATGTGAGATCCCTGAGGGCAGTCACCAGGTGGTGGCCTTGTGCCCTGCTGGCCTTCCTCCTGGAAGTGCACCTACCCAGTGCATCTAACTGCCAGTGCAGGCCGGTGGCCTTGGAGGAAGAGAAAGTAAGAGGGTTTGAGAAATGCCTCTCCACACTCTTACACAAAAGGGAGTACCCAGGGGTTCTAGTCAGGCTAAAAGAGTTCAAAAGCAAAGGTTAGGGGGACGGTGGATTTTAAGGAGATCAGAAACAGGTTATAGAGGAAAAGAAAGTGACACAGAAGAAAAAGGCGAGGGGAAAAAAAATCCATGTTGCTGAAGCTATTTAACAAAGACCAGATTCTTGCAGCAGAGGGTGGGTCCAACTTTTCTGAACAGGAGACATGATCACAACTCCATGGAACAATAAAGCAAATTCAGTTACTAGAAGGTTCCAGGAAGCCACCTGCTGTCTCCAGAGGAGGACACTGGCAGAGAAGCTTGGCAGTTCCCTCTAGGGTCCGGTCGAGGAGCTGCCTTTCTGTGCCAGCAAGCTAAACTCTGCATTCCTTAAACTCTTAAATTATGGACCAGAGACCATCTACAGAACAACCTGGTGGTTTTCCACAGCCTCCTTCCCTTCTAGACCTATGTCCTTTCACTAGATGGAGTGGCTAAAATAACACCATGTCATTTACATTTTTAAAACCAGCTGTGTCTTCTAGTCCTTAAGTTTCCCTCTTCAAAAATCCACAGCTCTGGAGAATGGATCTTTAGAAAGGAATCCTGTATATAAAAGTTTATAGACCGAGAAAGTGAGTGAGACATTGCGCATGCAGGGAGAGGGTGCATAGCTTCAAGAGTCTCAGGAATTTCTTCTTTAAGAGGGGGTTCAAACCAGTACTCTAAGGACATTTCCAGACTTTCCTGCCTCTACATCCATTCGTTCCTGACTTGGTGACAAAGGACAGCTATGGTGAAGTAGTGAGTCCTGATGAGTATAACAGGAATGCAGAGTTTAGCTCACTGGCACAGAAAGGCAGCTCCTCGACCAGACCCTAGAGGGAACTGCCAAGCTTCTCTGCCAGTGTCCTCCTCTGGAGACAGCAGGTGACTTCCTGGAACCTTCTAGTAACTGAATTTGCTTTATTGTTCCATGGAGCTGTGATCATGTCTCCTGTTCAGAAAAGTTGGACCCACCCTCTGCTGCAAGAATCTGGTCTTTGTTAAATAGCTTCAGCGACATGGATTTTTTTTCCCCTCGCCTTTTTCTTCTGTGTCACTTTCTTTTCCTCTATAACCTGTTTCTGATCTCCTTAAAATCCACCGTCCCCCTAACCTTTGCTTTTGAACTCTTTTAGCCTGACTAGAACCCCTGGGTACTCCCTTTTGTGTAAGAGTGTGGAGAGGCATTTCTCAAACCCTCTTACTTTCTCTTCCTCCAAGGCCACCGGCCTGCATTGGCAGTTAGATGCACTGGGTAGGTGCACTGGGAAAGTGGACGGGCTCTTGTAAAGGGTAGAGGCTGTCTCCTGGAGGCTGGACAATGTGATTGTCAGGGCACTTGCGATCACTTAACTGAGAAGTTGAGTATTCGTATGCATACATGTTTGCCATGGAAAGAAAAATGCCTGGAAAAGATGCTTAGTACTCATGGGAAAGGAGAAAGAGGAAAAGGGTCAAGAAGGTGACTTACAATCTGAGCAGCTTACAAAGTTGAGTATGGACCACAGAGCGAACTACATGGTCACAGGTACCCACGAGACGCAGTGACAGGGAACTGAAAGCTACAATACAGCGATGGGATGTATTTTAATCTGCTTGAGCTGTCAAAATAACATAAGCTGGGTGGTTTAAACAACAGAAATTTATTTCTCACAGTGTTGGAGTCTGCGAGTTCAAGATTAAGGTGCAGGCAGATCTAATTCTTGGCTCTCCAATGTCTCTTCTTACAATATGGACACTAATTGAATCAGATCAAGGACCCACTCTTATGTAGCCTTAGTCTCTTATGTAAAGGCTCCATCTCCAGGCACAATTACCTTGGAGATTAGGGTGTATATACACATATATATACACATACAAGGGGACAGGGACATTCAGTTTATAACAGATGGTAAACTTTGTTCAAAAGACTCAGAATAGTTGGACTATATAGCTAGAAATATTCATCAGCATGAGGTTTGTGTATTTGGGAATGAAAGTGTGTCCAAGATGTTAGATTTTAAAAATAAAGAAAAAAAAAATGGCCAGCTCTAGGGTGCAGAGGTCACACAGTGCTCAAAAGAAGTCAGATCCTACATGACAACGGTAGCTTGAATCCCTACCCCATCGGCCTGAAACACCAGGCACGCGTGCATGGGCTCAAGATCCAATGGACTGGAGGAAGAGAACTGTGTGTGATCAGACTCTGGAGAGTGTTCCTCCTTTTCTCACTTTCTCTCACACGCACATGCTCTATCATGAATAAAGAAAACAACAGGAGGGCCTCAGCTGCTCCAGCACAGCAGTAATGCTACGCTCCGCAGGGCTGGAAGCCATGTGGTAATCGAGATCCTGATCCTGGGTTGGCCTGGAAAACAGGTAAGCATGTGTGCCCAGGATTCTGAGGAGATGGGGTCTGGGGGAAGGGGATTGCACTGTGACGAGACCCTACTGAGGCTTCATTCTCTCTCTCTCTCAATGATTAAGAAATAAAAATAAAAGAAAAAGAAGAGGAAAACAAGTCATACTATCAAAAGAGTTAATATTGATATTGGCCAGGGGGTCTCAAATGCTTATAAGTTATGAAACTATTTCTCCAATCAGATCTTATGCAAGAGAACTCAAGAATAAAAGGATAATAAGCAATTCAACTTAAAATAACAAAAGGTTTGTACAAACACTTTCCAAATAGTGAATAAGTGACAAAAAAGCACTCAGCATCATTAGTCATTTGAGAAATGTAAATTAAAAGCATGATCTGATAGCATTATGTATTCCACTGGACCGCTGAATTTTATGCTTGGCATGACCGAATGTCAAAACTACAACTTTTACATTTTTGGTGGGGACGTGAAATGAAAAAGGTCTGGCAGTTTCTTAAAAGTTAAACATATATTTTCTCCTGACCTAGCAACGTCATTCCTATGAATTTACTTAAGAGAAAGAAACCATATGTCAACAAAGACTTGTCCAAAGGTGTTCACAGCAGCTTTACAAGTATTATAACCAAAACCTGGAAAAATGTGAGTGCATAAGGATGAGCAAATGTGAGGCATTTGGATGAACAAACTCCATCATAACCATATAACAGAATTCTGCCCAGCTCTACAAATTAAGATTATGATCACACATGATGACAGGTATGTATCTCAGACACACCTGAGTGAGAAGTCAAAACAAATAGTACTTGAGACCAACTTTCTTAGTAAATTTCAAGTAAGCCATATAGTAGTATTAACTACAGTTACATATTGTACATCAGATCTCCAGAACTTACTCATCTTATAACTAAGTTTGCATTGTTTGACAAAAATCTAAAAATCTCCCCGTTTCCTCTTACACCCAGTTCCTAACAACCACTGCTTCTAAGAATTCAACTCTTTTAGATTCCACATAAAAATGAGATAATACAGTATTCGTCTATGTTTGGCTTATTTCACTCATCATAGTGTCCTTCAAATTCATCCACTTTGTCCTGAATGGCAGAGTTTCTTCCTTGTTTGTGGATGAATAATATGCTGTTGTATGTATGTATACACCACAATTTCTTTTTCCATTTATTTGTCAACAGACACGTAGGGCGCTTCCCTATCTTGGTTATTGTGAATAGTGGAACAATGGACATAGGGATGCAGATAATCCTTTGAGACATTTATTTCATTTCCTTTGCATATATACACTTAGAAGTGGAATTGCTGGATCATATAGTAGTTGTGTTTTTATTCTTTGAGAAACCGCCATACTGTTTTCCATAATGTCTGTGCCAATTTACATTTCCACCAACAGTGTACAAAGGTTTCCTTTCCTCCATACCCTAACACTTGTTATCTTTTATTCCTTAAGATTATTTATATTCTGGAGGGGAACTACATACCCTCAATAAAGTCTTCATGAAAGTCTTCTCATAAAGTCTTCTTCATAAAGTCTTCTCCCCCAGGACCAGCAGTTGGCGTAATAGCTATGTCGCTGGACTCCCATGTAGTCGACCATGGTTTGAGTCCTGGACCCAGTGGCTTAAACTCACACCGGGCGCATGTGTGTGCGTGCCCAAGATCCTGAGAGGAGAATGGAGGAGAGGGGATTGCAGGGTGGCCATCCCCCCTGGGGGGGGGGGTAATTTCTCACTTTCTGTCTCTCTGCCTCTCTCTCTTTCTGGTGAGCACATGCTCACCAGAGGAGAGGCAAAGGGAACAGGCCTTCTTAAAGACACAGCTTCATGGATCCTGCGAACTAGCCATTTTGGGGAAACAGAAATCAAGATTTCCCACTGATAATTTGGCCTCCAGCACACTAAACTCATGTGGTAGGAAGACCCCTTTCAGGCCTCCTGTGTCTGTACCTGTCTTTGTCTCTCTCTACCTCTGTCTCTGTCTCTGTCTTCTATCTCTTTTTTTAATTTTTGCTTTTTAGAATTTCATGTGGCGTGCAAGCGCACTGCACAGTTTTCCAATTTTTGGTTTTTTACTGAAATTTTTTTAAATATTAATTTTTTTAGTTTTATTGAAAAGATTTTATCTTTGTTTTTTTCTTCTTTTTCTTTTCTTTTCTTTTTTTTTTTTTTTTTTTTTTTTTTCTGTTGTTGCTGTTGTTTCTCTCTTTCTGTTTCCTTTTCTGCACGCTCCTCGATGCTCAGATTGAACTTCCAAATTTGGGAAGAAATGGACCATCAACCAGATGACTAGAAATCACTGCAGGACCACAAGAAATATGGGAAAGCAGGAAAATACCTCTCCTCCAAGGGAAAAGGGATAACTCCTTTTCATCCACACACAGGTCAATGGAATTTATGGAAATGTCTGATAAAAAATTCAGAACATTCATAATGGCAAAGCTAACAGAGATGGAAGAGAAGAGAGACAATGAACTGCTGAAGAGGAAGGAGAAAGAAATTGTCGAGTTCCAGGAGGTGAGGAAATTCATGCAAGATCTAAAAGAGGAATTTCACATTTTACAAAAGAATCAGATGGAACTGTTAGAGATGAAGGCTATAATACAGGAAGTCAAAATCTCCCTTGAAAGTATTAAAAGCAGACTAGATCATACAGAAAATAGAATCTGAGACATAGAAAAGAAAATTGCTAGCCTAGAAAAATTCACCACAAAGACTGAGAAAATGGCCCCAAAATTTGAGACTAATATACAAGAAATACTAGATACCATCAAACGTCCAAACATCCAGATAATCCCAGAAGGCAAAGAGACTCATAAGGGCATTGATAATCTATTCCATGAAATCCTGCAAGAAAACTTTCCAAACCTAGAGAGGCACTCAAAGACTCAGTCCCAAGAAATACAGAGGACCCCAAACAGAATCAACCCAAGAAGATCTTCTCCAAGACACATTATAGCCATATTGACCAAAACCACAGACAAAGACAAGATACTAAGATTGGCAAGAGAAAAACGGCAAGTTACCTACAAAGGGTATCCCATCAGACTAACGGCAGATCTCTCATCGGAAACAATGCGAGTGAGGAAAGAATGGGAAAATATATTCAAAGTGTTAAGGGAAAAGCAATTTCAACTGAGAATACTGTACCCAGCAAGATTATCATTCATTTGGGAAGAAAAGACATGAACATTCCCAGATAAACAAAACCTGAAAGAATTTACCAGCACCAGACCAGATCTCCAAGAAGTTCTGAAGGGAGTGCTATGTCAGGAAAATTAAATGCAGACACACAGAAATAAGAGTTCAAAAACTAAGAAAATGGGCAACTTAATTGTAGGGACAAAGTCTGGAGATGAATATTATATCCCAGAATTCAATCTGGAAGATCGAACCACAACAGAAGAAAGATTAAGTATATGAGACTGAACTGATGAAACAACATTCTGTGACTTGACTAAAATATTGCTGCTTTTCTTCTAAGCTTTGTTGTCCGGTTTTAAAGGATTTTTGTCCTGTCTTGAGCTGTCAATAGGTTCATGTACCTACTATTTGAACAGAATACTAACCTGTTTCTAGGCTTTAAGTTTCAAGGAAATATCCTTACCAGTTCAAAACTGCTTTTCTTGAAATTACCAGCTGAACTTGCTATTGAAAGTAGTTAGATTACTTATGATATTGTGTGATCAACAAAATGTTGGGGGAAAAGGAATTGAAGACAACTGTATATAGCAGAGAGAGTGTAATAAGAGAGTGGGAAAGGGCAGAGGGTCAAACATGGGGTAAAAAACATATATATATATATATATACACATATATATTAAAGTAGAAATGGAATATTATTGATGATAACATGCATGATTAAGCCACTATGCAGTTTATTCTAGATGGGAAACCACATTTAGTATGTTGTGATGATGCTCAGGGAATGAATGTTAAGTAATTAAAAAAAAGTTTCAGGAGAAAAAAAACAGTAAAACTGTTCGTATCGAAATTTAACTGGACTACCATATTGCCAACTGAAGTTAGAGTCTGGGACCTGGCAGCTTGCTTTATCAATTTCTCTCTCTTTCTGGTGACTGCGTATGCCCCGTAGTAAATTAAGTAATAATTTAAAAAAATAAATGAATAATTCTTTAAAAATGAAAAAAAAAAGAAATTAAAAAAATGCATATTTGATGACTGCAGTAATCTATATAGCCCCAGCTAGGTACTACTTTATAGTATGTTCATTCCACTCACTGAGGTTTATGCCTAAAGTCAGACTTGGGTTCATGTATAGGTATATATCAGCTGTGCTAGCTATTGGAAATATTTAGACTAATTAAGTTCATTAGCAAATCAATTAAATGGGGGGGGGGGGGAAGGCATAGAAAGAAACCATGGATACCAGAGACAATGTGGGAGGAGGGTGGGACGTGGCAGAGGGTGAGGGATAGGGAATCAAGGATGGCAAAACAAAAAAACAAAGTATACAAGAAATGGAAAATTATTTGCTGATAACATGTATGTTGATGTGCTTGATTGAGCCAATATACAGTGTATTTTGGATGGAAAATTCATTTGTATGCTGTAATGATGTATAGTGAATTAATGTAAAAAATAAATAAATTTAAAGGAAAAAAAAAAAAAAAAAAACCTCTCCAAAAGAAAAAAAAAAAAAAGTCTTCTCCCCTAACCCCTGCAGCCAGGTAGGAGGAGCATGGGTGCCCATGGGAATACCTGTTATGTTCAGGTAGATCTGAGATCCAAACCCCGAGCCTTCTCATATGGCCTCCAGCATCCCACAGCAGCATTTCTACTGCCTGCAATACTGCAGCTCCGCCAATCTCTTGTCTATTTGATAATAGCTATCTTAACAAATATGAAGTGATAACTCATTGTGGTTCTGATTTGCATTTTCCTTATGATTAGTGATGCTAAGCATATTTTCATTATGTCTCTTGGCCATTTCTATAAATTCTATGGAGAAATGTCTATTTGGGTCCTTGTCCATTTTTTTTCCCATTAGTTTTTATTTTGTTTTTGCTATTTAGTCACATGAGTTTCTTACTTGGCTATTAACCCTTTATCAGATATATGGTTTGCAAATATTTTCTTCTTTCCCACAGGTTGTTTTTTCATTTTGCTGCTCATTTTCTTTGCAGTAAAGTTGTAAAATTTGATATAGTTCCATTTTTTTCTTTTCTTTTGCCTATGCTTTTGGTTTCATATCCAAATACTCATTAACAAGACAAAAAATCAAGGAGTTTTCTCTCTGTTTTCTTCGAGGAGTTTTATGGTTTCAGGTCTTAATTTAAGTCTTTAATCTATTTCAAGTTCATTTTTGTACAAGGTGTTGATGAGGGTCTAATTTCATTCTTTTACATGTGGATAGCCTCCCCAGCACCATTTATTGAGGATGCTGTCCTTTTCCCGTTTTGAAATCCTGGTTGGTGTCCTGTCAAAATTTGTTGGCTGCATATGTGTGGATTTCTGGGCTCTATTCTATTCCATTGAATTATGTGCCCATTTTCATACCAGTATCATACCATTTTGATTATTATAGTTTTGTAATGTAATTTACAATCAGGAAGTATGGTGCAGCTTTGTTCTTCCTTCTCAAGACTGCTTTGACTATTAGAGCCAGCAGGTGGTGTGGTGGATAAGGGTGCTGGACTCCTAGATGGTTGACCATGGTTCAAGTCCCGGACCTGGTGGCTTGCTTTCTCATGCTCCCTCTCTCTCACTTTCTCTGTCTCTCTCTGATCAAAATTTTAATAAATAGGGACCAGCAGTTAGCGTAATGGCTATGTCACTGGACTCCCATGTAGTTCACCGCGGTTTGAGTTTCAGACCCGATGGCTTAAATTCACACTGGGCGCGTGTGTGCGTGTGCCCAAGATCCTAAGAGGAGAATGGAGGAGAAGGGATTGTGGTGTGGCCATCCTCCCTGGAGGGTGATTTCTCGCTTTCTGTCTCTCTGTCTCTCTCTGTCTTTTTTAAACTTATGAACAACTGTAACATAGTTTTGTGAATTTATTGCACTGATACTGTAAAACTTGTACCTTGTGGTATATCTGTCCCTAAATAAGTGTTATTTTCTCCCCTTCAATATTGTTGTAAGTGGTGGTACCCATTGTAGTGTGTGATTTTTTTTTTTTATGTTTCATAAGAAAACTACCTTAATTTTACATGTTTCCTCATTGTAAATAAACCTGTCTTCCTAACCAGATTTTTTTGTGTGAATACATGTTCTACTAATTAACTACTTTTGCAGTTTTACTCCTGTGTTAGTTCTTCTACTTTTTTGTGTGTAAAAGAGGAAAAATTTTAAAAAGCTGGAATCTCAAAAAAAAAAAAAAAAAGCACACATGCCCTATAGCAAAAATCTCTCAAAAATTAATTAATAAATAAAAAATAAATGAATAAAGTTAAATAATTCTTTAAAAAAAGTGTAAATGACTTATAAAAAACTGCTTTCAGGGTCTTTTTTTTGCTCCATATGAACTTTAGGATTTTTTTTTCAATTTCTGTGAAAAAAAGTCCCACTGGAATATTGATAGAGACTGCATTTAATCATCAGATTACTTTGGGTAGAATGGACAATTTAACAATAATAAGTCTTTCAATATATGAACATGTGGGAACAAGTAGTTAGCGTAATGGCTATGTCGCTGGACTCCCATGTAGTCGACTGCAGTTCGCATCCTGGACCCGGTGGCTTAAAATTCACGCCGGGCGCATGTGCATGTGTGCCCAAGATCCCGAGGAGAATGGAGGAGAAGGGATTGCTGCGTGACCATCCCCCTGGGGGTTGATTTCTCGCTTTCTGTCTCTCTGTCTTTCTGGCGAGCGCACGCGCCCTATAGCGAAAACCTCTCCAAAAAAAAAAAAAAAAAAAAAAAAAAAAAAAAGAACATGAGATATCTATCAATAGATTTTGTGTATTCTTCGATTTCTTTCATTAATGTTTTACAGTTTTCAGCATACAGCTCTTTATTTCCTTGGTTAAATTTATTCTTAAAGTATTTTATCCTTTTTGATGTTATTGTAAATTGGATTTTTTTGGGGGTATCTGTTGATGTATAGAAATGCAACTGCTTTTTGTGTGTTGATTTTTATCTTCTCTAACGTCACTGAACTTGCTTATTTTCATAGTTTTTGGTGAAGTTTTAGGGTTGTCTATAATAAGAACTTGCTGCCCACAGAGAGAGACAATTAACACTTTTTTAAATTTGAATGCTTTATCTTGCCTAACTTCTCTGTGTCAGACTTTCAGTAGTATGATCAATAGAAGTGAAGGGGGACATCTTCTTCCTGATCTTAGAGGAAAAACTTTCAGCTTTTCAACACTAAGAATAATGTTAAATGTGAGCCTGTCATTTATAGCCTTTATATGTTAAGGTACATTCCTTCTGCATCTAATTTGTTTAGAGTGTTCAATCACAAAAGGATGTTGAATTTTGTCTAATGCTTTTTCTGAAATTTTGATATGCTCACATACATTTTTAAAAAAGTTTTTGCCTTAGGGTTGTGCACTTGCTAGACAGAGGGAAAGTGAGAAATCACTCCCCAGGGGTGATGGCCATGCCACAATTTCTTCTCCATTCTCCTCTCAGGCTGTTGGCCATGCACACACACATGCATGGCATGATTTTCTTTTCTCTTCTTTTCTTTCTTTCTTTCTTTTTCTCTTTTTAAGAGAGATATTTTTGATATAGGGCACATGTGCTTACCAGAAAGACAAAGAGAGACAGAAAGGAAGAAATCACTCCCCAAAAGGGATGGCCACACTGCAATCCCTTCTCCTCCATTCTCCTCTTGGGATTTTGAGCATGTGCACACACAGCACCCGATGTGAGTTTTAAGCCACTGGGTCCAGGACTTGAACTGCAGTAAGCCAAGTGGGAGTCAAGCAACATAACCATTATGCCATCTGCTGGTCCCGGCCCAGCATGACTTTCAAGTCGGTGGGTCCAGGACTCAAACTGTGGTTGACAATATGGGAGTCCAGTGCTTTAACCACCACACCACCTGCTGGCCCCTGTTTTCATAAAATTACCCTTCATTCTGTTACTGTGGCGTATCACACTTAGCAATTGGCACACACTGAGCCCTCCTTGCAGCGCAAGGATAAATTTCACTTGATCATGGTAAACGCTCCTTTTAATAAGTTGTTGAATTTGGCTCAGTAGTAATATGTTGATGATCTTTGATTCTGTATTCTTCAGAGATACTGGCTTCTTTTCTTGTAGTGTCCTTGTCTGACTTTGCTAGCAGGTAATGCCAGCCTTGTCAAATAAGTTTTCTTCAATTTTACAGGAGGTATTTGAGAAGGATTGGCATTAATTATTTAAATATTAGGCAGAATTCACCCATGAAGCAATCTGGTAATGGGCCCTTCTTTCCTGGGAGGTTTTTGATTACTAATTTCATCTCTTTATTATTATTGGTCCGTTCAGATATTCTACTTATTCATGATTCAGTCATGGTAGGCTGCATGTTTCTAGCAACTTATTAATTTCTTCTAGTTTATCCAATTTGTTGGCGTGTAAGTAGTTTCTTATGATCCTTTGTATTTCTGTAGTATCAGTTATAATATCTTTTTCATTTATACTTTTATCTGAGTCTTTTCTTTTTCTTGGTTAGCCTGGCTACAGGTTTGTGGATTTTATTTATCTTTTTAAGGAACCAACTCAAAGACACTTATTCCATAGATCTTTTCTATTGTTCTTATATTCTCTTTTTATTTTTGTTCTAATCCTTATTATTTCCTTTCCTCTGCTAATTTTGGGCTTAATTTATTCTTTTTTTCTTAGTTCCTTGAAGTTTAAAGTTAGATTATTTAATACCTTTTGTTTTCTTAATTCTACAACTTATTATTTAGGCAGGTTTTGTTTGTTTTGTCTTACGGTGTGTGTGTGTGCATGTATGTGTGTGGTGTTTTTAGATAGGGTTTTGCTGTGTCACAATCCCCTGCCTTAGCCTCCTGAATAGCTGGGACCACAGCCATGCACCGCCATGCCTGGTTTTAGGGGGGGCTGCGAGTCCAGCCTGGGCCTCTTGTGTGGCTTTAGCTGCTGAGCAGCAGCTTCCAGTGCCTGCTGTTGCAGCTAGGCCTACGATTTACTCTTACTAGAACGCAGGTTTTGGGTTTCTGCTTCACGGTATCATTCTTTCATCTTGTCTGTATGCTTCAAATTTTTAATGAAATGTCAGAAAAATATCTTACACAGTAGCTCAATGTATAAAGTACAAAACACAAAGCAAATGTTGAAACAGGGATGTTGTCCTCTGACCTTTCCCACTTGGTGCCCCTTTACTTCCTGGGATGGGCTCTGAGAAACCAGCCAGGAGCTCTGGTAGCCTAACACAGCTTGAAACGACAGTACAGACAGCCCACCTCGTCAGGCTGGGGAGGGGGCTGATGAATCCCCAGGACCAATAATAAACCTAGCCCGGGAACAGAATACAACATTCCATGGGGGTGGGGAAGGGACAGCTCTCCAAGTAACTGCCTTAAGTCCTAGTCTACAAAACCAGGGTATCACTCACTTCTTGACTTCCTCTACTATCAATTTTATTTTTTAAAAAGTAAAGGTAGTGGGGCCAGCAGGTGGCATGGTGGTTAAGGTGCTGAACTCCCACATGTCTGACTGTGGCTTGAGTCCTGGACCTAGCAGCTTGCTTTCTCACTCTCCCTGCCTCTCCCTCTCTCTGTCTTTCACAGGTCAAACTGAAGAACAATAATGATAAATAAAATTAAATAAATAATTCTTTAAAAAAAGTAAAGGTAGTAAGGAAAATGACTATGCCAAACTGAATTCTGATGAAACAGAAAGGGCTGGTAGGCGAAGGAGCCTGCTACAGAGCTCACTGACAGAACAGCTACCTTCCATGTGGCCCTGGAAATAATGTGGGTAATAGCTGAGGAGGTCAGAAAGCAAGATCGTGGACAAAAGGTCACCAGGTAGCTTTGGAATTCGGGGTGACAATGAAGGGAACACTGAACACAATGCATCTTAGGAAAGGTGACTCAAGATGACGTTCTGACCAGATATTAATAAATGAAGAAAAGAGGAAGAGTACCCAAAGAGATTACAGTGGCTGCAGACTAGTGTGTTCAGATTTTAAATGTACCAATACTGAAGGAGGAGTGAATAGCCAAGGATTGATGTGACAGTCTTACACAGAGCTTTAAGGGTAATTTCAGGGAACCAGCAGGTGGCATGGTGGTCAAGGCGCTAGATACTCCCACTATAGCCAACCACAGTTCGAGTCCCAGACCTGGCGACTTGCTTTCTCACTTTCTCTCTCTCTGTCTCTTCTGGTCAAATTTAAATAAGTGAATTAAAAAATAAAATTAAATAGTTCTTTTTAAAAAGAATAATTTCAGAACTATTAAAATAAAAACTTAAGACATTAAAAAGGATTTGAAATATATATTTAGAGATAAAGGGAAAACAGAGAAAAGAGAAACACTTCTTAGATCAGATGGATTATTATGAATGGAAAGGTTTACTTATCTCCTTTCTGAGAGAGAAGGCTCTTCAAACAAAAAAGAGCCAGAGCCCATTTACATGAGAACAGGTCCCTTCCAAGGTGACCCCAGAAATAATGTCCAACGACGCTGAGGCAGTTAGAAACCAGGAGAGGTGGCATCAAACATAACAAGGTTCCTGTACCCAAACAGGGAAACAAGCAGACTCTGGCAAACATTGATCGTGAGCTGATGCAATTCCTGGAAAATTCCCAGATGAGATATTACACAGAAGTTCGATAAGCACTTGGAAAAGAAAAAATGAATTATTGGGCAGTAATAGGGGTCCACTGTGAACTAAATGTTTGGTTTATTAGAAGGAGAGAAGAAGGATACAGGGACACCATCAGTCTTGCTTATAGCAAGATATTTACCAAGTATCTAATGATGGCTTGTTGGACCAGGCTGCATGACTGTACTATCAGATTTAAAGGACTGCTACAGATCATGAACTATAAATGTGTGGGTTAATAAGTGGAACGTCAGAATGAGTTGGGGTTCCTAGGGTTGGTGTTTGGTTGTTCTAGTCTACTTTAAAAACAAAACAAAACAAAACAAAACAAAACAAAACAAAAAAACTCCCTGTGATTTAAAACTCATGATTATGAAAGTAGAGGGGACATGACATTGAAAGGGAGAGCAAATACTTTAAAAAGATATTTAAAAATACTGACAGGATAGAACAATGAGGTTAAATAAATGCAAGTTTTTGTACCAATATAAAGTTCTGTACTCAGATTTTTTTTCTTTCCTTTTTTTAGAGAGATTTTTGCTATAGGGTGTATGTGTTCACCATAGAGACAGAAAGTGAGAAATCACCACCCAAGGGGGATGACCACACTGCAATCTCTTCTCCTCCATTCTCCATTTGGGATCTTGGGCACACACGCACACACATCTGGTGTGAGTTTCAAGCTGCTGGGTCTAGTACTCGAACTGCAGTCAACTACATGGGAGCCCAGCAACGTAACCATTACACCATCTGTTCAGTGGGCTTAACAACTGCCAAAAGTGTCTTAAGTGGGAATTCTATGCCATGAGAATCGCACCTGAGTTAGTCATTCAAACATAACGTCAGTGAGGTTTTTTAATAGCTGCAACGATACTGCAAGTAACATCATCGTCGATGGCTTCTGCCTTCAGAATTTAAAACTCCACTCAAATACAATGGTTCGATTTCGGATCATTAGTGAGACTAAGTAGGTTTATATAATGAACAGGCAACATTACCTTGACTGGATATGAAAAAAGTTTAACAAAACCAAAATCATCTCCAGTGGCTAAGAGCGAACAGTCTTTGGTAAGACTGGCAGCATTCACGTCGGTCACATCACTGTGGGCTGGCCAGATCCCCTCACAGGTGGGCCCTAGGACACAGGTCCACGTGTCCCACTCTATCTTCTCAATCTGAAAGAGAGGAAAGAAAAACTATATTTTGGTACGAAATAGATTTTTTTTGGTTAAAATGACATAAAAGAAAACAATGGTGGCTGAGTAGTTCTAATTGGTGACTACCAAAATCAGGCATTTGTGCTGAGATGCGCAAATTCTAAGTTGCAAAGTGGTATTTGCGCCATTATTTATTTATTTATTCGGTTTTTGCTATAGGGTGTGTGTGCTTGCTGGAGAGAGACAGAGACAGAAAGTAAGAAATCACCTCCCATAGGAGATGGCCATGCGCCATCCCTTCTCCTTCCTTCCCTTGGAATTTTGGGCACCCACACACATGCCTGGTGTGATCTGCATGCTGCTGGGTCTGCTCGGCCATGTGGGAATCCAGAGCCTTCACCACCATGACACCTACTGGCTCCATTTGTACTGTTTAAATAAACCAACCATGCAGTCGAATATCTACATTATCTTTTTGTCTAGATAAAATGAACATTTTGGAATTGTGAAAATCTGACAATAACAATTTTTTAGAGGTTTTTTTTTCTTCCTTTTTTGCTATAGGGCACGTGCGCTTGCTAGAAAGACAGAGAGAGACAGAGACAGAAAGCGAGAAATCACCCCCCAGGGGGATGGCTATGCTGCAATCCCTTCTCCTCCATTCTCCTCTCAGGATCTTGGGCACACACTCACACGCACCGGTGTGAATTTAAGTCACCAGATCCAGTACTCAAACCACGGTCCACTACATGAGATGGGCCAGGAAAAATCAGCTGGAGGGACTTTCCAACCAACATCAGAATCAGCCTCTGGAATGACATGTGTGCATCACCGAGTGACACAATAGCTCTTCAGAGCAAGAGTCTGACATTTTGGGAGCTTTACATATCATCTGTCTCAGGTTGACCTTGTCCTTTGTCTACCATTTTGTTAAACTGCATTTTATTTAAGTATACTTATTTCAGGGCACTAGAACAGGAAGAGAAAATAAGGCTGAAATGGTGTAAAATGACGCTTAAACTAACAAGAGAAATCTGAGAGGCCTTACAGTCTGCGCTGAGGACCCCTCTAGACTGGGATCCCAACTCTCTGGTTCTCTTACTCTCTTGGAGCCTTAATTTCCTTATCTGTAAAATGAAATTGAGAGCTATCCCGTAAAGCTGTTGTGGAGATTAAAACATAGGTATACAAAGTGCTTGACACAGTCAACAAAAGTTCAATGAATAAAGGATATAATTAAAAATATCTCTTACTGAAAGGCTCTACAAGTTCTTCCATACAGAAAAAAGTTAGAATAAGAACTTATTAGAGATAAATAGATTGGAATTGAGGAATGAGATCAATTCATCAGTAAATAATTTCCAGTACTACAATGCCATCATCTATAGCAACTTGTATTTCTTTAGTTCTGTACTTCCTTTGCAAACAACAAAACATTATGAATGTGCACACGTTCAGCTGTCTTTGGGATCCTTTATAACACTAAGCTAGTTCATAGCATTGGCGAACTGAAGCCAGAGAGAGGCAGATGATTGTCAGTCATCCACGGAACTCTCACCGCCTTTGCCTCCAAGGATGCAACGGTCCTTTTACTTAATCAAAGGTTACCTAGCAAACAAATTAGGTTGTCTCCAGGGACCAAGAGAACATCCTCAGTGCTTAATCAGGTAGTAACCTTTTGATCATGAGGGTTTATTTATGTCCAGATGGTCCACAAATAAATCTAACCTTTAGAAAGAGGTGAGCTTGTGGATTACAACATTTTATTTAGACTTTTCTTCTTTCTTTCTCTCTTTCTTTCTTTCTTTCTTTCTTTCTTTCTTTCTTTCTTTCTTTCTTTCTTTCTTTCTTTCTTTCTTTCTCCTTCCTTCCTTCCTTCCTTCCTTCCTTCCTTCCTTCCTTCCTTCCTTCCTTCCTTCCTTCCTTCCTTTCCTTTCTTTCTTTCTTTCTTTCTTCTTTCTTTCTTTTTCTTTCCTTCTTTTCTTCCCTTTCCTTTCCTTTCCTTCCTTTTCTCCCTTCCCTTCCCCTTCTCCTTCCCCTTCTCCTTCCCCTTTTTCCTTCCTTCCTTCCTTCCTTCCTCCCTTTCGTTCTTTTTTCTTTAGTTAGCGAAGGGCATCTGCACTTGCCAGAGAGAGACAGAAAGAGACAGAGGGAGAAAGCACCACCCAATGAGGCACAGTCATGCTTCCTCGATTTCTCCATGCACCCAGGCTGTTTTTCAGGCCATCAGGGTTGGGACTTGAGCTGAAGCTGGACACGTGGGATCTGGCTTCCTTAACCACTAGGCTATGGGGCTGGCCTAGATTTTGATTTCAACAATTAAAAAATTATGTATGTGGCTAAGAACATGAAGAAAACAGGGAAAAAAGAAAGAACAATTTGATGCATTAGAACAATCAGATTGTAGATAGTTTTTGTCTCAAAAAATAATTTCTGCTCTTGCTATAGATAATATTTATTATTACAAATAATAAACATTGAGAAAATATGGTTCAAAATTTATATTCACATAAAACTTTGCTCAAAATGATACAATGAATGAAAAAAGTAAATGTAGCATTCGAACTGTTAGCTTATTTGTTGTTTTCAGACAGAGAAAAATTAAGCAGAATGCTGGTACATTATTACATCAGTGGTATAGAAAATAGATCTGTCCTCAGAGATTAAGAAACAGGAGGAAAATAAGATTTAAGAAATGGTCAAACTTAAAGGTATACTAAATGAAATCCATATTATTGGTTAAGATGGCCAGGTTTTATTAAATCACTTCAAAAAATATTTTTTTCCAAAGCTGTGTATATGGTTATTACCTCTGAAGGTCTTATTATATGCCGTTTGCCTCTTGGAGCTTCAAAAAAAAGGTGTTCTTTGGCACCTGAATTAACTTGCAATAATTTTCCTGTTATGATAGAATAAAGAAAAAGACAATTAGATTTTGCTTTTCTCTTTTTACTATAAGATGATAAACATGGCTGTGACTATTTTGATTTATCTTAATCAAAGTCTAATAAGTTGAATAAATACATATTGAATTCTTCAGAAGGGCATGTAATAGTAATTATATGGCATGGTATAAATCACAAAGCTATGATTTTTAGAACACAGACCTCATAAAATTTGACCTTGAACATTGTTTGAATAACTTAAGAATCAAGCTTGGCATGTTTCACTGTGTTGCAATGAAAATAGCTACAGTTTTCCAAAGCCTGACGAAAATCAATTTTTTGCTCTTTTTCCCTGTTGCCTCCTAGCACACAGCTGAAGTAAAAGCAAACTGCTTTGGCAAGCACTGTGGCATTTGAAGTGAGATTCTTGTGAGCATTTGCATTTACTTAAGTCTAAATTCTAAATTTGCTTTTAAAGTTTAGAAATGAAAAGGACACACAAAACAAACCATAAATGCTCATTCCCTGTCTTATTTAAAATTTTAAGAAATCCAAGACTTTCCCCAAATAAAGTATTGACCAAAATAGTCTTTCGGCCTGATATAAAATTACAATCTTGAATTTATTTTCATTGATGTTAAAAAAGATTAGATTTCCTAACTCTCCTCCTTCGATGGCAATAATCCACTCTGGCAAGAAATGTAAATGGTTCAATGTATATATATATTCTAGTATTTTTCAGTCCTTTTTAAATTATGTAAGATTCTAAACACCTACAGAAATACAAACAGTCTGAAGAACCCCTAAATACCCACTGTCCAGCTTCAACAGTGACTAACACTCGGTCAATTCTGTTCCACGAACCTCCACTGACTCCCTCACTCTAGATTATTTTGGAACAAACCTCAGACATCACAATATTTCACCTGTAAATGCAGTCATCTCTCCATGTCTATAGGGGATTAGTTCTAGGGCTTCTAGATACTGAAATCTATGGATTCTCTAGTCCCTTCTACAGAATGTATCTGCATATAACCTAAATCATCTCTGCATTATTTATCATACCCAATACAACATAAGTGCTATGCAAATGTTTGTTGTATAACAACAAGGGAGAAAACGTCTGTTTAGCACACATACAACCATTGTCGGCCTAAACACATAGTGTTCATCAGCAATAATGTAACTTTTTTTTTTTTTTGGAGAGGTTTTTGCTATAGGGTGCATGCACTCGCCAGAAAGACAGAGAGAGACAGAGAGACAGAAAGCGAGAAATCATCCCCCAGGGGGATGGCCACGCCACAATCCTTTCTCCTCCATTCTCCTCTTGGGATCTTGGGCACACACACACACACACACACACCCAGTGTGAGTTTAAGCCACTGGATCCGGGACTTGAACCGCGATTGACTACGTGGGAGTCCAGCGACATAGCCATTAGGCCATCTGCTGGTCCCAATAATGTAACGTTTTCAATCTGCAGTTGGTTGAATCTGAGGATGTGGAACCAGTAAATAGGCCTGCTGTAATTCAGGGTGTATGTGTGTATAAAGCAAATATACACACACATATACATATATACATTTACATATATTTACACATATAAAGCAAATACACAAACATAAAATATACACATGCATACATGATATAAAAAAGGTGTATACACACACGCACACACACACACACACACACACACACTAATACTCCCCTCCGCCCTGCCTTTTTTCCCCATAACTATGTATATCTGGTGGTCTATTTCTAAGTGATTAATGAAAAACAAGTTTCTCTCATTTCCTAAGTGATCTTTTTCTTTTTAAAGATGGGGTCTTGCTATATCATGATCCTCCTGCTTCAGTCTCCCAAGTAATTAGGAATACAGGCTTAAGCCACCATGGCTTTCATAATGGGCCAGGAATTGAACCCAGGCCTCCATGGGGCCTCAGCCTACTGATCAGCAGCATCAATCAGCCGACCGTCCCTCAGCAAGGCCTGCCTCTTCAGTGCCAATCTTATCTTATATAACTGGTAAGTCATGCCATGGTAGGAGGGGTTTTGCCTTGACTCTAAAGAGTAGGTACATCGGAAAATGTGTGCTCTGAAATGGACACCTTTTCCTGATTTTATGGTTGAACACACACAATGAGTTATCTTTGGCTATTTAGCACCACAAGAAAATGAGTAATCAATACTTTCCCAGTGAACTAAATATGTATTTGTAAAGGAACTATATCCTTAGAACTCTAAAGAATCATTGCAAAAAATTAAGTATGTGGCAAAAGGATTAAAGGCTTTTAGGGAAACATGCTTCAAATGTGGCTAATTTTAGATTATTATGACCATGAGATACTGAGAAAACTCAGAGGACTGTAATTCTGAGAGAATCCCAAGTACTCTCTACACCATCGTTTGAGATCACACTACCCTGGGAGCCAGCCAGGGGCATGGCAGTTAAGGCAGCTGGATCCCACATGGCTACTGTGCAGTGTGATTCCTGGACCCAGCAGCTTGAGAAACATGCTGGGTGTGTGTGCAGGGGTGGTCAGAATCTCGAAAGGAGGGAGATGGAGAAGAGACAGTGGTACGACTATTTCCCACAGGGGATGCTTTCTTACTTTCTCGCTGTGGTAAGCACACTGCCCTCTGACCATAAAAAAAAAGAAACAAAAAACAAAAACAAATCTCATCAAAAAACACTATTAAGACAGTCCAGGGAGGTACTCTGATTGCATGAATCTCAGAGAATCTAAACACAAAGACAAACACAGAAGTGCTATGCAGAACTAGACACCTTGCGGGGGTGGGGGGTGGGGGTGGGGGAGCTACCCTGCCCACATTGCATTCTGCCCTCAAGTGTGGGGCCCCTGTGGTCCTGTTTGCATTCTAGAGGCAGATGTTGGCCCAGGAAGGGTCAGGCCTAGACCAGACTGAGCTTTCAGATTCTGTCCCCTGGGGAACTGGAATTTGTAAAGCTGAATCAGTGGGGGCCTAATTGAGATGAGACAAGGTCTTTGGAACTGAGGGTGGCATTTGAGGGCAGCAGAGATTGGACCATGACCAGATTACTTAGGGACAGCCTGCTTGTACAGAGAGGGGGGGCCAGAGGCAGGGGACCCTGAGACCAGCTGCCCAAGACTGGGAGAGGAGAGAATTGCCTGCTTGGTTGGCTCCTCGGGAGGGGATGCTTCCTGCTCTTGGATTCTTTTTTTTTTTTTTTTTTTTTTTTCCAATTTATTTATTTGCATTCATTCACTGTACATCATTACAGCATACAAAATAAGATTTTCCATCCAGAGTACACTGTATATTGTCTCAATCAAGCACATCAATAAACATGATATTGTCAGCAAATGATCTTCCATTTCTTGTTTTCTGTACGTTTTGCTTTTTTTTCCCCCATCCTTGATTCCCTATCTCTTACCCTCTGCCATCTCCCACTCTCCTCCCACACTGTCTCCGGTATCTATGTTTGCTTTCTATACTGTTTCCCCCCCACATTTTATTGAATCACCAAAGACCCTAATCAATCCAAATACCCTCATAGCAAACACAGGTGACACACACATTTCCATGAACACAAGCCTAACTTTACGCATCCTATAAAGTAGCACCTAGCTGGGGCTACATATCCTACTGCAGTCATTGAATAGATTTTTTTTTTCCTGAAATTTTTTTTCTCTTTTTTTTTTTTTTGTAACTCAATTTACATTCCTTCCCTAAGCATCATCACAGCACAAAAAATGTGATCTCCCACCCAGTACACACTGAGTAGTGACTCAATCATGCACATTACAAAAAATTTTCCATTTCTAGTTCCTAGAATTATTTCCACCCCTCTTTCTGACCTCTGTTCCTTCCCACCCTCCTCTCACACCACCTCCTGTGTCCACAATTGTCCTCCATTCCCTTCCCACCCACATTGCATTGATCACACAATTTCCTACATAATCTAACTACTTTCAATGGTGAGTTCACTCATTACTACTAAGAAAACCAGTTTTGACTTAAATCAAAGAAACGCCAAGGAACTTTGCTTAAAGCCAGGAAACACGTTAGGATTCTGTTCAAATGGTAGGTGCATGAACCTATCAGTCTCATGTACTTTTATCTTTTGTTCTGGTTCAATTTTCCTGATTAAATTCTGGGATATAATATTCAACTCCAGACTTGTCCCTATGATTAAGTTGGCCACTTTCTTAGTTTTTGAACTCTTATTTCCGTGTGTCTGTATTTAATTTTCCTGATACAGCACACCCTTGAGAACTTCTTGGAGATCTGGTCTGGTGCTGGTAAATTCTTTCAGGTTTTGTTTATCAGAGAATGTTCTTGTCTTTTCTTCCCACCTGAAAGATAATCCTGCCGGGTACAGTATTCTTGGCTGAAATTGCTTCTCTCATAACACTTTGAATATATTTTCCCATTCTCTCCTCGCTCGCATTGTTTCCGATGAGAGATCTGCTGTTAGCCTGATGGGATGTCCTTTGTAGGTAACTTGATGTTTTTCTCTTGCCAATCTTAGTATCTTGTCTTTGTCTACGGTTTTGGTCAACCTGGCTATAATGTGTCTTGGAGAAGATCTTCTTGGGTTGATTCTATTTGGGGTCCTATGTATTTCCTGGGACTGGATCTTCGAATGCCTCTCTAGGTTTGGAAAGTTTTCTTGCAGGATTTCATGGAATAGATTATCAATGCCCTTATGGGTTTCACCTTCTGGAATGCCAATTATCCGTATATTTGGACGTTTGATGGTATCTAGTACTTCTCGCATATTATTCTCAAATTTTTGGGCCATTTTCTCAGTCTTCGTGGTGGATTTTTCTAGGCCAGCCATTTTCTCTTCTACATCTGAGATTCTATTTTCTGAATGATCTAGTCTGCTTTCAATACTTTCAAGGGAGATTTTGACTTCCTGTATTATAGACTTCATTTCTAACAGTTCTGTTTGAGTCTTTTGTAAAGTGTGTAATTCCTCTTTTAGATCTTGCAAGAATTTCCTCATCTCCTGGAAGTCGTCAACTTCTTTCTCCTTTCTCTTTAGCAGTTCATTATCTCTCTTCTCTTCCATCGCTGTTAGCTTCGACATTATGAATGCTCTAAATTCCTTATCAGACATTTCCATGATTTTCACCGAACTGCTTGTGGATGAAGAAGAGTTACTCTTTTCCCTTGGAGGAGAGGTATTTTCTTGTTTTCCCATATTTCTTGTGATCCGGCGGTGATTTCTTGTCATCTGATGGATGGTGTGTTTCTTTCAAATTCTTGAAGTTCAGCTGCTAGCTCGTTTGCTGGAGGCTGAATTATCAGTAGAAAATCTTCATTCCCTGAAATATCTACTTCGCTGGAGCCATGTGGAACCTTCTTCCCTGCTCTTGGATTCTAAGAGATACAGGCTTCCCCCAGCCTAGTGGTTAAAGGAGCTGGGTCCCCTATGGCTGGCTGCAGTATGAATCCCGGCCCTGCAGCTTGAAAAACATGCAGAGCACATTGCCTAAAATCTCGACAGGAGAGAAAAATTAAGAAGAGGCTTAGGTGTGACCACACCCCACTATGGGGTGCTTTCTCTCACTTCCTCTCTCTCTAGTGAGCATACAAGCTTCTGGCCATTAAGGAGGAAGAGAGAGATTCCAACATCTTTCCAATAAATTCATCCTTCATTATTAAAATTTAAGCTGGTTTGAATTGATTTCTGTTCCTTTCAATCAAGGATGTGAAGGAGAAAAAAAAACTATTTTGCGTTGGCAAAGTATATGTATATGTTTCCCTCCCCTACACATTTTCTTTACTGATAACATTACACTGTCTTTTCATTTTTTAAAGCATAGAGGAAATATTTAGGTCACTACTCTGGCAGTGGCGGCGGCTGCTGCTGTGCGTGTGCGTGAATCTATATATACACAGAAATCTTCAGAGGACAAAGAGCAGAAGCAAAGAGACTATATAATCCATATATAATAGTTCCTGAATAATAGTAAGCCTATTCTTTCAGAATCCACACATTTTCATTTAATGGGAATGTCTGCTGACACAGAGTAAGAGAACTGGAAGAGAAATCACACGTTTTACAGGTACCCAGGGCTTCATGGTCCACACAGTGCCCCACGTAAAGCATCCCGGTCACTCTGCAGTTTATAAGTTAGAACAATTTCCAAATTGGTTATAAAAATCAGGCCATTTTCAGTGAAGAGGGAATGAAATGTCCTACTGTGGCTTGAGTCACGAACTGGTAGAAGATGCTAGAGTCCTGATATTCCTAGAAACTAACCCACGGCACGTGGAAAACATCCTGGTTTTCTCTCTCTCCACATATTTCTTTCTTTCTCAAGCATTCTCCGCAGAGGCTTGACTCAGGGTGGCTGATGTTCCTGCAAAGGCCTGATGAGCTTTTCGGTTTTCCTGAGACCCTCGGTTGCCACGGGCATGAGAGGCTGTTGAGCCTCTGGCTGTGCCAGTCCCCGCCCTGACAAGCCAGCTGGCTCTGGCAAGTGCTGTCACTACTTCCAACTGGATCAAAGGAGTGAAACGGATCGCTGCTTCTCAGTCTGCTCTCTACCCCTGCCAGGCCCTCGAGGGCCCTGCTAGGGAAACTAGGCTGGTCTTGAGGCAGCAGGGCACGCTCTCGAGATTGGGCATTTTGGAAACTGGGGTGCCAGGAGCACAAGAATATCAAGATGACACGTCTCATGACTATGGGATGGAATTAAACCAGAGTTAAACCAGATTCATGGGCACACTACTCTTATTCTGTAGAAGGTAGAATTCCTCCCCCCAAATTCCAAGTGTTCTCTTCTACTCCCAGTGCATAGAAACCATTTGGTCTGATGCTCTCATCTGACTGAAGGAACCCGTAGGTGGCTTTTCAAAGACCTCAGCCTCCTGTCCCTGCGCCTTTCCGTCATCTGGTGCTCCAGGAGCTGCCTTGGGCAGATGACGGAAATTGCCCCTCTCTCCACCAAGTGATGGCTCCACACTGAAAGACTCTATGCAGACCTTCACTCAGGCTCCCACAGGCAGCAACACTGCTCCAGGCCACGAGCTCGTGCTCTGCATCTGGGACTTACTGCTCTTTGCACCCCTCTTCCAGCAGCTGACACGGCATACACATTAGCTGAACAAAAATTTAAAAAACCTCTCACAAATCAAAACCACAATACCACCACCTCATACCCATCAGGACAGCTACTTACAAAATAAAACCAAAAAATAACAAGTGTTGGCAAGGGTTGGGGAGATCAGTTCCCTTGTGTACTGTAAGTGAAGGTGTAAAATGGTGCAGCTGCTATGGCAAACAGTGCAGTTCCTCAAAAAAACAAATAGAATTACCACGTGATCTGGCAACTACACCTGGATATCTACCCCCCAAATTAAAGGGGTCTCAAAGAGATATTTGCACATCCATGTTTATTGCAGCATTATTTTTGTTTTGTAATTACCAAAGGGTTGGCACACTCACACATGCAAGAAATAAGAGAGGGTGACAGAGAAAGCACCCCGCAGCTGGTGTGTGGTCATCTTCAGTCCCCTTTCCTCCATTTCACCATCCCATCAGGATTCTGGGCACCCCTGCCTGGCATGCTGTTCAAGTCAGCATGGCCAGAACTTGAACTGTGGTCAGCCATATGGGATCTGGTTCCCCATGCTCAGGGCCCATCGCTGTGCTTTGGGGCCAGCCCCCATAGCAACATTACTCACAACAGTTAAAATATGGAAACAACCCATATGTCCACTGACAAATGAATAGGTAAGCAAAAGGCAGGATATACATCCTATAGAATATTATTCAGTCTTAAAAGAAAGGAAATTCTCACACATGCTACATCATTGTTAGACCCCAAGGACAGTATGTTAAAGGGAATAACCCAGTTATAATAAGACACATTCTGTAAGAGTCTACCTATATGAAGTGCCTCTAGTAGTCACATTTAAAGAGACAGAAAGTGGAGTAGTGATTGCCAGAGCCTGGGAGAATGGAGAGTTATGGTTCAATAGGGTCAGAGTTTCAGTTTTACCAGATGAAAAGAGTTCTGAAGATGAATGGTGGTGATGGTTGTGTAACAGAAGGAATGTAGTTAACACCAGCAAACTGTATACTTAAAAATGGTTAAGATGGTAGCTTTTTTATGTGCATTTTACAACTAAAAAAAATTGGGGGGCCAGCCTGTAGCCAAGATCCCACAGAGCCAACTGTGGTTAATCCTGGCCCCAGGGGCATGAAAAATACGCCAGATGCATGCGCATGCATGCCCCAAATCTCAACAAGATGGAGAAATAGAGAAGGGATGTGGTATGACTGTGTCCCTTTGGGGGGTGCTTTCTCTCTCTGTCTCATTCTAGTGAGTGCACTCCTCTGGCAATTAAAAAAAATGATAATTCAGAACCCTCCTTATCGAAACTTACTCTACAGTTTTAGACACAGTGGCACAGGCAGTAGGGTACCACTGTGTGAGGCTGGAAAGCCTTTCCTTACACGGAAAGCCCAGGTTCAGATCCTGGACCAATCTAAACACACTGGGCCCAGTTGTGTTATGTCTGCGATCTTAGCTAACTGTGAGGCTGAGGTAGGAGGGATATGGCATAACAAGACCTATAGAAAATACCTATTTTTCTTTCTCTAACAAACACATTTTTTTAAAATGCCAAATCAAAAACTTTTCATATATCCCATTTTCTCTTGGTCCTCCACTCCATAATATTAATAACAATGGGTTTTAAACCCCTAATAATCATCGTAGTAGGGTGTGAGTGTGTGCGGGTGCTGTGTACGTGTATGTGCGTGTGGTGGATTCTGAGTAAACTTACCATGCCCTGTCCGCCTAGCAAGGGAGTAGAAAGTGAGGCTCAGCTGCAGTGGTGCACACATAGCACCACATCTTGGGAGGCTGGAAGCCGCCCTTAGACACAGACTTGGTTCCTGGCCAATCCGGACATACTGGGTTTCACTGTGTGCACCTGTGGTCCGAGCTGATTGGGAGGCTGATCAGAGATGCCAGTCTAAGCCCTCGGCACGGTGCCCAGTCAGCACTGCCCAGACATGAAAGCAAGAGCGACTTATCTGATCTCCCTTTGCCCTTACTGGGACTTGACCTGTCTTTTACAATAACTTGTAGGCTTTTTCCCTCATCTTTTGCACTGCATAAAACTCCCGCAGGTTATAAAGCTGAAATAAAGTCCAAATTCCGTGCAACAGATTTTGACTAAAGGCCTGCCTGGAGAAGGATTGCCAAGCCTCAGTCTATGGCCACTATTTCAAGAAATACTTGAAATAAATGTTTTGGTGTCTCTGAAATAACCTCTTTTAGGTTGAAGCCCTCATCACCTTTCTTCTGGGTTATACTAGTTACTCTCTGGCTCCAGGCTCACTTTCCTTCTGCAGGATGGTAGGGACACTCCAAGTCCCTGAGAGTTACCTAGCACCTATGGGATAAAGGTCGGCATGAAGCTTCCTCACATAACGTGACAGTTCCTTGATACTCTGTCCCCATCAGCCTCTCCCCACTGCCCTCCCTTAGTGCCCGCAGCCACTCAGCATTACTGTTTCTTAACCACTATGTTCTTCCCACTTCACTGTCTTCACACACCATGCTGCTTTGCCTGGAATGCTGTTCCTTGCCTTTGCCATCTGGTGAATTTCCACTCATCTTTAAGATCCAGCTCAAAGGTCACACCTTCTGTGAAGGCCCACGCATTCTCCTCGGAGCTCTTTCCTCAGAGCCCACAGCGGGCTTGGAGCTTTTCTACCACGGTGGCTATGACCTCTTTGAAAGAGGGACTCTGGCTCTCCCTACATGCCTGCTCTAGATTCTTAAGATTTGCCAAATATCAGGAAAGAGGGTTTAAAAGCGACCCACTCCATGGCACTGAGGTTCTGCCTGGGGACTTCATGCTGATTGGACCATCCCCAGCCCCTGCTTGCCACTTCCTGGTGACTCAGCACTTCTTGCTTCCAGTCAGTCTGCGCTCTCACATTATCATTACAGCACAAGCATGTCCCTCACTAAAGTATACCCTGCAGGAAGCAGGAAGCATTACTCATTCCAGGGTCTTCCACATTTTCTGGCTTACAACTTTGCACATGACAGAAGCTAAATTTGTTAGATAAATGGATACGTCCTCATGGCCTTTGTGGGCATGACTTGGAAGAGGTAGGGGCAGACTGGGAGACTTGGAGAGCAGAGAAACTTTAGGCAAGTTGAATGTCACTCTCCACCTGGCTGGAGGATGAACACTGCATGAGATTGCTGGGGCAGTCCTCCAGGAGGTGGAGCTTGGTTGGGAAAGGGGAAGCGCTGAGGAGGAGGAGGAGGTCCGAGACTAGGATGCAGCAAGCCTAACCCAATGGCGAGGTAGTGGCTTGCTACTGTAACAGAAGACATGTGTCATCAACTGTCTTAAACACCATAGCTTAAATTAGTAATCATTGTCATGGTAACAACAAGAAAATGGAAAATAACAAGAAAAAGAAGATGGATGGGGACCAGCAGTTGGTGTAATGGTTATGTCACTGGACTCTCATGTAGTAGACCTTGGTTTGAGTCCCAGACTCGTTGGCTTAAACTCACACTGGGCGCATGTGCATGCATGCCCAAGATCCCAAGAGGAGAATGGAGGAGAAGGGATTATGGCACGGCTATTCCCCCTGGGGGGTGATTTCTCACTTTCTGTCTCTTTGTCTTTCTGGCGAGTGTGCACGCCTTACAGCGAAAACTTCTCAAAAAAAAAAAAAAAAAAAAAAAAGATGGAAAAAAATACGCAAAATGAGAGGTTTTTGCTATAGGGCGCGTGCGCTCGCCAGACAGACAGAGAGAGACAGAGAGATAGAAAGCAGGAAATCACCCCCCAATGGCCACGCCGCAATCCCTTCTCCTCCATTCTCCTCTCGGGATCTTGGGCACGCACGCACACGCGCCCGGCGTGAGTTTAAGCCGCCGGGTCCGGGACTCGAACCGCGGTCGACTACGTGGGAGTCCAGCGACATAGCCATTACGCTAACTGCTGGTCCCAAAATACGCAAAATGTTACTAGCAGCTATTTCTGTGTTGGAAAATTACAGACAGTTATATTGTTGTGTCCCCCTGACCTATTTTTTATATAAAATTTAACTGCCATTCTCTCTGGAAACAATACACAAATGTCTGTTTTGTTTTAGTTTGCAATAGGATGTGTGCACTTACTAGAGACAGACAGAGAAAGAGAGAGAAATTACCCCTGGGAGGGTGGTCATGCTGCAATCCCTCCTCCAATCTCCTCTCAGGATTTAGGGCACACATGCACATGAACTCAGTGTATTTTTCAAGCCACTGGGTCTGGGACTTGAACCATGTAGTTGGACATGTGAGATCCGGCTACTTTAACCATCATGTCACTGACTGGCCCTGGACATGTATTATTTTAAAAACCAAAATTATATTTTGAAAGCCATCGTATACTTTACCTCTAGAGTCCCAGTCAATATGTGTAATATAACTAGAAGCGCCTTTACAGATGCCAACCCTTTTGCTTGTAAGTACATTGTAAATATCCACAAAGTTATCATGGGATGCCACAGCAAGGTATTTTCCTGTGTCTGTAAAGGAAAATGTGCAGTTAAGGTCTAGACGTTTCATATGGAAATTTACCTCTTAGAACTTACTGTTTTTGAGTAGGAAAAAGGTCAGGGAAACATTTAAAACAGTCCATTCGTGTCATTGTTTTTGTCCCAAGCTTGTGGTATTTCACAAACTATCTGTTGACCTAGCTGCTTTGGCACAGCAGGGATGCAAATCCAAAAAGACTGGAAGCCAGATGGTGACCTCAGGCTTGGATCCCCAGGTTGGCTTGAAAACAGGTTGGGCACACAGGGACACAGGGTGCCCAGGATCCCAAGGAGCTAGAAGGCTGAGGGGTTGCAGCAAGATGAGACCCTGCCGAGGGTGCTTCTCTCTCTTTCTTTTTTAAAAATGTTTTTTTAAGATTTACTTATTTTTGGGATCAGCAGTTAATGTAATGGCTATGTCGCTGGACTCCCACCTAGTCGACAGCAGTTCAAGTCTCAGACCTGGTAGCTTAAACTCACGCCGGGTGCGTGTGCCTGTGTATCCAGGATCCCGAGAGGAGAATGGAGGAGAAGGGATTGTGGCGTGGCCATCCCTCCTGGGGGGTGATTTCTCGCTTTCTGTCTCTCTGTCTTTCTGGCGAGTGCATGCGTCCTATAGCAAAAACCTCTCCTCCCCCCAAAAAAAAGTTTTTTTTTTTTTTTTTTAGATTTTATTATCATTATTCTTCAATTTTGACTAGAGAGAGACAAATAGAGAGAAAGGGAGAATAAGAACATAAGCTGCCAGGTTCGGGACTCAAACTGTGGTCAGCCATGCGGGAGTTCAGTGCCTCAACCACCATGCCATCTGCCGGCCCCTCTTTCCCTCTCTTTTGCAATGTGCTCGCTATCATAAAAAAAAGTTGGGACTGGCAGGTGGCATGGTGGTTAAAGACGCTGGACTCCCACATAGCTGACTGTGGTACGAGTCTTGGACCTGACAGCTTGCTTTCTCTCTCTCTCTCTCTCTTTCTCTCTCTCTCTCTCTCTCTGTCTTTCTCTGGTCAAATTAAAAATAATAATAATAAATAAAGTAAAGTAAAATAATTCTTTAAAAAAGTAACGAAGGATCTGCTGTCATCTTCACCTTTTGAAAATTTAATATCAGAGATCATTTCTTTTCTGTGATGAAAGGAGACCATGTCTTCAACAGTGTCGGCATTTACGACCAGGAAACTCCCATCATTCAAGCCAACTGCTAAGGCTTTCCCATCTGGGGAGAAGGCACAGCATCTTCCACCTACCGAAGAGTCCACAAAGAGCACTGTTATATACCGTGTAGCACTTTACTGTCCAGCAAACCAAAGGAAGAGAGGCAGAACTTTTCACTCATGTGTTATGCACAGACATAGGACTATCTTCAACACTAAACTTGTAAGAATCAAAACTTCACAATTTAAAACATTTCTTACCCACAAATCCACAGAAAATAGTTAACTATCAAAAATACATTTTTAATTTCTTTAAGGTTGAGCCATTCATTTCTTAGTATCTGAGTACCTGGGGTTTTCCAAAAGACAAATGGGGTGAATGCGGGAAAGGAGTAAAAGATTACCATCACCAGTGTCTGGACTAAGAAGAAAAGCAGTGATGGTCAGGGATGGGAGTTCCCTAATATAATTTCTAGAAACTATTTTCGAATATTATGCTTTAGGTACAAACGCTTTGGAGAACCCCACTGTTCTACTTTTAGTCACTCCATCTTCTGTTCGTCTCTGTGCCAGGGGGGTATGGGATACGGACCACATTCTGTTAAGGGGCACCCGTAAAGCCAGCTGGTTCTGAGACTATGGGGCTGTATGAGCAATGTTTTCCGCTGCTTTGAAGAATCACAGGGGGACATTTCTGGACATCCAGTGTGGGTATTGTGGGGGAGAACTTTTTTTTTTTGGAGAGGTTTTTGCTATAGGGCGCATGCGCTCACCAGAAAGACAGAGAGAGACAGAGAGACAGAAAGCGAGAAATCACCCCCCGGGGGGGATGGCCACGCCACAATCCCTTCTCCTCCATTCTCTTCTCGGGATCTTGGGCACGCACGCAACACATTTGGCATGAGTTTAAGCCACCAGGTCCGGGACTCAAACCGTGGTCAGCTACATGGGAGTTCAGCGATATAGCCATTAGGCTAACTGCTGGTCCCGTGGGGGAATTTTTATTAGGAAGCCTATTTCAGAATATAATCAACCTCTTTCTACCATTATTATTAAGCTTTGAGTAAAAACAGGCCCAGCAATGGGTCAGGCATAAAGCCTATGCTGAGGCATTGATATTGAGATTCTATACGAACTTCTCTGTCACTGTTCATGGTATGCTAAAAGCTACATTCACATCAGCAGCTTTAGATCAGCACATCTAGGGGCTGGCAGGTGGCATGGTGGTTAAGAGTGCTGGACTCCCATATGGCCAACTGTGGTTTGGAGCCCAGACCTGGTGGCTTGCTTTCTCATTTTCCCTTTCTCTCTCTCTCTCTCTGTTTCTTTCTGGTCAAATTAAAATAAATAAATAAATAAATAAAGCTGAATAAAATTTAAAAAAAAAATTTAAATCGGCACATCTAAATTATATCTTCATTCATTTGCTTATTTTATTTACTTCCTAGAGTCAGACATGGTTTCGGTACTAAGAGAACAAAAATAAAACATTCTCCTGCCCTAGAGGGCAGTCATCGAGATTAGGTTAACACTAACTTATTCTACAAACCAGGACACTTCTGAGAGTGAAAAGGAGACCTAGTAATAATCACACAAGGACAGCAGGATAAACTGGGTGGAATGGTCACTCTACCGAAGGTGTGCCAATAGTTGTTCTTTTAAATTAATTTTTAACCCAGGGAATAAAGTTTATTGACCGAGTCCTCCTCACTGAGGACCTGGCTGTAACATTTCCCCAGTGTAAATGATAAACAATGATTCAGTCTTGAAGTGACTGAGCGTGGGCTTTGGACTCAGACCTGGCCGGAGTCCTGTCTCCACTGTTCGTCAAGCCAGGAGGGGCAACAGGCAGAGGGAACCAGGGCAGTGGCCGTAGGTGTGCCCTCTGAGCCACCACGTGGGTTTGAACTCAGTTTCGTTTCTTTTGGGCAAACCACTCAAGTCCCTCTGCTTCTGTTTCCTAATCTGTAAGTGGTAATGACAACGGCCATACTCACTGGGTCCCCAGACGAGGTAAGGAGACATAATAGCGCAGTCGCTGGCTCAGCGATACCACCCACCAGTACTCTCCATACCTTTCCTCATTTTATTCCCCTAGGAAACACTTCCCATGTCCCTGTACTTACCGAGTGCTCACTACGCATAGTCTAGGACCAAACCCCAACTTCACCTTTCCCTGTCTTAAAAACTTTTATAGATCTTTGAGACTCAGCTCTCATACCACCTCCCTGATGAGCAGTTCCAGGCAGCAGGTCTTCTCTGGGCCTCTGAGGTACCTTGTTTGAGCTGGGAATCTTCAGTTTGTCCTTCCACATCTGCCCTTCCCCCTTTCTCCACTCTGCTGTGTGCCTGGAGTTGGCCTGTGTGGGCTGCACTGATGGGTCCCCTTGCCCTGTGGTTTGTGGTTTGGGCTTAGCCAAGGGGATCATGGCAGGAGACTGGAGGGAGGGAGGGGAGCAAGGATGGTGAGATTGGGGTGCTCAGTCCCCTACTGCCCCTGCAGTATCACTGCATGCTGGCTGAACCTCAGGCTGCCATCTCATGTGGCTCTCACCTTCAAGGTTCCAGCAATCAGTTGGTCCTCCCTCCTAGCCTTTGGGGCCGGGGCTGGTGCTGGAACCAGCTGTTACTGGCTGCAGAGTGCTGCACTACGCCTGCCGATGCCTCACCTCCTGCCAGCCTCTTCTACATAGACCCATTTCTCCTCGAATTACCCAATTCCAATGGACCATCTGTCACGGGGACTGTTCAAATCTCGCCCATCTCTGACACCAGAGATGGGACCACACATTTTGGGATCCCCGGTGTCTGACACTTAGAGGTTTCTCAATAACTGTTTGCTGAATTTGTGCTTCTTGATCTCTCTCTCAGTTCTAGTGCATTTACATATTCAAAATAAATCTGCTCATTCCTTGATAGTAAATACTACATTTCTAACAACTGACTTGTTTTTTGTGATAACCTAAGTTCTGGAGACTCAGGCAAAGACAAATAGCATTCTTTACAAGCCAGTGTTTTTCAACTGACTACCACGGCTCTCAATGAGAAGAGGAAGGACATATTGCCCCCAGGTGGTAAATGTCTGTGCAGTGCAAGGAAAATGAAGTGAACAATGGTGCCAGGGCACTGCAGATCAGGCCAGCCTTCTGGAATGCTTCTGCATGTGCCTAGTTAGGACTGCAGCAACACACGATGAATTTCACGGCCTAGCATTTTTGGGGCCATATAATAGGTGCTCTCAGTAAATATTAGTTGAATGAATGGGTTTATCCAAAATATTCTATGGTTCATAAATACTGCTATGGATGTGCAAGGCGATGTTATATACCTTTTTTGAGTTTCCGGACTGCCAGCATTCGGTGTTGGGAGGATAATTCCCAGATCCGAAGTGTTTTGTCGTCACTCACTGTTGCACAGATGGGCAGAAGAGGGTGAGCTGCCAAGCCCCACACTTCTCCTTCCATGTGCCCCTGTGGAGAGGAAATGGGACGATATAATTCAGCTCGTGCTTTTGGCTTGCCCTCCCTCAGCCCATGCTGCATATTCAGCCTGTGAGTATCTCACAGACGTTCAAGTATGAATAAACACAGTTTTTCCTTGAGCCAAAATGATTGCACTAAAGACTTTTTTCATTTGAACTTGAATCTACAGCTAGGCCTACATGATGCTCAATCATTCATTTGGAAAGCAAAACACAGACTCACTGCCTGTCGTATTTGTTGAAATGATGTCAAACATCTTCCCATTTGCAAACATCCAGGTGAATAGTCAAATGCCCACATTTTATCCTGTTTGATTCTGAACAAACACGATATATACGTACCTCCTGGTGAAACAGCTTGATCATAAGGACACAAACCACTTCCCTCAGTAAAATCAAATTCTGAAAGCTGTTGGTACCACCTATCTTTGTCCGTGGAACTGTCCAGCAAGATTGTCATTATTTTTGCAGTCGTAGAGAACCATAAAGGAGACCTTTTGCACTCCTTAGAGTGCACAGCATTTGGTAGAACAGAAATAAACAGAATTCAATTTTCTGGGTGTAGCTCGGGTTCAGAAAACGGAAAGGTACTTAATATGCACTGGACCACTTCCACATACTGTATCTTATCACAAACACACTCTGGCTCAGAATAATAACCGAGATAAATATTTTTAAAAATTAACACTTAAAGAGGAAAATGAAGTTGCTTCCTATAATTTATCACTTAATAAGGCAGTAAAAAGAAGAGATTAGTACTACAGAGCAATAAAACAGGCCAGATTAATTGTTCACTGAATGTCTGCTTTAATGGCTAATTAGAAAAAGGCTCTGCTTATACGCAGGCATCTGAAAGGTGTCTGTAGCTGGAATGCCTTGAAGAACAGGTGGCTTTCCAAAGAGAAATTGGATGGTTTCAATTTAACTGGAAAGCTATTTGAACAAAATAGTAATTTGGCAGAATGTGCAAAGTTCCCGATACAGCTGATATTCAAGTATCAGAGTAACCAGGGGATGAAGGGTACAGACATTATTTTAAACTCACTGAATTTGGGGGCACCGTATATCTGCAGTTTTAGTTTTGCCCTCTTCGGAAAAAATAGGGCCACAGTTAGAGGGAGGATCAGGTATCTCCTCCTTTTCCTCCCTGACTGGCTCTGCTTAGAGTTCCTCCACGGACTGAATCCTTTTATCCGAGGGCAGGGTTACGGGGCTCTGAGATCCTTTCAAACTACCTCTTCAAACCGATTTCGAAATTTTATAATATTATTTTAGTTCCTGTATGACACAGGAAATAGTGAGCCAGGCAGGAAATACCTTGAGAGGCCCAAGGAAATGGGCTTAGGATCTTACTTTATGACATGTCACCAAAAAGGTGATCATAAACATCTGCATACTTGAGAGCTGATTACATTCTAAGTATTCTAAGTATGCACAACGGGAATCTTCACAATCCCTCCCCGGCCATTTACCCATTCCTCAATCTATTGTAGTTTTCCTTCCCATGAAAAACAAACGATCTGTTTGACTATGATGGGACGGCCGTGCCTCTGAAACTGGGAAAGTGGCTCTGAAACCTTCCCACAACAGGGCACCTAATGATCTTACACTGCCTCTACAGTTCCCCATCTTTCCCAGGGTGTCTGTCCTCTCACAACAGGGCGGTGAGCCCCCAAACAGCAAGGAACCTGCACTCCACTGGGCAGATCACAGAGCGCAGGGGCATACCTGGGTGACTGAAGTCAGCTACTAAGCCCCAGCTCAGAGGAAACAGCTAATGAGAGACAAAGGAAGAAAGAGAGAAAAGGATGGCAGACACACAGGGAGAAAGGTGGGGGTAACTGACTTCTGGCCTGAAGGTTCTACCAGCTCCCCTGGCTGCCCACAGCTCAGGGGCTGCACCTTCTGAAGAGCTCTCTGCAGCATCCATGCTCAGAGACACGTGGGGAACAGCCTGGCGCAGAGGAAAGGAAAGGGCACCGGTACCTGGCACACCTTGGTTTCAGTCCCACTCCAGCTATTCTTAGAATGTGGCTGTGGGCAATTTACTAGGCTTTGGGTCCCTCATACCTAAAACAAATTCAACTGAGCAAATCTGCTATGGTGATGAGACACACATCCTATACGTTATGCCTGACATAGAGCAGGTGCTCAGTAAATGGCAGCTGTGGTTTTTTATTTTTATTTATTTTTATTTTTATTTTTCTGTTACTAGAGCATCAGAAACAAATATACAAAAGAATAGAATTATAGAGAACCAAAAGGTGAAAAACCTTAATTCTCAAATATCAAATATATTTAAATAAAATACCTTTAACTATTATACATATGTGTGTGTGTGTGTATACACTTTTTTTTTTTTTAGAAGGTTTTTGCTATAGGGCGCATGCACTCTCCAGACAGAGAGAGAGAGACGGAGAAACAGAAAGCGAGAAATCACCCCCCAGGGGGATGGCCACGCCGCAATCCCTTCTCCTCCATTCTCCTCTTGGGATCTTGGGCATTCACGCACACACGCCCGGCGTGAGGTTAAGCCACCGGGTTCGAGACACGAACCACGGTCAACGTGGGAGTCCAGCGACACAGCCATTACGCTAACTGCTGGTCCCCCACATATTTTTTTTAAGAGAGATTTTTGCTATAGGGTGCATGCTCTTGCTAGAGAGACAGAGACAGAAAGCAAGAACTCTCCCCCTTGGGGGGATGGCCATGCCATGATCCCTTCCCTCCATTCTCCTCTCAGGATTTTAGGCATGCACGAACGCACACACACCCAATGTGAATTTCAAGTAGCCAGGTCAGGGATTCGAACCATAGTTGACTATGTGGGAGACCAGAGACGTAACCTTTACGCCACCCACTATTCCCATATAATATTTTTAAAAGTAGAAGACTTGGAGTTTAACTCTTATAGTTTCATTTAAATCATATTATAGCATAAATCTTCCAAAATATTTAGCAAGATAGCCTTATGAGAACGAATTAAACTCTCAAACATGTGGAGATTAAAAATAAATAAACACTTTTTAATAAAATTAAATTATGTCCAGAAAGAAAAAGATATTAGCCTGGAAGTAAACAACAAAAGCAAGAACAGCTGGGGAACTGAGAAGCCATAGCCCTAGCTTAATTCTTCATCCTGAGTGCCAGACACAATCAGCTATAGAGCTTTTGAGATTTTTCTTTTAACCCAGATTTATTCTATTTATTTATTTATTTTGAGAGGCTTTTGCTATAGAGTGTGTGTGCTCGCCAGGAAGACAGAGAGACAGAGAGACAGAAAGCAAGAAATCACCCCTCAATGGGGATGGCCATGCCACAATCCCTTTTCCTCCATTCTCCTCTTGGGATCTTGGGCACGCACGCACACGCACCTGGTGTGGTTTAAGCCACCGGGTCTGGGACTCGAACTGCAGTCGACTACATGGGAGTCCAGCGACATAGCCATTACGCCAACTGCTGGCCCCCACAGATTTATTTTTTTAAACACAGATTCTTTTTTTTTTTTTTTTGGAGAGGTTTTTAGCTATATGGTGCATGTGCTCGCCAGAAAGACAGAGAGACAGAAAGCGAGAAATCACCCCCCAGGGGGGATGGCCATGCCGCAATCCCTTCTCCTCCATTCTCCTTTCGGGATCTTGGGCACACACACACACACACGCCCGGCGTGAGTTTAAGCCACTGGGTCCACGACGCGAACCGTGGTTGACTACGTGGGAGTCCAGCGACATAGCCATTACGCTAACTGCTGGTCCCTAAACACAGATTCTTACTCAGGATATCTGACATGAAGCTTAAGCACATGCATTTTTTTTTAAAGAATTATTTAACTTTACTTATTTATTGTATTTATTTTAATTTGATCAGAAAAGGACTGAGTGTGTGTGAGAGAGAGAGAGAGGGAAAGGAAGAAAGCAAGCTACCAGGTCCAGAACTCAAATCGCAGTCGGCCATGTGGGAGTCCAGTGCCCCTAATCACAACGCCACTTGCTGGCCCCAAGCACATGTATTTTTAAGACACTGTAGCATTCTAAGCCATGGTGTGGGTGCAGACCTGTATGAGAGTTTAGTAAATTAGAATGACCTGGGATTTGGAGGTTCACTCCTATCACGGCAAGCCTGAAGGTGTGAATCAGGTCAACGAAAGGAGGTGAAGCTTCCCACTGAACCCACAGAGATCCTGAGGCTCATATCATTGAGCATGTTCTCTGTACTCGGGCTTCTGAACCCACACCCTCCCCCCATACCATGCCTCTCCTCCTATCACCAAACTGGGCAGGGCCACCTCCTCACCTCCACATCCTACCATCCCCTCCATCTCCAAGTGAGATTTTATCATTTCTGTGCTCTTTGAAGATTCCACTTATGTTTATTTTTTATTTTATTTTACCTAAATATGATTCTTGATGGGAGAGGGAAGATAAGGAGTTTGTCAATCAAAGCTAAGACCAGAGTGCTGACACATGGTCTAAAGAGACACTTGTGATTTTGGCATGTGGGGACCAGATAACTTCTCACTGGCTTTAGGGCAAGACAGATCGAGAGGAAATAAATTGGGTTGTCAGAAATGTAATGATGTGTTTTCCTATGTAAAAATGCATCATGACTTGTCTAATGACCCGGCATCTAAGAGCCGCATCCACCCCCGGACCTGATTTAGATGATGGGACTCTGGACTTTGAGCAGGTACTGTAATGGGACAAAGCTTCTGTGGACTCTGAGAGGGGTAAAGTATTTTGTATGTGGTAGAGACCTGAATTATTGGTGGCCAAAGGGTGAACTGTAGTAGACAGGCTCTCAAGGTGACCCTGTAACCCTCCTAGTTTTCATACCTTTGATAATCACCTCCTTCTGAGTATGGCATGATTGTGGTTTGTTTGTTTGTTTGTTTGTTTATTTATTTATTTATTTAGAGGTTTTTGCTATAGGGCGCGTGCATTCGCCAGAAAGACAGAGAGAGACAGACAGAAAGCGAGAAATCACCCCCCAGGGGGGATGACCATGCCGCAATCTCTTCTCTTCCATCCTCCTCGGGATCTTGTGCACACACGCACACATGCCCGGAGTGAGTTTAAGCCACTGGGTCCAGGACTCGAACCATGGTCTACTACATGGGAGTCCAGCGACAGCCATTATGCCAACTGCTGTTCCCTTCTTTTTTTGACTGTGGTTTATTATTTATTTATTTATTTATTTATTTTGGAGAGGTTTTCGCTATAGGGTACGTGTGCTCGCCAGACACAGAGAGACAGAAAGCGAGAAATCACCCCCCTGGGGGGATGGTCACGCCGCAATCCGTTCTCCTCCATTCTCCTCTCAGGATCTTGGGCATGCATGCACACGTGCCCGGCGTGAGTTTTAAGTCACCGGGTCCGGGATGCGAACTGCGGTCGACTACGTGGGAGTCCAACGACATAGCCTTTACGCTAACTGCTGGATCCCTGTGGTTTATTTTTAACCAACATAATATAGTAAAGGTGATAGAATGTTCACAGCTCCATGTATGTGATTTTGTCAGAAAAGATTGTGGTATCTATCTTTTGTCTCTTCTGCTGGCTTTGAGGAAGCAAGAGGCTATATTGGGGAACCCCATGTAACAAGGAATTGTGGGCACCTCTAGAAGCTGAGGGTAACCTCTGTCAAGAAAAAGCCCTCAGTCCTACAACCACAGGAAGTGAATTCTGCCAACAACCTGAGTGAGCTTGGAAGAAGGTCCTTCAACAACTGAGCTTCAGATGAAACCGGAACCCTTGCAGTATTGCAGCTTTGAACACTCTCAGCACAATTTTTGGTTAGGCCATGCTTAAACTCCCAACCAATGGAAACTGTGAGATAATAAATAAATGTGTGTTGTTTTAAGCTGCTAAGTTTGTGGCAATGAGTAACAGAGCAATAGGAGGTAAGTATCTGTGCGACCCTAAGGGTGAGCAACTCCTTACATTTTGTACCCCAAGCATACTTCTTGCCTCTAGTCCCAGGCCTGTTACAAAGCGTAGTTTAGAATATGTACAAACATAGTACCTGAACAAGCAGTGTCATTGGGCCACTCTTATCAATTTCCAGAATCTCTCCATTTTTTGTTCCCACTAGGATATGTCCATGTCCCAAAGTGATGGCACGAATTGAGGGATTATCTTCCAAAAGCAAACCTGAGGGGCAAAGTGTTGTATTTAATAAGACAACAACAACAATGACTGACTAGTGGCATAAATTCAATTTTTGTAGTTCCACAGTACTAGGTACTAGGAAATCATGGTTGATAATTCTTCCAGGAATGGAGAACTCTGAATGTGGGAACAGAGAGAGAATTGATTTGGTAATGGTTTTCCAAGGATTTCAGTACTATCTTCTCCATGCCTGTGAACAGAAAGACTTAGATCGCATATTTGGAAGTGGTACCTTTTGAGCTTGTTGACAGTGCTGCTCTTTTAATGGCATAAGTCTTCAAGCACCTTTCAAACATGTCATCCCAGAGCTCCACGATTCCATCCTTCCCACC
This sequence comes from Tupaia tana, assembly GCA_026018925.1. Taxonomy (NCBI): domain Eukaryota; kingdom Metazoa; phylum Chordata; class Mammalia; order Scandentia; family Tupaiidae; genus Tupaia; species Tupaia tana. Next base: position 179,811,182 of record JAKSZU010000003.1, read on the forward strand.
TGTTACAAAGCCCTGGGAAGGCACACATGGGAAGTGTTATATAGGCATCAATATGGCCAATTACCAATCCATGCCCAACACGATCCCCCCTTTGGTAAGGCAGCTTTGTGTATGCTTATTCCTAAACACATGAGACTGAAACATCTGGCAATAACGTTCTTCATAAATTATATTCTAGAATCATCTCTCTCCCCACCCCACTTGTCTAGCAGGAGGCCACTGGTTTGCACTTAGTACTGAATCAACGATGGCTAGTTCTGCGCTCATTTCTCTGATAAGAATATGGGACAGAGGGAACCAGCAGTTAGCGTAATGGCTATGTCACTGGACTCCCACGTAGTCGACTGCAGTTTGCGTCCCGGACCTGGTGGCTTAAAACTCACGCCGAGAGCGTGTGCGTGCGTGCCCAAGATCCCGAGAGGAGAATGGAGGAGAAGGGATTGCGGCATGACCATCCCCCCTGGGGGGTGATTTCTCGCTTTCTGTCTCTATGTCTCTCTCTCTCTGGCGAGCGCACATGCCCTATAGTGAAAACCTCTTCAAAAAAAAAAAAAAAAAAAAATAGAATATGGGACAGAAACAAACCTCAAAATATAGCAGTTTCTGGTATCTCACATACTGCTAACAAATAAATTGGAACTAATAATGCAATTAAATATAATTCTTAAATATTTAAAAATAAATAGTTACTTCTAGGAGACATTATTAATATTAACTTCAGCACTTCATAAAATAGTTATCACTCTGCTATTTTGTTTGATATCAATTTCCTTGATAATTAAAATCCAAATTAATTTTTATAAAACCTGGAAAATAAAAAGCTTAACTTATTGGGTATGTTTCTACTGAACAGGGATCTTGTTCTAAACTTTAATTTTTTTTTTGGCTTTACTTGTGTTCCTTTCTGGCAATTTATCACATAAACCAACTGTCTTAGAAGAGTTTTATTTCTTAATAGAAAAATACTGAGTAATTCATTGTTTTCACATCAAATTTTAATTTAATGTATTTCAAGAAAATAATATGTTGAAGTTTGTTACATTAAATATCCTTATTATTATAAAATGTGTCCCCGGAAGAATCAATTCCTCAATTAAATTTAAATACTGTAAATTATACTATAATATCCTGGTCTTTCTCCATTATTTTACAGCTTAGTTTCCCAAATGAGAGTTTTAGTAAGTAATACCATATCAGTTTCTGGGACTACAGAAATTTTACATTCTGCTTTAATCTCTTCTAACAGGATCAGTTTAACCAAAAACAAATTCACCAGTGAAAAACAGCTGACCCACTAAAACAATCATTATAGTTGCATATCTAACAACAACCTACTTTTGTAACGGGATCAACACATTTCCCTGGGGACAGGCAAATAAAAAATGAGACTTGTCTTAGGTGTGTTGGGCAGGTTAGAATAGAAGTTGAGGAACACAGATGAGCTACTACCACAAGCAGACTAGAAGCATTTTAATAGCTCTAAAGGTACTACAGATTAAATGTGTGTCACCTCTAAAACTCATGTTGAAATTTAATTGCCAAGATTATAGAATTAAGAGGTAGGGGGACCAGTAGTTAGCGTAATGGCTATGTCGCTGGACTCCCATGTAGCTGACTGCGGTTCGAGTCCCATACCCGGTGGCTTAAACTCACGCCGAGTGTGCGTGTGTGCGTGCCCAAGATCCCGAGAGGAGAATAGAGAAGGAATTGCGGCATGGCCATCCCCCCTGGGGGGGTGATTTCTCACTTTCTGTCTCTCTGTCTTTCTGGAGAGCGCACATGCCCTATAGCAAAAACCTCTTCAAAAAAAAAAAAAAAAAAAAAAAAAGGTAGGATCCTTATGAAATGATTAGGCTGTGGGTGCAGTGCCCTCATGAGTCGATTAACAAGATTGTTGCAGGAGTAGATCCATTTTAAAAGGGTGAATTTGGCCTATTGCGTGCTCTCTTGTCTTTGCCTTTCACATGAGATGGCACAGCAGGAAAGCCCTCGCCAGATGCCAGATCCTCCATCTTGAACCTCCCAGCCTCCAGAACTCTGAGTCAATACATTTCTGTTCATTAAAAATCACATCTCCTCAGACATTGTTATACCAGCCAACATGGATTGGACAGAAAGGTAAGTGTAATTTTTATAAAGGAATGCTGCAAGACAGGTGTATAGACCAGGACAAAGATGAGCTTGAGTAGAAATATGGCAGGTAAACATAATTCACTCCAACACTCTGTGAAAGCTGAACCTGTCTACACAGGAACCAGCTGGTTACAAACATGATTTAGGTCATTAAAATTGATGTGTGGGACAATAACCATTTGGTCCTTCCAGATCTCTGCCTGTGGTGCTACCACTGAGAAAGACAATGCTGAATATTTCTCAGAACTCTTCATTCTGTGCCCACATGTTGCCTGACACTTAAAAAAAAATGTGCATCTATCTATTGTGATTTTCAAGCTGCTGGGTCTGGGACTCGAACCATGGTCGGCCATGTGGGAATCTAGCACCTTAACTATCATCACACCACCTGCTGGCCCCAACTTGACACTACTTAAGGGCCTCTTTGGAATGAGACTCAGGAAGGAGCAATTGCAAGAAATAGGAAGAGAAATTGCACATAAACAATTACAAATTAAGGAAATTATAAAAATATTTGTGCTTCCCTCCCTACTTTCCCTTGATTAAATTTCCTGACAACTAACTCCTAATTAAAAGAGGACCATTTTTTAGATGCAGGCGTCCTTTTGGTGGGTCTTCCTAAGACTGCCTTTAGAAAGCTTATGAGGAAAATCAGGACCTGCAGTTGGCATAATGGCTATGTCACTGGACTTCCATGTAGTTAACCGTGGTACGAGTCCCAGCGCTGGTGGCTTAAAATCACTCTGGGTACGCGTGTGTGGGTGTCCAAGATCCCTAGAGGAGAATGAAGGAGAAGGGACTGCGGCATGTCCATTCCCCCGGAGGTGATTTCTCACTTTCTGTCTCTCTCTCTTTGTCTTTCTGGCGAGTGCATGAGCCCTATAGCAAAAAAAAAACTCTCAAAAAAAAAAAAAAAAAAAAAAAAAAAAAAAAAAGGAAGCAAGCTTATGAGGAAAATGAATTCTGGAAAATACATCATACCTTATCCAATGCATACATAGCAAACACAGGTCCATCATGAGCTTTGACTGTCTTCAGTAGTAGACTGTCTTTCCAAATAAAAATATCTCCAGTAGCTGCTCCTGAGAACACCAGATCTTCCATTCGCCCATAAGAAACACACATCATTGTTTCCAGTTTTCCAGCACTTCCAAATGTTCCTCTTTTAGAGGTGAAGCCCCCACCTAGAATGGACCGGGTTTTCATTACTTTAAAAATAATGTAGAGAGATTATCTTCAATGAAAAATTGAGTATATGTACATTATGTGTATACATAAAAATGTATAAAGATGACAAACAACATAAAAATACTATAGAAGGGGGGCTGGCAAATGGCGTGGTGGTTAAAGGTGCTAAGCTCCCACATGGCTGACCGTGGTTCAAGTCCCAGGCCTAGTGGCTTGCTTTCTCACTTTCCCTCTCTTTCTCTGTCTCTATCTGATCAAACCGGAAAAAAAAATAATAATAGCAATAATAAATAAAGTTAAATAAAATAATTCTTTAAAAATACTATAGAAGAATTTCTTATTAATTCAATGTTTGCTGAACCCCTATTTTGCAATAGGTACAGTGCTCAAAACTGGGGAAATAAAGATGAAAAAGATAGTTCCCGTCTTCAAGAGCCTAAGGGTCTGGCTGGACGGAGTACGTGTCTTGGCCCGAAACATGCTCCTAAGGTCAGTGCGGCTCCGTACCAGGAAGTAGGAGTGACTGAGTACTGGGGAGTGGGGTAGCGAGGAAAGTCATCATGAGCGTTACCCAAAAAGCACAAAAACAGTACTGGCTGTCAATGTAAGGTGTAAACACGTTACGTGTGCTCTGCCTCCATTTTTTAAAAAATATTGTCAGAGGGTGCATGTGCTCACTGGAGAGAGACAGTGGGGTGGGAGGAGAGAGTGAGAAAGCACCCTCAGGGAGCATTTCCCGTCACGATCCCTTCTCCTCCATCTCTTCTTACTTTTGGGATTTTAGACACACGTGCACACATGCCTGGTATGTTTTTTCAAGCCTCCAGGTCTGGGACTCAAATCATACAACCAGCCACATTGGATCCAGCTTCCTTAACCGCAGGCTGGCCTGTTCTGTTCCATTTTTATCACAGCAATTTGGGGATGAAAACAAGCTGTCACGTAGAACAAGGTAGAGCCCTGGGAAAAGCCATCAGACTTGCCCATTAGATAGGCCCTGACCATTACCGAGAAACCCAGTTTTATTCAAGATGACTACACACAGGATGGTTCTCGGGAACCAGCAGTTAGCGTAATGGCTATGTCGCTGGACTCCCACATAGTCGACCGCGGTTTGTGTCCCGGACCCGGTGGCTTAAACTTCACGCCGGGCGCATGTGCGTGCATGTCCAAGATCCCGAGAGGAGAATGGAGAAGGGATTGCGGCGTGACCACCCCCCCCTGGGGGGTGATTTCTCGCTTTCTGTCTCTATGTCTCTCTCTGTCTGTATGGCGAGCAGCTCCCTATAGCAAAAAAAAAAAAAAACCTCTCCACACAGGATGGTACTCCAGACACAAGGAGATACCATTATTCTTCCTTTAAAAGAAGAAAGTGGTTGAGCCACAGTGGCACAAGTAGCAACTGCTGTGCGGTAGCCGAAGTCATATGGGAGTCCTGGTTTGGTCCCCAGCCCAGCCTGGGTAGGCCAGCATATACCTGTGGTCCGAGCTAACTGAGGCTGGGTGAGAGAACTGGTAGGTGGCAAGATTCTGACAAGAATAACCTTTCCCTTTCTCACTTCCCTCTCTTACTTCTATCTCTTCCTCCCCATCACTCTTTAAAAAAAAAAAAAAAAAAAAAAGTAGCCACCCTATAGTCTCATGGTTAAGGAAGCCGGATCTCGCACGGCCAACTACAGTTTGAATCCTGGCCCCAGCAGCTTGAAAAATACACTGTGTATGTGTGTGTGTGTGTGTGTGTGTGTGTGTGTATACACATTAAATCCCATCAGGATGAGCAGGATGGAGACATAGGGAAGGGATTGTGGTATGACCACACCCTTTTGAAGACATACTTTCTCCTTCTCTGTCTCTCCATCTCTCTGGCAAGTGCACATGCCTTCTGGCAATTTAAAAAAAAAAAAAAAAAAAAGAAGCAGATGGGCCAGTCAGTGGCATGGAGGTTAAGGCAGCTGGATCCCACATGACTGACTGGGAGGTTTGAGTCCCAGACCCTGCAGCTTGAGAAACATGCTGGGTACGTGAGCCTGAGTGCCCAAAATTCTGAGAGGAGATTGGAGAAGGATCTGTGGCATGGCCATCCACCCTTGGGGTTCCCTCTCTCTCTTTCTCTTTCTCCTCAACAAGTGCACAAGCCCTATAGCAAATTAAAAACAAAAAACAGGGACCAGCAGGTGGCGTGGTGGTTAAGGCGCTGGACACTCCCACATGGCCAACCTGGGTTTGAGTCCTGGACCTGGTGGCTTGCTTTCTCACTTCCTCTCTCTCTCACTCTCACCCTCTGTCTCTCTCTCTGGTCAAATTAAAAAAATCAATGAATGAATAAATAAATAAAATAAATAATTATAAAACAAACAAACAAACAAACAAACAAACAAAAAAGCAGAAAGCACTGGAGCAGTATCTTATATGTGTTTTGTGGATTATAAGATGGGGCTTGGTACCAAAGCTGATACTAAGAATCTGAAACAACTACAATCATGGGTCTAGCTTGTTAGTGAGAAGAGCAAGACATCCTTCCATGATTGGTTCTGCTTATTTACTCATCTTTATCTACATTATAATCTATCAATATTTTGACTGCCTACTGCAGGTACAATTAGGATTTAATTCATGTGCTAAATTCATTGATAATAACTCTCAAAATAGTGAACATTTTATTCATCCAACCAAAGTGGTTATTTTATTTCTTGTTCAGTAGTCCAACATAATTACTGCTTTCAGAGACAACCAAATATAAAAATAATTATTTTTATAGCAAAACATTTTCCAAAGCTTTTCCCAAAGCTTACACATATTTATGAATATGTGTAACATCAGATAGCATGTCCTAAGTTCTATAGCTCAGATATTAAACAGTCCAAAGCGAATTTCAGAAAGAATATTTTTTTAGGCACATTAAAAATTTTTAGATTGCAGACAGGCCAAGTAGGAGCAACAGTTTCGCTTTTTGTATTTGTTCGTTTGTTTTTTTGATCTTGTTTTTCAGCTGGGGTATAGCTCTGAACCACATAAATGATACAACTAAGTGACAGTACCTGCTTGTTGCCAGAATTTGATGTGCTTCATCCCGACTGTAACCAGTTTGTCAACATGGTGTGGGTTACACTTAACCACAAATATCTTATCTTTGTGTCCTCTGTAAGAGACAAGTAGGAAAACGATTCTGGTTTGGATGGAACCACTAACGCAGAGTTTTATTACAAGCATGTATTTGGTCTAGCTTTCATTAAGCACATCTAATAGGACAACTAAGAGGATGATGCAAAATACACATAGGGATTGACATTAAAATAATGAGCTTTGACATTTCTTTGCAAATTTGAGTCCTCTATTCTTATCCAAATATTGCTACAAAAGTCTACTTATGCTGCAAACAAAATAACAAAATATTTAAACTGTATCAGAATGTGTCCATAAGATAAAGTTAGCGCCATTACCATAGGAGGGCAAGTAATTCTGGAAATAGAAAGATCTTGTCCAGGAGGAGGGAGACGACAACGCAACAGTATTTGAAAAGCTTTAAATACAATATTCTTGCTGTGGAAAGCATCACTTTGGGTTAAGCAGACTTTTTGCTAGAAATGTATTCATTAAAAATGGAAGCCTGTGGCCTGCCGTCGTAGAGAAAGAATATCAACCACTGATGCAAGGTGCTTCAGGGTGCTGCACATTCAGAAGTGTATGCTTAACGGACCAGCAGTTAGCGTAATGGCTATGTTGCTGGACTCCCACGTAGCCAACCGCAGTTCGAGTCCCGGACCCGGTGGCTTGAACTCACGCAGGGCACGTGTGCGTGTATGCCCAAGATCCCAAGAGGAGAATGGAGGAGAAGGGATTGCGGTGTGGCCATCCCCACTGTGGGTGAGTTCTCACTTTCTGTCTCTCTGTCTCTCTCTGTCTTTCTGGCAAGCGCACACATAGTATGGCAAAAACCTCTCCAAAAAAAATAGAAGAAGAAGAAAAAGAAGTGTATGCTTACAACCCCAGGGCAAAAGGCAAGTATAAGGGTAAGCGCTCCTTGTAGACCTGGGCTTTAGTCCTGCCATTCTACAGGGTCAGGGGAATTTCTGTTCTAGGCTAGAGTCATTGCATTAGAATTTAAGGATTTGGTGGGCCTTTTGAAAATAATTTATTTATTGTAATTTCTGCTTTACATATAATCCCTATGCATCTTTGTGGTTTTTTAGTGCATGCTACAGTTTGTAATAACAAAATTAAGTATATAAACATACTCAAATCTTCAACACAGAACATTACATAATGGTGTGTTATTTGAATGTGTTATTAAATCTATACTTTTTTTTGAGGTATGTATTAGATTCGTTTTAATGGACTATTTGATGGTCTTCCCTCATAATTTTCATGATGTAAATGGAAAACAATTAACAAAAAGAATATACTTGATCAATCGGCCTTACAGATATAGACATGGAAATCTTAAATAATAGCAAAATAATAGTCCAATAGTACATTTAAAATAATACACCTAGGACCAGCAGAGGGCATAATGGTAATGTTGCTAGACTCCCACATAGTTAATGGTGGTTCGAGAACCAAAGGCTTAAAACTCACGCCGGGTATGTGTGAATGTGTTCCCAAAATCCCAAGAGGTGAAACCAGGAGAACGGATTATGGCATGGCCATCACCCCTGGGGGGTTATTTCTCACTTTCTGTCTGTTTTCTTGCTTTCTGTATGTCTCTCCAGCAAGTGCATATGCCCTATAGCAAAGATCTCTCTATAAATAAATAAATACAATAAAAATATAACATTATGACCAAATGCAAGGGTTGTTCAATTACGGATCCTAATAATATGATTCATCATATTAACAAATGTAGAGAGAAAAATAATATATCATTTTTACAGATGCTGAAAAGGTATATGACAGAAAAAATCTAACATTGATTTATGATTAAAAAACAACCACCCAGCACTCAACAGAGTAGGAATTAAAGGAGGCTTCAGACTTGTTCCTTAGATATTTATATTTCCTTGTACTCTCTGTTATTGAGAAACTCGGATTTATTCAAGACAACTCCATCATGTTGTGTGCCATTATCCTGTCTTTAAAGAATTTACTAGAACAATACCTTACTCATGGTATGTGCTTGTGTGTGAGTGTGTGTGTGTGTGTGTGTGTGTGTGTGTGTGTATGTGTGTGCATTAAAAAGATTCTTACTTAATGGCACTCCCAACAGAGTCAGGAACAAGAACTACCATTCAACATTATATTGAACATATTAGCTAATGCTATTAGACAAGATTTTAAAATTAAATGGGGAAGACCTGGAATAGAAGAGATAAACCTATTTCTATTTGTAGATAATATAAGATTGTACCCCTGGAAAATTAAAAAGAAAAGAATACAAAGAGTATAAACAAGATAATTTAGTAAAGTTGCAATATACACAATTAACTACAGGAGCCAGGTAGTGTGGTGTCACAGTGATAACGTGACTGGAACCGCAGGGGAGAGTCCTGGCTCTCATTCCGGGACTTCCCTGAGCACACAGCCAGGCTGGATGAGACTGCGGGTAGATCATGATGTTAAGGCCCTACTGGGAGTGCTTCTCTCTCTCTCTGAAGAACTAACTAAATACATTTCAAGGAAAAAATTAAACACAGAATCAGACCCTTCAAGTATACAATTACTAGTTGAAAATATAATCAAAGAGAGGCATCTATTGATAAATAAAAATACATACTAATAAAAAATATATATAGTAGAATCCCCATCTATAAGATACAAAAGCAGACTTAATTTAAAAATGGATCCATATTTCATGCTCTTGGATAGAAAAACTCAATCCTAAAGATGTCACTTGGCTTAATTTTTAATTTTTTTAAAAAAATTTTTGCCATCGGTCGGGTCACCTACTGGAGACAGAGACAGTGAGAGGGAAAGTGAGAAATCACCCCCCAGGTAAATGACACTATGTCAAAACCTGCAGAATTACAACACCAAGAGTGGATTCTAATGTGAACTACGGGCTCTGGGTGATAATGATGTCTCAACGCAGGCACATCAACTGTGGTAAATGCCCTACTCTGTGTGGGACGGTGACAGTGGGGGAGGCTGAGTGTGTGTGGTGACAGGGGATATAAAGGAACTCTCTGTACCTTCTACTCAATTTTGCTTTAAACTTAAAACTGTTCTAAAAAATAAAATCTATTTAAAAGGGGAAAAAAAAATAAATGGTGTTTGGAACACCTTGACAGCCATATGGAAAAAAGGATAAGTAGGATCTGTTTCTCATAATAGACACTGGGATAGAGATCTAAATATAAGAGATGAAGCCACAGAAGATTAGGAAAAATTATGGATGATTTCTTTCTAACCTGGGAACAGGCAATACTTTTCTAACTATATCTCAAAATCCTGACATAGCAAAAGAAAAAATGATAAATTTGGCCAAATCCTTTTGCATAATGAAAGTCACCATACATGGCATGGAAAAGACCAAGTAGAGAATGCTACAAAAAGAGGTTTAAGAGATTAACAACCTTGAATCCCCTGCCCCCCGTCCAGTGCAGCAGTTAAGCTGGATCCCACATGGCTAACCATGGTTCAAATCCCAGCCTTGGTGGCTTGAGAGACATGTTGAGTACCTGAGCGAGCATGCTCCAAATCTTAACAGGATGGAGAAACAGAAGGGTAAAGAACTGAGGCATGACCATGCTTCACTGGGGTGCATTCTCTCTCTCTCTCTCTCTGTCTCTCTCTCTCTCTGTCTCTCTATCTCCGGTGAACACATGTGGTCTCTAACAATAAAAGAGAGAGAGAGTGAGCAAAAGAGAGTGAGCAAGAGAGAGAACGACCAAATGAGACACATGGGCCTTTAGTGGATGTTGATGGGAGCAAAGTAATTTTCATTTTTAAAATAATCAGAAATGTTTGCTCATGAATTGGATATTAGATAAAAGAAGGAAATTACTGTTGCTTTAGTTAGTTGTGGTAATGGCACTGTGGAACTAAAAAACTCCGCCTTTTGGTTAGAAAAACCTGAGAGTTTATACAGGTCAAATGACATAATATATTGAATTTTCTTTAAAATATTCTTGGAAGATAAAAAAGCAAAAGAATAACGAGGCAGGGAGAGATTTATGCCACTTGTAGGCATAATAATTACTGCAGCTAGGTGATGGGTACGACTGGATTCATTATGTTATTCCCTCCAACTCGTGTTACTTTGAAATTTTCTATATTAGAAAGTTAAAATAGAAGAACAGGCCCTGCTGCAGTAGCACTTGCTGGATACCGTTGCCCAGCAGATTAAGGCCACGTGGGAGCCCCGGGCTCAATTTCTGGCCCACCATAAAAGGCTGAGATGCTATGCTCAGGAGGCTGAGCCAGGAGGACCACAACATTGTAAGACCTTGTATAAAAACAAAAAATGGGGCCGGATGGTGCTACAGTGACAGAATGAATGTTCGTGAGGCGGACCCACACGGGAGGTTCTGAGTTCACGTCCAGAGAGCGCTGTGAGTATGCCAGGCACATGCCCGTGATCCAGGGCTGGCTGAGGCTAGGGGTGGACTGTGGTGTCAAGACCCTGCTGGAAGTGTTCTCTCTTTTTCTGTCTCTCCCACCTCAAGAGAAATTTAAAAATAAACAGAACAGAAGCAGAGTGTCTCCAGACCCATCATGGCTACAAGAATACGGGCCCTACAGTGAGAGGCAGGGAAAGGAGATAGAATTTATTTTTTAGCTTTATCTCTGTCTCCTTTAAAAACAAAAATAAAGATGGATACCAGAGGCATGATACTTCACTGGATGTATCAGGAGCAGTTAAAACAGAGAGAAAAAGTCTAGATGAAAGAAAAGAAAAAATGTGCTTAACACCAGGAGGGGAAAGAATCAGATAACCATAGAAAGTATTACACATCCAAAGATGTCTTAATTGGAGGGAAACTGCCACAGATTCTAAAGCATTCATATATTCATTAAAGTAGCTAGAGAACACCAAAATGGACATTAAGAAAAGGGCTGGCCCCATGGTCGAGTGGTTAAGGTAGCCAAATTCCACATGGCTGACCCATAGCTGGGGTCTCTGATCCAGGGCTTGAAAAGCATGTCAGGAGCATGTGCATTTGTGCTCCAAATCCTGACAGGATAGAGAAAGGGAGACAGTATGAGCACGCCCCATTGAGGGATACTTTCTCTTCCCCCATCTCTCTGTGGAGAGTGCATGTGCTCTCTGACAACTCATCAATTAAAAAAATAAGAAGAAGAATAGACATAATAGATTACATTTCCTAGACAGAAAAGAAAAAAGAAGTTTATCTTTATATGTACAATGTGAAACATTTAGCAAAATATTTTTCAAGGAAGTTTTTGGTTTTCATTTCATTTCTTAGCATCATAAAAACACCACTGTCATTGGTTCTGCTGTGGCTGAGGATATAAACTGGCTAATGATGGTGTGTCAATGTCCAACTAATGTCAACATCTAAATAAAGAACACCGATTAGATACCTCAGTTATTCTTCCTTTAGATGTTTATTAAACTTGCAGGGAACTTCCACACAGCTCTGTGTGTACGCGTGTGTAAGAAAAACAAAATGCAAAGAGTTTCATGTCCCACACTGGGAGAATAAGAATGTAGAAGAGTGCGACTGCTGCCCTAATACTGGGCCATTCTGCATGCCTGAGTCACAGGTAGGTCACCACACAGGGCCAAGTGAACCTTGTAAGGAAGCCCGGGAAGAGGGCAGGAAGGAAGCCGAGGGCAGCTGAACACCAGGCAACTTGGTTTCCCTCTCTTCCATTCAGAACGCTTTTATGTGGAAGAGGATCAGGCCCTGGTATGATTGCGTTTTCTCTCTTTTTGTGAAGGTGTCCCACAATAGGGAATTGAATGACTGTTTCACTTATACCCTATCTCCAAAAAAGATTTTAAATGGCTTAGGATATGAATAGTAATACAGAATAAGCCAGGTAACATCACCTGTACTAGACAGTGAGATGATATATTGGCGAGTGAATAAATAAAGCCAGTTCCAAAGCAGAATATGTGATGCCTTACATATAAACAAAATGAATAAAAATACCAGAAGAACACATCTTAAAAAAACACATGCTAAAATCTTATCCATGGCTATGTCTGGGTAGCAAATTATAGATATTTTTAATTTTATTCTTTGTGTTTTCTGAGCCTTTACATTGTCTGCAATGATCATACATTATTTTGAAAACAGAAAACAATTTAACAAATGTTATTTTTTAAGAAGAAATGCTCTAAAAAAGGAAAATGAGAAAGAAGAGGTACCAGTACAGGATGCAGAAGGCTCCACTATATTCACTAAACGTGAGTAGGGAAGGGACCTAACAGAGATGGAGTAATGAAGTCAGTACAGAAGCGCCTTCTCTGAAGTGCTACTGACCAGACCTGCTAGTACATGGGCCTACGATCTGTCCCTAAGCTATTTCAGATCAATGTTGGAAGTACTCTTGCTAAGCACCTTGGTCATCGTACTTCTTACCTAAGATCCTTCCTGTTCAAACGTCTGAAACAGAGCATGTCAATAGTCACTGTCCCTCCATGGTCTCGTTACCAATGCAATGCAAATCCCAAAAGGAGCACTGAGGCATCGAGTATCTCATTATCCCAACCTGACTGACACAGTTGTTGGCTATTTACTGCCTAGAACACATTGATCTTGCTTTTTTTTTTTTTGAGAGGTTTTAGCTATAGGGCGCGTGTGCTCGCCAGACAGACAGAGAGAGAGAGAGAGAGACAGAAAGCGAGAAATCACCCCCCAGGGGGGATGGTCACGCTGCAATCCCTTCTCCATTTTCCTCTCGGGATCTTGGGCACGCATGCACACGCGCCCCGTGTGAGTTTAAGCCACCGGGTCTGGGACTCAAACCGCGGTTGACTACGTGGGAGTCCAGCAGCATAGCCATTACGCTAACTGCTGGTCCCTTGATCTTGCTTTTTAAATAGGTTACTGGTAATTAGAAAAAAATCTTTAAGAGGGAAAAAAAGATTAAAAACATCCAAGCGTGATGAAGACAATCAAATTCACTCATGAAAATTAACAAAGACGCAGAGATATTGTTCAAATGGTGAGCCAGATCCCACACGGTTTAAATTGAGGTCTTGTAGTAAGATCTCTATGTACTAATTCTGAATTTCTCTAATTTCTTTTAACTGATAAGTAGTGGCTTCAGCTAAACACTTTCAGAGGCGAGGGCTGACTTTCCAGAATGCAGGACCGTGCAACCGACATAACAGGCCCTGGGCCCAGCAGCACGGCCAGCACTGCCATCACAGTCACCAGCTGCGGCCAGGGGAGCTCACATGCTGGTGACGGGCCCTGCTGTAGAACATCACCCCGCCAGAACAACGCAGCCTGATGCAGCAGGTGTGCTGGTGAGCCTGGTTAGAGGCAATGCTGGCATGTTTGAGCCATGGATGTGCAAAATGAGGGGTGTCACTGAGTTGGCCATTCTCTGAGAGCAAATTAGGCCCCCTCAGGAGCTAAGATGACTCCTGGAAGCAGGAAGGTACCATTCAGTAAAGTCCCACTTTTTTTGGTCACTTCTTTCATGTTCCTGTTTTTCAAGTTTCTGTCTATGTAAGCATTTTAACATAAGGCTATAAATAGAACTTTGGTTTGTCTAGCTGCTTGTTTATGTATCTATGTGAACATGTATTGTTAGTTATACAAATATATACTATGTAAGCATTTGCTCATTTATTATTTTTAAATCTAATGTTCTTCCAAAGTACTTTCCTAGATATTCCTCCTTGGAAAGAGAACTGGTCAATGTCACAAGTGTAGGAATGTTCTCTGAGGGCAATTCTACAGGTGTCCTGTTTTGGGACTGTGTCATATGCCTTGGAAACAACTCCAAATACAAATGTTGTTATTAACAAAGTGCTGTTAAGTTTCTCAGTGTTAGTTAAATAGGAGAAGTTATGTTATTCACCAAGCGTATAAAATATGTACTTTCTGATAGCAAGAAATATCCTTTCTTCCATTTCTATTAATGTTCTGGCATACAACTGGTAAACCAACCTCCAGCTGCAGAGGGTTTTCTAGTGGGAAAATTGCATTTATGTGGCCTTTGAAACACAGATACATGCTTTCCTGGAATTATTTGTAAATGCAGATGGTATGTTATCAGAAATATTAAACTAAAATTCAGTATTTTAGTCTAGAAATGCAGATGGTAGGTTATCAGAAATATTAAACTAAAATTCAGTATTTTAGTCTAGAAGGAAAATAGAGCACTAGTAGGAGCTGAATCTGAGGACTACAAGGGAATGATACAATGGTGAAGAATCCCAGAGAGTAAGACCCAAAGAAAAACCACCTGGGCAGGCAGATTTATGAGTTGCCACTTGCTGCCAAGAATTTCATCTCCATAACAGTCATCAGAGAAGCTTCTCTTCTTCTCCTAAGATGGTCAGCTAGAGTGCTCAAGGCTCCATCTGCCTTTCCTAAAGCTGTAGCAATTTATAGATCTTTAGTCATTAGACCAAATTGCCAAAATCCTTTTTTCCCTATTTAATATTTTAGAGGACAATATTAATTTTGAAGTAGATGCTGGGGTTCAAGGCCATTCATTGAAGAATGAATTTATCTTGCAAGATAGGAAGGGTGATACTAATGTAGGGAAGGACTACTGGGGAGGGACATGGATACAATGTCTGGGCAGAAAAGTGTATTGCTGGGTCGTGGCTGCCAACTGCTTTGACCTCTGGCCAGGGCTGGGCCAACAGCTAAGCTCAACGTAAGTTCGAGTGGAAAGCAATGTTCAGACTTAGCGCTGATTCAGAAGGGAGGGAGGCTGGGGTGAGGCAGGACAGGTGGTCTATAAACAGCAGTTGGTCTTGAAAAGTCTATTTATAAGATGGGGAGATTAGGGAAACAATTTGACTGCTTTGAAAGCGAGTGTCAGATGCACACGATGGGGCCTCCTTTCCAGCATGGCCCCGCCTCATGACAAATGGTGCTTCTAACTCCAGTGACATTGACGATCCTTCACCAGATGTGAAAACGGAGGAAAAACAGAGGCAGGGCACAAGCCTGCGAAAAGCTGCTTTTCTATTGCTATAAAAAGCTTTGATATCGGTAATGCATATATTACTAAAAGCAAAGTGATGAGTAACTCCCTGGAAAGGATTTCAGAATTTTCCGGTTCCCCACAACACACATTCACTGCTCTCAGTCAGGCATGGCACCATGAAATACTGCAGTGCATTTTCACTTAGTTGTTAAGCTTTCTACATGAATTTCATCTGAGTTTGAAGATGAAATCTTATCAGAAAATGAAAACTATTGACCTTTACTGAAGCGTGAGAGCAGCAGGATGCTGAAAGATCTCGGCAGCTTCTTACCTTGTTGTGGCTATCTTTTCTCCCTTTTTCCAGTCCCAAAATACAATACTGTGGAAATCGTCTAAACCAACCGACACCAGACATTTTCCATCAGCTGTATGAAAACAACACAAATGTCAAATGACTCATTTCCTCGATGAAAAACCATTTTATATACTGTAAAGAACAAGAAATTGACCTTAAGGATATTCTTCAGGCTCAACTATTGATACATTAGAAATATCATATACTAAAGTGACTTCACTGAGTAAAACAGGAGAGTGGCAGGGGAGCTCCCTCCTGCACAGTAACTGGCTGCTGAAGTCCACCGCTGACCCAGCCTCCCAATATGAGACTCAGAGCCAAGTGGGAGCCTCTCATGTAAGCAACAAACAACTTGTCCATTTTATGGCAGGAAAATCTCATGACATTTCCTAAAAAGAGCCATCTGGCTTGTAACCCTGAGTCTATTTTTAGTTCTATAAAAACTGGGTTTACTTTAACCCTTTCAGATAAGACTACTGTGGGGCCAACAGGTGAAGTGGTGGCTAAGGGCACTGGACTCCCACATGGCCAACCACGGTTCGAGTCCTGGACCTGGTGGCTTGCTTTCTCACTTTCCCTCTCTCTTGCTCTCTCTCACTCTGTCCCTCTCTGATCAAGTTAAAATAAGTAAGTAAGTAAATAAATAAATAAATAAATAAAATATTTCTTTAAATAAAAAACAGATAAGAGTACTGTGGAAAGTAAGTTTAACTTTAAAAAATTATTTCAAAAGCTGCTTTTTACAGTATAGACAATTCAATTATTTTCCCTATTTCAAACGTAGTATGCCTATTACAGTACATTTAGAAAATATGAATAAGGAAAAGAATTTTTTTTTTTTTGGAGAGGTTTTTGCTATAGGGCGCGTGCTCTCGCCAGAGAGACAGAGACATAGAGACAGAAAGCGAGAAATCACCCGCCAGGGGGGATGGCCACGCCGCAATCCCTTCTCCTCCATTCTCCTCTTGGGATCTTGGGCACGCACGCACACGCGCCCGGCGTGAGTTTTAAGCCACCGGGTCCGGGACGCGAACCGCGGTCGACTACGTGGGAGTCCAGTGACATAGCCATTACGCCAACTGCTGGTTCCCAGGAAAAGGATTTTTTGAGAGGTTTTTGCTATAGGGCATATGTGCTTGCCAGAAAGACAGAGAAAGAGATAGAAAGCAAGAAATCATCCCCCAGGGGGGATGGCCACGCCACAATCCCTCCTCCTCCATTCTTCTCTTGGGATCTTGGGCGGGCATATGGCCCAGCGTCAGTTTAAGCCACCGGGTCCGGGACTTAAGCCGTGGTTGATTACATGGGAGTCCAGCAACATAGCCATTATGCCAACTGCTGGTCCCATTAAGGAAAAATCTTAAATCTTCTGAATTCTAGGCCTATATTTGAGATATATTCCACCAGTTTTTTCCACTACATAAATATGCTTTGAAAAACCAAAACCAGAATCATGTTAAACAACCTATTATGAAATCTTTTTTCATTTATGATATCATGAATATTTTCCTTAGTCTAAAATATTATTTATAATATTACTAATGAATACTATAATTTGAATGTTTGGGCTATTTTCCAAAATATTTTAAAAATATATTGAATATATAATTAAATTTGAAATCAAAATAGTCAATTTGCTGAGGGACCAAATGCAAATTGTGCAGCAGTAAAACACAATGCTCTGTGAGACAAACCCACAGGGGAAGGTTCTGGGTTTATATCTGGAGACCTTTTAGAGTATACCAGGCCTATGATCTAGGGCTGAATGAGGCTAGGGTGGATCATGACATCGAGATTGTTCTGGGTGCTATCTATCTCTCCTTCTGCCTCTCTTACTTATTATGATAACCAGAATACACAAGGAACTCAAGCAACTGTCCCAAATAAAGATGATCAACCCTATTAGAAAATGGGAGAATGAGTTCATAAAATACCACTCTCTAAGGAAGACATACAAATAGCCAAAAGGCATATGAAGAAATGCTCAGCATCCCTCATTGTAAGGGAGATGCAGATCAAACCACAATGAGATACCACCTAACCCCAGTCAGAATGACTAAGATTAAAAAAAAAACAAAAAAAATGGTAAGTGCTGGCAGGGGTGTGGAAGGGGAACTCTCCTACACTGCTGGTGGAAATGTAAATTGGTCCAGCCACTGTGGAGAACAAGTGGATCTTTGGAGATTCCTCAAAGATCTACAAATAGAACTACCATATAATCTAGCAATCCCACTCCTTGGTATCTACCCAAAGGACAGAAGAATTCTTAATCAGAAAAGTGCTTGCACATCGATGTTTATAGTGGCATTATTCACAATTGCTAAGACATGGAATCAACCCAAATATCCACTAACAGATGAATGGATTGAAAAAGTGTGGCACATATAGTCTATGGAATACTACTCAGCCATAAACAACAAGACCTGGCTTTTGACAAAAAGTGCATGAATATGGAAGATTTACTACTGAGTGAAGCAAGCCAGGCTATGAAGGAGAGACATTGTATGTCTCCACTTATACCGAGTGTCTGCACTCTATGGCTGAAACTGAATGACTAAAGGATATAGAAACATAGTAAATGGTTGTGAATACCAGATACAGTGTGGGAAGAGGGTGGGTGAAGGAGTAGAGTCTGAGGAAGGACATTAAGGAGAAAAATAGAGGCAAGTCATTTATGGGACAAAGAAATGGGTTATTATCTATTGAAGATAACTTTATAGTATTGTTAACTGGGCTGGTGAGAAATGTACACATGTTGGAATATTCACTTTGCAAGCTAAGTAATATGTGATTGGATGTATAAAAGAAATTGAAATGAAAAAATTAGAGAAAAAATATATATACTAGTAAATGGGGGAAAAAAATGCTAAGCGAAGTAAGCCAGACTTTGAAATACGCACATTGTATATCCCAACTCAACATATACCAAATGTCTTCTCTCTATGGAAGTAACTGAGTGATCCAAAGATATTATAGTAGGGAGGATACATATAAATACCGGAGTCTTTAAGGGAAGGTAGTGCATGATAGAGGATGCACAGAAGAGCCAAAGAAAAGAAACCCTTAACAGACCCAAGAATGTAAAATTATCTACTGAAAATAATGTACATGGTAATATCCTTGATTTGATTGTCAAAAAAAAAAAGAAAGAAAAAAAAAGAAGTCTTGTCAAAATGGAATTTTAGATAAGCAATGAATATTTTCTTAGTGTAAGTATACCACACGCAGTATGTATACTTATTCTACGTATCTCTGCTTATATTGCACAGGACATACTTAACTAAACAAACTATTTGTTGTTTATATAAAATTCAAAGTTAATTGAGTAATTAACCCCTATAATTTTGTTGGCTAAATTGGCAGTCCTACCTTACCTGCTAACCAATGTCCACCCTTTGACTGCCCTTACTTGTGCAGAAGGCTCTCCTCCAACCAACTATAAATGGTGTTTTGTTCCTCCTTTTCTATAAGAAGGAGGAAAATAAGAGGAAGGAAAAGTCTTGCTAACAAACCAAATCCTTCCAACCCACAACTACAAAGTATGAGGCATAGATTGAAAGTTACATGAATGCTTTCTCTTAGGTTATTAGATGAATACATTAACACTTTCTTAAAGGGTTAAATCATCACCAGGTAATTATTAGAAACAAATTGTGCCTTTTGAATCACAACTAATGATTCACCCTTATGCTTAAATGATACTGGGTTTTAAGTTGGACATGGTCTCTTGTCATGTTTCTGGGAGAAGGGATGGTAATTCTTGACATTATTTTTTCCCTGTTTCTCATAATATGGCCTGGTTATGGTCCTGTGTCTTACACCTCTATTTGGTAATTTTATTTTTACTAGTGTTTTCTGTCTTCTTTTTTAGATCATAAACTCTCTCAAGGTTTATCAGGATTGTACCGCATTTCCTTTGTGACCCTTAAACTGAGCTGGTTTTTGATAAATGGTGATAATGCTAGTGACACTGAGGATGATAAGGAAGATGAAGATAAGAGTATACCTATTGATGGCAGATTGTAAGCTAGGAAATAAAAGGAAAGGTGAGGTACTATGTTCTAAAAGTAAAAATTTTGATTGTTTTCATTAACATTTATTTCAAAATCACTGCACAAATATTCAATGTCTTTTTTGGCATTCATTAATTCTGTATTTTAAGTTTTCTTTTGAAATCTGTATAGCTATACTAATATGTCCTTGGAATAAAAACATCTACACATTTAAGATGATGGTTTTTAAAGTTTTTTATTTTCTGAAGAAGGCCTAAGGGTAAGCTGATTTGGAAGAAGGCTGGGAGGTTTTTTATAACTTCTGCAAGGCCCTATCAGCTCATCCTCACACTTACACCACTTTTCTATCCCCAAAAGAGTATCCTGATTGTTAGTGGTAATGAAAAAAATCCACAACAACAGTAAAGATATGGCAGGCTGCTTGTCGCTGGAAACTGCCAGCAGAGACCCATGACCTCGTTTCCACTCGCCTTTGAACTCTCGGGTGTGTTGCTCGGGACTTTGAGAAGACCTTGTGCCCCTCCCCGCCCTATTTGGACATCTGTTCCTGTGTAGGGAAACTGAGTTGCAGAGAGACTGTCACTTATCCCCTGCCAAATGCCTCTGAATTCTCTTTTTGTTTTTGGAGAGGTTTTAGCTATAGGGCGCGTATGCTCGCCAGACAGACAGACAGAGACAGAGAGACAGAATGTGAGAAATCACCCCCCCGGGGGGGATGGCCATGCCACAATCCCTTCTCCTCCATTCTCCTCTCGGGATCTTGGGCACGCACACACATGCGCCCGGAGTGATTTTAAGCCACCGGGTCCGGGACCTGAACCGCGGTCGACTACGTGGGAGTCCAGCAACATAGCCATTACGCTAACTGCTGGTCCCGCCTCTGAATTCTAAGACTACAATATTTTCCAAAGCTTTTCCCTTTGATCTTCCTGAATTAAAGCTCAGCAGCTCAGTCTCAGGCACACTTGTTCTCTAGAAACTGAGAGGCCTTTGAGTCATCTAAGACCAGTAACAACAGTGCAGGTTGCTGGTGAGCATCAGGATGGTAGAGCAGCAGAGAGATCACCAATCACCTACTCCCACATGCCTTTAAATGCTCAGAATTAACTCAAAGAATTTAGGAAGGAAAGTATATATCACCAGATGACTAGAAACCATTGCAGACACATAGGAAATATGAGCAACCAAGAAAATATCTCTCCCTTCAATTCCTCATCATCCCTAGACAACACAACAGAACTCGTTGAAATGTCAGATAAACAATTCAGAAAATGTATAGTGACATAACTAAAAGAAATGCAAGAGGAAAAAGACAATGAGCTCCAGGAGATGAGAAAGTCCTTCCACAATTTTTTTTTTTTTGTGGGGGAGAGGTTTTTGCTATAGGGCACATGTGCTCACCAGAAAGACAGAGAGAGGTAGAGAGACAGAAAGCGAGAAATCACTCCCCAGGGGGATGGCCATGCTGCAATCCCCTGTCCTCCATTCTCCCCTCGGGATCTTAAGCAGGCACACATGCACACGCACCCAGAATGAATTTAAGCCATCAGGTCCAGGACTTGAACTGCGGTCGACTATATGGGAGTCCAGTGATGTAGCCATTACACCATCTGCTGGTCCCCACAATTTGAAAAAAGACATAGACACCATAAAAAAGAATCAAATGGAATTGTTGGAGATGAAGACTATGATACAGGAAATTAAAACCTCCCTCAAAAGTATTAAAAGCAGATTAGATCATGCAGAAGACGGAATCTCGAATGTGGAAGACAAAATCTCTGACCTAGAAAAAAATTATCAAAAAGACTCAGAAAACAATCAAGAAAAATGAGGATAATATGCAAGAAATACTAGTTACCATTCAACACCCAAACATCAGGATAATTGGTATCCCAGAAGGTGAAGAAAATAATAAAGGCACTGATAATTTATTTAATGAAATCCTGTTAGAAAATTTTCCAAATCTAGAGACACATTCAAATATACAGATCCAAGAAATATAAAGAACCCCATATAGAATCAACCCAAGAAGATTTTCTCCAAGGCACATCATAGCCAGATTGGCCAAAATTACAAAGACAAGATACTAAAATTAGCAAAAGAGAAACGTCAAGTTACTTACAAAGGTTATCCCATCAGGGGACCAGCAGTTAGTGTAATGGCTATATCGCTGGACTCCCACGTAGTCGACTGCGGTTCGAGTCCCGGACCCGGCGGCTTAAACTCACGCCGGGCGCGTGTGCGTGCGTGCCCAAGATCCCGAGAGGAGAATGGAGGAGAAGGGATTGCGGCGTGGCCACCCCCCCTGGGGGGTGATTTCCTGCTTTCTATCTCTCTGTCTCTCTCTGTCTGTCTGGCGAGCGCACGCGCCCTATAGCAAAAACCTCTCCAAAAAAAGAAAAAAAAAAAAAAAAAGGTTATCCCATCAGGTTAACATCAGGCTTCTTGTCTGAAACAATGTAGGCAAGGAAAGAATGGGGAAATAGAGTCAAAGTGTTAAATAAAAACCAATTTCAACTTGGGACTAGCAGTTGGCACAATGGCTATGTCGCTGGACTCCCATGTAGTCGACCGTGGCTTGAGTCCCGGACCCGGTGGCTTAAACTCATGCTGGGCATGTGTGCATGCGTGCCCAAGATCCCGAGAGGAGAATGGAGGAGAAGGGATTGCGGCATGGCCATTCCCCCGGGGGGTGATTTCTCACTTTCTGTCTCTGTCTTTCTGATGAGTGCATGCACCCTATAGAAAAAACCTTTCTCAAAAAAAAAAAAAAAAAAGAAAAGAAAAGAAAAAAAATTTCAGCTAAGAATACCATATCCGGCAAGATTATCCTTCATATGGGAAAAAAAGATAAAAACATTCTCTGTTAAATAAAACCTGAGAGAATTTACCAATTCCAGACCAGCTGTTCAAGAAGTTCTGAAGGGAGTGCTATACCAGAAAAACTAAAGTCAGACAGATAGATATAAGATAACAAAAAGCAACCAAGAAAATGGCTCACTTAATGACAGGAACATGTCCAGAAATACCGATAATAATGTTGAACGATAATGCTAATGATAACTAAAGAATGATAACTAAATTCTCTGATCAAGAGACATAGACTGGCTGAATGGGTAAAAAATAGAAACCCTCTATCTGTTGCCTACAAGAAATGCACCTTATGGATAAAGATATACCATACACTAAAAGTGAAGAGCTGAAAAAAGGTATTCCATGCAAATGAAAATCCAAGAAGTGTTGGAGTCACAATACCGATTTCAGACAAAATAGGCTTCAAGACAAAAATTATAAGAAGAGACAAAGAAGGGCATTATACAGTAGTAAAAGGGCTAATTTAGCAAGAAGATGTAATGGTTATAAATATCTATGCACCCAACTTAGGAGCACCTAAATTTGTGAAGGAAGGACTGCTAGACAGAAAGGAGAAATCGGTTGCAACACTATAATTGTTGGGTATCTCAACACCCCATTATCTCCTTTAGGTAGATGTTCTAGACAAAAAATAAGTAGAGAGATACAGGACCTAAACAATACTATAAATCAATACTATAAATGAACTTGACAGACATCTATAGAACTTTCCATCCTAAGACCCAAGACTCATCCCTACAAGGAACCTTTTCAAAGATTGACCATATGATAGGGCACAAATCAAACCTTTACAGAATCCAAGGCATAGAAACTATATCCAGCATCTTCTTTGACCATGATGGAATTAAACTTGATATTAATTTCAGGAAAAATCCTTAAAAATACACAAACACATGGAAACTAAACAACCTACTGTTAAATGACTTCTCAACTACTGAAGTTTGAAATTAAGTATAAAATCAAAAGATTTATGGAATCAAATGATAATGTGTGCATGAGTTTCCATAATCTATGGGACACCACAGAAGCAATCATAAGAGGGAAATTCACAGCAATTAGTGTACATAAGAAAAAGATGGGGGGTTGGCAGGTGGTGTGGTGGCTAAGGGTGCTGGACTCCCACATGGCCGTCTGCAGTTCAAGTCCTGAACCTGGTGACTTGCATTATTGTTTGGGACCAGCAGTTAGCGTAATGGCTATGTTGCTGGACTCCCATATAGTCAACCATGGTTCGAGACCCGGACCGGGTGGCTTAATCTCATGCCAGGCACATGTGTGTGCGTGCCCAAGATCCCGAGAGGAGAATGGAGGAAAAAGGATTGCGGCATGGCCATCCCCCCTGGGGAGTGATTTCTCGCTTTCTGTTTCTCTGTCTCTCTCTGTCTTTCTGGTGAATGCACACGCCCTATAGCAAAATCCTCTCAAAAAAAAAAAAAAAAAAAAATGGAAAGGTGGCAAATAGACAATGTAACATCAAGCCTCAGGGAACTGGAAAAACAACAAGAACAAGAACAACAACAAAATGCCAGGAGAAAAGAATTAATAAAGATTTGAGCAGAAATAAATGAAATAGAAAATAAATTAATTATACAGAAAAATAAATGAAAGCAAAAGCTGGTTCTTTCAAAAGATTAACAAAATCAACACACCATTAGCTAGACTGACTAAGAAGAAAGAAAGAAACCAGATAAATCAAATACATAATGAAACAGGCAATATTACATCAGACACAATAGAAATACAAAATATATTAGAGGATACTATGAGTGACTATATGCCAACAAACAAGAGAACATGGAGGAGATGGACAAATTACTGGATGTATGTAAGCTAACAAGACTGAATCAGGAGGACATAGAAAGCCTGAATAGACCCATAAAAAGCCATGAGATTGAATCAGTAATAAATAACCTCTCAACAAAGAGAAGCCCAGGTCCTGACGACTTCACTTCTGAATTCTACAAAACTTTTAAATAAAAGTCATCCTCCATTCTACTCAAATTTTTCTAAAGACACAAAAGGAAGGAAACCTCCAAAATTCATTTCATGAAGCCTGTATCATCCTCTTTCCCAAAACAGTTAAAGACATGACAAAAAAGGAAAACTACAGATCAGTTTCTCTGATGAATATAGATGCAAAAATTCTCAACAAGATACTTACAAGTCATATCTAACAACATATAAAAAAGATTATTCATCACAACCAGGTAGGCTTTATTCCAGGGATGCAAGGGTGGCTCAACATACACAAGATGATGAACATAATAACTATATTAACAAAAAGAAAGATAAAAACCATATGATCATTTCAATCGATCCAGAGAAAGCATTTGACAAAATACAACATCCCTTCATGATTAAGACTCTTAGCAAGATTGGCATGGAAGAGTCATGTCTATGACATAAAAGCCATATATGTAAAACCTATAGTTAATATTAAACTGAATGGGGGAAAGCTGAAAGTTTTTCCACTATAAACTAGTATTAGACAAGGCTGCCCACTTTCTCCATTCCTTTTCAATATAGTGCTGGAAGTATTAGCCAATGCAATCAGAAAAGAGAATAATATAAAAGGCATTCAAATAGGGAAAGAAGAACTGAAAATATCTTTATTTGCAGATGATATGATGGTATACTTAGAAGACCCAAAGATTTCCATGGAAAAACTTCTCAAAGTAATAAATGAATAAAGTGGCAGGATACAAAAATCAACATCCAAAAAATCTATAGAGTTTCTATATAAGAACAACAAGTTGACTGAGGTAGAATTGAAGAAGGGAACCCTTTTACCACAGCCACAAAATGTATAAGATACCTAGCGATAAACCTAACTAAAGAAGGTTTACCCTTACAAAGAAAACTATGAAAATCTTTAAAAATATATTGAAAATGACACAAAAATGTGGAAGGATATCCATGTTCCTGGATTGGAAGAATGAATATAATCAAAATGGCAACTATATCCAAATTAATCTACTTATTTAACACAGTTCCAGTCAAATTACCAGATTCATTCTTTACAGATCTAGAAAAGACAATCACAGAATTTGTCTGGAATCATAAAAGACCCCATATTACCAAACCAATCCTGTGCAAGAAGAGTGGAGTGGGCAGCATCTCACTCCCTGACCTCGAAATAGTCCATAAAGCTGTGATAATCAAAACAGCATGGTATTGGCACAAAAACAGACAGGTGAACGAATGGAATAGAATAGAGACACCAGAAATAAACCCCAAAACATAAAGCCAACTGACTTTTCACAAGGGATACCAATCAGTCCAGTGGGAAAAGGAAAAGCTCTTTAGCAAATAGTGCTGGACAAACTGAGTATCCATCTGCAGAAAGATGAAACTGGATGCCCATCTTTCACCGTTAAAAATAAACTAAAAATGGATCAAAGATCTGAACCTAAGGCCTCAAACTATAAAACTACTGGTGGAAAACTCTAGGGAAACTCTGGGAGACCTTGAGGTAGGCAAAGACTTCTTAAATAAGACTCCCAAGGTACAGGCAATAATCCCCCAAATAGACAAATGGGATTATATCAGATTAAGAAGTTTCTGCACAGCAAAGGACACAGTGATTAGTGTGAATCGACAACCCTCAAAATGGGAGAATATTTTTGTTAACTATGCCTCAGATAAGGGACTGATAACCAGAATACATAGGGGACTCAAGAGGCTTACCCAAAAAAAGATTAATCCAATTAAAAGATGGGAAAATGAGCTAAACAAAAAGCTCCCTAAGGAAGACATATGAACAGCCAAAAACCATATGAGGAAATATTCAACATCCCTCATCATAAGGGAGATGCAGATTAAACGACAATGAGATACGACCTAACCCCTGTCAGAATGGTAAAGGTTAAAAATACAAAAAACGGTAAGTGTTGGCAGGGTTGTGGTGAAAGGGGAACTCTTCTACACTGTTGCTGGGAATGTAAATTGGTCCAACCACTGTGGAAAACAATATGGAGGTTCCTCAAAGACCTACAAATAAAACTAACATATGATTCAGCAAGTCCACTTCTGGGTATCTACTCACAAATATTGTGGCATTATTCACGATTGCTAAGACATAGAACCAATCCAAATCCCCACAAAAAGATGAGTGGATTAAAAAAGTGTGGCACATATACTCTATGGATTACTATTCAGCCATCAAAAACAACAAGACCCTGGCATTTGATAGAAAGTGGTCAAATATGGAAGATTTATTGCTGAGTGAAGCAAGCCAGGCTATGAAAGAGAGACATTGTATGTCTCTCCACTTAATATATACTGATGGTTCAAACTCTATGATAGAGACTGAAAGACTGGAGGACATAAAAGCAGTGAAAATAGTTATGGACACTGGAAACAGTAGAGGAGGGTGGGAGAGGGAAAGAGTATAGGGAAGGAAATCAGGGAGAAAAAATTGAGAAACAAGACATTTGTGGGATACAGAAATGGTTTATTACCCATTGATGATAATGTGTATAGTATTTTCAACTGGACTGGACTGAGGTGTATTTCATGTTGGGCAAATTCTCTTTATAAGCCAAATGATGTATAGCTATCGAATGTTTAAAAAAAATAAGAATTTAAAAAAAAAAAAGAAAAACAGTAAAGGGACCTGCAGTTGGAGTAATAGCTATGTCGCTGGACTCCCATGTAGTCAACTGTGGTTCGAGTCCCAGACCCGGTGGCTTAAACTCACGCCGGGTGTGTGTGCATGCATGCCCAAGATCCCGAGAGGAGAATGGAGAAGAAGGGATTGCAGTGTGGCCAACTCCCCTGGGGGATGATTTCTCGCTTTCTGTCTCTCTGTCTCTCTAGCAAGCATACATGCCCTATAGCAAAAACCTCCCCCCACGCCCGCCACCAAAAAGAAAAAAAAAAAAAAAGGTTGAATCCAGAGGTGCCTCAACACCACACCACTTCTTTGAGATGGTAATTTTTTTTCTTGAATCCTGCCAGTGAAGGTTATTTCTGCAAACCATACAGCCTGAAATTATAATTGGTTACCTTTATATTTCTTCCTAGATCTTATTTTCCCTGTTGAGGCTTGACCTTAGCATTAGCAATCCATTGTTCTCTAGACAGTTAGTTGGAATTTTTTATTTTGGGGCATACTTTTAGAGTCTAGGTAATGCCCTTTCAAATCTTTCCAGTCACAGTACGTATTAATTATGAATGTTTGTGACATAGTTCAGAAGTAATTTGGGGGCACTTGATGTTAACAGTAAAGGGCATATTAGAAAGAGAAAATTTTCATTCAATTACAAGTTGGTCCCTCTATTCAGGAATCATAAAAAATGCATAGGTTTTCAGAAATGAATACAATGAAATCTAGTTAGTCTTAGATGTGCCCTTGTGGAAATCAGTCTATTCCATGAAAGTTTTTAAAAATTATGTGGATGATATTTAGGCTAAAAAATATTCCTATAACTGAACTTTTTCTTTCTAATCTGATTTTCTATTCAAGTAGAAGCATTTTCCTTATTGCAAGTAAAAAAACAGCTCTCTTCTCTCTAGACAATGACAATAAATTCAGAGTTCAAGAGGTGTACAATTAAGTGAGATAATATAAATTTGTTCCTTCCTGTTCACATAATCCAGAGTTATGGGTCATATTTTAAGAAATGTTTTCGGGCTAGCCACAGTGGTGTGGTGGTAACAACAGTCTGCAAGGCTGAGGCCACATAGGAAGGTCCCAAGTCTACATCCCAAGGTCTTCCTGTGCACACCACGCACAGGAACATGCCTGTGATTCTGGCTGGCTGAGGCTGGGGACTGGCTGCAGTATGAGGACCCTTCTCCCTCTCTCATGGGATAAATAAATAAACTCTAAAAATGTCTTTTTTTGTTTGCTTTAGAAAAGTGACTAGAGTAGATTAATCTAAATCTCTGTGTAAAATTGTTTATTTGTCTGGTTTTCATATCATTTGCCTGCTTTATATTTCCAAGATAGTTTGTTTCTCTAATAAGGGACAAATGTGTTATCAATAAGTCTCCACGACACTCTCAAAATGAGTTGATTTTTTTTTTTTTGAGAGGTTTTGTTATAGGGCACATGTGCTCACCAGAAGACAGAGACAGAGAGACAGAAAGCGAGAAATCACCCCCCAGGGGGGATGGCCACGCCACAATCCCTTCTCCTCCATTCTCCTCTCGGGATCTTGGGTATGTGCACGCACGCGCCTGGCGTGAATTTAAGCCACTGGGTCCAGAACTCGAACCACGGTCAACTACATGGGAGTCTAGCAACACAACCATTACGCTAACTGCTGGTCCCAAAATGAGTTGATTCTTTATAGATGGGTGGCTTTGGGGATACCGAGGCACATGCATAGGCCACCAGTTAGACAATAATCCACAAGTTTATGTTGGTGCCTGCTTACAGGTCAAACAAGAAACTAAATAATCTACTCTCTCAGGATTTTGACTGGAGTTTTCCAAAAGGAAGGTAGAGTTGGTCTTGTTCCTACTTCAGATAAATATATGATTCAGGGATGTTCCAGAACAGGGGTTTCATGTGGTGGCCTCTGGTAGCACCATCATTTATACTGGAGAATGGGAGGGACAGCTGGAGACATTGCTGGGGAGCACAGGAAACAGGGAAGTGAGTGGATGCTCCAAGTGCTCCAGTGTGACTTTCATGGTACATGAAGTTTTACACCAGCCCGGGTGGACAGCACGAGCAAGAGAAGGCCTGAAGAGTGAGAACTCCCGCATACCACCCACCAGTCAACGATCTCTGCAAAGTGGCCATCTTGTGGTACTAAGAATCAAGGGATCTGGCTTCTAGCTCTGGATCTGCCACTGTTGAGATTCACATGGTTCCTCCCTCAAACTCCCTGGATCTCCACTCTTGGCCTAGAAAATGGCACAGGGGTTTAAGACTGAAGTTATAGTACTATAACACAAAGTACTCCCAATAGAAACTAGCCAAAGATGGTCAGCTGGTACCTCAGAAATCATATGGGAACCACGAAGATCAATCAATGACCATGATTCACCTGCAGGTAACCATTCACAGTGATGAATCACACACAATACACACTAGTGAAAGGTTTTACTCAATAGTTCTCAATACTACTGCTTCCTAAAATGATCAACTAGATTCCTTTATATCGCATATATATTGGCATCATACTTAACCTGGAAGACAAAAGCGTAATTTCCCACAGTCAAAAAATAGCACATTTGCTAAATAAATAGGCTCTTTTTTAGTGACTATTACTAGGTAATGAACACTGTATTGTTAAAACTGAAGTCCTCTTCCTGTGCAGAAAATATTTCACATCTGGGAGTCTCTTTATTTGCCCAAAATGGGAATTAGCAGTGACAGAATCAACTTCCCCACTTCTTCCAAAGTATCTGGCTTCTCCATTCCAGCAATGATCTGAAAGGCTATCATTCCTTTTTGTTTTTGGAGAGGTTTTTGCTATAGGGCACGTGCGCTTGCCAGACAGACAGAGAGAGACAGAGAGACAGAAAGCGAGAAATCACCCCCTGGGGGGATGGCTACACTGCAATCCCTTCTCCTCCATTCTCCTCTTGGGATCTTGGTCACACACGCACACGCACCCGGCGTGAGTTTTAAGCCACCAGGTCCAGGACTCGAACCGTAGTCAACTACATGGGAGTCCAGTGACATAGCCATTCTTCTAACTGCTGGTCCTGCCACCATTCCTTTTTGAGGGAAAGATTTCTAAACTCACTTAATTTTCTTGTTCTTTCTTCTATAAACTCAGAAGGGATCTGGGCTCTTTGAAGTGCAGAGACCAACGTACTGGTACCAGCTTACTGCCACTAAGTTGTCTCATAATACCTCTGATCAACACACTCTGCTAATCTTATTCCCTGAAGGTATTCAAATAATTCAAGTTATTTCCATTTAAAAAGTAGAAAATTAATCAGTTCAATAGGAGAAATAATCTAATGATTAAATTCTCTATTTGTATTGCCCTAAATTTCCTGCCATCCTGTTTATATGCTAATATGTATACACATACTTTCATCTGAAATTAGTGATAGATACTATATTGAGTTCAATTTTTTTCACTTATTTTGATATATAGAAATGTGTATGAAATACACATTGTCCACATATTTGTCATTTTTAATTACAGTTGTATAATTCAAGATTGCTTGCTAGAATTACTGAATCAATTTTCTTTTTTAAAAAAGAATTATTTTATTTAATTTTATTTATTCATTAAGTTATTTTAATTTGACTGGACACACACACACATGCGCACACACACACACACACACACACACACACAGAGGAAAAGTGAGAAAGCAAGCCACTGGATCTGGGACTCGAACTGTGGTTGGCTATGTGGGAGTTCAGATGCCCTTAATTACCTGCTGGCCCCATAATCAATTTTCAGTGTCACTGAAAATCTGAGTATACTAGAGCCTCCATAATCTTGTAAACATTTAGGTTTTATTTTTATTCATTTTTTCTAGTTTGATGGGTATCTTATTACTCTTCTAAAGCATACTTATTAATATTATTTACATTAAATATATATGTATATGCTGATAAAATTGATTTGAGGAAAAAGGCAGTTGAGCCATTGAGGAATAAACCTATGAAAGAAAAGAAGAAACTCATTCATACTTTAGAACCCTATTTGAGCTTCCTTTTAGATTTTACTACTTCCTAAAGGACGTATGGCACATCTATTTTACAACTGCATGGCCATCAAACTTCTGGCAGTTTAGGACTTAGTACTCATGGTTCATGAGTTATCTGGGCTGTCAATGGTCAGGTGGTCTGCCAAGGAGTTCACTTTCCTCCAACACTCGAGGCTTCGCCACCTCACATGCCCACCAACATAGAGCAGACTGTTTAGCAGCCTTGATTTTTACTGACTCGATAACACAGAAGCTAATCAATAACTTTAATAATGATATAATAAAGCGGATGTCTAATAACCAACGGTATGTGCGAATATGCATGTCACAAAACCCAAATAACTGCCCTATGTTCCACTGGTGAGGAAATGGGTCATTTTCACCCAAACATGGTTTACTATGTAAAGTTCCACAAGTAATAAAGGAAGACAAGACAAAGTCCATTAGAAAAGCCTCATTTGTTCCTTCATTCAATCATTCACTCACAACTATAATTTTTTTATTAGCTTCTGTGTCTATAGTACAACAACATGTGCAGTGAGGAACAGAGAGATGGGCTCTCCTGTCCAAGCAATTCACCCTATGGGAAGGGCACAGTAGATACTGACACAAATAACTACAGTACCACATAGACTCTGCCAGGTGCTACAGGAGCAATGACAACAATGAGCTAAGAGATGCTAAAGAAAGTATAGTCTATTTCCTCTGGAAAGATAGAAATTTGGTTTTAAAGATGATAAGACTTAAACAGACACATGGGAAGGAACAGACTAAGCAAAAGAACATAGGCAAAGGACAGGAGGGCATCTAAGTTCTATGGTTAGGAAGATGTAAAGGAGCATGACTGGGTTAGTGGGTGAAAATGTTACACAGAAAATTAAGGTTGGAAGGATGGGAGGCCATGACTGTCCAACCAAAAGCTCAGCTTTGAGTCAGCTAAGCAAAGGAAGTCCCTGTGGTGGCAATGGTAACCATGCTTCCAGAAGTAGGTGGTATGAACTAGAGGAAGTGGGGATGGAATCAAGAGACCAGCATTGCCTCACTGGGAGAGTTGAGAAGGGATGAGAGGTTGAATAAGTAAAGAGGAGCTTGAACAAGGAGAGGGAAGGACAAACAAGAAAGTCAGGTTGTGGAGTCATGGGATTTAAAGACTGATACTGCACATATCATGAATAGTAAACACTTGGATGAAATTTAGAAAAAAGAAATTATGGACTTACTTTTTGTACAAAGTTTAGGATTTCTTTCTACTGATCTGATTTCTACAATTGAGATGATTAGAATTTTCTAGGTAAAAATCTCTTTCATGATAGGCACTCATTCTCTAGTTCTAGCTTAAAAAATACTCTAAAGAAAACTAAATTTATCAGTTAGTATTTTTTATAGAACTATGTACAAAGTTTAAATTAGGGAGAGGTGAACTTCATTTCTATTTTTTCTACATGAAGCTTGTTTTCACAACACCAATGTTGTACAGTGGCCCTCTGCAGAGATTGCAGCCCTCTCTCTGGTTCTTTAAATTGTAAATCAGAAGCAACATGCTTTCACTTATTTAGAGAGAGGAAATTGATGCTCTGAGTCACTGCCAGACATTTGCAACCAAGTCTTTCAACAGCAACAGCTGCTCTGGACTTCAAATCGCTCAAGCAAATACAGAACACAGTAAGAGCTCTGGGTAATGACTTCAGAGAGAGAAAATGAGAAAGACAAATTAAGGATGTATAATCTAAAGGCCACTTTTTGGGTAAGGTACTAACAAATGTGATCCCCAATCTAAGATTGTATAGCTGACATCAAAGAGATGACCTCATTACAAACAGAATTCAACTTAATAGCATTGTTTGTTTTTTGTTTTTATGGAACTAACTATAGAACCATTTGCTAATGAATGACTTTAATGGAAATCTGGGGCTTACCTGAAAAATCGAGTGCACACACACCTCTCTGATGTTGTCCTTTCAACAGTGACAAACATTTTAGTGTTTGTGTGTCCCACACATGAATAGCAGCATCTCTTCCAACCTTAAATAATAGGATGAATGTTATTAACTACTTAGAACAAGAATAATTTTGTTCCTTGGAATCAAATGTTCAAAAATCAAGAAACACACTTTACTTGGAGGGAGGGAAGACGCTTGGAAATCATCTGGTCTAAATTTCAACATTTTTAAAGTGAGAAAGAGGCCCAAAATGTCTAAGAGGCTTGTCATGGCATCAACTGGGTTCTGGCAGAGTCTGATCTGGCACATCGTTCCCAGTTCAGGGATTTTTAAAGATCTGCTTCAGTCGTTCACTTTGTTGTTTTAAAGCTATTTCTACCTTTCCACCCTCTGCCCTCTGAAACCTACATAAGATTTCACTTCAGTCAAGGAAATCACCTGTACATTGTCATAGCACCATCTGCAGAGTTCTTTTACAAACCGTTCTATTATGTTACCCACCTAGAGAAGGCCTAATCCCAATTCTCTTTCTGGGAAATAACAATTTCATGGCCTTACTATCTGTTATCAAGGTAAACTGTTCTTGAGGGGATATAAATTTTTATTATACTACATAATTTCCTACAGAGAAAATGGATATTAGAAAAGGGATATTCCTCACTTACAGTACACAAGAGAAAAATACCTTGTTGAGTATGAAGACTGTAGAAGGGGAAACAAGACATGAAGCCATGGGTCTCCGTAACTGGGCAGAATCTGGGCAACTCCTGCACTGGTCTGTCCTGATCCCTCAGAGAGGCTGCTGGCATGCTATCTGCCACTGGTTTGCATGCTCCCTCACCCCCAGTTACAGTACAGAGTGCTGCATCTCTCAGGGGGTGTATGCAAAGAACCCGCTCTGGCTTTTACTTTCAGAAGGTTATTAAATACCCATGAATCAAGTACTACATGGTTATAAGACAGAAAAAAAATGAGGGCAAGTGAAAAGACAAAGCAATGATCAACGACTTGCAAATTTAACAATGTCAGTGAATACAGAACAGGAGATCTAATCTGCAGTCAGAATGGCAGCAAATCAGTGTACAAACCAAATAGCTCTCACCTTTTGGGGAGTTGTAATCCTTTTACAAATAATATCAAAGCTATAGACTCTTTTTGCCCCAAAATGCACATTTCTGGGAGTTTACGACCTTCATGCTCTCAATTTTATCTACAGATTTCACAAACCCCAGGTTATGGTTTCCATTCAAAACCTCCTGGCACCTGTCTGTCAAGTCCCAGAAATAGTCAAAGTTTACTTGTCTCATGTTAACCTTTTGCATCATATCAAGAATTTCCTCTTAGGGGACCAGCAGATGGTGTAATGGTTATGTCTCTGAACTTCCACATAGTCACTTGCAGTTCGAGTCCCAGACCCAGCAGCTTAAAACTCATGCTGGACACATGTGCGTACATATTCAAAATCCCAAGAACAGATTGGAGAAGGGACAGTGGCATGGCCATCCCCCCAGGGGTGATTTCTCACTTTCTGTCTCTCTGGCAAGTGCATGCCCCATAGCAAAAACCTTCTCTAAAACAAACAAACAAAAAAAGATTTTTCTCTTGGAATTTCCCACTTAGAAATTGAATATGAATTGAAGTATTATCTACAATAATAAAATGAACAAAAATGTAATCTACACATTCGAAAAAATAGTTTAAAACTGAAAATACTATTGACAATATTACTGTTTTAGCAGCAAGATAATACACCTAAATTTAACAGATTCTTTGTTTACTAACTTGATTTCAAGTTTTCATTGCAAAATTACTTAGTAGTGGATATCTATTTCAAGTGGCTTTTTCATTAAAGACTCAATCCAAGGTTTAGGCATTTTTAAAAAAGTTCAGATAAAATTTAAGTTTTTTTTTGCAAAGTTATAGTATAAAAGTAGTCAAAATTATATGGCTTTAAGTTTTACCCAAATAACTATACTCTATACATTATATTGGAATTAAAAAATGGTTCATTCTTTATCAAGCATCGGTATTTATAGAATGTACTAAATATTGGGTACACAGTGATGAGGAAATATATAAAGCTGTTCCTTCACAAAACTTTCACTGTTTTGATTTTAGCTAGTTGCACTCATTGATGTCAATGCTTCAGGAGGAGAATCCCTCTGTGGTTTCCCAATGGTGCTAGAATATACTGGTTGATTCTCTTATCAAAACAGGGAAAGATTTGGTGCTCACTGACTCTTCAGCCTCCTACTTCATGTTTAATTATACCAAGTATCATTTGAATTCTAATACGTAAATTAGATTCAAAATTAACCTTCTGTTGGCTAGGCCCCTAGTCTTAGAGGAACAATGTATACCTGGCCGGTAGCCACAAAGTCCTTCACTGGATGGATGGTCAGGGAGAGAATGTCATCATCATGTCCCAGGTACAGTCGCTGGGAGTGCTGCTGCCTGTTGTATACGACAGCAACTGCAGCAATGTGGTAGACCACCTCTCCAGCTTGTGTGTAGAACAGGTTGTTTCTACAGTCGTAGCCTCTGTAACTGAAGCACGGGTCCAAGAAAAGCACAGTGGTTGAACAAATAGTGAACACATGGAGCAGGAGTTTCAGAGCCAAAGCCAATGTGCTGCCATGAACGTGTCCCAGTGTAACCCCAAGTATCTTCATAGTTGCATAAAATGGATGGCAATGTTCAAATAGGGCAGTGGGGACCTCTGAGGGAATGAGATGGCTTTCTAAGGGCACATGGGCACTCATCACTTTTACAGAATCTGTTCTTAGATCCTCAGCTACTGTACAATGCTCTTTCTTCCTTTTTTATTTTTATTTTTTAAATTATCTTAATTTACCAGAGGGCATGTGAACTCACCAGACAAAAAAAGTGAAATAATATCTCCTATGGGGGATGGTCATGTTGCAATTCCTTCTCCTCCATTTCTCCCTCCCTTTGTGATTTTGGGCACACATGCACATGTGCTCACCATGTTTTCAAAAACTGCCAGATCCAGGACTCTGTGCAGTCGGCTGGGGGATCCAGCCACCTTAACCACCATGCTGCACTACTGGCTAGCCCCCACGCTTGCTCTTAAAACTGATCACCCTAAGAAGCATGCCTATGAGGAGGCACAGATTTTTCCTTGGCTATCTCTCCTTTCAAAACACTTTCCTTCCACTTAGGCGAAGTCATTCCTCTCATCCATCTTCAATCTTACTATGGCGTTTTACCTGGGGCATAAAAACAAGGGGACAATTCAAATTTCAATATGGATGTTGAAAGTGACTGAATCTAATTACTGGCTAAGGAATCCTTCTGCAAGTCAAGTGATATATTGTTCTTTGATTTTAACAAAATTGAATAGACTTACCTGGATTGTCAGCTGATAGTCATTAAATTAAATTTTGCGATATAAAAACCAAATCATGATAAAATTGCTTCCATTCTCACCTATTTAAGTATTTGAATAAACTTTCTCAGTGCTCACATCTGTAAAAATTTTTAAAAATGAAAATAGGCTCAATGCTAAACTATGCCATGTTTTAGCAATAATATACATGCACAGATACCTAAACTAATTTCTAAAAAGTCCACTTTATTAAAATCATTTCCAGTAAGCTTTCTGTGCTTAACAATTATATTTCACAATTTATAATATATTTATGTTGATTTGGTTATTTTTTTTTTGTGTGTGTGAGAGATATTTGTTATAGGGTATGTGTGCTCGTCAGAAAGAAAGAGAGAGACAGAGAGACAGAAAGCAAGAAATCACTCCCAAGGGGAGATGGCCACACCACAATCCCTTCTCCTCCATTCTCCTCTAGGGATCTTGGGCACACACGCACATGCGCCCAGCGTGAGTTTAAGCCACAGGATCTGGGACTCGAACCACAGTCGACTACATGGGAGTCCAGTGACATAGCCATTACGCTAACTGCTGGTCCAATTTGATTAGTTTTTTAACTACTAGTAATTACAAAAATAATTGAATCTAAAAAATTGTTAATAGAGTAGCATAGTATAATAGAAGTAATGTGAGTCATATAGAAAATTTTAAATGTTCTAGTTGTCATATTTTTATAAAAGCAGATGTTAAACTAACCCAGTACATCTAAAATATTACCATGTCAACCTGTAATCCACATGGAGACATTTTATGTTATCTTTTCCATGCTACGTCTTTGAAATTGGTGTGTGTTTTATCTCCATAGCACCTCTCCTTTTAGGTCAACTACATTTTAAGTATACAGCAGACCTGTGTGGCTAGTGGATACTGCATTGGACAATGTCTTGCAGTCACAGGAAGTACATTTTAAATTGAAATTATATGCTTTTTTTCTTCTGGAAAATATGATATGCTGATAAAAGACTCTCAAGCATAAAAACATTATTTTAGGATAAAATTTAATGGGAGCAATTCAAATGGAAATAAGAATTTAAGTAGAAATATCAAGAGGACTCATTTACTTTATTATTTTTTTTAATTGATAAAAGTGAAGATTAAGGGTCAGTTGATGGTGTGGAGGTTAAGCAGCTGGATTCCACATGGCTAACTTCCTGGTTTGAGTCCTGGGCTTAGTAGCTTGAAAAACACACCTGGTGTGTGGGTGTGTGGGTGTGTGGGTGTGCCCAAATTCCCAAGAGGAATATAGAGGAGAAGGGATTTCACCATGGTCATCCTCCTGAAGGGTGCTTTCTCACTTTCCCTTTCTCTCACCCTCTCTCCTAAAAATAAAAAAAGTAGAGATTAAACACTTATGGCATTTAAGTTCCTTTGGATCTATTTAAATGTCTGATGCAAATAATCATAATATACTAAATTCTTTCCAACCATTTAAATGTACATTGAAATATTTCAGATGTCAACCTAAAGTGTGCAGAATTTTACAAAATTAAAAATTATTTTGGGCACATGTGAGAAAAAAAAAAAAAGCATTTGAAGGAAACATTATCTTAGGGTGGAGCCAGAGAGAAGAGGGAGTTGGAGAAACAGGGACTAGAGGTGGTGAGTGGCAGCACTGAGCGCAGCAGCTTCTGTACTCGCCATTCTCCAAGTGGGAAAGACCTGGCAACAATCACATTGTGATGGCCCGGAACAGGCACAAAGAACACTGGACAGGAAACTGTAGTTGAAATATCACGCACAGGTATGAGTACAAACTTCAGAGAACCACCGGCCTCAAACAGGACAGCACTAGAAAGAAAGGACCTGGTGATGAGGCTGGGGAAGGCTTGGCAGAGACAGAAAGATGCCCCAGGTGCCCAGGACAGTCCACCCACCCGTGAATGAACTGGAGTTTCAAGCTGTCCTCAGGAGCCTTTTCTCTTTTGAGGAAGGGCACTGCGTGGTTTTTCTCTTTACTTTGTTGCTTTAGCTGAGGTAGATCTTCTTTGTAAACCTAAAGTACAACAGAGACTTTTAGTTGGAATTCCTTTAAGAGATTTCAAAAACATAGGTATTTTTGCATTCTTGGAAAACATAAGACATGAATCAAATATTCCCCAAATGAGCAAGACCAACATGAAATATTTTTGAATGACTGGGATTTAAAATGATGTTCTTTTTTTTTCTTGATTTTTTTTTTTTTTACTTTCTTAGGTATGTTATATCCAGAAAATTTTATATTAACCTGTCAGTAATTAAGAAAGGAAATTATTTCAATTATCATAAGATATAAATAAAATCTTTGCTCCTGACAGTTTCAAAATGTGGATCTCCTGGTGTTTTTTTTTTTTTTTTTTTTTTTTTTTTTTCCTAAAACTGCTCTTTGAAATTTTTTCTCTCATGGCCTCGTGCATCTTGACAAATCTGACTTTGATACAGAACTAAGCTCCTGGTCTAACCGAGGGCCTAAAACATGGTGCTGACTGTACAATTTAACTTAAATGTACATAAAAATCAACCTATTGTTCCCACCTCTTTATGTTCTACTATCGAGAAATACCAGTTTAACACATGGAAAATGAAATGTTAAGAATTCTTCAACATCTTGAAGGAAACTTTCTATTTGATCAAAGTACATCACTACAAAAGCAGTTGTGGAATATTATAATAAAGTCCCTGTTTAGGACTTGACCAAAAATAATGTAAAAACGAGAAAGTCAGACAATATCTCATTACTGTTTTGTCTATTACAGACACAATGAATTAAGTGAAACTTTAAAAAATCTAATTATTCATCTGAATTCATGATGCTTTCATCAGTACATCAATTATTTACTTTAGAGCATGAATTCTAGTCTTGGTATTCCTACTGTTTATTTTAACAAGTCTTAAAACCTCTGTGGACCCTGAATTCTCATCTGTAAAATAGAGTTTAAAAAAATACTGTTCAGGAATAACTCACAAATATGGTGAAAGCAAATGAAATACAGCAAAATAGCAAATCAAATAATCATATAGTAATATGCAGTCAAGCTGATTTGGTCATGAAGTTGACCAAAATCTTCAGTGGAACTGCCTTTGTGCTAATGCAATTTTTTTTTTAAAGAGAGATTTTTGCTATAAGGTATATGTGCTCTCTGGAAAGACAGACAGAGAGAGAGACAGACAGAAAGCAAGAAATCATTCTCCCCATCCCCTCCCCAGGGAGGATGGCCATGCTGCAATCCCTTCTCTTCCATTTTCCTCTTAGGATTTTGGGTATGCACATGGGTCTGTGTGAGTTTCAAGCCTCTGGGTCCAGACTCAAACTGCGTTTGACCATGTGGGAGTTCAGCAACGTAACCATTACATCATCTGCTGATCCCACTAATCCAATTTTTTAAACACTGTATCAATCAGTGATGATTATGGGTTTAAAAAGCAGTAAATTCAGTGCTTGTGCAGAGGCAAACCAAGTAGTGCACAAAAGTGCACTAGGAGCAAAGCCCAGGCGGGTCTTCTTATCCTAATACTGTGGGCAAGTTATTTAACCTCTAAGGGTCATTGTATGGTTGGATTTGATGTGTGCAAAGCACAGGCTCTTGCTCATAGACACTCAGTACCGGGGAGTCGCCATAGGCCTATACGGCAAGTCTCTAGGAGCAAAAATGACAGCTGATGTATCTGAATTTTGAAATCATATTCACTCCATATTCAAGGCAAAATCTGCTTTGCAAACCTTTGACAAATGACAGGGAAGCAAAAAGAGAACCTCTACAGTTATCACCACAGCAAAGCAGTGTGTGTCCAGATGCCTCTGAAGGATTGTTTCCCATGTTACACACTGTTAAGTGCAAAAATGAGATGTCATTTTCCAAAAATATTTGGGTGTAATTGACCAACTTTTCTATTTGATGCAATTTTTTTAAAGAATTTATTTAACTTTATTATCTTTTCTTTTTCTTTTCCTTTTTCTTTTCTTTCTTTTTTTTTTTTTTTTTTTTTTTTTTTTTTAATTTGAGAGACACAGAGAGAAGGAAAGTGAGAAAGCAAGCTACCAGGTCTAGGACTCAAGCCAGGGTCAGCCATGGGGGAACCCTGCACCCTCAACCACCATGCCACCTGCCAGCCCCTTGAGTCAATTTCTAACTGACGAGCTAATGCATGGTTTATTTGGCCTTCTACTTGAATTATATGGAAAATTACTTTAATTAAGTGGAAAATGGTCACCAAAAGATAATAGAGAAACTAGGATGACAGCTCACATGCAAACTACCATGTCTTGGGGGAGACCCATCTTATAATTAAAACTCATGTTTTCATGATCGCTATGTCAATGAAAAAACCTGTAGCTTATTTGTACATTTTTCTACAACAAAATATTTTAAAGTTTTAGGTACAGAGAAGCAAATCACCCAAATGTCAGGGGTTCAGGCTTTGAACCTATGCAAGTAACTTCTACTTAAAAAACTGGAATAATATTACCAAACAAATGTTTTATTTTAAACCTGTATTTAAAGGCAAGAGGTAGTTTTTCTTGTTTTTGCCTTTATTCTCCTCTCCCTAAGTATCAACCACTTTTTAAAAATGAATTATTTATTTTATTTTATTTATTCATTTATTTATTTAAATTTGGCCATAGAGAGACACAGAGAGAGAAAGGAAAAGTGAGAAAGGAAGCCACCAGGTCCAGGACTCACACCGTGGTCAGTCATGTGGGAGTGTCCAGCGACTTAATTATTACACCACCCACTGGTCCTGTATCAACCACTTTTAATACAATGTCCGAATTCAGTGAGATCAGGTTCTGGGTGATGCATTTTCATTGCTACCTGCCAACTGACCTGGCGATCATAATTGATTTGAGTTTCTTGCTCAATATCAGAGTCCAACTCGGGCACATCAGATAAATCTGAATCAGATTCTTCACTGTAGGAATCAGTGCCACCTTCTGCAGAAATACAACCCATAAAAACAAAAAAATTCTGAGATCCAAAGTAGTTAGAAATATTATTTAAAATATTTTTCTTCTAGCCTAGCAAAGTAAATAAAAATAAAAACTACTCCATAATTTTCATTTAATACGAATTCTTAAAACATATTTCTTTTTCTTTCATATTTTGGTTAAATTCAGCCTACTGAAAACCCTTTTAGAAGCACTAACAGACTAGGACAACTTCCCCTCCAGGCAGACTGAATTCATTTCCACACTTCTATTAGGTAGTAGAACCCTGGGTTTTACATCTTGCTTTGAAAAATGTTTTTAAAAGGGGGGTGGGAGTGGGAGTGGGCAGGTTTTATCCAAGGGGAGGCTGGAGCAAAAAGAAACCCAATTATTGTTCAGTAATGATCTCCCCTTAGTCTTTAGTTTTTTAGAATCATTTTTATTTAACTTTACTTATTTAATATATTTATTTTTAAAATTTGACCAGAGAGGGACAGAGAGAGACAGACAGAAAGAAAAAGCAAGCCGCCAGTTCCAGGACTTGAACTGCGGTCAGTCATGTGGGAATCCAGCACCCTTAACCACCACACCAACTGCCAGCCCCACCCCCTTAGCCTTTTAATGCCCAAGTGCTGGTAATCGCCAAGGTCAACGCCACCGAAGAAGCTTCAATAAAAACATTTACTCAAATAGTTTCTCATTTTATTACCTGCTCATTCCCACTAAATGCAAAAACTACCTGTCCATCTAATTGGAAAACATGGGCCCTAATTGTGGACCATTCTTCGAACCCCATTCTCAAGGCAACTTCCATTTCAAAGGTTACACCTGCCACCTGCAGCCTGACAAAACAGCCCACTGCCTGTGACACTCATCCTGAAGAGGCTGCATGTATGCTTCCATATTGTCTTTGAAGGTTAATTCTTCATGTAAACCTTAAACTTCAATTTGCATTTAGTATAAACAAAGTCCTATGAAAGAAATCATCCAAGTGATCCATATTAGTCTTATAAGTTATATATTTTTAATTTATTATAGAAATGAACTTTTCAAAATTGCCCAAGCCTCCACAACGGATGTTAGAATAATCTTTGAAATGTTAATTAAAAGATAAACAGATATTGAAAAGTTATTACTGGCTTTACCCTGGGGTGCGGTTTCCAGCATGCCGTTGCTGACACCTTCTGGAATAAACCTCCACTGGAACACCGAGTGGTCAGCCCCTCCTGTGCTTAATACCCATTGAAAGTCATGGGACCAGCGGACATTTGTGACATGTGCAGAATGACCCACATACTTTCTAAATTTGGCTCCTAAAAAGATATTGAGAAGAGTTTATGCAAAAAAACAAAAAGAATTTATTGTTAAAAAGAAATCACAATCCTACTCATGTTAAGGAATATAAGCTTTAAATATATTAGAAAATAATTTTTAGTCTCACATAACGTAACAAAAGTTCTAAAAGGTATCTCAATCCTTCAGGATGAATAAGCTAAAAATGGATCTTGAAATTTAAGTCCTGTAGCTAAAGACATT
Source organism: Tupaia tana (assembly GCA_026018925.1). Classification (NCBI taxonomy): domain Eukaryota; kingdom Metazoa; phylum Chordata; class Mammalia; order Scandentia; family Tupaiidae; genus Tupaia; species Tupaia tana. Next base: position 179,854,185 of record JAKSZU010000003.1, read on the forward strand.
TTTGAATCTGTTCCAAATAACACCTACTGCCCCATTGATTCTGAAAATAAATGATAAAGTGAACATCTAACAGATTCTTATTTAAATGGAAGCTAAAACAGGCGGTCCTTTGCAACAGAGAAACAGAAAATCATTCTGTGGAAATAAAAGTCAAATTATTATTTGGGATCATGTAGGGAGAGTGAATTTTCTTTTTTCTTAAATTGGTTGCTCTACTCAGTAAACACCATCCCTGGGTAGTAAATGGAATAGGCAAAGCCATTTGCAGTTACCGCTGTGGTTGAACTACTGGAACAAAGTTCTAGTGTATGCCCAGGACACAGCAGCATGGAGGCACTCATGGCCATGAACAGGGCCCATCGCACCAAATGAACACCTAGAACTGCAATGTCTATGGCAGCTTCAGGATGTCAACAAGCAGCCCATCTCCCTGCTTCAAAAACACTTCTACCTCTTATAGTGCCTCTAAATTAAATCTCTTAATAGAAGGTCTCTAATATGAAATATCTCTTAATATGAAAGGTCATCTGCATAAATATCACATGATTTATGTGAAGGTGAAAATGACTGTTGCATGTCCCTTTCTTGAGAGTAGGCTCTGACCAAGTAAGTCTTTTTGTATTGGGGCCTCTGAAAAAGACTGGAGGAATGCGCCCTAGAAAGGAAAGCGAGTACTGGGTCTTAAAAGGAACCTTGCCCATTTCGGACACTTGCCTAAACCAGTGTTGGTAATAAAGTCAAACTGATTCCAACTAAGGTCAGTTGGAAACACTGGCTGATGACAGTAATTAGGGAACAAGGTATATTCTTCCTTTCTCTCTATAAATCTTTTTCTCTTAGTGTTTTTTGTTTGTTTGTTTTGCTATAGGGCATGTATGAGAAGGAGAGAGAGAAAGAGATCACCCTCCCACAGAGGATGGCCATGCTGAAATCCCTTCCCCTCCAGTCTCCTCTTGGGATTTTGGGCGCACATACATAAACACCTCATGTGATTTTCAAGTCACTAGGTCCGAATTGTGCAACCGGCCATGTGGGATCCAGCATCTTAACTTCCATACCACCACTGCCCTGACCTTTTTACCCTCCTCAGAAATCATTTAATCTGTCTCTTTGCAGTGGTTTAAAAATATGTTTATGAACTCTTTGATAGGGCTAAAATGAACAGAAAATAGCAAAAGTGAAGGTGACATCCAAGAGAAGGTTATGAAAGGCGTTGCAGCCTCCTCTTCACTCTCTTTCTTGGATCTCTATATGCCATGTCATAAGGACCCTCCGTCTAGGGAGCTCACACGTGAGGACTGAGGTCCCCTGCCAAGAGCAACCCTGAGTGAGCCATCTGGGAAGAGGAGTTCTGGTCTCAGTCTAGCCTTCAGATGACTACAACCTGACAAAAGCCCTTGGACTAGAACTCCTGACTCCCAGAAACCATGAGATAATGAATGTTTGCACATTTAAGCTGCTAAATTGAAGGGGGTGGGCAATTTGTTACACAGCAATAGATAACTAAGATGCTCTTGGTGGGCTGGAACTAGAATATGCAAAAGCCCTCGTGTATTTCTTCAGGCCTCATCTCTTTTTCCGCCCTCTCTCTCCTTCACTCATCTAACTGAAGTCAATAAAACTTTTTGCTATTCCTCGGGCATGCCAGGCACTCTGCTTCTCAGCCCTTGCTTTTGCTCTTCCCTCTGCCCGGAATGCTCGTTCTCTGGATATCTGAATGACTGGCTCCCTCATCTCCCTCAAGTTTCTAGTCAAATGAAAACAGAGTGGGCACGTCTTTGCACACTTGCTTTGAAACAGCGATGTTACACTGCCCTACCCTGGCACCCTCTATTTCCAGTTGGCTTTAGTCTTCTTCATAGAACTTCCCACCATCAGATACGTTTCTGTTTTCTTGTGTAATGACTGTGCCCCCTCCACAGATCAATAGCTCCATGAGGGTAAAGATTTAGGTTTGTTTTATCCATTGACATATCTCCAATCTCTAAAACAGTCTTAACAAATATTTATTGAATAAACAAAGGTCACATTTTTCTACTCCAAGGCTTTCCTAGAACATTAAGTGACTTTACAAGACCCCCTTTATTGTTTGCACTAAAGGACTCAGGACTCAAGCCTCAGCTTTTCTCTACTGACCTTCCCTTCCATGGCATTAAATACTTTCCATATGTCCACGACTGCCAAATACATGTCTCCAGTCCTGAACTCTCCCTGAAGCACTGAGAACCGTGTGCCTGTCACCTGGATGTCTAATAGGTGCCTCAAATTTATCACAGACAACGCAGACTGAGGAGTTCCCTTTCCCTTGCTCTCTAATTCTCTTGCTCCTATAAAACATGGACACACAGGGACAAAACCTTTTCTCATTTTCCCGTCTTTATAAGTGATGCCACCATCTACCCCCACCTTAGGAGTTGACCTCAATGTTTTCTTTATTTTCCTCTGTTCCCACAGCCAACCCAGAGTGAGATCTTCAGCTCTACCTGGAAATTGTACAGCTCTCTTCAACTCTGATCCTATCACCTCTATCCAAGCCACATCATCTCCTGGACTCAAAACAACGTCATTGAAACCTCCTCTTCCTCAACCCATTCCACACAGTATCAAAGTGGTCTTTTAAAAGCTTACATTGATTTTGTCATTCCTACACTCAAGACCCTAAATAGTTTTTCATTGCATTTAGAATAAGACCGCGTAGTGGCTACAAGGCCATTCATGACATGGCCCTCTCCAACCTCACGGTACACAGCCCTGCCCGCATTCAGAAAGGCCACAGTGGCCTTTCTGTTCCTGCACCGCCACACAGTTTCCACAACTCAAGTCTTACAACATATAGGACACTTGTCATGGGAGGTATTAGTCAAGGACTGTGTGTGTAAAGGATTCACAAAATGGGAGAGCACCAGTAAAACAGAAATCCTCAGTCTTTGAGCCTCCCCCTCAGAGTATGGGGAGATGCCAAGGGTATTAGGACATGGTAAATATCAATGAGCAAGCTTTAAGCTTTACCTCATGTCAATGTCTGTGGGGTGATGGTCAAACAGGATGCAGTCTAAAAGTTGTCTGGGAAAATTGTCAGTATGGTCCTAATTATTTTAAGGTTTGAAAACTGTCAAATGAGAAAAATGAATTGGTTGGGCTATGCAAAAATAATATCAACTGAGGCTATTTTCATTAACTTCAGAACACTAATATTTTACTATGCAACAGAATGTTATATACACACAACCATGAATGTGTCAAATTAACTTGGTAGTGAGTTTTGTTTAGTCACAGTGAAAAGCTATGTTTGCTCAGTCTCCCACACCCTGGCCATCAGTTCCAGCTCATATTGGGCTGATTACAGGTTCAAACCGTGCAGGAAATATTTGTCACTGGTACCTAGGTTGGAAAGGCAGGTTCCATAAACTATTAGTCCCATCAACAATTCCCACCCTTTCAGCGACTTCTCCACCAGCAGTTTGGGCACAATAAAAGACACAGAAGTCAGTATGTTTCTGAAGCAAACTGCACATGTCATGAAAGGCAGGCCACGTTGATTGGCAGCAAAGACAAGGACACCTTTGCAGACGGCAGAGGTGGGCACTGCTCTCACTGCACCGTCACTCTCACTGCCCCTCGCCCTGTTCACTCAGATGTCCTCAGTGTGCTGTTATCCACGGGGCTTTTCTCATGTTAGGGTGCCTCATCTCGACCAACAGCACTACTCACTCTCCTCTGTCCTAATTCTAATACTTTGCTATTGATATTTTCCAGATCCAACTCTGCCTTACAAGGCTTGGGTATGCACAGGACATATGCCCTCTCATGGAGTCCATTTTATTCCCAAGTTCTGACAGTGAAGACTAGTGTTTTTGCTCCTGACTCCAGTGGTGTTTCATCTGAATTCTGAATTCCCAGATACCTTCTGGTTGCCTAACTCACCCTCTGTGGGAACATTACTCAATCTAACAAGATATGCCCTATTACTCAGCAGGCCCATTAAGGGGAGGGAGAGGAGTTTGAATTTGGCACGTTGAAGTAATTTTGTGCCTCAAGCATTTTAAACCGATGGCCATTCTGTCAAGTGTAAATGATGTGGCTTTGCTGTGCATTTTATGTTCCATTTTGCACCATAATTGTCACTGCTTCAAAACTGCCAGTTAGCTGAAAATGACTTTCTGATTGCATTTTCAATATCTTTTCTTGCTTAATCTAAAACTTGTTCAAGTGAAAGAGTTTTCAGGCAGCAGCATGTCCAGGCTGATTACTTTCCTAAGATCAGACTTTCAGGGGCACGGTTGAGGAGTCTCAAAAGAGCCTAGGTACAGGGTTTCCCTAAACTTGCCAAGGAAGAAGAGGATGGCGTCACAACATAGTTAATTCATTTTATTTTATTTTTCTCTTTTTGGAGAGGTTTTTGCTATAGAGCGTGTGTGCTTGCCAGAAAGACAGAGAGAGACAGAGAGACAGAAAGCAAGAAATCACCCCCCAGGGGGGATGGCCACGCCGCAATCCCTTCTCCTCCATTCTCCTCTCAGGATCTTGGGCACGCATGCACACGTGCCTGGCATAAGTTTAAGCCAACAGGTCCAGGACTCGAACCGCGGTTGACTACGTGGGAGTCCAGTGACATAGCCATTACGCTAACTGCTGGTCCCAATTCAGTCACATTCTACAAAGCCTGAAGGTGCCACATAACAGCAGTCACGTGATTTTAACAATAAGCAAATAACGAATATAACATGATGGCAAGGAGGGTGGTTCTAAGTCAAACTCTAGTTTGAAAATGAAAGTTGGGATGAGGAGGTCCATGAACTTTATTATCACCAGAATGACTACTTCCAGATTTCATTTTAATTACATCTAAAAGAAGTTGCTTTGTTTTCCTGTATATAAGCACAAAAAGCTGTAAAGCCTAAAAAAGAGCTTTAATTATAATATTTTAAAGGACTATATGTGAGTTAAATAATAACTATTTATTTGCACAAATATGGATAAAATATCAATAAAATATCACTTATTTGAAATGTGAAAGATGAGACTTGTGACTCACTAAATGGTGACCAACTCCACTAACAAATTTTGACTTGGGTTTACAAAACACACACATACACACACACACACACACACACACACACACACATTTTAAAATTTTGCCATAGGGTACATCTGCTTGCCAGAGAGAGAGAAAGAAAGAGAGAGAAGAAAAGTGAGAAAGTTCCCCTTTGGGGGGATGGTCACACCTCAATCCCTTCTCTTCCAGTCTCCTCTAGGGACTTTGGCACCTGCACACGTGCCCAGCATGTTTTTCAAGCTACCAGGTTGTACCTGAACGAGCAATAGGCCATGGAGGATCCAGCTACCTTAACCACCATGCCACAGCTGGTCCTAACTGCATATCTTAGGATGTCAACAACATCAATGATTCTGTTTTAAATCTCTAAAGAGTAAATATGAATATTCAAGATAAAATGAGTTTGTTGGCGTAGATACCAAGAAAATAAGCCTTAATTGTGCCATGAACAGTCTTGAGTAAATCTTTATTCAATGAGACATCTCTCTGGGCCTTACCTTTCTTAAGACAAGGAAATTTAAACAATTTAACTAGTCCAAAATCATCTCCAGACACCAGCACTGAGCTGCTGTAATTAGCATCCACCGAGTTGATGTCAGTAACCTCGGTATATTTTGGCCAAATTCCGCTTACTTCAGGGCCTTTCACACACGTCCAGGAGGCCCAGGGAATCCCTTTGATTTCTTCTTTACTTGTTAAAGGCTTCCCAGCTGAAAATAATAAATATGAGGACAATACTATATTTAAATATAAAGCACATTCTAACTTCTTTCATTCATTTTTATTATAGAGGTTTAAACCTTTGGTCTTAAAAAACTTCAATCAGATTCTCATCTCTACCCAGTTTGTGATTCTTTTTTCCCCTGGGCATGACTTAAAGAAAGCACGTGCTCAAAAAGGGCACGTGCTCAAAACTGAGACATTAGAATAGAAAGAAAATCATTACTGTACTAAATACAATGTTTCAAACTGCTAATACTGACCTGAACATAAATATTTAGATACAGGTGACATTATACTTTGTATTATTGATTAAATGATTTATTAAATTATGCATTATCACACTCCATCAGCAATACTATACCATGTTTTAAAAACTTTGGTTAAATCTATTATGAATTTCTATTTTTCATAATTTAAGGATCAATAGAAGTGGTTTTTTTTTCTCCACAAGCTCACCAGCACTTGTTCTTTGCTTTTTAATCACAGCCATTTTGACTGGGGTTAGGAAATACCTCCCTATGGTTTTGATTTGCATTTCCCCCATGATAAGAGATGTGAAACAATTTTTCATATGCATTTTGGCCATTTGTATGGCTTCCTTCAAAACCATACTGTATCCCACAATGATATACCACAATTAAATATAAATTTAAAAATAATATTAAAAAAATTAAAAAGTAGCTTTTAAAAATTCAGGTTCAAACTAATGAAAAAAGTTTATTTAATTTAAAAACTCTAGGCACTGAAAATCCACAAAATTATGATTAAATAAATGTAACTGGTTGGGGAAAACGGTCCTGACAACTGTGCTTGGTGCGTTTGAATATATGACATGATACCCTATTTCCTATTTTTTTTTCAAAGAGGTTTTTGCCTTAGGGCACATGCGCTTGTTGGAAAGAGACAGAGACAGTGAGAGGGAAAGTGAGAAATCATCCCCCAGGGGAACCCCACCACAATTCCTTCTCTTCCATGCTCCTCCCGGGACCTTGAGCATGCACACACTCCTGGCATGATTTTTATGCCACTGGTCCTGGACTCAAACCGCAGTAGGTCATGTGGGAGTCCAGAAGAAGTAGCCTTTACACCATCTACTGGCCCCACAATACCTAATTTCTTTTTTTTTTTTTTTTTTTTTGGAGAGGTTTTTCGCTATAGGGTGCGTGCGCTCGCCAGACAGACAGAGAGAGACATAGAGACAGAAAGCGAGAAATCACCCCCCCCCAGAGGGGATGGTCACACCACAATCCCTTCTCCTCCATTCTCCTCTCGGGATCTTGGGCATGCACGCACACGCGCCCGGTGTGAGTTTTAAGCCACTGGGTCCGGGACGCGAACCGCGGTCGACTACGTGGGAGTCCAGCGACATAGCCATTATGCTAACTGCTGGTTCCCAATACCTAATTTCTAACAACAGTAGGGCAGGGATATCCACAGAGAGTACGTAAAGGAGGAAACATACAGAAGAAAGGTCTGTGAAAATGTTTAACCACATAGGCTTTTTAAATTCAAAATCAAGACAACTAAGCACATGACAGGTTAAGGATCCCTTATGTGAAATATTTAGGGCCAGAAGTGTTTGGATTTTAGAATTTTTTTAGATTTTGGAATATTTGCACATTATTGAGATGTCTTAGGGATGGGAGCCAGGTCTAAACCCACAATTCATTTCATTTCCCAAACACTTTATACACATAGCCTGAAGGTAATTCTATACAATCTGTTTTGTATTGAAGCATTTTGACCTGTGACCTGGCATATGCAGTAAGATGTGGAATTTTCTACTTGTGGCAGCTTGCTGGCACTCAAAGTGCCAATTTTACATATATTTATTGTACATTTTAGTGTGGTACAGTATAGTTTTGGAAGTATCCATAGAGTGTGTAATAAACAGATGTATCTTCTTCAACAATGAACATTACGTTATACTGCACACATTTGGTAATGGCTCTAACAGTTTTTTTAAAAATAAATATTGAATTTTTTAGTCTGTTGTGGGGGATGATTCTATAACCTATTTCACTTGTTTCCATGCATGCTTGTCTCTGTTAATCATTTCCTAACTCTCACCCCATACCTGCACCCCCATCCTTTATCATTTCTGATATCTACCATTACTCTTTTCACTTCTACATCAAAAATCACAATTGAAAAAAAAAATTCTGGGTAGGGACCAGCAGGTGGCATGGTGGTTAAGGTGCTGAACACTCCCACATGGCTGACCATGGTTCGAGTCCCAGACCTGGCAGCTTTCTTTGTCCCCTTCCCTCTCTCTCTCTCTCCCTGTGTCTCTCTCTGGTCAAATTTTTAAAAATAAATGAATAAATAAAATTAAATAAATAATGATTTTTTTAAAAATGCTGGGACTGGCAGGTGGCATTGGTGGCCAAGGGCGCTGGACTCCCACATGGCTGGCCACGGTTCAAGTCCCAGACCTGGCAGCCTGCTTTCTCGCTTCCCCTCTGTCTCTCTCTCTCTCTCTCTCTCTCTCTCTCTCACTCTCTGTCTCTCTCTCTCTCTGGTCAAATTTAAATAATAAGTAAATAAATAAATAAATAAAGTTAAATAAAATAATTATTTAAAAAATGCCACTGAATATCAATAAGCTATGTAATTAAAATGCAAAAAGTATTTTATATTTTATATTTTATATTTCATATTTTAGAGCTTTTTGGATTTTCAGATTAGGTGTTTTCAACCTATACCTGAAACTTTCCCTCTCAAATAGATATTTTCAAATGAAGAATCTGTGAGACTAGACATCCTGTACATTACTAGTATATTGCCAAACTGGCACCCAAAACTGAACTGGAACGTAGCACTTCACAAAATCTATCAAAGACCACAGAATCGGAGTGTTTACAGTTGGAACAGTCTTTGTCCCAGTGTTCCTGATTTGGAAAACATAGGCCAAGGAAGTAATTCAGAAGAGAAAGTCCCGTCTGTACAAAAGCATTTCGAGCTGCACTATCGGGAGGGAGCGGCAAAGCAACTGGAAACAAGCCCAATCGCCCAGTAGAGGGAAGATAAACTAAAACATAATATCATCACTGAACAGGATGTTATTTTGTTATTCCAAATGAAAAACACGTGTTTCATGTTTGACAGGTAAAGGAAATAATATCAGATAAATAAAACAGTCACAAAGACATCTGTACCTAGTAATGGTGCTCTGATGATTTCAAAAGGGCAGAGACTCTCAAAAATGTAAAACGATTATATTACACATTTTATGGTAAATAATTTTTCAATTTAATACAAAGTATAATTATTTAAGGTCAAGATTAATTTCAAATGTTTCCTCTTGCATTTAAAAAATTATGAATCAGGGACCAGCAGTTGGCATAACGGCTATGTCGCTGGACTCCCATGTAGTCGACTGTTGTTCAAGTCCAGACCTGGTGGCTTAAACTCATGCAGGGCGCATGTGCGTGCGAGCCCAAGATCCCAAGGGGAGAATGGAGGAGAAGGGATTGTGGCATGGCCATCCCCCTGGGGGGTGATTTCTCGTTTTCTGTCTCTCTTTCTGGCGAGCGCATGCTCCCTATAGCAAAAACCTCTCAAAAAAATTTATGAATCAAAGATTATACTAGAAATTATCCTATTTATTTTAGTATTACAAACTAAATGTTACTAAATGAATATTATATAAATCAGATGACTTTCTTCAAAAGTCAGAGGAGTTGCGAAAACTGCGTGTGTGGGGGTGTTTAATCTTTTTTTTTTTTTTTTTTTGAGAGATTTTTGCTATAGGGTGCAAGAGCTCACCAGAGAGACAGAGAGCGAGAAATCACCCCCTGGGTGGGATGGCCACACCAGTCTTCTCCCCCTTTCTCCTCTTGGGATTTTGGGCAAGCCCGCATACATACCTGGCAAGAGTTTTTTTTTTTTAATTTATTTATTTGCATTCATTCACTGTACATCATTACAGCATACAAAATGAGATTTTCCATCCAGGGTACACTGTATATTGTCTCAATCAAGCACATCAACAAACATGGTATTGTTGGCAAATGATCTTCCATTTCTTGTTTTCTGTATGTTTTGCTTTTTTTTCCCCCATCCTTGATTCCCTATCTCTTACCCTCTGCCATCTCCCACTCTCCTCCCATACTGTCTCCGGTATCTATGTTTGCTTTCTATACTGTTTTCCCCCCACATTTTATTGAATCACCAAAGACCCTAATCAATCGCCAGGTCCTTGACTCAAGCAGTAGTCAACTACGTGGAAGGCCAGCAATGTAACCATTACTCCATCTGCTGGTCCCATGTGTGTTTAATCTCAATGAGCCTATTTCACCAAATACAATGCAGGCTCCCAATTATGAAGAACACAGACTGGCGACGAACACACTCAGTCAGTGAGGGATCATAGGATCCTTAAATCTTTGAGAATACAAACCTTGAGGTATTCTCTTCAAGTTCTGAGGTGAACACAGGGCCATGCTTTCTGAAGTTTCAATAGACTGTTCTACTCTGCTTGGGCTCTGGCAGAAACCAGTTTGCCTAATGATAATATAGCCAACTACTCTTTGGTATCTAGGTCATGATGGGAGTGTTCCTGCCTTGGCAAGCAGAAACACAGATCTCCACTTCATTCTTTTTCTTACCCTACTACAGAACAGCATGCATAAGACCCTAATAAAAGTAATATAACTATTTTGCATTATCATCACTTATTTATTATACTTTTTACAGGTGCACAAGGGAAGTCTTCAAAAAGATTATAGAAAATTTGTATTAAAATTATGCATAGATTTCCAATTTTTTTGCACCAAAATAAAAGGTACTTTAATTCCATTTTCCATGAACTCTTTGAAGATTCCTCCCATCACATAAATAAAATGAAATGAGCAAACAGTAAGAAAGAGGAATAGGGGAATAACAGAAAAAGTGAAAGACTTGGAAAATAAACTAAGTAGGTCATACTTAGAAGTTGGCTGTACACCTAGTTCGGATTTTCTCTACTTAAAGAAATTATGAAATATTTCAAGCCTACAGAAAATTATAGAGGCTACTTTAATGAACAAGTATGTATGTGCACTACCTGGCTTCAACAAACTTCACACTTAATTTAAAGAAAACACTGCACACTCAGTTAAAATCCACTGTGGTATTCCTCCCTTCTCTCATTTCTCTCATCCCTTCCTAGAGGTAATCAACATCCTGAATTAGGTGTTTATCATTGCCATGCTCTTTAAAAACATTGTAATGCATGTTTATGGTCATAAATAATATACAGAATTTTTTATGTCCTACACTGTGCATATCATTCTGCAACTTTTAAATTATACTATGTATATTTTAGATCTATCCATAGCGACACCAGTAGCTCTAGTTTAAATTCTCTGTAGTATTCCACTATAGGAACCACACTCAGTTGAACTCTCCTTATACTGATAAACACTTGGGCTTGGGCTTCACCCTTGGCTGTTACAAACAGTGCTACAACAAACATTTGTGTGCATGCGCCTTTGTGTATCCACCCACCAGCAGAGCACATGGTTTTCAACATCCACCTCTTGCCTTTTAATGTGGCAGATCTTTGCTAATCTAAATAGTGTAAAACGGTACCTCACTGTTGTTTTAATTATTTCCCTAATTCATACGTTTATTGGTTGAGATGTGCCAATTTTTAAAATTTTTTCCTTTCATTTACCTTTAGCTTTTTTAATACATTCTAGATACATAGCCTTTGTTCATTATGACAATTTCAAGTGTTTATGCCTACTCTATGCTTTGTCTTTAAATTCTGTTCATTGTTTCTTTTCTTTTTTTTTCGGGGGGGGAGAGGTTTTTGCTATAGGGTGCGTGTGCTTGCCAGAAAGACAGAGAGAGAGACAGAGAGACAGAAAATGAGAAATCACCCCCCCCCCCCCAGGAGGGATGGCCATGCTGCAATCATTTCTCCTCCTTTATCCTCTTGGGATCTTGGGCACGCACGCACACATGCCTGGCGTGCATTTAAGCCGCTGGGTTTGGAACTTGAACCACGGTTGACTACATGGGAGTCCAGCGACATAGCTACTATGCTAACTGCTGGTCCCAATTTTGCTCATTGTCTCTTATGATGTATATTAATTAAAAATTTTTAATGCATCCAATCTATTAATCTTTTCCTTTTTTTTCTTTTTTTTTTTTTTTGAGAGTTTGTGATTTTGGGTATCTTTTTTCAGAAACACTCCTTGCCCTAAGTTCATAATGATACTCGCCTGTATATTCTTCACGTGGTTGAAAGTTTTGCTTTTCACAAATATTCAGTGCCTACATAACTTACATGGCATTTTGTAGAACAATCGGTCTCCAGCACCATCATTGGTTTGCAAATATTTACTATCCAAGGACCAGTCAATGTGTGTAATGAAACTAAGGGACTTGTTGCATTCTCCGATTTTTTTATACCGCTGGGCAACAGCATAGACGTCTACTGGGCCATCATTGGATCCCACTGCGAGGTAAGATCCATCTGGAGAAAATTTCATTTCATGAATGACTTCTTTTCGATCTTTGATATGAACCACTTCTGTCATATCTCTGTGAGAATAAAAAGCAAAGTGATAAGCAGCAAATCTAGAAGTAGAAAACCCAAGTCATGTTTTAAAATGTATGTGTCAGAGGAAAAAAAAGTTTTCAAAGGGAAATAAAAATCTATAGTTATTAAAGGATTAACTTGTGATGGAAAATACAAAATGATTTTAAAATTTATGAACAGTTTAGGAAAATCAGTAATAAATATTTTAAGTAGTATTTTGGGTTTCCAAAGTGAAAACAAAAAAATTTAATGAAATACATATTTGCTTTCAAATGTATATTATCTATCTCTAAAATTTTTGTTAAAGAAATTGGGGTTTGTGGGGCCTGCAGGTGGCATGGTGGTTAAGAGTGTTGGACTCCCACATGGCCGGCCATGATTCGAGTCCCAGACCTGGTGGCTTGCTTTCTCACTTTCTCTCTCTCTCACTCTGTCCCTCTCTGGTCAAATTAAAATAAATAAATAAATAAAGTTAAATAAAATAATTATTTAAAAAATTTGTTTTCTTTAAAAAAAAAAAAGAAATTAGGGTTTGTATAATCTTAAAAATATGCCATAGAGATGGCAGACCAGCAGATGGCATGATGGTTACATTGCTGCTGGACTCCCACATAGCGGACTGCAGTTCGAGTCCCAGACCTGGTGACTTAAAATTCATGCTGAGTGCATGTGCATGCATGCCCAAGATCCCAAGAGGAGAATAGAGAAGAAGGGACTGCAGTATGGCCATCCCCTTTAGGGGGGGTGACTTATCATTTTCTGTCTCTTTCTATCTCTCTGGTGAGCACACATGCCCTAGAGTAAAAATCTCTCTTTAAAAAAATGCCATAGAGAAAGGTAAAAATATCAGAATTAGTATAAAAATAAACCATTTTTTTCTGTGTTTTACGAATAAGAAACCAATTTCTGCTGAACTTGATGCTTAGTGTTGCAAAAAGAGCAAATCAAAAAAGCAGAAAAAAATTACAGCTTTAAATGTTAAACTGTTATATAATCATTAACTTTCACTATGAAAGGTCAATGATGAATAGGTGAATTACTGCAATATTTTTTCTTCTTTTTGATCAGATTCTTTTAACAAATACTATTCACATCTGAAAGCTCTTTGCCGTTGTTTTTTTCTACAATGATTTGACAAGATTATGACCGGCAGGTTCCCTGAGTTTAGAGCAAATACAGCTTCATCAGCTCCATAATAAACTGACTGCATAAACAATACCAAATATTTACTTCTACATAATAATTCCCCACACCTGGTATCATTTATTTATAGCATTATAGTTTACTATAACATCAGAGAATACGTATGTAGGGACTTTTTTCCCCCTTGGGAATTCTATGGAAAAGGAAATGTGGTGGGACCGGCAGATGGGTAATGGGTACATTACTGGGCTCCCTCCCACACAGTCGCCTGTGATTTGAGCACCAGACCTGGTGACGTAAAACACGCCTGGCGCGTGTACGTGCGTGCCTAAGAGCCCAAGAGGAGAATGGAGAAGAGATTGTGGCATGGCCATCTCCCCTGGGGGGGGAGGTGATTTCTCACCTCTGTCTCTCTGGTGAGTGTACATGCCCTATAGCAAAAATCTCTCTTCCAAAAAAAAAAAAAAGGAAATATGGTAATTAGACACTTTTCACACATCACACAATGGCTGCCTAATTTGGAAATAAATTCTATGTGGCTGGTAATGAGAAATAAGTGTAATAAACAGAGCCAGGAGCATTCTTCAAGGCTACCTAGAATGTTCCCTGCAGAGCATGCAGTAATTTACAGCTATGTTTCTTTTCTAAAATCACAAATCGTGGAAGCCCATAGAACAACATATGTATTCAGAGGAATTATGAAGGTGGCTCGTAATTTCTGTCCATTGAGAATAATACAGAATGTCAATAGACAAGAACTATTTCATTTTATTAGTGATTATGGGTGGGAGAAATTCTTTACTCACTCAAGCTCACCTCTAAAACTCTGGTGCTGTTGGGCACTGTTTTAGTCTGTCTTCTTGTCTTGGCTTGCTACAAGCCCCCAATCTCTTATCTAAAACTCTGGCGACCAGATGTGCTTGGGAACTCCTTATTTATTGGATTTTAGAAAGGTTCACATAAAATATATATTAGATAACACCCCCAGTGGGAGTCAGGGCAGCATCCTGTATTAAATACAATTATTTTTGTTGTAAATCACATGATATATGACTATTCCTACTAGGAGATTAACAAACAATAAGCGGCCTCATCTCAGTTCACTGGGTTAGGCTGTACTGCCAAATAGATTACCAAAGGGCTTTGGATTTGTAGGTGTTTTGGACTTCAGAATTGGACAGGGAATTGTGGATCTGGAGTATTCCTATTTGAAAGAGTGAATGTATTTTTCCTAAAGTCCTAGCATGTACTATGACCAGGAAAATCTGAATTTTAACAAAAGGGCATCTCTAATACATTTTCAATATCAGTACATGCCTGACTCGGAGAACAATGAAAGAGCCATCCTTCATGCCCAAGGCCAACTGAGATCCATCCGGGCTGAAGGCAACACTGCGAACCGCTTCCTCCATGTTGCAGCGGGCAATCAAGGCATGGTCAGCCAGGCTCCACAGCCTAAGCACAGAACAGGGGAACAACAAAACCAAACCAGTGTCATCATCCCAGTCAGCACAGAGCTGAAGGTCTGCTCGCCAAACCCGTCACACCAAGGATGCACACAGGAACTCCACACCAGGGTCTTTCATCACGGCCTGTCAGGGGATCTGGGAAAGTATTTGGGCCATCTTTGAGTCATCTTCATCATTTGAAATGGAAACACCCAGCCAGAAGCAAAACATATATAACGTGATAACATTTCTGAAGAAAATGAGACTCGGTTTAAGAAATCACACAAAATCTTACTTTTCTCTTTGGAAATTAAAAGTCTCCTGTACTGGGACCAGCAGTTAGCGTAATGGCTATGTCGCTGGACTCCCATGTAGTCGACCATGGTTTGTGTCCCGGACCCGGTGGCTTAAAACTCACGCCGGGCGCATGTGCGTGTGTGCCCAAGATCCTGAGAGGAGAATGGAGGAGAAGTGACTGCAGCGTGGCCATCCCCCGTGGGGGGTGATTTCTCACTTTCTGTCTCTCTGTCTCTCTCTGTCTGGCGAGCACACGTGTCCTATAGCAAAAACCTCTCAAAAAAAAAAAAAAGTCTCTTGTACTTATATCAGTCATTGTTAATCATACTTAGAGGAAAAAACTACTACTAGATAATGTTATTGTTGATTTTTTTAAGAAAAAACTAGACCCTTCTAGTGACATGCAGATTCAAATATACATTTGTGGGTCTTCCTAGAAAGAAAAAACATATATGAGATGAAGAATGAATGATACTCCTCCCTAAGGTGGTCCTGAGATGGCCGTCCATGGCCATATGCTGTCACCCTCACAAGTTCCATGGGCATCTATTTGCAAAGAGGTCCACTCTTGGTAGGGGCAGATATTTCAACATGCTCTTGGCCAAGGAACACAGGCACTGATAGAGAAATGGTACTAAAGGGGCAAGTGCAGCTAATATGGGGCTTTCAGCTACAGCAATACTTGTTCTAGGCACCTCAATGTGAGTGAACAGGAACAAAGTATTTGAAGATATAAGTAGCTTCCATTTTTATTGCAATTGTGGTATCTGCCTCTCTCTGCTAGTACCTTTTGTAAGTCAGTCTTCTCTCTTGTTACTTTTACTTTTTTTTAAGAATTAAAATTTAAAAATTTTTAACCTTATTTATTTATTTAAATTTGACCAGAGAGGGATAGAATGGGGGAGAGGGGTGAGAAAGCAAGTCATCAAGTCTGGGACTTGAACTGTGGTGGGCCATGTGGGATTCCAGTGCCCTTAACTACCATGCCACTTGCTGGGCCCTATTTTTCCTTTAATTAATTAATTTTTTTCTTCCACAGGGTTGGTGGGGCAAGAGGTGCGGCTAGCAGTGTTGCTACACTGCAATCAGCCTCAGCTAGCCAGCATCACAGGCACAGCATGTACAGGGAGGCCTTGGGATGTGACCTGGGCACTGCTCACATGGTTTCAGCATCACGGAGTTCTGCACTGTTTTTGTACCACCTCAGCTAGCTAAGTCAGTCTCCTTCACACATAAACTGTCTGCTAAGGGGACTGAGAGCCTAAAGATTTGCAATGGGAAGGCAAGAACAGGTCACATGTGGCTGTTTTCCTAAATGCATTTGGCCACCAGGAGGGATGGGGCACACCCTTCCAATTCTGAGTTTCATAGTTAAAAGTTTACTGGTCCCATAGGCAGACTGTACTGCTCAGCATAAAGTTTCCAGTCTTCTCTCAATGCCTCATCCATTATTCACATTCCTCAGCTGTTTTTAGCCTTGTACTATTTTAAGCAATGTAAGCTTTGCTTTATTAGCATGGAGAGACCATTACTCCTCTGTAAACGGTGCTCTCCCTGTAAAGTCACCAAGCACATCTTTCTCAAGAAATTATGATTTTTGCCCTTTCTAAATTTCAGTAGTCAGTGCAAAGATACCCTTAACATTTTAGCCAAATTAATGGTTAGGAGAAATAACACACATCCTGGCAGGCAATGCTCCTGAGGGATGTTTACAATTCTGAGACTTAACACAGTTCTTAAAATTCAGGAGTCAAAGACTTCCTTGACATTCTTTTTTTTCTGGATGGGTATGACTCGAGTATCACAGGTGTCTGAATAACTTGGCAGCATTGTTGTGGCTGCTCTGGGGAAGCTCAGAGTAAAGTAAGGAAAATAAAGAGCAGTATAAACCAAATAAACATTTATGTCACCTGAGAAGACAACAGTAGTTGCTTTTGTTGACTGTCAGATTGATAAAGTTTTCACAGTTGGTAAAGACTAAAAACTAAAATTACTGACTATGATGACTACATCATGATTACTTTCATAAACATGCAAAGTGAGGGGGGGGAAATATAGTGACCTTTAGTCTAGTTCACATGTTCTGTTTTAGCCATTATAACAGAAGCAGGTGGCATGGGTGGAAGTGGCCACCATGCTATAATGGAGCCATTTGGGAAGGTCCAGTGTTCACATCTTGGGTTGATCTGAATACATCACACAGGCCCATGCTCCTTATTGGCCAGAAAGCTTGGGAAAGGTTATAGTGTGGGACGATGTTATCAGGGGTCCCTGTCCGTCTATCTCTCTCTCTCTGAAAATAAACTTTAAATAAGCCAAGAAGCAGTAATCAATCGATTGATCAGTCTCTTCCTCACTTACTTGATGGCTTATTTGTTGATCACATTTTGAGTTCAGTAATAAATACTAAACTACTGAAATCAATGTAATGGTCTTCATCTCCAACCTTTAAATTATATGTTTGTTTCTTCAATAGTCTCAAGAATACTAGAAACAGATTCATATGGCTTATTTTACCCAGTAATGCGCTCTCGAAGAATAACAAATGATCCATAACAAGAACCCTTAAGGCCCTCATGAAATTCCTTATTTTCTCAGAGTCAGAAATCTCCTGTGATTTGAGGACAATACTCAGAATCCATTAGAGAATCTACAAAGCAGTAATTTACTCATGTGTTGAAGATAACTTCGAAAACCAGAACTGAATTTCTAATGATGATCAATGAATCTCCGACTAAATTGTAAATTCATGAAGGCCCCTTCAGAGGCCCAAGGGTATGAAGGGGAGATACAGCCTTATCATAGGTAGGTGTGTTCAGCTCAGATATTGCACTAGAAAGAGAACTGAAAACCAGTTTAAACAGTATCTATGTATTTTCACTTCTAAGAACATTTTCACAACTTAAGATGGAGCCAAAGAAAATAACAACAACAAAATGCCAAGAAACCAACCTGTTGAGCTAAATGTCTTACCATTCCATTTGGAAACCTCAGAGTTCTACACTGAACTTCATCCTTTTCCTAAGTAACAAGCAAATTTAGGTGAACAAAATCTACCTCCGGTAAGTTAGCAAAGTGATGGTGGTGACCACCACTGGGGCCTCACCTGACGGAGCGGTCGTCGCTGCCTGTCACAGCCAGAGGCTTCTTGGGGTGCAAGGCCAAAGCCCAGAGCTCCCCCTCACAGTGGCCCTGCAGGATCAGCATCGGTTTGTCTCGCTCTCGCACGATCACTTCAAATATCTCACTGTCCTGGGTCCCTGCCAGAAGGCGGTCTGCTTTCCAGCACACGCTCCGGATAGAGAGGCCTGGCATAAATGTAAATGTAAATAATACAAATTCGAGTGCAGCAAAAACATATCTTAGTTCCATTCACGAATAAAACAAAAACATCTCAAATAAATACCCTTTCACCAGGATAGCATCAAATGCCGACACATCTTAAATATCTCTAGAGGTGAAGAATTAGTTCCACACACCATTCTGTTATTTACCATTTCCTTACATGTGTTAGGCATTTCCCCAACCCTTGCGATCTTTCTTGTCTGACTCATGATAATAATGTGTTTTTTACAACAGAATGTATTTTAAATTCTACATTTTAAAATTAATATAAGAGAAGAAATTGGTGTGTATAACAATCTAACCCTCTTAAAAGTAACTTCCTTCTGATTTTTATGAAAAAGTTAATAATCACTTCAATCTTTAGGATGCTGACATTGTACTAGAATTATACGTGGGTGATACTACAGAACAGTTAATTACCAGATCAGACAAGTTTAGCATGTATTTGATCAGAACCTAGACTCATTCTACTGGATAAACAGATACACTATGTCCCAGAAATATGCAAATAAAACTCTAATTTCTGTTCTAAAAAACCATCAAACACTTGTCAGCAAAGATGCTATTCTTCACTGCTTTAATTTATGGAACCTTCTCTAAAAGCAAAGCACTCCTTTTTAAGTCGAACCTTCTATGTCTGTAGTATTTTATCTTCTCTCTGCAGGTCTTGCTTATCTGCCTGAGTCTTGATCTCTTGGCCCCTTGTGGTCCATTCAGTTCTTTACCAGGTTCATTATTTATTTACTTATGCAGTGGACTTTCTCATGTCTGAATTAGAAATGCAGAAGCAATTCCGCTTTGGTAACTACTCTAAAACAAGGAAAAGATGCGATAAGCTTTGAAATTTGAGCTTCCTCTCCTGCAGATGTTATATGTTTGGTGTGGAGAGTAGTGGAGGCTCCAGGACTCGGACTTAGCTCCTACACCATACCTGACACATGAGGGAGAGTCCCTTCCTCTCTGGGGCCCAATATGTTTTCCCTCTTGAAATACAGATTATAGACACTCCCAGCTTTCGACCCCTGGGCCAGGATCTTGGAGGGAGGACTGCCCCCAGTAGCTTCAGCCCCGGGACCCCCAAGCCAGTCACCCCTCTTTCAGCCAGGTACACTTTTTTTTCCCCTTCCCCTTTCTTTTTCTGTCCCCTTACCCACGTCTTTCATTTGTAAATTTCTCTCTTCTGATTAACACATAGGAACGACCTCAGTTCCACCACACCACACTTCCAGCTTTCGGACCCCTGGCGTCTTTTTCTTTATTCTATGTATTATTTTCTTCCCACTTATTCAGTCCTCACTTCCTTTATCTTCACCATCCCTGGCTGTCTAGATAGGTCTAGAATTACAATTCTGAAACATTCTAGCATTTTAAGACTCTCTAGAATCCTCCATTTCACTGAAACACCTAAGAAGAAGGAGATACATTTCTTTGGACACCTGGAGAGAATACTTTTTCTTGGATTACATTACTAAACACAATTGAAGAGAGACTTTGGCTGTCTCCATTCCACATCAGAAAGGAAACACACTTGCTCCTATTCGAAGAAAGGTTCTGGCAAAAGGTTTTTCAAAGGGAACACATCTCCCAATGGTTAGAAGTAGAAGAACCTCAGGCCTGAATAAAGCAGGAAATATGTCTCCATCAAAGGAACACAGTAACTCCCTTCCTTTTCTTGAAAAAATAGAGGACTGTTACCAAAATGTCCGAGATAAGAGTTTAGAACATTCATGTTGAACAAGTACTATGAGCTGGAACAGAAAAGAGACAATGAACTACAGGAGATGAGAAAGTCCTTCAATGATACGAAGGAGAAAATGCTAAGGAACAATAAGATGGAACTATTAGAGGTGAAGTCTGAAATACAGGAAATCAAAAACTCTCTCGAAAGTATTAAAAGTCGATTAGACCATGCTGAAGGTCGAATCTCTGATGCAGAAGATAAAACTTCTGACCTAGAGAAAACCACCAAAAAGATAGAGAAAATAACAAAAAAACATGAAGATAACATACGAGAATTACTAGATTCCATTAGACGTCTTAACATCCGAATAATTGGTATCCCAGAAGGTGAAGAAACTAATAAGAGCATGGAAAACCTATTCCATGAAATCTTGGAAGAAAATTTCCCAAGCATAGAGAGGCACTCAAACATCCAGACCCAAGAAATACAAAGGACACCAAATAGAATCAACCCAAGAAGATCTTCCCCAAGGCATATCATAGCCAGACTGGCTAAGACCACAGATAAAGATAAGATACTAAAACTGGCAAGAGAGAAATGACAAGTGACTTACAAAGGTCACCCCTTCAGGCTAACACCAGACTTCTCAACGGAAACAATGCAAGCAAGGAAAGAATGGGAAGATGTACTGAAAGTGTTAAGAGAGAAACAATTTCAACCAAGATTATTGTATCCTGCAAGATTATCCTTTGTATGGGATAAAAAGATTAAAATCTTCTCAGACAAACAAAACCTGAAAGAATTTGCCAGCACCAGGCCAGCTCTCCATGAAACCCTGAAGAAAGTACTGTTCCAGGAAAACTAAAGAAGTAACAGCCAGAAACAAAAGAGTAAAAGGCAACTAAGACAATGGCCAACTTAAACGTCAGGACAGATCCATTAACATCGATAATAACATTGAATGTTAATGGATTAAATTCTCAATCAAGAGACACCGACTGGCTAAATGGGTTAAAAAAAAACAAAAACCCTCTATCTGTTGCCTACAGGAAACCCACTTCATGGATAAAGATATACATAGACTGAAAGTGAAGGGTTGGAAAAAGATTTTCCATGCAAATGGAAACCAAAAAAGAGCTGGAGTCGCAATACTAATCTCTGACAAAATACGTTTTAAAACAAAAACTGTTCGAAGAGACAAAGAAGGGCACTATATTGTAGTAAAAGGATCAATCAATCAAGAAGATATAACGCTTATTAATATCTATGCGCCTAACACAGGAGCACCCAAATATGTGAAGGAAAGACTGATAGATCTAAAAAGGGAGATAGTCTGCAACACACTAATTGTTGGAGACCTCAACACTGCACTATCCCCACTGGATAGATCATCTAGACAAAAAAAATAAAAAAAAGGTAAAGAGATAAAAGATCTAAATGATATCATAAATCAAATGGACTTAACAGACATCTATAGAACTTTCCATTCTAAAACCTCGAGATACATTTTTTTCTCGCCGCCACATGGAACATTCTCGAAGATCGACCACATTATTGGGCACAAAGCAAGCCTCTACAGATTCAAAAGCATAGAAACTATACCCAGCATCTTCACTGATCATGATGGAATTAAACTTGAGTTTAATTTCAAGAGAAATCCTCAAAAATACTCAAATACATGGAAACTTAATAACCTACTCTTGAATGACTCCACAACTACTGAAGAAATAAAGACTGAAATCAAAAGGTTCATGGAAGCCAATGACAATGAGGACACGAGTTTCCATAATCTTTGGGACACTGCTAAAGCAGTCATAAGAGGAAGTTCATAGCAATTAGTGCACATAAGAGGAGCATGGAAAGAAGGCAAATGGATCACCTAACATCATGCCTCACAGAATTGGAAAAGCAACAGCAAAAAGATCCAAAAAACTCCAGGAGAAAGGAAATAATAAAGATACGAGCAGAAATAAATGAAATAGAAAATAAACGAACTATACAGAAAATAAATGAAAGTAAAAGCTGGTTCTTTGAAAAGATAAACAAAATTGATACTCCACTAGCGAGACTTATTAAGAAGAAGAGAGAAAAGAACCAGGTGAATCAGATCTGTAATGAAGCAGGCAAAATAACAACAGACATAGTAGAAATAAAAAAAATTATTAGAGGGTACTATAAACATCTGTATGCCAAGAAACAAGATAATTTGGATGAGATGGACAAATTCCTGGTCATGTATAATCTACCTAGATTGAGCCAGGAGGATATAGAAAGTCTGAATAGGTCCATAACAAGCCAGGAGATCAAATCAGTTATAAATAACCTCCCAACAAAGAAAAGCCCTGGCCCTGATGGATTCACCTCTGAATTCTACAAAACTTTCAAAGAAGAGTTAACCCCCATTCTGCTCAAGTTATTTCTAAATATCCAAAAGGGTGAATCTCTCCCTGATTCATTCTATGAAGCCTCTATCACCCTTATCCTTAAAACAGATAAGGACAGGACAAGGAAGGAAAACTATAGACCAATATCCCTGATGAGTATAGACGCAAAGATTCTCAACAAGGTACTAGCAAATCGTATACAACAACTTATAAAAAAGATTATACATCACGATCAGGTAGGCTTTATCCCAGGAATGCAAGGTTGGTTCAAAATACACAAAACCATAAATGTAATACACCATATTAATAGGAAGAAAGATAAAAACCACATGGTCATATCAATTGATGCAGAAAAAGCATTTGATAAGATACAACATCCCTTCATGATCAAGACTCTCAGCAAAATCGGCATAGAAGGGTCATTTCTCAACACAATAAAAGCTATCTATGAAAAACCCATAGTGAACATCATCCTCAATGGAGAAAAGCTGAAAGCTTTTCCATTAAAAACGGGTACAAGACAAGGATGTCCACTTTCTCCACTCCTCTTCAATATAGTACTAGAAGTCTTGGCCATTGCAATCAGAAAAGAGGAAAAAATAAAAGGCATTCAAATAGGAAAAGAAGAGGTGAAACTCTCTCTATTTGCAGATGACATGATTGTATACATAGAAGATCCAATGGTTTCCATAAAAATATTTCTGGAAGTAAAACATGAATACAGCAACGTTGCAGGTTACAAAATTAATATCCAGAAATCTATAGCATTTCTGTATATGAACAACAGGCAGACTGAGATAGAACTGAAAAAAGTTGTTCCATTTACCATAGCCACAAAAAGTATAAGATACTTAGGGATAAATCTAACTAAAGAAGTTAAAGACCTCCACAAGGAAAACTATGAGAAGTTAAAAAAAGAAATTGAAAATGACACAAAAAAGTGGAAGGACATCCCATGTTCCTGGATTGGAAGAATTAATATAATCAAAATGGCAATTTTACCCAAATTAATCTACCTATTTAATGCAATGCCAATCAAAGTACCAGACACATTCTTCACAGATCTAGGAAAGACAATCATAAAGTTTGTCTGGAATCATAAAAGACCCCGTATTGCCAAAGCAATTCTGCACAAGAAGAGTGGAGTGGGCGGCATCTCACTACCTGACCCAAAAATATACTACAAGCTGTGGTAATCAAAACAGTATGGTACTGGCACAGGAACAGACAGGTGGACCAATGGAACAGAATAGAGTCCCCAGAAATGAATGCTCAAACATACAGCCAAGTGATTTTTGACAAGGGGTACCAGTCAATTCAGTGGGAAAACGAAAACCTCTTCAGCAAATGGTGCTGGCAAAACTGGATTTCCACTTGCAGAAAGATGAATCTGAACCCCTACCTCTCACCTCTGACAAAAATAAAGTCAAGGTGGATCAAAGATCTAAATCTAAGACCTCAAACTATAAAACTGCTCCTGGAAAACACTGGGGAAAATCTGGGAGACATTGGGGTAGGGAAAAACTTCTTAAATAAGACTCCCAATGCACAGTCTATGATCCCTAAAATAGACAAGTGGGATTACATCAGACTAAGAAGTTTCTGCATGGCAAAAGACACAGTGATTAGTGTGAACAGACAGCCCTCAGAATGGGAAAATATTTTTGTAAACTATGCATCAGACAAGGGACTGATAACCAGAATTCACAAGGAACTCAAGCAGCTATTCCGGAAAAAGACAATCAATCCTATTAAGAGATGGGAGAATGAGTTGAAAAAACCACTCTCTAAAGATGACATACGAATAGCTAAAAGGCATATGAAAAAATGCTCAACATCCCTCATTGTAAGAGAAATGCAGATCAAAACAACAATGAGATATCACCTAACCCCAGTCAGAATGTCTAAGATTCAAAAAACAAAAAATGATAAGTGCTGGAGGGGGTGTGGTGAAAAGGGAACTCTCTTACACTGCTGGTGGGATTGTAAATTGGTCCAACCACTGTGGAGAACAATTTGGAGATTCCTCCAAAATCTACAAATAGAACTACCATATGATCCAGCAATCCCACTCCTTGGTATCTACCCGAAGGACAGAATACTTAATTGAAAAAGTGCTTGCACATCGATGTTTATTGCGGCACTTTTCACGATTGCTAAGTCATGGAAAGAACCTAAATGCCCACGAACTGATGAATGGTTAGAAAAACTGTGGCACATATACTCAATGGAATACTATTCATCCATAGAAAACAACAAAACCCTGGCTTTTGAAAGGAAGTGGATGAATATGGAAGACTTACTGCTGAGTGAAGCAAGCCATGCTATGAAGGAGAGGTATTGTATGTCCCCACTTAATATATACCGAGTGTCTGCACTCTAAAATATATATATATAAATATATATATATTCGAAACCATACTGCTTCTGTTGTTATAGAGTTATAAAATTATACAAAATTATAAGACATATTTTGAACATTATCTTTAAAATTCAGTATTTTGAAATTTTGAAAGTTGTTTGTAAACTGTCAAGAATTATGGAGTATGAGCTAAAATTTTTTGCTATGTAAAGTAAATGTTTGTGGAAAATGTAAAAATAAATAAATGAAAGGAAAAAAAGTAATAAACTCAATTTGTTCAACTACAAATGTGTTCCTGCTGGTCTTACTCGTAAAAAAAAAAAAAAAAAAATGAAATACAGATTATAATTATGGAGACCGTGTAATGTGTCTTCCAAACTGGAACCCCTCTGAAAGTAAAACGAGCCTCTAAAAATAATCATACTTACATAATTTTTTGAAATATTATTGAGCAAGAAAGTATTTTTACCATGCTTAAAGAGCTATTAAATAGTCCTATCAAAAATACTTTTAAATACACAATTCTAAGAACACTTCATTGCAAGAGGAAAATTCCAGGACAGAGGAAGAAGTAGGCAGAGCACAGAGGATGTCTGAGCAAAGCAATGATGCTGGAGGCCCCTGCACCGGCGGACACGTGTCGTTATACATCTGTCAAAGCCTACTGAATGCGCGATGCCACGAGTGGATCCTAACGTGAACTATGGACTTGGGGTGATGGTGATGCGTCAATGTAGGTTCATCCGTCCAAATAAATCTACCACTCTGTTGGGGGATACTGAAAATGGGGTGACTGTGCATGTGTGGGGGTGGGGTTGTAAAGGAACTCTCAGTACTTGCTGCTCAGGTTTGCTCTGAACCTAAAACTGCTCTAAAAAATAAAGTATTTGAAAAAACCAAAATCCTAAGATTTTTCAAAACAAATGCTAAGCCAGACAGGATATTGGGACAACAAAGAAAAGGGATCATTTGGATATATGGACAGTCTCACTATAAACTTCATCTTAATCACTTCACAGTGGTCTTCAAAGACCCAAATGAGATACTGCATTTCTTTAAGAAAGGCTATTTTTAAGCCACTGGGTCCAGGACTTGAACTGCGATCGACTACGTGGGAGTCCAGCGACATAGTCATTACGCTAACTGCTGGTCCCAAGAAAGGCTATTTTTAAGGCAAGAGGCTATTTTTACGTGAGATAACTCTTCTTGCTCCTTGCTCTGAATGCATTGTTCATGTCTTCAGGTGAAAAGAGAAGGCACACAGGCAGTGCTAGCCCTACTGTGCGCAGTGAGCAGGGATTACCTTGGCAGTAGGACCCCGTGGGCAGCTGACAGGGCACCAGCTCAGTGAGGATAGGTCTCTCTGCCCTTCAGCAATGATCCTTTTGATACTGTCCCTTTCTTGTCCTCTTTCCTACCCTTTCCAAGTGTTTAGTTACTGCTCATGAATCAATATATTCCCATTTCCTCCCTTGTATTTTTCTTGGCTCCTGGACGGGGTTGACAGAAGAGGGCTATCTCCCAGGAGGCTTTGCATCATCAATAAAAGGATGAGGGATTTTGCCCTTGTGAGTTATCGGGAAATGATGACAGTTAACTCAACAAGAAAACATATACACATATGTGTATATATATATATATATATATATATATATATATATATATATATACACACATATATATATATATATAGATAGATAGAGAGAGAGAGAGAGAGAGAGAGAGAGAGAGAGAGAATGCACTTCCTCTCACTAGAATGGTAGGTCTGTGAGGATGAGAATTTTATCAGTTTTATTTACTGTGGTATCTTCAGTACCTAGCACAGTGCCTGGCACATAGTGGGGGTTCAATAAGGACTGCTAAATGAATAAAATAAAACATTAAAACCACAAACATTTCTTGAATCCTGGGAGATAGAAGGAATAAAAGATACCTTCCCTGTTTTCAACAAGAATATACAAAGAAAAAAGGATATATTAATTTATTTACTAAAAAAAAATTATTGAGCACCCATTATGTGCAAGACACTGAGGCTCAAACAGGGAACAAAACAGCCTCTTGCCCCAATGGGATTTACATTCTAAGGAAGGGGCCCAGACATTTGTAAGCAGATATCTACACACCAAACACCAACTAAAATGACCCATATGCACGTCTGCACATATTTTAGATACATGTTATATATCTCGGTGATATGCTACATATTTTAACTGTTATTGGATATTAAAATAACAATCCCCTTACAACTCCACTGATTGTCTAAAAAACACTGCTCATTTCCAAACCACCTGAAATCCAGCTTCACCATAGCAGGAACGCACCCGTTCTCCCAGAGCCTCCTACAGTGTGTCTGGCCAAAGGCTTAATGGCTTGAAAATGGAAACTTCTCCCAAGGACCTGCTGTTCTATTTGGTCCAGTGGGAAAATATTTATTCTCTCTACCCCTCCCCCTTTCAACCTTGTTTTGGGGGAACAAATTTAGAAAGGTACAAAGAACACAAGGGGTCCTCAAAAACTGTATGGAAAATAAAAAAATTATGTATAGATTACATTTGTTTCGCCAAAATATCTCTCTGTCTCTCTCTGTCTGTCTGGCGAATTTGTGGGGAAAATTTTTTTTTTTGTTTCCATTTCTCAATAAACTTTTTGAAGCCTGTTCCTATTATAACAAACAACTTACTACCTGGAATTTACTACTGTTAACATAAACGAAACAAAGCAACTTGCTTTGTCTTTTTTTTTTTTTTTTTTTTTTTTTTTTTAAGAGACTGAGGTGCAAAGACAACCTTCCAATTCAGCCTAGAGTAATGGACAGTCAAGCTACGCCGCACCCAGTGCTTTCGGTCATGTCCAGGCAACCTCAGGTGCTTCAGAAGGGCTCCAGGGGCCAGGCAAGGAGAGGGCCAGGAAAGGGGAGACCAAGAGGAGGAGCTTGAGGGTCCATCCCTCCTTTTCCCTCGGCCCTTACAGTCTGTGTTTTGCAGAAAATTTCATCTGAAGAAAAGGACTTCACTTACTAACCCATGTAAAGGAGAAACTTTACATTTGGTAAAGGCAGTAAGGTTAGGCTGATTGAGATTATTTCCGCCTGGATATAGGGAGGAGAAAAGGGAGACAGGAAGGAGGAGAAGATGCGTGAGAGAATGAGAGAATGTGCTGCTTCATTTTCGCTGTTTACAACATAAACGTAATGAGCTGTGAACATTTTCTCAGAGATCAGCTCAGGCTCTGCACAAATGCTCTGTCCTTCAGACAGATAAACTGTCTTTTGTCACATCAGACAAGTCAACCTCAGGGGTTTATTTACCAGGCAACTGATAGGACACTGGGTCCCTCTCATTCCCAAGATAATCCCCTTAAGTAGAAATTACTTCCTGAAGACAAATCAGAGGGTAGAGAACTGTATTCAAGTTTCCTAATGACATCCTGCTGTCATTATTTCTAAACGTAATTGCTCTTCTGCATGTAGCGGTGGTGGGGAGAGCTGCATGTTCTGTGGGCACATGCCGGAGTGACCTGGTGAGCGGCGGGTCACTGACAAGCCGCGCACATTTCCCTTCGCCCTTCCATCCACGCTGGGCTCTGACTGCTGACACAAGCATAGAGAACAAGAACATAATCGTCATGTCTGGCCAGGCTGGCCAAGGCAGCAGTGTCACTAAGCAGTCTTTGCTTCTTTATTTTCAATTATGTGAGTCAGAAAAACATAAGCTATTATTTGAAATATGGTTAGAAATCAAACAGTGAAACAAAAAGCAGGGAAAACCATTCTAATTAAAGCCATAGAAATGCTCTTTTCTTCTCAAAAAAAAAAAAATTCAAAGATACTCTTGCAGGATGATCTGAAGGCATTTTGCTGAAATGGTGAGGCGTCCACATCTGGGGTATGATGGCCTCCCTTCTCTGCCACTCCATTGAGGCAATGTGGAGCTCTGGCCTGTGTTTGGTATGGACAGCCAGAAGATGGCAGTGGAGAGCAAACCACACATTACAGCTAAAAAGCCTTGAAGGTTAAAAACCAAATTCTTAACCAGCCCATTGCCCTGGTTTTATGTTCAGATCAGAGAAAAAACAGCATCCTTCTAATCCCTCTGGTGCAGTCCTGAAGCCTGAGTGTGGGAAGACCTTGTCCATGAATACCAAAACAGATCTTATAACTAAAGGACGGTACTTCCTTTCCACTGGTTCACTGACTACATAGGTATGCAGACTGGATTTATTGCCAGCCACAGCCCCTTTGGCTATGTGGCATGGCAAGCTATTTAATCTCTCGAACCTTCAGCTTCCCCATCTGTAAAGTGAAATATCGGCGCTCACTTCACAGCACTGTGGAGATCCAAGGAAATAACACTTGACCCAATATCCAGCACTTGATAAATTAATCAGTATAAGTTGTTACTGTTATTTTAACCAGTAGGCTTTGTCATTTTCTTTTTTAAGGTTTTTGCCCATAGGGCATGTGCACTCGCCAGAGAGAGGGAAAGGGAGAAATCAGCGCGGGGGAGGTGGCCACACTACAACCCTTTCTCCTCTATGCTCCTCTTGGGATTATGAGCATGCATGCATGTATGCCTGGTGTGAGATTTTAAGTCTGGAGTTTGAAACAGAGTTGGCCCTGTGGGAGTCCAGTGCCTTCACCACCACACTGCCTACTGGCCCTGTTGGAGTCTTTTTATAAAGTTCATATTTCCACGTGGAACAACCTGCTGTAGGTGTGGTCAAATTCTAGCACTGTGAAGAGGCAGCGTCCTCTAGGAAGAAGTTGGGAGCCATGAAGAAACTGAACAGGTTCCTTTCTTGACTCTTTGTTATTTCCCTGAGCTACAGCTTATTTCTTACCGTTTGCTACTATAATCTTAATGCAACAGTACGCAGACTCTCAGAAGGAAAGGTACGGTCCAGCACACAAAGACATAAACTATCGGGAGAATGAAATGGTTCCCCTTGCCACCTAAGTTATTTGACTAGAGAGGGGCGGCCGGGAGGGCTTAAACTTAACAGTGTCCTTAAATCTGGTACTCAAAGGTCTGAGAGATGGTAAAAGGACAAGATCAATTTTTCCCAACCCTCTGTGCATTAGAACCTTCATGGAAAGTGTATTAAAAATGCAGATGGCAGGACCAGCAGATGGCATAATGGTTATGTCGCTGGACTGCCACGTAGTTGATCGCGGTCCAAGTACTGGACCTGGGGGCTTAAAACTCACACTGGGCACGTGTGTGTGCGTGTGTGCCCAGAATCCTGAGAGGAGAATGGAGGAGAAGGGACTGCAGCATGGCCATCCTCCCTGGGGGGTGGGGTGGGGTGATTTCTCGCTTTCTGTCTCTCGAGTGCAAGCATCCTATAGCAGAAATCTCTTTAAAAAAATACAGATGGCTGAAGTTCACTCACTAATTCCCCTTGGCTGACCTAGAGGGGGTCAGGGCATCCTCATTTTTAGCCCCCCAGCGCTGAGAACCACTGCCCACCAAGCTCTTCCCCAGTTGCTGTGTGCTCAGCCAGTTGTGGAATGTGCCGAGTGCCTTGTACTGAGGCAGAGACTGAGCCATAACGGAATGCTGACTAAAAGGGGGTTACTTAGAGCCAGCCAGCTGAGTCCCATTCTTGGAAAACCTCCATTCCCCTTCTTCTCTAAGCCTTGCCCTTCCAGGCCAAACCATCACAGATCTCCCCATAGGACCCACAGAGGAACAATTAGAGTCAAAGTCCAAGGCTGGGTAACTTCTTACCTCCGGAACCTAAGTCTCATGAGAAACCTACCTGGGCCCAATGGAAACTATGAGATAAGCCCGAAATACACACAGAATGGTGCTAGAGAAAATTACTGCCACCAGGGGACCCAAACTGCACCCATACCACAAGCCTAACTAATAAAAATCTGTGACCATTAACCAATACTTCCTTGTCAAAGCCTTAAAAAGTTCAAGGTTTTTGCCACATGGAGGGCTACTCATTCGAGAGCTCCTCTTTAAGCTTTGAGAGACACAGCAGCTCCGCAGCAAGCTCACTCCGGGTTCCTTGCTCATACGAAACGGCTTACAGCAGTAACTCAACCATTAACCTAGGCAGCACGACCGAAAGCAAGTGTATATAGTAATTAAAGTTTCTTCCAGGTCCTACCACATTCCAAGAAGAAGGAAATGGTCTTATGGACCAACGCTTTTAGACAGAGTCTTCTGAACTTCGTACCCACTCTAAAATCAGGAAAATAACCAGATCCATCTTGCATGTGACCCCCACCATGAGGGAAAAGCAGGCACAAGCTGCTCCTGAAAACAAGCCTGGACAAAGTCCCTTTGACCAAGACAAAAACCCCTTACCTCAGTTCTTCAGCAACCCATTCGGGACCCACTCTGCTTGGGAGCGCTGTTCTTCCTTCCCTCCCTTAATAAACTCTGCTTGCCTACTTACATCTACGTCTCTAATTCTTTGTGAGCTGTGGATAAGAATCCCTGTCCTGCTGTGGGTGGTGGGCCTGAGCATCCCTCCTGTGCTCCGCATCCCCGCATCAGCACAACCAGGTGATTCTAATTCAGTGGTTCTTCAGCCTGGCGGACTTCACTCCACTGGGTTAAAAAGCCCAAGGCCGGAACCAGCAGTTAGCGTAATGGCTATGTTGCTGCACTCCCATGTAGTCGACCGCGATTCGAGTACTGGACCCAGTGGCTTAAACTCACACCGGGTGCATGTGCATGAGTGCCCAAGATCCCGAGAGGAGAATGGAGGAGAGGGGAATGTGGTGTGGCCATCCCCCCTGGGGGGTGATTTCTCGCATTCTGTCTTCTGTCTGTCTTTCTGGCAAGCGCATGCACCCTATAGCAAAAACCTCTCCAAAAAAAAAAAAAAAAAAAGCCCGAGGCATGATGAGCAAAAGGCAGAAAGGCAGTGCAACTATGAGAGGTCGTTTCTAGGTCTAACAAGCAAGCTCTGCAAGTACGCAAGACAGACCCTCATGGACATGACCGAGCCCTGTGCCTGTGACAACTTAGGAAGAGGTATTATCATTAACCCCATGGACAGTGGCAAGTCCAAGATGTAAGTACCTGCAGAATAAATGAGGAAAGTATTGTATAGAAAGTCACAAACAGAAATAAGAGGGTGACTCAGGTGTTAGACTTTTCCCCACAAGGCATTTGTTATCCCTGAACGTGCACCCAGGACACAGCAGCAAGGCAAGTGATGGCTGTCCTTCCTAAGCCTAACCTTACTAAGGGTGCAGTACTAAGGAGAGCCTTGGGCGGAAGGAGCAAGAGGGAGTAGAATGAAAGGAGGAAGGAAGGTGGAGAGATTGCACTCAAGGTAGAAGGCATGTTGGGGGAGGCTCTGGAAAAGACAGCAGGGACCTCTGAACCCACCTCTTCTCTGTCCTCAGGAGGGGGTGGCTGAGGCGTCTAGGGGCTCAGGAGCTTAGCACTCTGACCTTGCCAGGGTTTTTAGTGCCCTAATGGTAATGCTGAAGGCGGAGCTTGGGACCTGAAGGAAGCAGGGAGGAAGATGCTCACCTCACCAGGGACTCCCTGGCACAGCTGACTGGGGGAGAGGACTGGATCTTTGGGGCCCTTATGGAAATGGAACAATGGAAACCTGGGGCTCATTGTTGAAAACTAATGTAGGATTCCAAGGCTTGGGGAGGGACAGCAAAGCACTTAACCAAATGCAGAGCCCTTCTGAGCACGGGTGCCCTGTGCAACTGCCCAGATCTCAGGCCCCTCGAGTTGTCTGAGGATTAAATGGGGTCCTGTGTGTAGAGTGCTTGGCCCCAAGGCCTCCACAGAGCAGGCATTCCATCTGGGAGTCGCTATGGGCCAGTCCCGGGGCCTGCTGAGGCCCACAAATATGCAAGTATTGCCTACAGCCGCTGCTCCTGATTGCAAAGGCGCTCTACCTGAGGAATTCCTGCAAAACTCTGGGACAGTTACTCTTCACAAAGTCCCTGGTTATTTCAAACCCCACTCCACAGGACCCAAAGCCCTGTAGCCATGGGCACTCTGAAGGATCCACAAGGCCTAATGGGACCTCAGTAGATGCAAACCTATGCCATTCCACCCAGGGAAGGGACACCCAGGCTGACTTTAGATAAAGCCAGCTTGGGAAATGTTTGCAGGGAAATACTCCCAGAAAGAATCAGACAGCTGGCTCCCTGCTTGTCTGCACAAGTCACATGCTCCGGAGCCTGAGCAAACATGCTGCCGTGTCTCCTGGCTACACGCCGCACAGTCCCGGCTCCACGTGCCTCTGCAGCAGCCTCCACCTCTTCAGCAGAAGATCGGGAGACAGGAGGGCACGGTGGGCACACAGTGAAGCACTGATAGGGGCACTGGGGAGCAGAGAGGTGAGTAATGAAGCCACTTAGGGACAAGGAGAAAAACAGAATCGCTTGTTTTGAGTCTCCTGTAAATGAGGATGTTCTCAGATCTGAGCGTTGCTCTTTTGAATGCTCTATACCAGGGTCTGAACCGACACTGTCAGCATTCAGGCCAGATAATTCTTCATCGCAGTGGCCAGCCTGTACACTGTAATGTGTTAGCAGCATCCCTGGCTTCTGCCGACAAATGCCAGCAGCACCCCTGCAGTAGTGACAAACAGAAATGTCCCTGGATAATGCTAAGTGTCTTCTAGAGAACAAAACTGCTCACGGTTGAAAACTACAGACAGTAGCCATGGACATAGTACACAGCTATGTTATAACTGCATGATACTAGATGCAAAGTAATCTGGGAGAAGGGAGCGAGAGTGCCTGGGAGGAGAGGCAGGGTAGGTTGCAGATTTAATCAAGGTCATCAGGGCAGGCTTTGTTTGAAGCAAGGCTTGAAGAAGAGGAAACAAGCAGTTATAAGCAGTTGCGCAGATTCCTGGAGCATGTGCTGCAGGCAGAAGGAGCGGCCTGTGAGTGCAGACGGGGCAGGAGTGGGGCCATTCTGGTCTGCTTAGGAGCAGCAGGACAGGGCAGAGGAAGGATGGGGCGCGTGGGCCATCTTAAGGACTCTACCCTTTGGGAAAAAATGGGAAATCACTGCAGGGGTTTAGGAAAGGAATAAAGTGATCTGGCTCGCATAAACTTCAGGCAACTGTCCAGCTGCTACACAGAGAACAAGGTTGATGCAGGGATATCAAGTTAAAAAGCAACCTCAGTGATCTACGTTCAAGATTGTGGTGAACCGGACCAGGCAGGAGTATGGGGGGGAGAGAGACAGGTCTAAGAAGGGTCATCTAGTGTCCTGGGGACTTTAGCCTCCAACTCTTGTTCAATAACTGACCTGATGCAGGATATCTCTGGGTTTGGAGTTTCTGGTCTTTCAGACACAGCAACGATTCAATGAATATATGCTGGTAGTTAAAACAAACACACAGCACCTCCTTCTCCCAATAAAAGTAATCACAACTAAAGCATGCTTTTTAGAACTGCTTTGCCAGTTCCCAGGCACGTATCTGGTGCTTAGATACTTAATAAATGTTTATTAAATGCATAAACAAATGAATAATACATCTTAAACTGTGTGAATAATTACTGTATTCCTTTAGACATGATCATTTATAACCATTAACTCAAAGTATTTTATCACTATAGTGATCATTCGTCTTAGTTGACTTGCTTTAAGAACTATTTTTGGCTTTTCTTGTCACCACTTTAAATTATTTAAGCTTCATTATTTTACCCAGATCACAGATTTGTTTTAAAAATACTGAGATATAAAATGCACTGTTGTTAAGTGTGATGTGACTTATGCATTAGAGTCCTAAGCCTACAGTTAGCTTGAAGCTAATGACCCCGAGTCTCAGTCTATTCATCCAGAAGATGAGAGAGTTCCGCTCACTGACATTCAATCTCTCTCCCAGCTTGAAAATCCCACAGTTTGATATTCATTTAAACATGTATTGAAGGTCCTTCATTCTATATATCTGAACTCCTCTGGTGCCAGGTACATTTTGGAAATGAGAAAAATTTAAATCTTGAATTCATAATACATAATATATCAAATAGGATTGGGAATAGCACCTTAAAATATTTCTATAGTAAAATGTATGAATATTCACATATCTGAAAATACTAACTAGCCTCATAAGGTCAGGTTTTGCCACCAAACTAGTTATGAAACCGAGCAAAGACCCCCTAATGTATTTTCTAAGGTTCTTGAAATATGAGGTTCATTTACATTATAATGGCCCAGAGTAAGAAGTAAGTCTTTAGACTTTTGGTTATGATAATGACCAACATGGACCATGAATGAGGGCCATTTGACCTCTAAAACTCTCATTTAAAGGAAAGATAAGGTTTTTATTTCAATATGTAAGATGTTTCATAGACTGAAAATGCTGGATGTGAGCGCAAAGATTCCAGGCTGAATGGCTCCAGACACCTGAAGAGAAATTTGTTTATCTAAGGCCTCACCAATCAAGAATGCCCATAAGATGATCACGCCCTCTTGAACCGATCACTGAACTGATCTTGCACCTGGGACCTCTGCCCCTAATTTTTGCCCTTAAAAACGCAAGTGGGGGGACCAGCAGTTAGCGTAAAGGCTATATCGCTCCCATATAGTCGATCGCAGTTTGAGTCCTGGACCCGGTGGCTTAAACTCACGCCGGGCGCCTGTGCATGTGTGCCCAAGATCCCGAGAGGAGAATGGAGAAGAAGGGATTGCGGCGTGGCCATACCCCCTGGGGGGTGATTTCTTGCTTTCTACCTCTCTGTCTCTTTCTGCGTTTCTGGCGAGTGGGGAGCATCTCAGGGAGACCGGGTCTTGTCAGCATGAGCTGCCTGCTCTCCTTGTTTTTGCTTTGCAATAAAGCTGAACTTTCCTCCATCACACCATGTGCTTATGGTTTGGTTTTCTAGCACGTGGGCAAGCGAACCTGATTTGAGTTCGGTAACAATTATACAAAAATCTTTTAGTATTCTGAACTTTTTGGCCTTTGGAAGGGCAGATAAAGGATCCCAGGTTGTAGGGAGCAGCCTGAATCTGAGCAAACACAATGGTGACCTTTAAATACATGCAGAATCGTGGTTCTATGGGCTGTTGTTTGCAAGGCTAAAGGAACGCCATTAACATATGAACGTGCGAGTTGTATCTGTGTGGAAACTGCAAAGGAGTATCGGTTAAAGGAAGCCATGTATGTTAATCAGAAAAAGCCTGAGAAGGTAAGAGAAAACTTACAGAGAACAACATGGGGCCAGAGGTCTTCACATCTTCAGCCGATTAACATTCGAAAACAACTGGCTTTGCATTCCACTTGCACTTCCCCCCTTTTCTGCCCTTTAAAAGAATAAACCTGGAAATAGCTCAGGCAGCAGCTGCCTCCATCAGAGGAGTTGGAACCACCAGATCCCTGCTTTTCTCTACTTGTGTGTCTTTGTGTGTTTATTTTTATATTTAGTCTCTAATCCATGGCGGCATTCAGCTGTGTGGGTCATGGCATTGGATGAACCAGGTTATTGGCTTATATCACTGTGGGGGGTTATTTCTAGAGAAAACTAGTAACATAGAAAACTGGCAACTCACAAAAGATGTGCAAATCACTGGTGTAAACGAAACACTACAATTCTCTTGACTGAGGAATAGTCCTCCTCGTTGTGTGAAGGACATTTCTGTGACTAAGCTTTGGAGAGGTTGGGAGGAAGCCCTGAGAACCAGTGCTGGCCTGACCGATTCTTAGTGATGTAAACATGACCAAGTCCACTCAATCTAAAGTAGTGTTAATTATTTTCACTGAAAGTCAGATGTCTCAGTCAGCTCAACCTGGCTTACAAAGATGTAAGAGACAAATTAACAGTGCCTCCCCATAATAAAACCATAAAATATTTTCTGAGCTTAGAATTCATCCTTCTTCATCTGAAAACTGTTCTCTTGACATCTAATAGTAGTTGATAGAAGTTGAAAATGTATCCCAATCTTACAAAGATTTTCATAAACCTTGGAAGCTGAAAGGTTTCATGTAATCTTCTAGAAGTCTACAGGAGGTACAACAAAAGCCAAAGATATACTGAGTGTGATTTTCATAAACAGATGTGAATTCTCAAATGCCAATAAGTATCTGTTTCTTAATTTTAACAGCTACTTTCAAATTTAAAGAACACAAAAAATTATGAGGACCATATATGTAATGGGAATTAGGATATCGCCATGAAGAATTCTCTGGCTATTTGGTTGTTTGAGTAAAATGAGAAATGAATACTTTTCACAGAAATGAAGTCAAGGTTGTTACATGAGTGGCAAATAAGGAAGAAAGCTCATTTATATCAATA
This sequence comes from Tupaia tana, assembly GCA_026018925.1. Classification (NCBI taxonomy): domain Eukaryota; kingdom Metazoa; phylum Chordata; class Mammalia; order Scandentia; family Tupaiidae; genus Tupaia; species Tupaia tana. Next base: position 179,891,400 of record JAKSZU010000003.1, read on the forward strand.
AGTTCTTATAAAAATAAATCCATCCATCCACACAGCTACCTGTTAAAACTGAGAACAAGGAAGTTCTGATGCCACCTTGCAATAACGTGCTTTTATATGTGAATTTGTTTTCATTTTCTTGGCAAAGAGTAGGTGAAGCAGAAGGCCAAGACTTCTCTCAAGGGTAGAATAGGCTAGGACAAAATCCACCCTAACATCTCTATACCCTCTACCTTCTGCCTTCTATTCTGTCCTTTTCCTATCTTCTCTCCCCCCTCTCCCCATTCTTTAACCCCATGCTCTCTGCAAATTCTCAAAGGACCAAGGGTCTGGAAATGCCTGGTTGAAGGGAGGCTGGGGCAAAAAACAATTTACATTAATATCCTCCTCAAATCCTACATATTTTCATTCTTGTATTTGTGCAGGGTCCTACCCTCACTTTGGCCTTGGGGCATGTCTTTATTGTGCCCCAGAAGGCCTGTCCCATCACAGAGTGGCCCAGATGGCTGTATTCAGAGAGCATCACAGAGGGCCTACACGGAGACTCTCTCCCCATTCTGAGCTGTGCAAAGTAGCCTCAGAACTCAACAGCCTCTTCCCTGCTTCAGTGCGACACAAGGCCAAGGCCTAGCAGAGGGCAAAAGAGCATCTCTGAAGACAATTCAGAGCAGGTTCCCCTGAGTGGCCTTTTCTGTACAAGTCTGAAAACTCCCTGATTTCAGGGTGATGAGCAGCCAGATTTTGGTGTTACCCATACTTCAACCAGAAAGGAGTCTTTCATCCTTCTGACTCTAACATTTATTACACTATTTATTATACTCCATACTATTTTTCCACTGAGGGCTGAAAGGAACACCATCTCCTCTGAAGTTGGATAGGACATAGAAGACTTGTCAAAACAGGGCTGGCACAGGCACCACTGAGGCAGGGAGGGTTTCAGGATTATGCAGATACATTTTTTTTTCAATAGAGCATATTAAACTCAAGATTTCACAGAAAAAAAGCATATTAAGCTCTAGATTTCACAGAAAAAAAAGGCATATTAAACTCAAGCTTTCACAGGTATTACTTAGCATGAAAAGAATTTTTAAAAATAAGTGTATTGGGACCAGCAGTTAGCGTAATGGCTATGTTGCTGAACTCCCACGTAGTCGACTGCGGTTCAAGTCCTGGACCCAGTGGCTTAAACTCACGCTGGGCGCGTGTGCGTGCGTGCCCAAGATCCCGAGAGGAGAATGGAGGAGAAGGGATTGCGGCGTGACCATCCCCCCTGAGGGGTGATTTCTCGCTTTCTGTCTCTCTGTCTCTCTCTGTCTGTCTGGCGAGCGCACGTGCCCTATAGCAAAAACCTCTCAAAAAAAATAAAAAAATAAGTGTATTAACATCAGCTTAAAGTAAAATATTAAGCAAGTAAGTGTTGGTAGTGAGCAGTGACTGCAAATATGAAGAGGTGCTAGGTAATCAGTGATCTATGGGGCTGTCTGCAGGGCAGTCACCCTCCCCACTCACTAGGAACTCCTTCCTTGCCCAGACCCTCCTCATGACTAGAATATCAAATGGTCTATACTATCCTTTAAAGGCATAGTTGGTCTTCTCCTGACATACAGGCTACTATCCCATTACTCATATGTCCAACATGCATACCAGTCCCTCTCCTGATAAACTTCAAGCCCAGATGCCACCGGACACACCTATGAGGTGCGTCTTGTTTCAGGTTCAGCTGTGCACTGTGCCACAGCCCAACTGCTTTAATCTTGTCAATGAGTGTAGGAATCTGTCAAGACTGACAGACTGAGGATGATGTTCCTGACTGTCCTCTTTTGACTCTTTGAGAGCCAGGACCAAGGACACAGTATCAGGTAGAAAAGTTAATAGGGTAAATTAATAATGCTTCTGCTCTACTCCCCGTGCTTTAAAATCTGTACTTTAACTATGTGATACACTTTCTGGATGGCATTTGAAGGTGAGGCTTTTGGGAGGTAATAAGGATTGGCTAAGGTCATCAGAGTAGGGCTACCATGATAGGACTGATGATTTTATAAGAGACCTAAATTGACACACACTTGCTCTATCTCACCATGTGACATCTGCTATGTCATGACAAAGCAGGAAGGCCCTCATCAGTTGCTGCCATCTTGATACTGGACTTAACAGCCTCCATAACTATGAGCTAAAAAAGCCTCTATTCTTAGACCACCCCATAGTCCAGTGGTTAAGGCAGTCAGATCCCACATAGACAACTGTGTGGCTCAAGTTTCAGTCCTGGTGGCTTAAACACACTGGGCACTTGTGCATAAATGGCCAAAATCCCAAGAGGATGGAGAAAAAAAGAAAGGACTACAATGTTACCATGTCCCATTGGGGGTGCTTTCTTCCTCTCTCTCTGTTTCTGGTGAATCTGTGGTATTCAGTTAAAGCAACAGAAGGCAGACCAAGTCAAGCTCGCTTCAGGTCTTTGAGGACACTGGGCCTCATGTCAAAAAGTCCTCTCCAGAAGACACTTCAGAAATTTCTTACATCTTAGCACTGGGAAGGATTCTCCTTCATTTGAACAAAAGATAAGTTTTTATCTTGCGGATACCATGGCTCATGTACTGAGCACCACTCCCTCAGTGCTGGCCACATGGGTCTGGAGCCAGGGCCAGTGGCAAGTGAACAGAACCCCCCCCCCCCAACCCCAGCTCAGTGTACATTAACATCTGTGACTGCGTCTTATCTTTCCTATTTACGTTTCTCACTTTATCTCTCTGAGTCTCAAATTCTCTATATGTAAAAAAAGATAATAGGCCTATCATGAGACCTTAAAAAGCTGTATATAAACTGCTCTGTATTCTGACACACAAACGTATATACCATAATAAAACATTCATTGAGTGCTAACTATGTGCTCTGGCTCATTCTAAGCACTTGCAAGTCTATTTAATCTTCATACAGCTCTATGAGGTTAGTGCAAGTATCAGACCATTTTATAGATGAGGAAATACAAGTTTGACTAAGATCTCAAATCTGTCGTAGGTAAAACTTGGGTAGGAACGCAGGTCCACTGACTGTTCTTATCCCCTACTATTATGGTAGCAGTTACTTTAAAGCTATTTTTTAAAATAATCTTTCTCATTTATCCTCATTTATTATTCATTTATTTATTTGTTTTCAGAGGCTAGGTATATGCACATCTAAGAGGCTAACTTGGGCCAGCAGATGGCATAGCAATTATGTTGCTAGACTCCCACATTGGCACATGGCCCATCCTGGTTCAAGTCTCAGACTCGGTAGCTTGAAACTCATGTCAGGCACATGTGTGTGCATGCCCAAGATCCCAGGGGGAGAATGGAGAAGAAGGGATTGCGGAGTGGCCATTCTCCCCTTGGGGGCAATTTGTCACTTTCCCTCTCACTGTCCCTGTCTCTCTAAGGCAAACGCACACACCCTGAAACAAAAACCTCTTTTTTTGGGGGGAGGGGGTTTGCCATAGGGAGCGTGTGCTTGCCACAAAGACAGAGAGAAACAGAGAGACGGAAAGCGAGAAATCACCCCCCAGGGGGATGGCCACGCCGCAATCCCTTCTCCTCCATTCTCCTCTCATGATCTTGGGCATGCACGCACATGGGCCCAGTGTGAGTTTAAGCCACCAGGTCTGGGACTTTAACCACAGTCAACTACATGGGCGTCCAGCAATATAGCCATTACATCACCTGCTGGTCCCAACAAAAACTTCTTAAAAAAAAAAAAAAAAAAGCCAACTTGTCTAGAATATCTCAGTTTTATCATCAAAAACCCTATTTTCCAGGGAACATTAGTAATGCAACATAATGTTGTCCACCTTTGCTCCAGGACCATTGCTGGTACATATGCATACCTTTGTGCTAGTTAGAAAAATGGGTACCCATTTATTTTTACCATATTTTTGATCTTGTATTCAATATATTTATGTGAACTTAAATCTTTAAAAAATTACTTTATTGGGACCAGCAGGTAGCATGGTGGTTAAGGCGCTGGACACTCCCACATGGCCGACCATGGTTCAAGTCCCAGACCTGGTGGCGGTTTGCTTTCCCACTTTCCCTCTCTCTCTCTCTCTCTCTGTGTGTGTATGTATCTCCCTCTAGTCAAATTAAATGAATGAATAAATAAAATTAAATAAATAATTATTTTTTTAAATTATTTTATTTAACTTTATTTATTATTATTATTTTTTCCAGTTTGATCAGAGAAAGAGAGAGCGGGAAAGTGAGAAAGCAAGCCACCAGGTTCAGGACTTGAACCATGGTTGGCCATGAGGGAGTCCAGCACCTTTAACTACCATGCCATCTGTCGGCCCCATGTAAACTTAAATCTTTTATAGATCAAGATGGGATAAAGAGAGAAACAAATATAAATACAAACCTTCACATTATATTTAACACTTAGATATAAATATGAACTTCGCATATTTCACAATCTTTGAGTTATGGATAAATATTCATTAATATATTACCTTTATATCCTTGTTCTGTCTCCCTGAGATCAATTTTGGTTATTGGCTTGAAATCAGTGTCCCATAGTCGTATACACCCATCTCGCCCACCAGTGGCAAAACCTTCTTCACAAGCATACATGCTAAATATTCCAGCCTATGAATTAAAATATGTAATACTCAATACTTTTGTCATTCTAAATAGTCATTATTGTTGAATCTTACTGATTAAAAGATACAACAAAGCCAAACAAAATACAATTAAAAATGAAAACTCCTTGTTTTTTGTTGAAATCCTGACCATGCACCAAGTAACCATTTATAACCTTCTTCATCTCAGCTACATTTATTTATTTATTTATTTATTTATTTATTTAATTTGGAGAAGTTTTTGCTATAGGGCATGTGTGCTCGCCAGAAAGACAGAGAGAGAGACAGAGGGACAGAAAGTGAGAAATCACCTCCCAGGGGGGATAGCCATGCTATAATCCCTTCCCCTCCATTCCCCTCTCAGGATCTTGGGCACCTACGCACTTGCACCTGGTGTGAATTTATGCCACCAGGTCCAGGACTCGAACCACGGTCGACTACGTGGGAGTCCAGCAACATAGCCATTACAGCAACTGCTGGTCCCATCTCAGCTACATTTTAAAAATCATAATATCCACCAAAGCAAACTAGTTCAAGTATCCATTTACTATTACTAAACTGATGGCCAGTGGTTAAAAAAAAAATTCAGAAATACTTTAGTTAAAGCAAATATGGCAATTTTAAATTATTTGATGTGACAATTTACTCTTATAAAGATGACTATGGAGTTGTTTAAAGTTGTTGCCCATGATAATAAAATTAAGATATGCAGGCTAGAAATACAAACTATCATAGGTACAGATTTGCCTGAAACGCATTGCAACAAGAAGGCATCACCTGAGTCTAATTAAAAGTGTAAATAGCATTTGTGATAGCTTGTTAAGCATCATTTGAAGGTTTTTTTCACTTTTGAAATAGTTTCATAACTTAAAGATGCTCTTCCACAGAAAAACATTCTATTTGGTTTGTTCAAAAGTGCTGCAATAATATAATGTTGACATAAGATCCACTATAGAGAAAAATTAGGTTACTAAGACAGCTGCTTTTATGAATGAGGACAAATACTGACCTCAATTGTTTCAAGAGCTGTTTCATAATTAGAGAAGCCAAGAAAACTCATCTTCAACATAAAAGACAATGAATCACCTTTTATTCATATTAAGAAAACTACGTTATCAATTTGGAGGCAGTAAGCTAAAAGCCTGTCAAACTTCCAATAATATTTTACCGACTTCTACTCATTACAAGCTTTCCTTTTCACATCATCTTTCCCTTCTTCTGGACATGTCCATTTTATCATCTGTAGACATAACAATCATGTCCATATAAGTCAACAGAGAACTGAAGAGGAAGAAGTCAAGCTTGCCTTTGTTCTCACAGAGCAATCCATCCCAAGAGAGAAGGTTATCAATGTTTTCTGATGGAATTTGAAGAGCCTGTGATACTGATCCGTGGAGGTGACATTCTGCACCTCAATATTCAGAGTGAAGAAAATCTACTTACCTATCAACCGAAAAGCAATAGTTGCCCACACATTTCCCGTTCAAAGTTTGGGCCACTGACCCAGTAGCAGTGTCTCAATTCCGGACCTACTGGAATTGAGTAATCGGCACATGAAAGTTTGAAACTTGTTGGTCTCTAAGAGGATGCCGACGATGAAAGAGTTCTAGCCTTCTGTCAAACTATTATTAGTAACACTGATCAGCCAAATAGCAATTAAGATGAAGACTGATCTAGTTAGTATGCTTTTGAAATGTATATATTTTCAGGTGAACAAACGGAATTTGAGAAATCTTCATGTTTTGGGAATAGTTCAGCAGAGTCCTCTGATTCCAATGCAACTGGGGAAAAAAGACAGTTATTTAATGAGTCATCCCCAAATTTCCATGTGGTGACACTTACACTATGTGCTCCTTGAATGGTGCGGACTAAATTGAGCCCTTTCCAGACATAGATGTCACCATTTAAAGCACCAGAGTAGGTGATGTCTTCTTTGGCACATGCAAGGCAAAGGATGGTCTGAAGATCCCCCGTTTTGCCAAATATTCCTCTTTTTGCAGTCAGGGCATTTCCACATAGTGTCCAAAACTAGAAAGTCAACAATAAAATAGATGCAAAAATAGTCCCCCATTATTTTTATGTTTCGGTACATTTTACGTAATTGCTACATCACAATGAGACACAAATAAGTTAACTTGTTTTGTTACCAGGGCAGAGAAATCAGGAAACATTTAGCCAAATACTAGAAGCAAGAGAAAAACCCATAACAGTATTTTTTAAACTTCCAAAGTTCCAACGATTCCTAACTTTGCCATTGTTTAATAGTAACTTAAAAACGCATCAACACTGTCAGTTACAATAAAGTAGCTAAATCATGTTTTCGGTTGGTTGTTAAATTATAAAGCTAGTATAGGCTCACTGTAGAGAGAGGTTTAGAAATACAGGTTAATCTAAAAAGGGAAACTGAAATCATCTACAGCTTCCTGTTAGCATATTGGTATGTCATCTAGGCATTTTTAATGTATATATGCATTTGGATGTAATTTCTAACTAAAAAATGCTATATTGTAAAAATGCTACTCAGAAAAGCTTCTAAATATGAATTATGTGCCTGTATAGCCAAAAAACTGACTAGGCTTTTCAGTTTTAGTTGCACAGTTCTTCACGTGGGAAGATGGTGAGCACAGAGCCTGGGCTATTTTATAGACAGCAGCAGGGGCACTTCCAAGGTCATATAGAAATAAAATGTTTTGATTTAACATAGTTTTCAGTGTATGAATGGTATAACCTCCGTGCTACTAAAGGCTCTTTTTCGTATGGTAAGTTATTTGATTCTCATAATACCCTTGATAACAGGATAAGGCAGGTACTGTCATTATCTCCACCTGGAAGCAAGAGAAAGTAGGTGTAAGTGGCTCCGTAGCGGGAAGGGTTCAATGGGAGTTCTACCTAAGAAAATATTGAAAGCTTGATCTTTGCCTTGTAAACTTTACATCTAATGAAGAAGGTACACATGAAATAATGAGAGATTATTTTATGGCAGGTCTGAATACAGACCTTACACAATGGCAAGGAAATACCAAGACACAGAATGAAGTTCAATTAAATGGAATAAGCAAAGATTTGGAATGGCAGGGGAAGAATTCAGGACAGCAGTTTAGACAAATCCGCATGGCAGAATTTTGCAGAGAAGGGGAATCAATGACAACCCTAACATTTTACGCCCTCAGGTGAGGAAAAATGGTGGTTCTTTATCGGCAGAAGCAGTTCTGGGGTGGTTGCATCACCTGGATGGCTGAGACTCGGGCAGTTGGGGGGGGAGGGCTGTTCTACAGGGCTGCCTTAGCAAGGATGCCGGACAGATACTCAATGTTTCAAAGCAAGACAGTATTTTCTTCACATGAGACAGGAAAATTTCAATTCTGCCAATTACTTTTTTGGGGTATTATTTTAATGAAACAGCAGTAAAGTCTACCAAAAAAAAGTATCAAAAGAATAAAAAGATCCAGGAAAAGTTGGTTATGTGTAAGCTTTGGAAAACATCTAAATTTTAACTCTAAGCCTGAACAGACCATGAGACATAAATGATTACTGGTTGTACAAACATGCCAAAGCACTTGTTCAGGTGGTGCTGAAGGCAGACTTTCCCTTTCTCATTATGTCTTCTCATGCATGAAGACTAAAAGGAGAATAATTATTTTGTCCTTTGACTTGGGATGTATACCTCTGGCCTGTTTATTTACATATTTCTAGATGGAGAGCCACAAAAAGTAGAGACCATTACCCTCAGACAGTATTAATACAAAGGCTTTCTGACAGATGGTATAATCCCGCATGAAACATTCCCAATAATCAAATGATTCTCTAAAAAACATATGTAGATGTGATGCCAGGATGGGCATAAGGTTTTTTTGCAGACAATGGCAGACACCTGAAATATTAAATATCTTGGAAACCATTTCCTATTTGGAAAACAGTAGCAGTTTAGGGTAGCAATGCAGCATTAAAATCCACATCAAATAAGAGGCATGGTTTTTCTTTTCCAATCTCTGTTCACAGGTTGTAATGCAAATTTTGTTAGAACTGGCAGGTACAGGGAGTTCATCTGGCCCTAGGTAACCCCCAGCTCCCTTCTGTCTGTGACTAGAGATGGAGGAGGCTCAGTGCAGCCACAAACCTGGTAGGCTCGTTTGCTCTAAAACCAATGAAGCAGGAGATGCTCAACTGTTCCTGTTTTTCGAGCATTCATTTCAGATCATTGTAATTTGCGTGTCTGCCAAACACTAGGGATATACAAAACCAGAGGATTTTACCTAGCTACAAAAATTTCACATAAAATTATTTTCTTGGAATATGAAATTTTGTACTCAACTTATGACTCATTCGATGTTAAAGCAAGTTTTAGAAGAAAAAGAAGTGGAGGAACCCTGGAATTAGATATAAAAAATATAGATAGTAAAAATAATCTGTTGAAGCATGCTTAAATTTGTTGTGGATTTATTTCTAAATTAAATTAATAAGGGATGATTGGGTAGACATTACGTTTGTAGATTTTCCTACTTGAGGTAAGATGCTAATTTTAGAAAAAAAAAAGTCTAGGTCTACTAAAACAATTAACAAATTTAACAGGACAAGCAGCTCTCCCAGTGTTTTCACATAAAGTTCCAGGACTTTTATTTATCACTGCTTTTAGAACTAACTAATTAAATTAGCGTTAACTAAGGATGGAAAGAAACAGAGGAACCTGGAGAATTCTATCAATTAAGCAGCTAGTCTAGTTAGAACCCAATAAATGTTATTTTTTGGCAAGACAGATCATTAGAGAGAATTTCTCAGTGGAAAGAACGCCACAGAGGGAGCCAGAGGCTGAGTTTGAAACATACCTCTCACCATTTCGAAAGCCTAGGAAATGGGGAAAGAAATTAACATTCCCACTCCCCTGCTGGTTCCATACACTGTTTAATGTAACTCGATAAATTCAGGAGGTAGTGATCACCATATATTTTCTTGGAGAGGAGGAAATTCAGCTTCAATGAGATTAAATACAGGGTGGCAGAATCAGGATTCAAAGTCAAATATGCCCCTAGGCCTCAGTTTCCTCTTTGTGGAATGTGAAGATTGAATGCTGGCTCCCAGGTTAGGGTTCCAGGCTTCCAGAAAGCCCCACAGTCTAACAGAAATGAGGCTAATTATTAGCTCCTGTCTCCTTACTTGTGACTGAAAGAAATCAGTGCTTCGCCATTTCCCCGACCTGAGAGCAGTTACACATTTTCCTATATATTCCTCTACTTACTTTATAGGTTTTTTTTTTTTTTTTTTTTTTTTTTTTTTTTTTTTTTTTTTTTTTTTTTTTTTTTATTGTCAGAAGGCACATGCAGAGACTCATGGATGCTCTAGTTTAAGAAGGTAATCCTTACACTCTTTCATTTTTGCATTTTATTAAAGCATATTATTTACAGACCTATAGGCAGATGATCTTGGGCCAGATCCCAAAGGCTCAGGAGAAATTTTTGCTAGTTCACGGTAAAACATACTGATAGTGTTCATTTTGCTACCCGGGTAGCAAAATAGAAAGAAGCAAATGTGAACCTAGCCAGAGGTAGGGTCGTGTTGTGTAGTCTCTTCGAGGAAACCAGGGGCATTTAAAAACCAATGCTCAGATAGGTGTACTGTGTCTCCCTGTGTTCCATGTTGAACACAACGTGGCATCCTTCTAAGAGAACATACCAACATGTCAAAACAGCTTTGACAAGCAGCCTGTATAAATATTCATTATAATGTAAGAACTTCATTCATAGCACTAAAAGCAGAACTTCTGTAAAACGTGCAACCCTAGAAGTCTTCAGTTTAGTATTTAATTAGCATAAAGCATCCTTTCCAGCTGCCTCCTAAGCACTTCACTTCCTTGTTACTACTTTGCATTTCTGAAAGCACACCCATCAGCGGATGTTAGCTTACTCTAGTACCCAACAGGTAAGAGGGTGCTAAATTTAAGGTGAAAAAATGTACAGTCAAGCAGTCTCGCAACACCAATTTATCTGTATAAACACCTAAAATTCTTTTCTTGAAAGGTGCCAAAAAAAATTTTAAAAAGAGCTACTTTACCTTTATATGTTTTACTCCGCAGCTAACCACTCTGTTTGGCTGGTATGGATCCCAGGATATATCAAAAATCTGTCCAAAAAAATGAAAAGTTCCTAGGTTGATCATTTTACAGGTTTTTGCCTTCTTCCAGTGCAACTGCCGATACTCCTCTGCTACACTTAGATGCACGCCGCCGCACAGAATGAACACGGAGGACTTGGCTCTGGAAACGCGCCAGGAGCTGCTCACACACTCTATCGCCTCCTGTCTACTTATCTGGGGCCTGCAGAGAGAGGTCATTAACCACAATCCAGGGCAAACTGTTGTCATGTTTAATTCTGTCCATCTGGGATAAACAAATTTTGTTGATTTAAGATTCCTTTTTGAATGGAGCCAGCAGATGGTGTAGCAGTTAGGTGGCTGCACCATTGTTCACCATGGCTGACCATAGTTCGAGTCCTGGCCCTGGTGGCTTCAAAATCAAGCCAGGCACGTGTGCATGAATGCCCAAGATTACAGGAGGAGAACGGAGGAGAAGGACTGCGGCCTGGCCCTCTCCCCTGGAGGATCATTTCTCACTTTCCCTCTCACTATCTCTGTCTCTCTTTCTCTCTCTCTCCAGCAACAGCATATACCCTAAGGCAAAAATCTCTTAAAATGAAAAAAAAAGATTTCTTTGAACAAATTTTCTATAGCTCTCCACAGCGCTAACAAAACACTTTGGAAAAAGCTTTTCAATAAAAAAAAATTTTTTTTTAATTATAAAATGCTCCATTTTAACTAGAAAAGTTTTTGATATTTATTTATTCATTTTAGGTTTTTATCATAGGGCATGCATACTCACTAGAGAGAGGCAGACAAAGGGAAAGTAAGAAATCGCCCCCCAAGGGGGATGGCCATACCACAGTCCCTTCTCCTCCATTCTCCTCTCTGGATGGGCATGCATGCACATGTGCCCAGGATAATTTCGAAGTCACCATGTCCGGGACTTGAACCTTGGAGTTGGCCATGTAGAATCCAGTGCCTTAACCACCACGTCACCTACTAGTTCCTAAATAATTTTAATAATGTTAAATTAAACAATTCAATGTGACTGATAGTCTCTAGTAATCATAGAACACAAGCAGAAGCTCTAGTTGACACTAACTTAGCCCACCTAAAATAGGCATCATTGTAATCTGATCCACAATTTATATTTTCAGTTCTCTAGGACACTGAAAACATATCTGCTGACACTATTTGTTAGTCTTCAAGAAGAGCTACTAGTTTGTTGGTAGTTCTATTTTTATTTTGGAGACAGAAAAGAGAAGACTGTCAACCATGAGAGTAAAATTTCTACAGCAATAGTTTAAAATGAGGTTTCCAGGGTCCTTACAAAACATTCATTTATTGGGTCTGGAATTGAGTCCAGACACTGCTAATTTTTTTTTTTTGGAGATGTTTTCGCTATAGGGCGCGTGTGCTCGCCAGACAGACAGAGAGAGACAGAGAGACAGAAAGCGAGAAATCACCCCCCAGAGGGGATGGCCACACTGCAATCCCTTCTCCTCCATTCTCCTCTCGGGATCTTGGGCATGCACGCACACGCGCCTGGCGTGAGTTTTAAGCCACCGGGTCCGGGACTTGAACCGCGGTCGACTACGTGGGAGTCCAGCGACATAGCCATTACGCCAACTGCTGGTTCCCCAGACACTGATAATTTGAAATGGACTCCAGGAGATTCTGATGTAGATAGGCCAAGGACCACATTCTGTGAAGTGCTCACAAAAGAAGGAAATACCAATTGTCAGGGCCAAAGTCCAGTCCAGAGAAAGAACAGAGACCACTAATTTCTCATCACCTGGAAAGAAGCAGTTATGAACTCCAGTAGAGCACTTGGTTGAAGAATCCATTTTAGTTATTTGAACTCAGGCAAATGTTAGCATCTCATACCTTGGCCTCATCTTCTCTAAAACAGGTAACACTATCTCAGATTTGTTTAAAGGTCAATTAAGATGGCGTACGTGAGGGCCAGTCATAGTAGCATACTCTGACACTGCTCCTCAACAGGCTGAGGTCACATGGGAGATCCGGGTTCAAATCCCAGCCCACCCGAAAAGCCAGGTGTGGTAGGGCTTGCCTATAGTCCCAGCAAGTTGAGAGGTTGAGGCAGGAGGATAGTAAGCCTGGGGCCAGTGAGGGCAAGATAGCAAAACCTTGTCTGAAAGCTGAGTGTGGCAGCATGTACCTATGATTCCAGCCACTCAGGATGCTGAGGCAGGAGGATCACAACAGAGCAAGATGAAAAATAATCTCAAAGTTTATCATAAGAAGCCAATAACTGATATTGGCACCAAGGCATCAGTAATAAAGAATAAAACTGTATGTGATACACATTATAGGGTCAAGGGAAAAGCATTTTAAAGTATTTTATTAAAACATCATAAGCTCTTAAAATTAGACTTCATGGGACCAGCAAATGGCATAATGGTTATGTCGCGGGACTCCCACAGGGTCAACTGTGGTTCGAGTCCTAGATCCAGCAGTTTGAAACTCACACTAGGCATGTGTGCATACATGCCCAAAATCCCAAGAGGAGAGTGGAGGACAAGGGATTTTGGCATGGCCATCCCAGGGTGACTTCTTGCTTTCTGTCTCTCTTTCTCTCTCTGTCTCTCAGGTGAACACATGTGCCCTATAGCAAAATTTTCTCTAAAAAGTTAAAATTAAGATTAAAAATAAAGTTGCAGACTTCTCACTAGAGTAACATTGCAATTTTACCATCTATCCCTAACTAGAAAGTAAAACAAAGGGCACAGTCATTGAAATCAGATGACATTCAGTAGCGTCCAAAGAAAAGCTTTAGACAAATTAAACAGAGTTTAATTGGGTAAAGAACTACTTAGAAATCAGGAGTCCTCCAGTTCTGTGTCATGGGCAGTATTTATAGATAGAAAAATGAAATGAACTATTGAAATATCTTGATTGGGGGACCAGCAGTTAGCGTAATGGCTATGGCGCTGGACTCCCACGTAGTTGACCGCGGTTCGCGACCCGGACCCAGTGACTTAAACTCACACCAGGTGCGTATGCGTGTGTGCCCAAGATCCCAAGAGGAGAATGGAGGAGAAGGGATTGCAGTGTGGCCATCCCCTCTGGGGGGTGATTTCTCACTTTCTGTCTCTCTGTCTCTCTCTGTCTGGCGAGCGCACGCGCCCTATAGCAAAAACCTCTCCAAAAAAAAAAAAAAGAAATATCTTGATTGGTTACAGCCTTAATATTTGCTTATTTGGGTATTTTTTGTTTTGTTTTGTTCTAAGAGAGATTTTTTTTACTATAGGGCACATGTGCTCACTGGAGAGACAGAGAGACAGAAAGTGAGAAATCACCCAATCACCCTTTGGGGGAATGGCCACGCCACAATCCCTTCTGTCAGGATCGTGGGCATGCATGCACATGCGCCTGGTATGAGTTTTAGGCTGCTGGGCCTGGGACTTGAACCGTTGTTGACTATGTGGGAGTTTAGTGACGTAACCATTATGCCATCTTCTGGTCCCTGCCTTATTTATGGATATAATCAATTGGCAGCCTGTGATTTGCTGAGACTCAGTTATTTGTTACCAAAGTATACTTCTAAATAAAGCTTTTGGTTGTTCACTTACAAAGCTAGGCTGCAGTTCTTTACAGGGACTCAAAGTATGGAGAAAGCCTCTAACCAAATTTAACTTAATTTAGCAGTAGGAACTAAAACAAGAACATCATTTATGTTCAAATCTAGGTTGTACATAGGCTTTTTATTTTTAATAAGGAGATTTTACTGGCTCAAAGTGTTCATAACTTTAGTGTTCACCAGAAAGACAGAGAGACAGAAAGCGAGAAATCACTCCCCAGGAATGATGACCACGCAGCAATCCCTTCTCCCTCAGTCTCCTCTTGGGATCTTGGGCACATATGCACACGCGCTTGGCATGAGTTTAAGCCACCGGGTCCAGGACTGGAACCACAGTCAACTACATGGAAGTCCAACGACATAGCCATTACTCCATCTGCTGGTCCCTAAGTTTTCTACTTTTTTTAAGGTAATAGTTTCAAACTTCTGACACACACACAATATACTAATTCAGGCCAGACTGCATAAATGAAATGTAAAATCTCCCTAGGAGGACTCTCTGTGCAGCCAGGGCTGGGGGCCACTAGGCCAGATAGGCCTCTTCCAGCATCTCAGTGCTACATCTGCTCATCCCTGGGCTTTCTGAAGACTTAATCCTAGAGAGAATTTCTAACAACTGTGGGTCTTATTTCAACTGCAAATCTCCATAGGTGAGTGTACCATTCATATAAAAAAAAAAAATTTACAGCTCACACTAAGCAAGAGACAGTTAATTTAATTAGGGCCTTATTCTACAGACAGAAACATTATACAAAAATATAGAACAATCAGAAATTCAAGGCGAGATAGTCATGCAAATTCACTTTTCTTTTAAACTAGAAAAATCAAGACAATAAAAGTTATTTTAATTATGCAAGACAATGGAGAAATAGATTTTGGAGCAGTTATATGTATATGCTTGCTTCATTCTCTATTTTGTCAGCTATGACCACGTGCATGATCGTTTCTGATCGCACTGATTTCAATATGAATGATAAAGCAGGCCACAATTTACATTCGACATTCTCCAATATAACAGAGAATCACACAGTAGTCATTATAGTCATTTGAAGTCAAAATGCATACCCTTGTAATCATATTTTGTGAATATTTTCTAACTATGCCAGTGTCTAAATGAATACATCTAAACTATACACATAATTTCGAATTCAGTTCTATTTTAGTTTTATGAAGAAGCCAAATGCCAGCATCAAAAACTGCCTTGCCTATAAAAAGCAGTAGCAATTCAAATAAAGAATCGGATCTCCAGAAGCAATCATGCTAGCAATTAGTTACTAGTTGTGAGTTAGTCATAGTAGTAGTATGTTTATAAATTGACCATGTGTGGGGAACCTACAAGTGGCAAATTTACTTTTATTTATTTATTTATTTAAATTTATGTTTTTAGAGGTTTTTGCCTTAGGGCACGTGTACTCACCAGGGAGAGACAGACAGAAAGACAGAGAGACAAAGAAAGACAGTGAGAAGGAAAGTAAGAATTCATCCCCCAGGGGGATAGCCACGCTGCAATCCCTTCTCCTCCATTCTTCTCCGGGATCTTGGGCAAGCATGTACACATGCCCGGCATGTTTTTCAAGCTGCCGGGTCCAGGACTCAAACTGCAGTCGGCCAAGTGGGAGTCCAGCAACTCCACTGGTTACATCACCCTTGGAGGGTGATTTCTCAATTTCTGTCTCTCTGTCTCTGTCCAGCGAGTGCACGCACCCTATAGCAAAAATCCCTCAGAAAGAGAAAGGAAGAAAGAAGAAAGAGAGAAAGAAAGAAAAAAAGAAAGAAAGAAAGAAAGAAAGAAAGAAAGAAAGAAAGAAAGAAAGAGAGAAAGAAAGAGAGAAAGAAAGAGAGAAAGAAAGAAAGAAAGAAAGAAAGAAAGAAAGAAAGAAAGAGAAAGAAAGAAAGAAAGAAAGAAAGAAAGAAAGAAAGAAAGAAAGAAAGAAAGAAAAAGATAGATGACAGATAGATAGATAGATAGATAGATAGATAGATAGATAGATAGATAGATAGAAATAAAGTCTGAGAAGTGATACTACCCATTCTCCCACAGTTCTGAAATCTGCTTAGCTTGATCCAATGAGGTCTTACCCGGTCAGAATGGCCGGTAGCAGAAGCCAGGAGTTTCCCCTTCCTCCAGTCCCAGATGCAGACTGTGTTTTTGGCATCCAATCCCACAGAGGCTAAACGCTAGGAATAGGAATAGTAACTTAGTATCAGAAAGCAATGGGAAGATTTCCCATTCATCATCATTTATTTCAACAAAGATTGACTGCTTATCCATCATGAGGTAGGCATTGAATTTTTCATGGACAAGTTAATTTCTTCAAATCCATCTTAAATTCAAAACTAGGCATATCACAATAGATGACTTATTAGTACACATGGAAACTTCAAAAAGTTCATGGAAAAACTGGAAGTACAAGTTTATTCTGGTGTAAAAACTTTGAAATCCATACTTTTTTTTCATAATATGTTTTTTCTTTCTTTTTTTCATAGTTGTAACACCATATGACTTATTTAATTTTAGTGTCAATTAAAGAGAAAACAGGATTCAAGTGATTACAGTTCATCTATGCCACCTCCCAAGAACAAATATTTGATTGAATGTGAGACCTGCCTACACTAAAAATCTGCTTCAAAGTCCTCCATTACTCCACAGAAGTAGTCTGTCTTAGCTGTTTACTGATTTATCCTCCTACACTTTCTGTTTTTTCAACTAATTATTTACATTTAATCATATTTTTACAGTGTACAACATTTCTTTTTACAGCACAAATACTATGCATGTCAGTCAAGCCAAAGATATTGCTCTATAACTTATCAGCAAATAACTTCTCTTTTTTTTGTCAATTAAGCGTACTTTTACTTGCTTTTTCTTTCCTCTTTCCCTTTCTTCCTTTCATACTAAACTTTTCCCCACATTTTACTGAACCACAAAATACCTTAAACTAAAAATATGGACAAAGCTAGAATCTAGTTACAAGTGCACTGTAATTTTCTTCTGAAACTTTTGAAATTAATTAATTAATTAATTAACATTTATTCCCTGAGCATCGTCACAGCATACAAAATGTGATTTCCCATCCAGAATATACTGTATAGTGGCTTAATCATAATTAAGCCAATAATTAAGTCAATTAAGTCAATAATTTCCCATTTTTAGTTTCATATGTATATATATATATGTGTGTGTGTGTGTGTGTATGTGTGTGTGTATATATTTTTTTACCCCTATTTATTTCTCGCCCTCTGCCATTTCCCACCCTCCTCCCACACTATCTCAAGTGTCTACAGTTGTTTTCCATTCCTTCCTCCCCACACACATTTTATTGATTCACAAAATTTCTTAAATAATCTTAACTATTTTTCAATAGCAAGTTCAGCTGGTATATACATATCTGACTTTAGGCGTGAAACTCTGAGTAGAATTAATATATTATAAGGTAGCACCTAGTTGATGCTTACTATGGTCATTAAATAGGTATTTTTGAATTTCAAGAAAAGCAGTTTTAGCTTTGATAAATCAAAGAAATACTAAGGAACTTTGCTTAAAACTTAAAGCCAGAAAACAGGTTAGGATTCTGTTCAAATAGTAGGTACATGAACATAACGGCACCTCAAGACAGGACAAAAATCCTTAAAACTGGAAAACAAAGCCTATAAGAAAATCAGCAATGTAAAATGCTTTTTCTATGAACTTAAAAAAACACCCTTAGATGCTGACAGTTCAATAACTTAAAAACTATAGCTCATTTGTTCTTTGAAACACAAATATATGCAAACTTTCATGAAGTCTCTGATAAATCATAGAAACAAAACTTAAAAACAGGGCTTAAAATCTATACATATGTATGTATATGTGTATGTGTGTGTGTGTGTGTGTGTATAAAATTAATTTATTTAACTTTCTTTATTTTTAATTTGACCAGAGAAGGACAGAGAGAGAGACAGAGACAGAGAAAGTGAGAAAGCGAGTCACCAGGTCTAGGACTTGAACCATGGTCGGCCATATGGGAGTCCAGTGCCCTTAACCACCACACCACCTGCTGGCCCCAATATATATATGTTTTTAATTTGCCAGAGGGCATGTGCACTTGATAGAGAGAGATAAAGGGAATGAGAAAGTACCCCTCATGGGGGCGGGGGGGTGGTCACACCACAACCATTCTCTTCCCTTTCTGTTTTCAAGGTTTTGGGCACACACATGCACCCAACATGTTTTTCAAGTCACCAGGGCTGCTTATCGGTCGTGTGTGATTCAGCCTCCTCAACCACCATGCCACTGGTTGGGCCTAAAATTTAATCTTAATGTGCACCTTAAGAAAGCCTAGGATTCTAAAGTCTGGAAGCTTCATACTGCTAAAATTAAAGGGTTTGACAAAGAGAAGAAATAAAATAAATAAACTTTACATTCATTCTTAATTTTCTATAATTTCACAAATATTTTAAGTGACAAAAGAAGAATATATCATTTTATTAAATGTAATCTGGCACATCATCTCATAGTCTAAATTATTTGGGGTCAGATCAGAATTTGGCCTCGAAAGGAAAAAATATATAATTATATGCAAAATCGAAAGTATCAAAAACAGGTATTAGGAATTCCAAAATCAGCTTCTTGCAGGGTATCACTTATAAAAAGACAGCACTATATAATAGAGGTCTGGATTGGGAGTGAGTAGTTTTGGCTTCTCTTATGACTGTTAGAAGCCATATATAGGATCTTGGAAAAGTAATTAACCTTCTTAAGTCTCAGTTTTCTCATTTGTAAAATGGGTATAAACATGTTTGTTCTTTCCATCTTGTAGTTTTTTTGTTTTTTGTTTGTTTGTTTGTTTGTTTTTTGGAGAGGCTTTTTGCTGTAGGGCATGTGTGCTTGCCAGAAAGAGAGAAAGAGAGACAGAGAGACAGAAAGCAAGAAATCACCCCCGAGGGAGGATTGCCACACCGCAATCCCTTCTCCTCCATTCTCCTCTCGGGATCCTGGGCACACACGCATACGTGCCCGGTGTGAGTTTAAGCCACTGGGTCCAAGACTCAAACTGCGGGCGATTACGTGGAAGTCCAGCAACACAGCCATTATGCTAACTGCTGATTGAGTATCTGAGGTTATGTCTTCACTGAGGATGTCTCTATGTGGGTGGATGTGCACACACATGACATTTATATGTGTGTGGAGTGACAGCTACATATAGTTAAATGTATATATATGTTGTTATGCAGGGATTGTTCAGGTTTTTTCACTAAAGGTGGCTTCTATTAACAATATTTAGCATCAAAAAATATAGTTGGACGGGACAGCCAGCCCTATAGCACAGTGGTTAAGTCCTGTGTGTAAGGAGCCAGAGCCCATGTGGATGACCATGGTTTTAATCTCAGTCCCTGCAGCTTGAAAAATGCACAAAACATGCATATGTGCATGCCCCAAATCCTGATGGAATGGAGAAATAGAGAAGGATCGAGGCAGGATCGCACCCCATTGGGTGCGCTCACGTGTGTGCTTTCTCTCTCTCTTGCACACATGTCCTCCGACAAAAACAAACAAGAACAACCAAACACAGATATTTGGAGGTTTTAAAATGTGACCTTAAGAAAGGAGGGGTCTTTTTATTATTTTTTTTTTAAATTGAGAATTCTAGCAATAAAAAGGATTACAAGACACGGTTGTAGTTTTAGCCATATCAGAAAAGTCAAATAGGTAAATTCCATTCAGCTTATTCTTAAGGGTTTTTTTAATTTTTATTTTATTTCATTTATTATTATTACTTTTAATTTGACCAGAGGGAAAAAGAGAGAGAGGGAAAGTGAGAAAGCAAGCTGCCAGGTCTGAGACTCAAACTGTGGTGGGCCATGTGGGAGAACAGTATCTTAACTACCATGACACCTGCCAGCTCCTCTCTCTTTTTTTTTTAATAGGAAAAACAATGAAAAAACACTTATCATAAACATGGGCACAAAAGTAAACCCCACATTTCTTAATTAAGAAAAAGTCAAAAAGAAATCAGTTTTATTCATCTGTAGTGACAGGCCCCATAGCTACCTGAAAAGCCAATTTACTTCCTTTAGTTGATTGTGAGATGATGGGCCATTTGTCATTTTCCAAATATCATTCAATTCCAGCCAACTCTGTCTAGGGAATAGGCAGATCTGAAGCAATAGGCATCAACAAGCCATGAAAGCCATCATATCAAAAAAAAAAAGTTATTTTTCTCAACTCACAATTTCCATGCAGTTCACTTCTACTCTCTCCCTTCAAAATGGGACCTACAGGGCCAGCGGATGGCCTGGTGATTGGAGTATTGGACTCCCACATGGCTAACTGCAGTTCAAGCCCTGGACATGGCAGCTTTCTTTCTCATTTTCTCTCTCTCTCTCTCTCTCTCTCTCTCTCTCTCTCTCTCTCCCTCTCTTGAGTCACATGTATCCTGTACCAAGTTATAAAACAATAGTAGTGATAAATAAAAATTAAATGGATAATTAATTTTTTTAAATGGGATCTACAAGAGAAGAGCTAGGATTTTAACACAAAATAACATGGACAAAGAACTAAAAGTTAAAGCTGGAATTTCTTCTGCTGCCTAACATTTTCTAGGGACACTTCAGGACACCTTTTATAAAGAATGCTTGAATGACAATATGAGATTATATACAGTTACACTGGGAAACACATATGCATCTGATACACTCATCAACTTAATAAAGAAGTCAGAATAACCACAAGCCTGAATAAATATCACTACCAGTGATTTCTCTTTATATGATGGACGGTAGGCATTTATCTAACCTGGTTAAGATTACAGAGTAATCAAATCAAAAACACTTACACCAGGTATCTACATACATAGTGAATCAATGAATAGTTCTAGAAAGGAAAGTGAACAGTTGATCAATATCCTCTTAAAAATAAGTGAAAAAGATAAATGCAAGTCAATATTAAAAACAAAAAGTTGGGGGCTGGCCGGTGGTGTGGTGGTTAGGGTACCGGACCTAACATGGCCAACACGCCAGTCAAGTATGGGACCTGGCAGCTTGAAAATCACACCAAGCACATGTGCCCAAAATCCCGAGAGGAGACTGGAGGAGGAGGGACTGCAACATGACGATCCCCCTTAGGGGTCTCTTTGTCTTCTCTCTGTCCTCTCTCCTTTTCCCTCTCCCTCCTCTCCTCTGCCTCTCCCTCTCCCTCTCTGGGGAGCACATAAGCCCTACAGCAAAAGTTTTAAGAAAAATAAAGTGACTCCAGCTCAGCCATGCAGTCACTTAGCCCATCCTAAAAGCCAGGCACAATATTGCACAGGTGTGGTCCTACGGAAGCTGAGACAGGGAATTG
The DNA here is from genome assembly GCA_026018925.1 of Tupaia tana. Taxonomy (NCBI): domain Eukaryota; kingdom Metazoa; phylum Chordata; class Mammalia; order Scandentia; family Tupaiidae; genus Tupaia; species Tupaia tana. The sequence goes on from JAKSZU010000003.1 coordinate 179,912,976, forward strand.
TGACATAGCAAGGCCCTGTGTATTTACCAAAAAAAAGGGACTCAAACCAGGTCAACTCTCACATTTAATCAACCCATTGACTCTTCTGAAAACTCTCAGTTCAATCAGTCCTCAATGAGTGATTTCAAAGATCTTTCCATGGCACTGACTTACAAAATTAACTCCAAAAGTTGCCCGAAATTGGATTGAAGAATTTAACTGGCAGAATGGGAAAGGTGAGAGAGACAGAAGCGGAGTGGTACAGGAACGTGGAGAAGGCTGGGGAAGAAAAGGCTCAGCCTGACCGAAGAGGTGAATGTAGTGGGAGCTGCGAGTGTCCCTCTATGTGCCCAAGCCCTCTTCTAGAGCATGTTAACGTATTTACATTTTCTGCCAAGTGTTGTTGTAGGTCAAAGGAAGGAGGGAAAACGTGGTTGGGGGTATTGGGAAGGCTTCATGAAGATCTTTGCAGTGTCTTCAAAGAATGAGTCAATTCAAGGGCTAGAGGGCGAGCAGGGCATGTCAGGTGAGGACAGCATGAGAAAGGGCAGGAGGTGCAGAAGTGCAAGGCCTGATAGAGGAAATCGCTAACTTGTCCAGTTCAATTACAAGGGGACAGTAGAAAAAAGACTAAAAAAGTCGGTTAGCCACCCATCTGCAAAGCATGCACTTCACTCCAGGGGTACCCAGGCATTTGTTCAGTCTAAACAGTGCTTTGGCACTTTTTTCAGTTGGTGAAATGCATAAGCAAGAATCAGCTGTGGGGAGATTAGTGAAGACATTACTTAAATCGAGTCAGACATGATATTGACTTGGAACTTAAAGGATGGTGGCAGAGAGAATGAAAGAGAAGGGATGAATGTTAAAATTTTCATAAAGAAACATAAATACAAGGAATCCATGACTGCTTGAACCGGAAAAAGGTAGGGAGAAGGAGCTGGAAGGGAGGTAAAAAGCCAAAGAGAGTCCTCTCAGTGATTAGGAAGTGATGTTACCTTCTAAATGCAATAGGGTAGCATAATGCTCAAGGTCTGTAAAAAAAGGCTTGGTCCAGCCCTTTTCCAAACAGGAAGCTAACAATGGATAACAAAGTGGAATTGCTGAGCCATGGTAGTGCATAAGATCTTGACTTCTTTTCTTTTTCTTTATTTTTTAAAGTTTATTTATTTATTTATTGAGACAGAGAGAGAAGGAGAGAAAGAAAGGAACTTCCAATGGGGTATTGTCATGCCACGATCCCTCCCGACCTCAAGCCTTCCAAGACAACCAGCCAAGAACTGGGGCACACCCAGTGTGTCCAGGTCAATCCAGTGCTTCTCACATGGCTCCAGTATTGGGCAGCAGTGCCCTAACAGCTGTACCACCGTGGCAGGGCCCGTGGCTCCTTTTATGAAGGCTTTATAACCTGGTGGAGAGATGGGGGGACCCAAACTGGAACTTATCCAGAGCTGGGTGCTAGTACTACAAACTTGAAAAAAGGGTCAAATAGGCAAGAACTTCTAGAAGGCTGCCAAGGGGAGGGAGCAAGGGGTGATGAATTTTCTGAGACCATCAGCTATTTGCATTACGATTTTAGGTGAATTGTGAGAAGTCACTGAAGAAAACTGAAACAGAATAAGATACACACCTGTCCATCTGAGTCAAAAGCCAGGCAGGCAACTCCGTGTGTGTGGACATCTTTAAGAATTGACACAGTCTGGACATTATAGGAATCCCAGATGCATATGTATGGTTCCTTCCCAACTTGGCCAGTTGCAACGAGAGTTTTGTCTGGGTGTAAGGCAAGGCTGAAAGAGAAAAAGGCCACTCTTTACATCTTCCAACTGAACAAAAACATCGATCAGCTTTTATCCAACATTGTTCCTCATTTTAATCATCTGACAAGATGATCTCAAGAGAAACAGTCCAAACTATCCCCAGAGCAACTAATTACCTGGTTGGTCTAAATTGAAATAACTTTGGCCAAGAGACTTAGCACAGTTTGACAATAATTTCATTTGGTCTTAACCACTGGTTACCTTGAAAATGAGACACTATTAATGATTATAATTCTCCACATAGAAAATCTTACATATGAGTCTCTAATTCCTTTCCGTTATGATATCTACTTACTGATATTCTTTTTTTAGAATTATTTTTTATTTAATTTTATTTATTTATTCATTTATTTTAATTTGACCAGAGATACAGAGAGAGAGAAAGAGGGAAAGTGAGAAAGCAAGCCGCCAGGTTCGGGACTCAAACAGTGATCAACCATATGGGAGTGTCCAGCACCTTAGCCACCACCACGCCACCTGCTGGTCCCCCTTACTGATTTTCAAACTATTACTCAACTTTCAAGCTAGCTTTTGACTTTAATTTGGTGGAAAAAATAAAACAAAACTGCTCTTACTTGGAGAGAGTTCACTCTCATAATTCATTAAACCTGCTTGCAGAAGTTCTGGATACTTTCCTCATCAGGATTTTAAAGCACAAAGAGGTCCCAGAGTCAAGTGCTATTTCTACATCTGTTGTCACAGGTTATACATTTTAAATGGAAATTTCTATTCTATTTTACATACATCATTGTGATACGAAGAGAACTCCAAATTACTAAGCTTGTGGTTTGTACAACAAGTTTTCTCTTAAGTCCAATCAAAATAAAAACTTGTCAAATACCAGTTAGGAAACTATCGCAGTCAAGAAGAAGTCTTACCGGGGACCAGCAGTTAGCATAATGGCTATGTCGCTGGACTCCCATGTAGTTGACTGCGGTTTGAGTCCCGGACCAGGTGGCTTAAACTCATGCCGGGCGCGTGTGCGTGTGTGTCCAAGATCCCAAAAGGAGAATGGAGGAGAAGGGATTGCAGCGTGGCCATCTCCCCTGGGGAGTGATTTCTCGCTTTCTCTCTCTCTGTCTCTCTCTGTCTTTTTGGCGAGTGCACACACCCTATAGAAAAACCTCTTAAAGAAAAGAAAAGAAGAAGTCGTCTTATCATTATTATACCTAAAGAAGCAATCACACTAATGTTTTAAATCATTTGTATAGAAGTTCTACCTTTATATAAGTAAGTACTGGAAATTAAAACAAAAATTGAGCACATCACCTATATAGAAACTAGTTTGTTGTGTCAAATTAGTTTAGTATGTTCATGTAATAAACAGAACTTTTTTCCATTTCAATTTTCAGCATGGATTGCTAGGAGTGTATGCTTTCAGATCAGACACCTGGATTTGCATATTGGCTGCCCTTATTTCACCTGGTTTTTTGGATAAATTACATGATCTCTTTTGCATTAGTTTCCTCATCTATAAAATAGAGATAATACTTGAAAATAGAGGATACAATGAACCTACAGCACACAGCACAATGCCTGGCACAGAATGACACCCAGTACACGTTTCTGCTTCATCACTGGCATAGCTGGCATGATGCAGACACAGCCAGCATGAAAAGTCAGCGTGCTTACAGAACAGCTGGCTGGAAATGTGGGCTGGCCCCCTAGCAAGGGCTTGCTGGGAAATGCATCCTCAGGAATCTTAATAAGGAAGCAATATAAAAAGATCATATGAAAGGGTAGCTTTTTCACAACAGGTGAATAGTAGAGACTTTAAAACTTTAAGATTGTAGAGCACTTTAGCTTTCAGAATCGATGAGAGATTACCAACAAGACATAGAAGGACACTCCTGATCTCAATTTTACTGGGATGTAACTGGTGTTTGTTGATATCTAGATGTTTCAGAAAGGAGCTCACTAAGAGAAAGCACAGACATGTAAAGAAATAATTTTAAAATATCAATATAGGGGCCAGCAGGTAGCGTAGAGGTTAACGCAGCTGGATCCCATATGGCTGACTCAACTTTGAGGCCCAAACCAGGCAGCTTGAAGATCATACCAGGGGCATGTGCATGTGTGCCCAAAATCCTAAAAGGAGAATGAAGTAGAAGAGATTGTGGTATGACCATCCCCTTGGGTAGGAGGGGTGGTTTCTCACTTTCTGTCATTTTGGTGAGCACCCACACACTATGGCAAAGATTAAATAAAAAATAAATAAATAAAAGTTGATATATATTCACAGTGACATAGAAAGATGGAGAATGGAGTGACCAGTTCCCCAGGGCAGAACAGGAGACATAGTTCATATGAAAGACAGGGCTGAAGGGCATTCATGTTAAAAAGAGAATGTCCACATTTAGTCTTTGCAAAAAATGGCAAGAAATGAGATGCGTTAGACAAGCAGAGGCAGCTCTGGAAAGCTGTTAGCCATCCAGTAGGTTAAGGTACTGCTGACAGTTATTCACAGGAACGTAGAGTAAACAGTGTCATAGTTTAGGAATGTAACCCCAGAATTGTGAGATGCAGTGCAAAGGACAGATCTGTGAGTGTTGGCAGGAAAGGCAAGGCGGCCAGTTAGGAACTAGATGAGAGATTATAAAATACGACAGAGTGGAGGAGACAGAGAGCACGAGTCAAGAGCTATTTAAGGGAGAGAAAGGGTTGGGGTCTTTGAGGTTAAGGAAAAGCCTGGACATATTAAAGTTGATGTTTCTGCTGGCAGCTGGGTTTGTAACTCAGCACTTGGCTGCAGTCGTGTTTGAAGCCTAGGAACCAGATCAGGGAAAAGATGGCCTTAACTCCACCCTGCTTTTAGTGGAGAAATCAGAGATTCCTCAGGTTCAAGTCATACTTGGAGTCCCAAAGGCTATGAAAAGAATTTGATTAAACTGCACAATACATGAGAAAAAGGGTCGTCTTCCTTCACCCAAAAAATGATTTGCTGAACATCAGATGGTACAGGAAACTTTAATAACAAAATGCTCACTGAAAAGAGAGTGAACGATCCAACAATCCTATCTCTTTCCCCTGCAACAGGCAGCAGGTCCTACCCAGGGATTAGAAAATAAAGAGGAACGAACATAAGAGAGCACTTCTAAAAGCTTGTGGAAAAATGAAAATAGGATTTGACATTATTTTGATCTAAAAAATTTTGAAACCTGTGCAGTTTTTCATAATACGTATCTTCTCTGAACTTTATGAAGACCCCTCCAATTTCCCCTAGAAGGTCAGAGACACTTTTAAGAAACATAAATTAAGCTCTTTTGTTGCGATCACAGCTTCTATTTTTTTTTTTTTTTTAGAGGTTTTCGCTAGAGGGTGCGTGTGCTCGCCAGACAGACAGAGACAGAGAGAAAGCGAGAAATCACCCCCCAGGGGGGATGGCCACACCGCAATCCCTTCTCCTCCATTCTCCTCTCGGGATCTTGGGCACACACACACACACACGCCCGGCGTGAGTTTAAGCCGCCGGGTCCTGGACTTGAACCACAGTCGACTACGTGCGAGTCCAGCGACATAGCCATTACGCTAACTGCTGGTCCCCACAGCTTCTATTTTAAAACACTTCAATATTTGATAGATTCCTCAGATTGTGAAGGACCCAGAATTTAAAAAATCAAAAATCATTGTTCCAAGTAGTTCTTACTCTAATTTCATGAATCCTGACTTTTAAATGAGGATGTGGAATAAACAGATTCCAACAAAATTTTAAAGAGGCCTTCAGAATAATTTCTTACTCAAGGTTACTCAGCAGTGCCTCCTCAAAATACTCCATTTTGGACTTAAAGTATTTTTATTCTGGTGATTATTCTTTTATTTCATATTAAAGCCCATAAATTTATCACATTGAAAATTCACATTAGGGGACCAGCTGATGGCATAATGGTTTTACATTGCTGGACTCCCACATAGTCAACTTTGTTGAGTCCCAGACCTGGTGGCTTAAAACTCATGCCGGGCACACGTGCATGTGTGCCCAAAATCCTGAGAAGAGAATGGAGGAGAAGGGATTGCAGAGTGGCCAGCCCCCTGGGGGATGATTTCTCACTTTGTCTCTCTGGTGAGCACACGCACCCTATGAAAAAAAGAGAAAAAAATTCACATTGGATTTATCTGTTTCTTGCCAGAAATTCATTTATGGTATTCTTTAAATTAGTTCTTCCAGTCCATGTTACCCATCTAGCTAGATTCTACCTCTGCCACTTAAACACATTAACAGAGTTAGACTTTCACTAAGAAAGTCTCTAACATCACTTCTCTGGCTTGCAAACAACATGACTGTCTAGAATGACTCACTATGTTACTATTTATCCATACCCATGTCAGGAACAGGGAGAACAGAGAACAATCTTAATCCACTTTCTCATTTGTTACTTTCCATCCTCTTCCCAGAAACACCACTTTTCACCTGGGTGATAAAGTGACAGACAAGGTGATAGCATCCATGTATCTTCCAGAGTCCAGCCAAGAAGCATCTACTTTAAATTCATCATATCTCTTCAAGAGCACTTTTTAAATCTCAAGAGGTGGGGAACCCACAAATTTTGATCTCTGGATTTGCAAGAGTACAATATAAGTTACCAACAGTGGTGGGGTTGCAGCAGCATTTATGTAATAATAAGCAGGCTTTAAGCCATCACCAAGGTATCTACTCCTTTTCCCACATATCCACAATTCTGAATTCAAGAACTCCATGAAAAGCTATGTTGAGCAGGATATACTTGCATCTAATCCCAAAACATCTTTGGAATTCTAATTCAGAAGCGTTTTAAATGATAGGTGTGTGTGTGTGTGTGTGTGTGTGTGTGTGTGTGTGTAAACCCCCCTCTTCTGCGTATTTCAGAATAATTCTTTGCCCTTTCTACATCATGTCCTAACCCTAAGGGAGCCACCCCCAGAGAATGTCTTTAGACCAAGCAGCAGATTAAAGGTTAGGTCTTTGTATCTAACTGAGGGCCCTTGGTGGAAAGAATCATGCCCCCTGAATTCCTGGGTCGCAGTAAGATTATATAAGGAATGGCCAACCACCGTGTCCTTCTACACAGGAAATCGTGGCAGTGGAGAGTACCACCATTACAGAAAACATTTGTTCCACACTGTGCCTCTCAGCATCTTCTTTACCACATTGTAGTGTTGTGATTCTTTCTGTGACTGGAAGTACTGTTACTACTTACTCATACTTTAAGTCTACCTGATAGTTAAGAGTCCATAAACTCAATTCCCTTTGCTTTTCTAAGAAATGTTGCACCTCAGAAATTTTGCAAATTATTATAGCTATAACAGCAATGTCACAACATTAAAACTTTTTAAATTGACTCTCTTTCATTGAGGGTCTTGATACAATGGAAGTCTTATTCCACATCTACATAAAAAAGTTTTGTATCATTCTATTTTTCCTTTAATACTCAGTTTATTGCATTAATTGTATGCCAAACATGGCAACAAAAAAGGAATCAAGTTTTGAAAGAACTGCTTTTCTCTGTGTACATATAAATCTAGTTCCATTGGGAAATCCCATCTTCTGTTACCATAGCAATAGAAAGCACTGCAGAGAAGGATTTTCATCAACCTATCTGGGAGAAGAAATTGATTTGTTTCTCTAGCATGCCAGGAGGGCAAAAACATGTCTTCCTAATGTCAGATGAGATCAGAAAAATTTCCAAATATGTTGTGTAGGAGAAAAGAGGAGAATTAATAGGGTATGGAAAGAGGTAGCTTCACTATGAGGTTGAACAAAAAACCACTCATCAATACTAATTGTTCTTAATTCCTTGAGGCAAAAAATTATATTTCAATATATTTCAAGTACAGCATTTCAAAAATGTTCTAACTTTATTTTTTAAAGGTTCATTTCATTTTTGTCCAGGTCGTGTCAGTGATTTCCTCAATAACTCTATTAGTGTAATGTTTTTATTTTATTTTTTTAATGGTTTCACCAAAAAGGAAGCATAAAAGCTTTCTCCCTCCCTTCCTTGAATAATACCCTGACACAAATTTTCCAGTGTTGGAGGCACAGGTACATCCAGGTGATCAGACCGCACCCTCTGAGCAGAGAGGGGAAGGTTGCTGCTTTGTGGGTTGAGGGTGGTGATCCAACCTCAGTGGATATGCATCTGCAAAGCACAAAAGGCAAAGACTTGATCTGAGCACAGTGGCCTAGAAGCAGTAGAACCTCACATGAGGATGGCCGTGTTCCAGTCCTGATCCTCAGATATACTTGGCACTGCACCAACACCAGGACTGTGATCTCATCTGACAGTACGAAGAAGACCCCACCTTCCTGGTGGGCCTGGGAGCAACAGCAAGGTGGGTGGGCCACCGGGATCAATAACCATTTTCTTGAACTGTGTAAGTCCCAGGGTACATCTATCATCCATGATAGAGCTGCGGTCCCTCATAATGGGCTTCTCAATGAGCTGGATGAATATGATTAAGAAAAATAGAGAAATATAGTATCTTCCATGCTGAGTGCTACCATATTTGGGTGCCATACTTATATCAGTATGGAAGTATATCCCAGCAGTATCTTCACATCACATAAAGAGTGGCTAAGAGCACTGTGATTTAGCTGCCTGTGATTAAGTGCATGTAGGAGCCAGCTTGGACTAGCCAGCTGGCAAAAACAGATTATTAAATTTTAGAATCTTTGTGAACCAGTTGTTAAATACAACCACTGTTAAAAATTAAATTATACAGTCTTGTAACTCAATAACTTACATTTGAAACAAAGGTAAAAACGCATCACTTCATAATTATTTTACTACATTTTATTATTATCCATAGTCTTGAGGTTACTTATTACTGTCCAATCTATTTTATGGTGGAAACACCACAGGATGGTATGTGACCATACATCCCTGCCCAATTCCATCTTTAAGGACATCACGTTGGTGGTTTGAAACCAACCTATTTCACCATCAAAACCTCCATGTTCAGATGTTCTGGGTCATGTACAGGCAAAATGGTCCCTACATAGCTGAGGGCTGAGCAGAGAAGCTAAATTGTGTGGTGGTATGTATTGTAAAATGGTGCAAAGCACAGCAGCTGCTCCTCTCACATCCCAGGCCCGGCAGGAGGCTTTTGATGGTGAGGTAAGGTCCAGGTGACTTATTTACCCTCTGCTTCTGGGCGGGTGAAGACTTGAGCAGCTGTGTGCTAGTCACACTGCAATCCCCTCCCCCTCCAACCTCCTCCCATGACTTCAGGCATGCACGCGCACTAGCCCTGCGTGACTTTTCAAGCCACCAAGTCTGGGACTCATTTATAGCAGTAAAATTTATATTTATGAATGTATATGCATACATTTTTCCCCCTCTTGAATAGCTGGTTATTAAATTGTTAACTAATATATCACTGAGGCATGCTTACTCTACTTACTGGCAAATAATTTCTCATAAATCATCTTTAACAAATTACTCAGTCTCTCTGTGCCTCATTTCTAATCCATAAAATGGGAACAACAATACTACCTATCTCAAAGCATGTAAGTATTATTATGAAGATTTAACAAATCCTAAAGCAATGATTATAATAGTATCTCTTTTTTTGGAGAGTTTTTTTTGCTATAGGGCATGTGCACTTGCCAGAAAGACAGAGACAGAGAGACAGAAAGCGAGAAATCACCCCCCGGGGGGGTGGCCACGCCGCAATCCCTTCTCCTCCATTCTCCTCTCGGGATCTTGGGCACGCACGCACATGCGCCCGGCGTGAGTTTTAAGCCACCGGGTCCGGGACGCGAACCGCGGTCGACTATGTGGGAGTCCAGCGACATAGCCATTACGCTAACTGCTGGTCCCAGAGAGTGAAATGTTAATAGTAGTGGAAGTTCTGCTTAAAATCTTTATAAAGAGGAGTCAGAATTAAGACATCAGAGAGTCAGTTTAAGGAGAGACATATAGGTAAACTTATGCAGTTATCTGATTTCCAAAAAAAGCATTAAGGTAACTCAGTAGAGAAAAAATAATTTTTCAATAAGTAGTCTGAAATGATCAGATATCTGTATTTAAAAAAAAAACTTCAATTCTTACATCTCACCACACACAAAAATTGTCTCAAATGGCCCAGAAATCTAAATGTAAAAGCTAAACTACACTACTGATAGAAAAAAACACAAGACGAAAATCTTTGTGTCCTTTGAAAGATACTAGTTTCTCAGAAAACAAGCATTTTTAGAAAATTGGTAAACTGGACTTCCAAAATAAAAACATGGCTACGTCGCTGGACTCCCATGTAGTCGACCGCGGTTCAAGTCCTGGACCCAGTGATTTAAACTCACGCTGGGCGCGTGTGCGTGCGTGCCCAAGATCCCAAGAGGAGAATGGAGGAGAAGAAATCACCCCCCAGGGGGTGATTTCTCGCTTTTTGTCTCTCTGTCTCTCTGTCTCTCTCTGTCTTTCTGGCAAGCGCACGCACCCTATAGCAAAAACCTCTAAAAAAAAAAGAAAGAAATCATGACGAAGAGGAAAAGGCAAGCCAGCAAGATTGACAGTAAAAAAGTCACCAAGGTATTGAATCCAGAATAAAAAATGTTTATGATTCAATAAGAGCACAACCCAATTTAAAATATGGCCAAAGATTTGAATATTGTCAAACACAGATGAAATGAAAAAGACTGACAATACCAAGTATGAGTGAGAATATGAAGTAACTGGAATGTACATACATTGCTAATGGGAATGTAAAATGATAAATCACTTTGGAAAGATTTTTTAGTTTCTTACAGAGTTAAACACATGCTTACAGGTATGACCTAGCAACTCCATTCCTAGGTATTTACTTAAGAGAAATGAGATGTCTAAAAGACTTACACAAGAATCTTCATAGTACCTTTATTTAGAATAACAAAAATCAGAAATAACTCAGACATCCATCAATAGGTGAATGAAAAATAAATTGTTGTATACTCATACAATGGAATTGTACTTAGTAACAAAAAAGAATGAATTGCTGACATACACAGCATAGATGGATCTCAAAAACATTATACTGAGTGAAAGAATTCTAGAACATTCAGTAGAATACTGATATCTGTAATATCTGAATATCTGAATCATACAAAGTTAGGAATCAAGAGATACTATCTCTAGTTGATGGCCCAAAAAATTAAAGTTATAAAAATATAACTTAAAGTTATAAAAGTAAATGTTAAGGGAGTGAAAAAGGAGAAGAAGGAGGAGAAGAGAAGGAATGGAAGAATAGTATCTATAAGCTATACCTTCATGCATTTAAAAGGAAGTTAATCATGTTTAAATTGGATAAGCCAAGATACAGCCATTAATCATACTGTTTTGACATGGAAAGTATACAAGAGAGAAAAGTCCTAAGAATTAAGTGTTTCTACAGGGACCAGCAGATGGCATAATGGTTATATAACTGGACTCCCACATAGTTAACTGTGTCAAGTCCCGGACCTAGAGGCTTAAAACTCACACTGGGCAGGTGGTGTGGTGGTTGAGGCGCTGGACTCCACATGGCTGACCATGGTTCAAGTCCCAGGCCTGGTGGCTTGCTTTAACTTTCTCTCTCTCTGTCTCTGGTAAAATTAAAATAAATGAATAAATAAGTAAAATTAAATAATTATTATTTTTAAAATCCTAGATAAATAAAAACAGATTAACTTATACATTAAAAAAAGAAGAAGGCATCTAGTGGTTTAGAAGTCTTCCACAGGCAGGAAGTAGGAAGGGATGTCTGATGACTATATCAGATTTACCAACCTCCAGATGTTCTCATCAGTATAATTGTTACTGATAACATGAATTTGATCAGCATGGTTGGTCTTACAATGCATTCTTTGAAAAAGGAGAAATACTGCCTAAGACTTTAACAACAATTTGCTAATGAGAAGTTTTTACTAATGAGAGAGTTCTACATGAAACCCAGCTTTCTGGAGCTATTTATCTCTTTTTTTCCTCTTTAAGAAAGGAGCATGACTCAAACATTGAGGGTTATATCTGGCAGAAGTCCTGTTAATTTAGAATAATTAAATATGCCAGTCATGCATTTCAGTAAGGTCTGATTAAATACTTTAGAGAAGTCATTAGCGAATCCATCTGGTCTAGAGGCTTTGCCAGATGGCAAAATGTTACTACCTCTATCTGTTCTGCTCCCGAAATATTCTACCTCTACTGTAAAGTAACATACAGCCATTTTCAGGGTAAGTCTTATTTTGCTAGTTTACATTATACAGGGATGTGGAAGGCAGAAGGCAAGCCTAACAACTGTTGGCACCATCTCAGCTGAGCTGCTAGATTTCATGGCTGTGTTAAATGACCTATCATTTTACTTTTGAATTCAAAGGAATTAATCACTTTGGTTTCCTCAGAATGTTCTATGTCACACATCTCAGATGTTGTCCCACATCTGAGTAGAAAGAATCAAAGAGAAAGATGACCGGCTGTATTCCACACCCATGAGACTGTAAGACACCAAGATGAGGAAGGATTTGCTCCATCAGGATGATTAGGTAAGTAGAAAAGAGGGAGTGGCCACTTTTGATTTTTTTTTTAATTGCCAGGGAGTGCATGTGCTCCCTGACAGAGAAAGAGAGAAAACAGGAGGGAGAAAGCAACCTGCCCCCACCGCATGGGGCATGATCATGTCACAACCCCTTCTCCTCCATTTCCCTATCCCCTTGGGATTTGGGGCATGCATGCACACATGCCTGACTTGTTTTTCAAGACACTGGGGCTGTAACTCAAATCATGGTGGGCCACATGGGATCCAGCTCTCATAACCACTAGGCTATGAAGTCAACTGATTTTTTTTTTTTTAATTATAGAGTTGTATAGCCTTGGAAATGTACATTAAAATGACATCTTAAAGTTGTTTCAATACTTTCATCATGCAAAGTTAATCCCCCCCCTTTTCTTAATGGGGGGAGGTAGGGAAGAGAGAAATAGGTGTTTATGACAGGGTCTTGCCATTGCAATCCTCTGCCCCAGTCTCCCAGTCAGCTAGGATTACTATGCCTGGATTGTTGAGGTTGGTCTGGGATCTGAACCTAGGCCTTCCATAGAGCCCCAGCCTCACATGATGGTGCCTTACCATTGGTACCACCATAGCCGGGTCCAGAGTTAAGCTTTCACTTATCCATTCCCTAACAAGCTGGGTCAAAAAACCAAAGTGTTCTTCAATGTATTGACAATGGCGATTTTAATACATATAATCAATTCACCAATTAGCGCCTAAAATAAATGCTTAAACTCAAGTGATAACGGGTGGTGGTGGGGCTTGGAGCTGCTGGAGTTTCTGGCAGTGTTTGATGAAACTCAGAAGCAAAAATTAAACTTAAAGAAAGAGGGCCAGTCAGTGGCACCGTGGTTAAGGCAACTGGATCTCATACGACCAACAGAGAAGTTCAAGTCCCAGTCCAATGGCTTAAAGAATGTATGACATGGGGGGACCAGAAGTTAGCGTAATGGCTATGTCACTGGACTCCCACGTAGTCGACTGCGGTTCAAGTACCGGATCCGGTAGCTTGAACTCACGCCAGGCATGTGTGTGTGCATGCCCAAGATCCCGAGAGGAGAACGGAGGAGAAGGGATTGCGGCATGGCCATCCTCCCTGGGGGTGATTTCTCGCTTTCTGTCTCTCTGTCTCTCTCTGTCTTTCTGGAGAGCGCACACTCCCTATAGCAAAAACCTCTACAGAAAATAAAAAAGAACGTACGACATGTGCTTGGGTGCCCAAAATTGCCAAAGGAGAAATAGAGGAGAAAGAATTGAGGCATGACCATTTCCCATGGGAGGGTGAGTTGCTTTCTCACTTTTCCTCTCTGTCTCTCTCTGATGAACCCTCTAGCAAATTAAAACAAAAAACCAAAAGCAAAACTAGAGAGCTCAACATTTTACTGCTTCTCTCAGTCCCAAGCCTCACAACTGCACTGAATTCTCAGGATAAGCATCAGGCTAAACCGAAGACCTGCTCCCATAATAAAGCCACGCTTGCATATCTAATTGGCTGATTTAATTGAATCTGATCAAACTATTTATGCTCATGAAACTGTTGCTTCCAAGGGTACTCTGACCATCTGGGAACTACAGATAACACAATATGGCAACTCTTTCAGCTTTGGTTTTTATTTTGCTCTTGTTACCAGCACCTCTCCTCCCCCTCATTTTAATTTTGTTCCTCTTCCTTTTCTTCACTTTCCCCTTCCTTTCAAGTTTTCCTCTGTCTTACTCATATAAAATCTTTAAAAGTTTTTAATTAGTTATTTATGCCAAACTCAGCAATAGTTTCACAATCTTTTTAAGATTCCACATGTGTAAGAAAGTATGTGTTTCTATTGAGTAAGGAGAGAGGTAAGGTTACAGTTTTCTTCTGCCAAATGGAGTACATGCAAACACTCAGCAGAGGGTCTGAGACACAGCAACCACTTAAGGTATAGAAGCTACAGGGACAAGGTCTTTATCAAAATAACCAAAACTATGTTTTACCACAGGAAAAAGAGTCAAAACCTCAGAAGCACCAAATAAATTACTCACTGTGATTTGTCAATGTGGAAATAAAAACTGAAATATTATCTTTTCCTCATTCTTTCTCATATTGGGAGCATTCTATTTCTGCCATCTTCAGTATTTTTAAAGTTTGCTATTTTATTCCATTAGAGATAACCAGAGAGTGCAAGCTGCAGAGTGAGACCAAGTGCATTCCCTGATAGTCCTGACACTGCCCCAGCCAGTCCTAGATATGGGTACACACACACCAGGCATATCCAGGGAGGTCTCTGGATGTGAACCGGCAACCTTTCCATATGGGTCTGCCTCACATAGTGTCACATTTTCCTGCTGTACCTCCATCTGGTCTCCATGTATTTTTAAAGAACATCCATTACCAGAGAGCAGGGGCTTTAGACTAGTTTTTCTATTGAGACATTTGGAACAGTACAGAGTCTGGCTAATGGACTCTTATAAATACATGTTGAATGAGTAAATAACTAAAACCTAGTATTCTAGATATCCAAGTGAGAGTAAGATGGATGAAAGAACACCCTAAACAATACAAGTGTCCGTCACACACGTGTCCCTGTCACAAAATGCACACAAGAAAGAGGATGAAAAATACCATATGTACTCAATATTGTTTCCCTTCAGGTATTTAACATCATCTAGAAGATTAAAAACTAATTTTTACATTTTTTAAGCATTTTGCCATGGAATATGTGCACTCACAGGAGAGAGAAAAAGAGAGAAAGTGAGAAATCATCCCCCCAGGGGGATAGCCACACTGCCATCCCTTCTCCTCCATCCTACTCTCAAGATTTTGGTCATGCACACACATGCACCCTGTGTGATTTTCAAGCCACTGGGTGGGTCTTGGGTTCCAACAGCAGTGAGCCACATAGGATCCAGCACCGTAACAACCACATTGCCTGCTGACCCCACAATTTCTTTTTTCTTTTTTTTTTTTTTTAAATACACTTCTTTCATGAGAAAAGGAGAAAGAGAGAGAAAGACATACCTCCAACTGGGTCCTCGTGCTGTGACCCACCCCTGGTCTCAGCAGGCCTGGATCACAGTCATACACACACCTGGCATGCTCAGGAAGGTCCCAGGCCCGAACCTGGGGCCTTTCCAATGAGAGTCCAGTTGTATTACCACTGCTCTACCTCCTTGCCCTAAATCCAATTTTTAAAAGTGCCATTCTGAGAAGTTATGGCATAACAATTTACCTCACAAAGCCTTGCACTCTTCTACCCAAATCTGGTATAAAATAAGACATAACCATACATGTGATATTGATTTTTAAAAACTGCATATTAGACTCCTAAATTTTTCAGAAACAAATGTTGAATGGAAATGAAAGCAGGGTTTTGAAAACCAACAACATTGCAAACAAGCCTAATTCAGCATCATTGGTTTTCCTTTATATTTTAGCTCAGCACAAATGTTTTCACAGGGAAAGAGTGCCCCATTCTATCATTCCATGAAAAAATAAAAACACAAATGACCAATGTACTCTCCTCAGAGTCAGGCATGGAGTTACGTCCTCTTTGATCCCTGACATCTCACTGGGAGTCAAGCATGATTAAACTCCCACTCTCAAACAAGTATCCCTCCAGTGACAGTAATTCATGTAAGCATCACTTCAGAACCCAGGCTGACCCAGCCCACTTTACGTGATTTCATAGTCTCAGGCATGTCAAAGGAAATTATTTAAACTCTAGCAAACTTGTAAAGAGGAGAACTTCATGTTCAGGGCTAAGTAAATTCAAGGGAACGGGGGACATTGAGGGCTAACTCTGTTCCAGCTCCTCAGCCCATAATGAACCTCTGTTTGCCAGCTCCTGTCCCAGACACTTAGCACACGTGATCAAATTTAACCCGCTATGGATCCAGCTGGTTTGGAGTTGAGGACCTGACACATCTACTACACAGAGGTCATCTACTGAGAGTTAAAAAAAAAAAAACTGCTTGGGGATAAAAAAAAAAAAAAAAAAAAAAAATCACACTCTGCCCAGTACGATGGATTGTCTGCCCATATGTCTAAACATCTCATATGCTGGGTGCTGGAGTGGGGTTGCAAGGAACACAGGCTGTGATAAGAAACAATGGACCCATGAAGGAATTCGTTATCTTTGAGGGTGAGTCAGGGACTTAGCCAGCCTCTAAGTCAGTTCCTGTTAATTTTAAGAAAAACAATGAAGGCACGCACGACACTGATTATTTTAGGACATGTTTGATGCAGAAGATGTCTGTGTTTTAAAAAACAGGTGCTCAAAAAAAAAAATCTGGGTAAAGTATACTCCTGACTTCCAGCCTTGCTTTGACAGGCCAGTGGGTGGTACCTTTAGCACCTACATCACGAGCTACTTGATCCTTTTAGAGACACCATCCAACCCAATACTCCCAGATCAAATACGAGGAAAATAAAACGTAGAATGGTTAAATGGCATTTCCAAATTCTCCCAGTTAGTGGCAGAGCTAATAAAATCCAGGTCTCTTAAACTCAGCCCTGTAGGCAGCCTTAAAAACCCTGCATTTCAAGTGAGCAACATGTCCTCTGGAGAAAGGTATCACTTAAACAACCAGATACAAGCAAGGGATCTCAGTCAGTAACAGCAATAACCACGGTTACTGCTAACCCCCAGCATAACCTCAGATGGCAGTCATTTCCATTTTACAGGTAAGGAAATGAAGACTCAGAGTACTGGATGAATTGTCTAAACTCAGTCCACAGATGCATGTTATCCAAATCTGACTAATGAAAGTTTGTGATGAGTAAAGAAAAGTCTTGCTCAGACCCTTTGGACTAATATGAACCAGAACTTTTACCTCATAAAGAAAATAGAACAGAATAAAAATGAGTAAGTCTCCAAGGTGTACCAAGCAGTTTGCTAGGCATTTTTACATTCACTGTCCTTTTAAATAAATTTTACTGAGAGGGTCAGAGAGCTCCATTTAACAAGTTGTTGAGCAGAGATTTGACTGAGCTTTGCTTGATTCCAAAATCTTAGTGCTAATAAAGTTAATCTGTCTAACTTCAGTTTTCACCCCCTTTCTAGGGGTCAGCAAACTCCTTCTGTAAAGGGCCAGATGGTGTTTTAGTCTCTGAAAGCCGTATGGTCTCTGTGGAAACATAACTCTGCAATGCTAATAGGAAACCAGCCAAAGACAAACATATACAAATGGACGCAGCCATGTTCCAATAAATCTTCATTTATAGACACTGAAATTTGAATTTCATAAAGTTTTCACAAGTCATGAAATATTATTTTTTATTTGGATTTTAAAATGTAAAAACCCGGTTGAGATCATAGGCTGGCAGTGTGTCAGATTTAGCCCATGTGCCACCTCCTAAGTTATACCATCCTTTTTCAGTATCTACCTGCTGCCTAGACTCAAATGAAAAGTCTTCATAAAAATCCTGCTTGCCAGGGCCAGCAGGTGGCATGGTGGTTAAGGTGCTGGACTCCCACATGACCAACTATGGTTAGAATCCTGAACCTGGCAGCTTGAAAATCATGGTGTGTGTGTGTGTGTATGTGTGTGTGTTCACGCGCACCCGTGTGTGTGTGCATGGCCAAAATCCCAGGAGGAGAACAGAGAAGGGATTGTGGCATGGCTATCCTCTGCCCCCGCCCCTCCCTGGGATGGGTGATTTCTCACTTTCCCTCTCACTATCTCTCTCTGTCTCTCTCCAGCAAGCTCACACACCCTATGGCAAAAACCTTAAATTTTAAAAAATCCTGTTTTTCAAAGGATTATTTTATTTCTTATCACCAAAATCCATGATTTTGACATCGATTACTTAAGTAACTTTTCAAAATAATGTCTCAAACGAATACAAATATACACATATATATGTTACATATATACATATAATATGCATACATAAAGGAAAACAAAATGAACACCATCCCGTCACCCAGTTTAAACACATTACCAAACAAGAACCTTTTGCATAACCCTCTCCACTCATGTCCTCCTCGTTTCCCATCATGACACTATCATCCTTAATTCTATCCTTATCATTCTCAAGTTTTTTATTATTTTATTTATTTTTTTTCTTTTTTTGGAGAGGATTTTGCTATAGGGCGCATGTGCTCACCAGACAGACAGAGAGAGACAGAGAGACAGAAAGCGAGAAATCACCCCCCAGTGGGGATGGCCACGCCGCAATCCCTTCTCCTCCATTCTCCTTTCGGGATCTTGGGCACGCACGTGCACGCGCCCAGCGTGAGTTCAAGCCACTGGGTCCGAGACTCGAACCACGGTCGATTACGTGGGAGTCCAGCAACATAGCCAATATGCTAACTGCTTGTCCTAGTCTTTTATTATTTTTAAAAATTTCCTGGAGGGCATATACTCTTTTAAAGAAACAGAGAGAGAAGGTGAAGAAGCATCCCCCATGCGGGATGGTCACACTATAATCCCTTCTCATCCATTTCTCCTCTTGGGATTTTTGAGCATGCACACACTCACCAGCGTATTTTTCAAGCTGCTAGATCTGGGACTTGAATGGCTAGTCGGCCTCCTAGTCTTTTAAACAGTTTCATTATACATTTATGTATAGTTTTACTATACATCTATGTATCTATGCAAATAAAGTTTTAACTTTATTTAAATGGTGTTTATCATTCATGTGTATTTTTTTTTTTTTGAGAGGTTTTTGCTATACGGCACGTGCGCTCGCCAGAAAGACAAAGAGAGACAGAGAGATAGAAAGCGAGAAATCACCCCCCAGGGGGGATGGCCACGCCGCAATCCCTTCTCCTCCATTCTCCTCTCGGGATCTTGGGCGTACATGCACACAAGCCTGGCGTGAGTTTAAGCCATTGGGTCTGGGACTCGAACCATGGTCAACTACATGGGAGTCTAGCGACATAGCCATTACACTAACTGCTGGTCCTATTCATGTGTATTTTTTCCAGGACTTATTTGCTTCCTTTCACTCAACATTATGCTGTAGATATATCTGTGTTTGTTTTAGCTATACCAAAAATAAATAAATAAATAAACAATATGTCCATCTACAGAACAAATGATATATTATGGTACATTCAATAAGTGTAATACTATAAATGAATAAATTGAAATGAAATAAAGACAATAGATTTTCAATTAGAAGTATAAGCTATGGGGACGAGCAGTTGGCGTAATGGTTATGTCGCTGGACTCCCAAGTAGTCAACCGCAGTTCCAGTCCTGGACCCGTGACTCAAACCACGCCAGGCACGTGTGCACGTATGCCCAAGGTCCCAAGAGGAGAATGGAGGAGAAGAGATTGCGGCATGGCCTTCCCCCCGGGTATCTCTTTCTGTCTCTCTCTGTCTTTCTAGCAAGCGCACGTGCCCTACAGCAAAAACCTCTCCAAAAAATAATAATAAAAATAAATGTCAAATCCTTTAAACAACATATCTTCTGGGGAGTTATCAATCACACATATGATTTATATACACAGGATTCACTGATGTAGAAAGAAACTGCAACTGAATTCTGTGGAGAGTAACTTTTAATTATAAAATATTTCAAACAAATACAAATACACACACACATATATGTACATATATACATACTGAGGCTGGAGCTGGGAATTGGAGGTTTAGTTTTCACCACTGAAAATATTTTCTCATGAGCTTACAGAGCTATGCCATAGAGACCGAAATCCAGTTGCTTGGAAGATGCATTAGTAGATCATATTATAATATAATAGACTTGACTGAGTGAAAGAGTAAAGTGATACAAACCATTGGTCTTCTTTTCAAGCCAGAAAAATGGATAGTCCTGTTAGTGCTATTGAAACTGTACATTTAGCTAATTAGAATGACTCAGGTCCTCTGCCTTTCTTTATTAAAAATATTACCTATATAAATTAATGTTCTACAGATGTCTCACTAATAAATCTAGAAAAAAAGGTAACAATACTGTGTTAATCTAAACTGATGACTTTAAAATTTGCTGCAAATCACTGATCGACTCATGAATGAAAAAGAAAGCATTTAGAAATAAAGATCAAATAAACCATGGCATGTATATCTTATTTCATGAGATGCACTTGAAGACACACCTGATTGAAAATTGATAAGGTTAAAGCTTCAGGTATCTCTTTAGAACGTGTCTGCGAATGTTAAGAAGTACTGAGTCAACATTCTCCAGTGGCACGGCCAATCAGAAGGCACGACTCTGGACAGAGCTCCATGGTTGCTTCTCATAGATCTTCCTCTCTCCCCTACTGTTTTTCCTTGTAAGGTTCTGAAGTAGGATATTTATTCCAACATGCATTATGTCATCTTTCTAAAAAAATGACCACTCCTAGCTCTCTCCAAATGGATAATGTTCTCCAGCACTCCAGAAGATTCAAGTAAAACTATGTTGACCCAGAAGGTGCACAGAGGTTAGAAATGAGTGTGGGTATAAGGTGAATTACACACAGAGCTTTTCTTATTTGTAAAGAGGAAGATGAGTGGAAACAACTGCACGAGGTAGGTTAAGTTGTGCTGCAGTGACCAAGAATCCCACAGTTCGGTGGTCTGTTCTTTCCTTATGCTATGTGTCCAGCATGTGTAGGCAGAGGGGCTCTCCCAGTGACCCAGCCTGGCAGAAAGGGCACCATCTTGAACACACCAGAGGTAAATAAGAACATAATGAAGTATGCACTGTTTTTTCTTAAGTTTATTTCATTTTTCCCATGAGTGAGAGAGAGAAGGGAAGAAGAGGAGACAAGCACCCTCAAACAGGGTCTCCAGACCTCCAGCCCCAGTCAGGCCTGTGAGTGTGCGCCCAGCATATACAAGAAGATTGCTGGCCATAAAACTGGAACCATCCCATGCAGGTCCAGCATTGCAGAGCTATGAGTCACCACTGCCTGACTCTTGTCAGCCCTGTACAACATTGAAGCAACACATTACTACTACTCATATTTCATTGGCTAGAACAAGTCACATGGTACACCTAACCCTAACTGGGCAGGGAGGTGTAATCCTGCTATGTCCAGGAAGGAGAGAGCTCTGGAATAGCTGTGACCAGCCATAATGGCAACACAAGAACCAATTACTATGTAATAAAAGGAAAAATGAGGAGGCATTCAATGGTGCTGGAGAATAAAACGATTATATCTGACTGGGACACAGAAGTCCTTCAACACAATCAATTGCACTTAAACTGATCATAGGATTGTATTAGGTGAAAGACACAAGGTGGAAAGGAAAGCTGAGAAATAAGGAAACAAAAGTGCTAAAATTAGCAAGCTTATTCAAATTTTTATATGGAAATGTAAAAATCCTAGATATCCAAAAACCATCTTGAGATAACTGCCAATCTTAAACTCTTGTGGAAAATCCAGAAGGAGTAAATGCTTCCCAAATCATATTATGAGGCCAGTAAACTGACACCAAAACTTGACAAACATAATCCAAGGAAATAAAATTATAAACTAATACAGCTAATCAACATATGACATGCAAAAATTCTCTAACAATATAAGCAAATTGAATCTAGAGATATATAACCAAATGGGGTTTATTCCCAAAATATGAGTTTGACTTGACAGTTAGAAAAAGAAATCAGAGTCTAGACAGTGGAACAGCCTCACAATGCTCTGCAAGGCAGACCCACATGGAAAGGTTCCAGATTGACGTCCAGAGACCTCCCTGACATGAGCAATGTGCTATGATCCAGGGATGGCTAAAGTTGGGGTAGATCATGGTGTGACGACCCTGTTGAAAGTAACTGCCTGTCTCTTCCTCCTCTACTCCTTCCCTTCATTTCCTTCCATTCATGGAAGAAATAAAAACTAAAATCAGTGTAAATCTAAATATTTACAGAAAGATACAGGAAAACCATATGATCATTATGATAGCTACAGAAAAAGGATTTAATGAAGTTTAATACCATTCATGATAAAACTTTCAGCAAATTAATAATAGAATCAAGTTCCTACCCTGATAAAAAATAGCCATGGAAACCAGCAGATGGTGTAATGGTTATATCCCTGGACTCCCATATAGTCAGCCGTGGTTCAAGTCCCGGACTCAATGGTTTAAAACTCATGCCGGGCACATGTGCATGCATGCCCAAAGTCACAAAAGGAGAATGGAAGAGAAGGGATTGTAGCATTACCATCCCCCCAAAGGGCGATTTCTCGCTTTCTATCTTTCTATCTCTTCGGTGAACGCATCTGCCCTATAGCAAAAATCTCTCTTAAAAAAAAAAGGAAGAAGACAGCTTTGAAACTCTAACATATTTGATATTGAAATACTGAACGCATTTCCTTTTGAGTGAAGAATGAGGCAAAATGTCAGTTTTATCACTTCCATTTACTAATAGATTTGAAATATTAAAAGTGCGGGACCAGCAGTTAGTGAAATTGCTGTGTTGCTGGACTCCCACTAGTTGACCGCGGTTTGAGTCCCAGACCTGGTGGCTTAAACTCACACTGGGCGTGTGTGCGTGCGTGCCCAAGATCCCAAGAGGAGAATGGAGGAGAAGAGATTGCGGTATGGCCATCCCCCCTGGGGGGTGATTTCTCGTTTTCTGTCTTTCTATCTGTCTCTGTCTGTCTGGCGAGCACACGTGCCCTATAGCAAAAACCTCTAAAAAAAATGCAATGAAACAAAAATAAAGAAATGAAAGGTGGTGCTGGCCAGTGGCATGGTGGTTAAGGTGGCTGTATCTCACATGGCTAACTGCACAGTTCTCTCCAAGTTGATCAATTCATTGTGACCCTAATCAAAATTCCAACAGGCACTGTTATAAAAATTGGCTACTGGGGACCAGTAGATGGCATAATGGTTATGTTGCTAGACTCCCACATAGTTGACCACAGTTCGAGTCCTGGACCCAATGGCTCAAAAGTCAGACCAGGTACGTGTGCATGGGTGCCCAAAATCCCAAGAAGAGAATGGGTTGTGGTGTGGCCATCCCCCTTGGGGGGTGATTTTTCTCCTTCTGTCTCTCTGTCTCTCTCCAGGGAGCAGAGGAACCCTATAGCAAAAATTTCTCTTTAAAAAATATTTTTTAAAAAGGTATTTATACCTAGAATAGAAAAAACAAGCTTGAAAAACAAACATAGAAGATTCACACTATTTATTTCAAGATTTACTATAAAGCTATGGTAATTAAGACAATGTGGTATTTGTATAGGGAGAGTTTCAGTATCAATGAAACTGAAGTCCAACGAGGTCAAGTAACCTGTCCAAGATCACATAGCTGCAAAGAGGTAGAAATGGTGTTTGTACTGCAGAAGCAGATTCTAGAGTTTGTGCCAATACAGTCTCACTCAAGACCAGCTTCTTCTCACAAACCCCCCTTCCTATTAAAAAAAATCCTAAAAATGATATTAGTAACACCTATCTTTTATTAAGCACTGTCTATATGCCAAGCATGGGAAACAACTTACCTACATTTAGCCACATGACAGTCTAATGAAACCACTGTTATCTCAATTGTATGGGTAGCAAAACCTAGGCAGAAAGAAGTGATTTGCCTAAGGTCACACTGTGTATTGGTAGTGGAGTCGCAATTTAAGATTCCCAATTCCAGAGGCAGCTCTAGCAAGCTACTTAGTAAATGAACCAGGATAAAACATACCAAATAATCCCTAAAAACTATAATGTATTTGCAATTTGCCAAGCTCTTTTCACACATAAGTATATAAACAATATGAGCTATTCATGGTGAAAATGTGTTTACAGTTGCCTTTATTCCGATATTATGTTAGATATCTTTGCTGCATTATGGTAAAGATCAATGCATATTTTGCTTTAAAATGACAAAAAAAATTAGAGCACTAACCTTAGTAAGCATAGATAAGCACTTATAAAAACAAGAAAAACAAAAACCTAATGTGCTTATATAATGGAATGGTCACTGCTGAGTGAGTCTACAGTATCTCACCTGAATCACTCCCAAGTGGAATGAAGCAGTTCCAATTTCATTTCTATTACTCTAAGCCAGTGTTCCAATTCTTAACATGTTACCCATGGAGAAATGCCAATGGGACCTATTTAAATAGATTTTTCTGGACACAAATGGATCTCAATCAACAACTTGCAAACACTCCTGTGTAGTAAAGAATTTGGCCTTGCTTAAAGAGGTCTGGCCTTTGCCCTCTACTTCTGGGGGTTAGTTTCTGGCCCCTTAGAATGCCATGCCTAATAGTAATATCTTTGTTTGCCTGGGGGCTTTGAATCATGCAGATAGCCTAACAAAATGATTTAGGATAGGGACTGACCACACCAGAGAAAACAACGTGGCTTTGAATCACATAGCATCAGTTGATCTGTGGGCTGATGTCAAACATGTGTGTAGTAATCAATCTTTTTTTTTATTAATTTATTTTTCTTTATTTAACATTAATATGCTATACATCATTATAGTATACAAAATGAATTTTTCATCCAAAATACACTGTCTGTTGGCTCAATCAAGCACATCAACATACGTGTTATCAACAAACAATTTTTCATTTCTTATGTCTTGTATATTTTGCGTTTTTTTTTGTTTGTTTGTTTGTTTTTGCCATCCTTGATTCCCTATCCCTAACCCTCTGGCCTGTCCAACCCTCCTCCCATTGTCTCTGGTATCCATGATTGCTTTCTATGCCTTTCCCCTCCATTTAATAGATTTGCTAATGAACTTAATTTGTCTAAATATTTGCAATAGCAAGCACAGCTGATACATACATACACAAGAACCCATGTCAGACTTTAGGCATAAACCTCAGTGAGTAGAATGAACATACTATAAAATAGTACCTAGCTGGGACTATATAGCTTACTGTGGTCATCAAATACACAGTTTTTTCTTTAAATTTTGGTAACAGTTTTAGTATTTTTTTTCTCTGAAATTTTTTTTTTTAATTTATATTCATTCCCTGAGCATCATCACAACATACTAAATGTGGTTTCCCCTCTAGAGTAAACTGCATAGTGGCTTAATCATGCATGTTATCATCCATAAAATTCCATTACTACTTTCAAATATATATGTTTTTTACCCCATGTCTGATCCTCTGCCCTATTCCACTCTCTTGTTACACTATTTCTGCTGTCTACAGTTGTCTTCAATTCCTTTTCCCCCAACATTTTGTTGACCACACCATATCATAAGTAATCTAACTGCTTTCAATAGCAAGTTCAGCTGGTGGTTTCAAGAAAGGCAGTTTTGAACTGGTAAGGATATTTCCTTGAAATTTGAAGCCTAGAAACAGGTTGGTAATTTGTTCAAAGAGTAGGTACATGAATCTATTGACATCTCAAGACAGGATAAAAATCCTTAAAACCGGACAACAAAGCTTAGAAGAAAAGCAGCAATATCTTAGTCAAGTCACAGAATGCTGTTTCATCAGTTCAGCCTCATGTACTTAATCTTTCTTCTGTTTCTGTTGAGGTACGATCTTCCAGATTGAACTCTGGGATATAATATTCAACTCCAGACTTTGTCCCTACAATTAAGTTGCCCATTTTCTTAGTTTTTGAACTCTTATTTCTGTGTGTCTGCATTTAATTTTACTGACATAGCACTCCCTTAAGAACTTCTTGGAGATCTGGTCTGGTGCTGGTAAATTCTTTCAGGTTTTGTTTATCTGGGAAAGTTCGTGTCTTTTCTTCCCAAATGAACGATAACCTTGCTGGGTACAGAATTCTCGGTTGAAATTGCTTTTCCCTTAATATTTTGAATATATTTTCCCATTCTCTCCTCACTCGCATTGTTTCTGATGAGAGGTCTGCCGTTAGTCTGATGGGATACCCTTTGTAGGTAACTTGCCTTTTTTCTCTTGCCAGTCTTAGTATCTTGTCTTTGTCTGTGGTTTTGGCCAATCTGGCTACAATGTGTCTTGGAGAAGATCTTCTTGGGTTGATTCTATTTGGGGTCCTCTGTATTTCTTGGGACTGAATCTTTGAGTGCCTCTCCAGGTTTGGAAAGTTTTCTTGCAGGATTTCATGGAATAGATTATCAATGCCCTTATGAGTCTCTTCACCCTCTGGAATGCCTATTATCCGGATGTTTGGACGTTTAATTGTATCTAGTACTTCTCGCATATTATTCTCAAATTTTTGTGCCATTTTCTCAGTCTTCATGGTGGATTTTTCTAGAACAGCCATTTTCTCTTCTACATTAGAGATTCTATTTTCTGTATGATCTAGTCTGCTTTTAATACTTTCAAGGGAGATTTTGACTTCTTGTATTATAGCCTTCATCTCTAACAGTTCCATCTGATTCTTTTGTAAAGTGTGAAATTCCTCTTTTAGATCTTGCATGAATTTCGTCACCTCCTGGAACTCTTCAACTCCTTTCTCCTTCCTCTTGAGCAGTTCCTTGTCTCTCTTCTCTTTCATCTCTGTTAGCTTTGCCATTATGAATGTTCTGAATTCTTTATCAGACATTTCCATGATTTCCATTGAACTGTGTGTGGATGAAGAGGAGCTATCCTTTTCCCTTGTGGGAGAGGTATTTTCCTGCTTCCCCATATTTCTTGTGGTCCTGCAGTGATTTCTAGTCATCTGGTGGAT
This sequence comes from Tupaia tana, assembly GCA_026018925.1. Classification (NCBI taxonomy): domain Eukaryota; kingdom Metazoa; phylum Chordata; class Mammalia; order Scandentia; family Tupaiidae; genus Tupaia; species Tupaia tana. The sequence goes on from JAKSZU010000003.1 coordinate 179,939,730, forward strand.
GGTCGGTTTCTTCCCAAACTTGGAAGTTCAATCACGTGAGTTTTGTATGCTGGAGGCCCAGTTATCAACGGGACATCTTCCTTTCTCCCAAAATGGCTAGATCACCTGTGTAGTAATCAATCTATTAATTGTGGAGTCCTAGTAAAAACTGTGAATGCTGAAGTCTGGGTGAGCTTTCTAGTTGGCAATACTCTGAGTGATATCACACACCAATCCTGGGAGAGTAACACATCCTGACTCCATGGGAAAGGATGAAAGAAGCTCTGTACTTGGAACTCTCCTGGACTCTGCCCTACGCATCTCTTCTTTTGGCTGATCCTAATCTATATCCTTTCCTTGTAATAAACTGTGAGTATAACACCTTTTTAGTGAGTCCTGTGAGTTTTTCCAGCAAATTATCAAAACTGAGGGTAGTTTAAGGAATCCCTGAACTTATAGTTGGTGTGAGAGGTAAGGGCAATCTATGTAGAAACTATACCATCCAACCACACAGCTATAAAACTCTATGTGCTCCCCCAAATAACTATGTTCAACGATACAATCAAATGTGAATATGAACAAAAATCCTTGAGACAGTTACTAAGAAACTTCAGAAACTAACAAAGAGGCTCTAGAACATCTCCTAAGAAAATTCTGTCACTAAATGATTTCCTATAAAGATCTCAATTCTGTTCTCATTAAATAAACAAGGCACTCAAACCTAGTATTGGTCTGTTGTGTGATGCACAAATATACTTTAAATGACTAACAAAACAGTATTTTCAAAAATCTTTGAAAAGATCAAATAGAGAAAGATGTTTTCCAAAAATAGAGAAAAAAAACTATTATTTTTCATTCAACTGCAGTACAAATGTGGAAAACTAACTCAGAATCTGAAGTTCACCTTTTTATTTGATTATACATGTTCCAAACGTAGAAAGAAGTCATTGTTTTACATAGGTTTTACTTATATTTTACTAAAAATTTTGCCGAAGTTTTCCTCCAGTGTTTGCCCTCAAAATGCCACTAAAAATTTCACAAAATTCTTCAGTGAGTTATTCCTAAGAATCAAGTAGGAGTATATTTAAAATCATGATTCCTTAATTTGTTTGCTTAAGATATGTGTGTGTATATTCTAAGCAGATAAAGACAAGATAATAATAATTATTATTATTATTTTAGTTTTTTTCATAGGGCATATGAGACAGAGTCAGAGAGAAGGAAAGTGAGAAATCCCCCCAAGGGGGTATGGCCATGCCACAATCTCTTCTTCATTCTCTTCTCGGGATTTTGGACACACATGCGTGCATGCACATGCACCCAGCATGATTTTCAACCTGCCAGGTCTGGGACTCGAACCACAGTTGGCCATGTGGGAGTCAAGAACTTTAACAACTATGCCACCTGCTGGTCTCAAGATTTTTCATTTTACTAAAGGTAAGAGAGAGAGTTAGAGAGAGATCTCCATGCCAAACCATATTCGTTTCTGTTTTGAACTCCAGTGGTATTACTGCCCACACAAGCCCCTTGTTACTCGAAATATGATCTTCAGAACAATAGCATACTCAACAGGCTGGGCTTATTAAAAATGTCGAGTAGCAGGAACACCTTGGACCTATGAGATCAGACTTCATCTTTTAAAAAGATTCATGATTCACTCCATAACTACATGGCCACAGAGGGAGAAGCTCTGTTCTGAATCTCCTGCTCCTGAATCACTTAAACCTATATGGCCTGGTGATGCTCTAAATGGTTTGTTCTATATATTCATGTCACCACAGTAGAATTGGAATTTTCTTGTAAGGAGGAGCTGTGTTGATTTCCCCCAAACCATTACTAAATCCCAGTAATTTTTTTAAGAGAGTTTTTGCTATAGGGTGCTTGTTGGAGAGAGAGAATGGGAGAAATCACCTCCAGGGAGAATAGCCACACTAAAATCCCTTCTTTTCTATTCTCTTCCTGGGATTTGGGGCACACATGCACACATGCCTGACATGAGTTTCAAGCAGCCGGGTCTGGGACTTGAACTGCATTTAGCTATGTGGGAGTCCAGTGCCTTAACCACTATGCCACCTGCTGGCCCCATCCTCAGTATTCTCTTTTTTTTAAAAAAAAGTATTATCTTACTTACTTTACTTATCTATTTATTTATTTATTTTAAAAATTTGACCAAAGAGAGACAGAGAGAGTGTGAGAGAGCAAGTCAAGAGGTCTGGGACTTGAAACACAGTTGGCCATGTGGGAATCCAGCACCTTAACCAACATGTCACCTACCAACCTCAATCCCCAGTATTCTTAAATCCCTGATGCTCTAACTCTTCTGGTACCGAGTCAATGATAGTCACTATTTAAGTGTGTATATATACATGTTTAATATGTTCTATTTTTATTATAAAAGGATTAACATTTCTCTTAAAATATGTAAGCTCTTCAAGTGTATTCAAAATAGGATTCCATTTACAGAAAAACAAAAACAAAAAACACCAAAAGAGAAACAAAACCCTCACTACTCAATGCTCTTCAAAAGGATACATATTGCATAAAAGTGGATTCCACTTGAAGAGGGAATATTTCATTTTTCCTTTAAGAATAAGATTCTCAGAAATAGGTCATTTAGCTTCTTTATGCTTCTATTGTATTATTTTGAGCTTAATGAGTAAAGACTGAATAGGGAAATCCAAAAGGATATGTTGTCTTTCTCATCAGTCATTTTTAGAAGCCATTAATCAGACTGATTCCCAAGAGGATTTCTCTTGGTTAAAATTAGATATAGATAAAAAGACACAGAGATGTCATATATAGATATGATATCCAAAGATTTATACACTAAAAGGGTTTTATACCATACCTGCCCTTTTTTTATTCAGGATCTTTTAAAATCTTTCCTTAAACTCACTCATATAGAAAGATTGTAATTCATCTACTTGTTAATTTTATCTAGCACTCAGTGTTTTTAATAAATCTGGATGACAAAAGCATCTCATTTGGATTTTGGTACTGGTTTTTGTTTATTTGTAGAGAGATTTTTTTGCTACAGGGCGCATGCAAGTGCTAGAGAGACAGAGAAAGTAGGAAATTCCACCCCCCCATCCCAAGGGGGATGGCCACGCTGCAATCCCTTCTCCTCCATTCTCCTTTTGGGATTTTGAACATGTGCGCACAAGCGCCCAGCGTGTTTTAAGCCACCAGGTCTGGGACTTGAACCACGGTCAAATACTTGGGAATCCAGTGACATAACCATTACACCACCTGCTGGTCCCAGGTGCCAACTTTTTAATGCTAACAGTTGTAGCCTGCTGGTAAGTATGTCCCTGCAGTATTAATAGAAATCATGCAAATTCCACAGAAGCTGCTTCTGGCTCACCCCAACATGTAAGTCACCTTCTATTTGTAAGATGTAGCTCCATAACCTATACCTCTGCTTTCAGCACTGTTTCACCCCAGGCTGTCAGGGTCACTCAATAATCAGGTATCCAATAGGGGAAAGTCACATTTTAGACCGGGGGCGGGGGTTGGGGGGTGGATTCTAAAATTTGCACACAGTTCCTTAACTATCAGGGACAGTGCAGTGCATATGGCTTATGCATATTACTCTGTATGGTACTGAGGCCACTGAGCCAGTCCCTTGGGACATATGCTTCTCACAGAGAGTAACGGAATACTCTTCTTTGCCTTCTAAATTGGTCTCTGTCCCCATTCTTTCTCCCCAGCTCTCTAGGATACAGGAGGAAAATGTGATCAGTAAGACTCACTGTACTTATTTTGGACCTTCAAGAAGGCTACAATCTAGCTAAAGAAGGAAAATTAGCCTAAAGAAATCATTAACAAATAATACTACTCAGTAGAGAATGGGATGGCAAAATTGGGGGATAAAGGCTATAAACAAGGAAGGAGATTAAAGAGTGAGCCAGTGGGATCTGGTGTGATCAGAGAAGAATTAACAGATGATTCCTTCTCCTATAGTTTGAGTGTCCTCACCAAAACCTATGTGGACATTTGCTAGCCAATGCCGCAGTGCTGAGAGGTGGAGCCTAGCAGGAGGTGTTTGGGACATGGGGCACATCCCTTGTAAATAGATGACTGCCACCTTCTCGGAGCAATTCTCACAGATTAGTTCCTATGGAGCAGGTTGTTAGAAAGCACTCACCCAGGGGCCTTTCCGCTTGGCTGCCATGGGTGAAGCAGCACATGGCCCTCAGCAGAGCTGAGCAAACTCCAGTGCTATGGTTTTAGGACTTTCCAGCCTACACAAGTGTGAACCAATTCTGTCTCAAGTATTCTGCTATAGGGACACAAAACAGACTAAGATTCCTCCATAACAAAATCAATGTTCTGAAAATGTTTAGTCATTGTTCTAAAAATGAGGGTCAGTCCTGGTATCAGAACCTACAGATTAGCTTCTTTATGCTTCTATAAATACTGCAGATTCATCTCTGAAAGACTCTCCTTCAGGCACTTACTGAACACAGCTATTAGGCTAGTTGTGTAAGAATGCTTACAGCCATTTTAAGCCCTGAGCTCCCTCAACATTTACAGGTGGCTGAAACTTTACTCCACTTAAAAGAAAAAGGCACATTATACAGGGGCTGTTGACATAAAAAGCTTTTATAAGTACAACATTAGGCAGATAGGATCCTTAAAGGGGGCATCAGGAACGGTATACAGAACCCAGAGTATAGTGGAAAGGGGTTGGATCAGGGGAGTTCATTGGGTTGGCAGGGAAGTTATGACACATTTTTGTACAGAAAAACAGAAAAATAAGTCATGACATTCCAGACAGCCTAATATAGTTGACCCTTGCCCTTTCTCCTCTTTGCCCCAAAATGTTTCTGTCAGAGAAGACTGAAAACAGATATTTTTAAAATGAAGTCAAGCCCAGCCTAGTGTTCCAAGTGGCAGAGCATCACAGTACAGGGCTGGGGCTACAGGGAGGCCTGGGCCGCCCTGAACAGGCTGCGTGGTAGCACCTGCCATGGTCCTACCTAACCTGGAGACTGAAGCAGGAAGACTGCAACATGGCGAGACCCTGTCAAAAGAAAACAAAACTTTCTCTTGGTCTCCCTCTCTCCTTCTCTCATGATAATGATAGTAATATCAGATGGATGGCAAGTGGTTAAATTAAGATATTTGCTATGAACTTTTTAATATAATATAGGATGACAATGATATTCAAGAGCAGAAAAAAAGAGATGGGAATCTACGACGCTGAATTGGCATCTTTATTTTTAATTTTTTAGTTGCCAGAGAGTGCATGTGCTCACCAGAGACAGACAAACAGAGAGAGACAGAGAGAGTGAGACAGAGAAAGAGAGAAAGGGAAAGCACCCAATTCATAAATTGCCTACATCTTTCCAGGAAAACAAGATTGACCTGTGTTTTATTATTGGGTTTCCCCTCTCTCCTGAATCCCAAATGTTGAAAGGTAAAAAATTTAAACCAACATTTGAAAACAAGATGCTGTAACTTCAAAAATGATTGTGCTCGCTTCGGCAGCACATATACTAAAATTGGAACGATACAGAGAAGATAAGCATGGCCCCTGTGCAAGGATGACACGCAAATTCGTGAAGCGTTCCATATTTTTAAATTCTTCAAAAAAAAAAAAAGATTTATATCTCGAGTGATTTTTTTTTTCTCTTTTAACTCATATATGTTTCAGTTGTCTGGCAACAAAAGTAATAAATGTTTCCAATTATTTTTGTGCCATAATAACAAAAAGTCTTTTAAAAAATCCTAGATTTCAATTTCCTTAAGTAAAGTCTAAGCTCCTCATGAGCAATGTGTTATCTTTCTATAGTATCTGTATTTCTCTTTTATCCCAAAGTGCCCAGCAGACTATTCAGTACTTAAAAATACCTCAATAAATATTTGCAGTATTCTTTTCAGATACCTTTTGAGAGCAGTAATTTTTTTTCATTAAAAAAAAAACGGAGATATAATTTTAAAACAGGACAATTTATCCTTTAGTGTATAGCTCTGACAAACACTTGTGGTCATGTAACCAATGTCACTCTAATCCAGATCCACAATAGTTCTATCACCATCTCAATATTCTCCCATATTTGACAATTTTAAGTATAGCTGCTTTAAATAGTTGTGTACAGGTTTTTGTGTAAACGTAAGTTTTAATTTCACTTGGGTAAATATCAGAGAGTGAGATTGTTAGCCCATTGGTACTTATTCAAATCCCTAAATCAAGAGTTAGTTTAGCTCTCAAGTTTTTGGTAAGCATCTTAACTGTCATCCCCAAAGATCTGCAATAATGACTCACTAAAAAGAGAAATTGGCACCAACGCTACAGGAGGCAGCCCAAGGGGCATCAATAAAGTAGGCTAGAATTGAAGGGATGAAATGTCTCAAGATCTATCTTTCATTCTGCCCACCGCAATAGAAATAAGAGGAAATATTAGTTGTTGAAAGGGCACAGAAAATACTTGGTTTCAAGATGAATGTTTTTCCATTTCCCACTGTAATTCATACTCCTTCCATTACTCCTCCTACAAATTACACTTCTGAACTTTTAAAAGATTGTTGGAGAGAATGGGGATAACTTTGGGAGATCCTGGTACATTCTGACGTCTGCTTAAGTGGGAGCATCTTAAAAAGAGAATAAATACTGAGAACCAGCAGTTAGCGTAATGGCTATGTCACTGGACTCCCACGTAGTTGACCGCAGTTCGCGTCCTGGACCCGGTGGCTTAAAACTCATGCCAGGCGCGTGTGCGTGCGTGCCCAAGATCCCAAGAGGAGAATGGAGGAGAAGGGATTGCAGCGTGACCATCCCCTCTGGGGGGTGATTTCTCGCTTTCTGTCTCTATGTCTCTCTCTGTCTGTCTTTCTGGCGAGCACACGCGCCCTATAGCGAAAACCTCTCAAAAAAAAAAAAAAAAAAAAAAGAAAGAAAGAATAAATACTGATACTATGCTAAACCTTCTAGAGAGCTGTCTGGATTTTCTGAGTCAAACAAGACATATTATTACTCCTCCACAGAATACGAGCTAAAAGTAAATTCATATATAATCTCATCCCGTCCTCTCAGTTCAGAGAGTTGAAGAAAACCAGTCAGAGAAAAGAAATGATTTGTCCAAGTACACACATATTTTGTGGTATAATCCAGGGCTAGCTTTCACGAGGGAAGGGCAAACAGGAGGGCAGACATCTCTGATCCTGCAATATAATGATCTTACAAAAATCTTCAGTTGCACACAGGCTACTGCCATAGACACAATGATCACTTTACCCAGGGACATTGGGGAGCAGAACAAGAAAGGTACCTATGTGGCTTTGGTTTGTTTAAGACAAATATTTTATTTCAGTCCCTGAGCAATTCTTCTGTCTACTTATAGATGGCACTGACTGGAACTAGAAGTGGGGACAAAGTGATAAATGTAGGGTTCACATTGTTGGAAGACTCCATCAGTGAGAAGTCAGCTTATATCACAGGTATGAAAGGGAAGGGTAACACTGATAGAGTTCTTTTAATTTTGAAGGTATTATGCATAGATTTCAGTAAAAAAAAAAATTATAGAGTTCATTCTCATCCTGAGAAATCACCACTGAAATCTCAAACTGGACAGAATGTGGGCACTTCCCTGATACATTATCTTGAAAGGAGATGAGAACAAGATCCACTTGAATGAGTGAACTGGTGGGACAAGAATTGCGCCTTATTTCCTGACCAGGCAGTTATTCATCACATCGCTTATGCTCCCAGCACAACTCAGAAGCTACACAAAACTGAATCCCCTATTGTGTCTGTGTGTGTGTGTGTGGGGGGGGGGGGTGTTCCCCTCACTTTCTTGCTGTCTCTGGCAGTGGAAAAATTAAAAAAAAAAAAATTAGACAAGGTCCTCTTACCTTGAAATGGGCAAAGACAGGAAGCACATATGTGGTAACAGATACATAGATTAAGAGCATATAGCATTTGGGACCAGCAGTTGGCATAATGGCTATGTTGCTGGACTTCCATGTAGTTGACCACGGTTCAAGTCCTGGACCCAGTGGCTTAAATTCACACCAGGTGCATGTGCATACTGCCCAAGATCCCGAGAGGGGTACTGCAGCATAGCCATCCCCCTGGGATGGCTTGCTTTCTGTCTCTCTGCCTCTCTCTTTCTGGTGAGCACATGCACCCTATAGGAAAAATCATTCAAAAAAATAAAAAAGCATATAGCAGTTGAATCACTTGAATGTTCTTTGTATTTCCCACTCATTTGAAAATTCATCCTATGATTCATAATGAAAGTGTAAGGTATGTTTCTTTATCTCCTTAGCATGAATCTGAAATTACCAATCTAAACATTTTTGGGGCACAATGTAAAAATTTTAACCAAGCTAACCAAATTACATCAATGAAAATAATATATACATGTGTCAAACAGTGGGAGATGATATTATAAGATGGATGAATTGCCACTGTACAAACAATAAATTATTATTATTATTATTACAGGTTTTTGCTATAGGGTGCATGTGCTCACCAAGGAGAAAGAGAGAAAGAGAGAAAGAGAGAGAGAGAGAGAGAGAGAGAGAGAGAGAGAGAAGGAGGGAGAAAGAGAGAGAGAAATAATCCCCCAGTGGGGATGGCCACACCACAATCCCTTCTCCTTCATTCTTCTCTCAGAATTTTGGGCATGCATGCGTGCACACACCCAGTGTGATTTTCAAACCACAGGCTCCAGGCAGTCAGTTATATGGGAGTCCAGCACCTTAGCCACCATGACAACTGTTGGTCACTCCAATTTGGCTTTTAACTGGCTCGGTAACTGCCTACTAGTCAATCTTTACTATTAGGATCACTAATAATTCATGTCAAGTTATATATATTCACACTGTCTATTCAATATCTTAGGAAAATATTCTTTGAATAAGTATTTATTGAATGCTGACTGTTCTTAGGTTTCCCTCTAGTTGGACATCATACTGTACAGGTTACATCTACATTTTTCATCATTTAAAAATAGTAAAAATGTGTATGTAGCTTTGCAAAGATGAGGTGAAAATACACACACACACATACCATGAAGCTGATTCTAACTTGTGTCTAAGAGCCAGAAATCAATCAACACTTATAGATATTCTGTGTGCTAAAGCTCTTTTGTACTTAATGACTAAACAACCAAGTAGGAAAAAATCCTAGTAAGGAAAATAGCATGTGTGTTGGAGTTAAACAGATCTGGGTCCAAATTCTTTTTCTACTACTTATTAGTTATAGGGCCTATCTGTGAGCTTTAGTTGGTTATCTGTGAAATGAGAATGCTATTAGTTTTTAGGTTTTTGAGAGGAATGAATTAAATTCCATCTGGTACACAGTAGGGTAAGAGAAGGAAAGCTAATGCAAGCATTGAAGATATAACTGGGTGGCCAGTTAAATCTAGCCAATATCTGTGTGGGAAAGCACATTATTTTTAAAGTCAGCAAATATTTTCCAAAAGCTATTTATTGAGATAAAACCACAATGGTGAAAAAAGTATCAGGCTGAGACAGAACATATAAATGAAAAACACATGAGGGAAAGATAACAAATAATGGATATAAGATGATAAAAAGCAAAAAGGTAGCAAACTTTCCTCATTTTATTGAGAAATATAGGCAAGTGGCGAAGAGGGTGGGGAGGGGGTAGGGAATCAAAAGCCAACGCTACTAACCATTTGGATTTAGTATTGTCCAGGAAATTCCAGTCGATCCGAAATGACTTTCGTTTTCATTGATTACATAAAGCTTGGAAACTAACAGATATATATTTAAATGATAGTCCTTAAAGCTAAAGGAAAATTCAGGTTTCAACATTTGAAATGCATGTGCTGACAAGTTTGGTGCTATTAAAAAAAGCCAATTCATCACCATCTCACAATAAAACAAATGCAAACATAACACCTTTGGGACTTTCCAATAATACGACTGAAATACCATTTTACAAACGTAAAACCAGCCAAATAACCAGGTACTTTGGTGAAAAATGTTTGATGATTTTACTAATGTCAAGATGCTGTATATTCCTCTGATCTGAGGTCTCTGCAGAGTAGCTATCAATGTTAGTCCTGCCCTGATGGGGCTCCAGGGGAGGTGGTCGTGGATGTTTACAGGGTAGGTTTCATGGGATATTTCTTTATTCCTAGAGGACAGTCTCATGCCCAAATGTCCAACATATATCCAGGTGTTCCTCTCACAGGAAACTTGTTCATACTGACACCCTTGTGGTCCTTGTCTGACCTGGGCCAGCCCTGACAGGGAGAGAAGTTAGGTTCAGGTGTATCTGTCAGGTGAGACACAGGAGAGGCAGGACAAGTTATGTGAAATAACAGAAGCTGTGTATTACTTACAGATCTTGGAGAAAAGACAGCAGCATGCCCTGCAGGCCAGCTGCTAGTGGGAAGGCACCCAGGACATACACACTCAAACTGTGGGTGGGAGTGAGAGAGAAAGGGAGTCGACCTGCAGACCTACAAGTAATAGCCCTAGGCCTTCCCGAGGGGCCTGTGGGTTGGCTAGTTCAAAGAAAGCTCATGTAAAGAGGAGGAACTTATTTGGCTGGTGGTGATCATTAGGTTTATCGTAGTCAGTAGTTATGGGGAGTACTGGCTTGGGGCCTGTGGGATGAGGAACAAGCAGGTGCAGGAAACCCCCACACATTAGGGAAGGTGATTTTTTTCAAATTATTTTATTTACTTTATTCATTGCCATTATTTTTCTCTTATTTTTTGAAGTTAACAAGAGAGAAGGAAAGTGAGAAAGCAAGCTGCCAGGTCCAGGACTCAAACTGCGGTCAGCCACGTGGGTGTCCAGCTGCCTCAACCACCATGCCACCTGCTGGCCCCAGGGGAGGTTTTAACTGAGCCAAAGGTGAGAGGATGCACATGACTGGGTTTCAAATAATTTTCTTTGAGTCTAAAAATGGATGCTGAGGCAACTATTGATATACTGAATTTATGACAAAGGACATTTGAACAAATTATCTAACGGGCTACTTTGCACAGGTGAGATGAACCTTCCCCCTTTAAGATCTGATCTGATAGGCCTCAAGAAAGTCTCCCAAGCCAAAAGACATTCCAGACACACGAGTCAAAGTTCCCCATTAGCAAGATGCTTTATTGTTAAAGGTTGCATTCAATTCCATAAGCACTTATTAAATCCTGACTAACATCTACCATTTATAGATTAATTACTATGTGCTACTTTACATACTATTTCATTAATCCTCAAGAACAATCAATGAAATAGACATACTTATCCCGCTTTACAGATAAGACTTCTGAGGCTCAGAGAGGTGAGGGAAGGTGCCCAGGTCACACAGTGACAGAGCCAGGATTCAGACTCAGGTCTGCACAACTTCAGCGTATTTTCACAACTCAGTCTTCCTCTGGTTCCCCTCTAAAATATAAGTACTCTTGAAATTCTTGTAAAAACATGACACATAGGTACAAATAAAGTTTTCTCTCTCCCAGCTCAGACAAATGTCCTTTATCATAAATTCAATATATCGAATTCTACTTTATTGTGAGCATTTGGTCAGTTGAAGCACTGTCAGGCCCAACCCCCTCTATCCCCAGTCCACATTGCAGGACCCCTTGGAGCCCTGCTGAGCCTCCTTAGGCAGTACCTGCCTTACGTGGCGACCTTAGTGGGTTCACTTGAGGCATTTATCTTTCCAGGCTTCTTGAGTTCCACCTCCACCTGCCCCGTTCTTTCCACATCCATGATCGAAGTCTGATCTTAGTTGGGAGGTCAAATAAAAACGTAAAGCCAAAAAGAAAATTGGTTATGAACCAAAGTATAGCAATATTTTATAAACTTGGAAACCAACATAAGGTCAACTTACATAAGTTTCACTTGGTCAGTTTAAACTTGGAGAACCTGTGGAAATGCAGTTTGAGGGGAGGGAAGAACATGACATTTGGCCTCTCAGCTTTAGAGACCAGTTGTCTTTTTTATTTTTTATTTTTTATTTTTTTAACTATAGGGTGTGTGCGCTCGCCAGACAGAGAGAGACAGAGAGACAGAAAGCGAGAAATCACCCCCCGGGGGGATGGCCACGCCGCAATCCCTTCTCTATTCTCCTCTCGGGATCTTGGGCACACACGCACACGCGCCCAGCATGAGTTTAAGCCACCGGGTCCGGGACTCGAACCACGGTCAACTACGTGGGAATTCAGCAACATAGCCATTACGCTAACTGCTGGTCCCGAGACCAGTTGTCTTAACAAGGCCTCTGGATTCAATATGGAAGCTTAAGCAACTGAGAGTGGTTCTAACTGTTCCATTTCTTCACTGAAATTCTTCAGACTCCATGGTGTCCTACAGTATTTTCCAGAAACTCCTTGGTAAAATGGAGAGGAATGTGTGTTGTGGGTTCTGTCTCATGTGAACTGTTCACCTAATCCCTGACTACGTCCTGAGAGACGACAGCACATTCTTCACCACAACACACTGAAGGGCAAGCAGTGGGCGCAGTAGTAGCACCTAAGTACTGCAGGGATGCCACGTGGCTGAGTACTGTTCTTGGCTGTGTGGCTTTGGCTCTCCCAGAGAGCCTGTAAATGTTCCAATACCCTTTAATAAGTTACTTTTCTGCTTATTCTACCTAGACCACCTGCTGTCAAGAATTCTGAGACCTTAGTACAGGGCATTCTCTGCTACCCTGGAGTGCTTAAGAAAAAGGAAGCTGGGGCCAGCAGATGGTGTAGTGATTACATTGCTAGACTCACACATGGCCAACTGTGGTTCGAGTCCCAGACCTGGTGGCTTAAAACTTATGCGGTATGTGTGTGCCCAAGATCCAGGGAGAATGGAGAAGGGATAACGATGTGCCATCCCCCTGGGGGATGATTCCTTACTTTCCTTCTATCTCCACCCCCCCCACCCTCCCCCAGAACTCATGTGCCCTAAGGCAAAAACTTGAAAAAAAAAAAAAAAAAAGAAAGAAAAGAAAAAGGAAGCTGGGGCCAGCAGGTGGTGCAGAGATTAAGGCAGCTGGACTCCACATGGCCACTTGACCTGAGCAGTTCAAGTCCTGGACCCAGCAGCTTGAAAAACATGCCAGGCATCTGTGCGTGCATGATGAAAATCCCTAAAGAATGGAGAAGGGATTGTGGCTTGGCTAATTCCCCAGGGGAGGGAAGTGATTTCTCCCTTTCCCACTTTCGGTTTTTCTCCAAGAGTGCACGTGCCCTAGAGGAAAGGAAAGGGAAGGGAAGGGAAGGGAAGGGAAGGGAAGGGAAGGGAAGGGAAGGGAAGGGAAGGGAAGGGGAAGGGGAAAGGAAAAAGAAAAGATAAAGGAAGCTATGGGCTGCTTCCATGGCCTGGTGGTTAAGGGACCAGATCCCATATGCTGACATCTTAGAAAACACTCTGGGCATGTGTGCATGCACAAAATCCCAACAGGACGGTGAAATGGAGGAGAAAGAATTCTACCACAGGGGGATAAACGGGTTGTCCCTCTGTCCCACTGTCTCTCTGGCAAGCACACATTTCCTCTGGCAAAAGAGATTTTAAAAAAAAAGGGACAGGGAGCTAAGAAAGGCTGGAACCAGACTTCAGGAGGGAGCAGCCCTCCTTGAAGATAGAATAGAGAGAAATCTCCTAGGTAAAGGAGATTGCCAGGGAATAAGCCATGAGGTCCAGTCAATTCAACCTCTCCACTGTCATACCCTGGACATCTCGAATTGATTACACTAGAAAGCTCTCTAAAATGGATCCTTTCCTTTACCAAAGCACTCTGGACAGCCACTCCACCTCATCTTTGTCTGACCCATACTCTAAATTTTGAGAAAAAAAATACCCAGTGTTGGCAAAGTAGGGTATGCATAGCCACTATTGCTGGAAAAGTAAAATACTATTATACAATACTTTCAGAAATACATATGGTAATATGTAGCAAAAGCTTTATTAACATTTAAGCTTTTACTTAGTAATTTTATTCATGAGTATTTATCTTAATTCAACAAAGAATGATAGACAATAAAGTTAACTGTTTGCTACATGATTTAAAAGTTTACAACTACATTAATTTATAAAACTAAGAAAACAGCTTAATAAATTATTAAATATGAACAGGTTACAACAGTTATGTAGATATTTAAAGTAATAATTATGTTATAATGTGGATTTACCTATAAAAATATTCAAGAAAACAGCAGGATGCAAAATAGCATGTATAGTCTCCTTGCAACTATATTATGATATACACCTATAAGGATGCTATTATGCAAAAATAAAAATGAGCTACTTTTAGGGTGGTGAAAATACAAATGATTTAAATTTTATTTTAAAAAGGTCTTATCTTCTGCAAAATATTTCCTTTAAAAAAAACAAGCCTTTGGCTGGTTCTGTGGCACAGCAATAATATTCTACTCAAGAGAAACCAGATCCCACAGGACAACCAGAGTTTGAATCCCTCACCCAGTCGTTTGGCGACATGACAGACAAGCACGCGAGTGCCCAAGATCCAACAAGCTGAAAAGACTGGAGGAAAGGGAGCCAGAGTGATAGATCCTGTGGAAGATGCTTCTCTCTCTAACACTCTCTGTCTTGTGTATTCATATACACACACTATCATGAATAAAGGAAAACAAAATTTTTTTAATCAAGCTTCAAAATTTTTCAGTGCATATAATCAACCCTCAATTCAGCATAAACTACAGCTAAATATATGGCCATTTCATTCTGTGCAATGCTAGATATTCACATTTGACTAAGCTTTTAAAATTAGAATGAGAAAAGGGCATGTCTCTATTCTATCTCCTTATCTAGTTAGATAAGCTCCTAAAATATAATTTTGCTCTAGATATGGAACGGAAAGGGCTTTTAAAAGCTGGGTATAGGGAGCCAACAGGTGGCATGGTGGTTAGGGCACTGGACTCCCACATGGTCTACTACAACAGTCCCAGACCTGGGGGCTCAATTTCTCACTTTCCCTCTCTATCTCTGGTCAAATTGAAAAATAATATTAGTAAAAAATAAAATTAAATAAATACAATAAATAATTCTTTTAAAAAAGTATTTAATGAAAAGCTGTGTACAGGGCCAGTAGTAGGCATAGTGGTTAATGTACTGAACTTTCACATGGCCAACCGTGGCTTGAATTCCAAATCTGATGACTTGAAAATCATACCAGATGCGTAGGCATGCATGCTCAATATTACCGGATAAGAATGGAGGAGAAAGGATTGCAATGTGGCCATCCACTTTGAGGGAGGGTGGTTTCTCACTTTCTCTCTCGCTGTCTCTCCCTGTCTCTCTGGTGAGTGCACACACTCTATGGCAAAAATCTTAAAAAAAAAGCTGTGTACAAATTGACCATATGGTAATACAGAAAACTGTTTGTGATATTCAGAAGATTATTTAAAACATTAGCAAGTTAAAGGAGAGATTTAAAAGCCTAAATTAAAAATCTAGACCTACGCTTGGAATTTGCTTGTAATATAATACAGTGTTTCATTACATACCTACAATATCCATAACAATAAGAAAGAAATATGCATGTACATCAATTGCCTTAGAATAGTAATAATTTATTGTTTCATAAGACAAGACATGAGGTCAGTAAGTGACATTTCCCAAGTACTGTAATAAACCATTTTCCAGGTAGGATGTGATATAGTAACAACATGACTCTTATTAGGTAGTATTTACTGACTAACACAATATAGGCATGCATACATACATATATTAACTTCCTTACCATGTACAATAATCCACAGGGACAAAACTAATGGTCACTGACAGCAATAAAAACAGCTAATAATTTACTGGGCTCTTGCTATGCACTAGACGGATGCTAAGCCCTTTATACTAATAATTTAATTTAATTTAATTTAATCATCCCAACAGCCCAAGTCAGGTGCTGACCTCATCAGCTCCTTACTAATAAGACACGTGGGGCTCATCATGGGCTACACAGTAGACAGGTGGTGATGAAGGTCTGAAACTCAACATTCCCATTAGTGGGCATTCTGGCCTTCAGTCAAGGAGTAAGAGGCTTATAAAGTGGAGATGGCTGTGGGATGAGCAATGAATGAAAGTAAGAATGCCAAAGCTTGCTCGCTTGCTTTATTTATTTATTATTTTTTATTTTTTTATAGAGATTTTTGCTATAGGGCTTGTGTACTCACTGGAGAGATAGAGAGATAGACAGAAAGTGAGAAATCACCCCCCACCCCCGGAGGATGCCACAATCCCTTCTCCTCCATTTTCCTCTCAGGATTTTGGGCACACATGCATGCACACATGCCCAATATAAGTTTCAAGTGACTATGGTCGAACCACAATTGACCATATGGGGGCCCACATGGTACCTAACCACTATGGCACCTGTTGGTCCCAGAATACCAGCATCTTGAAGAGGATAGGAACCTCAACTTTAGCAAAGAAAAATTCAAATTCATTCAGTAGCATTAATTACAACCCTTACTATTTGATTAGATACCTTCATTATATTCATTACAAAAAGAGCTGAGAACCTGAAAAAGCATCCAGAATACCAATGTAATTAACAAATCTTCAATGTTTATGCCTTAGTTGCACTCCAGAAGCAAGAAGAACAGTGTCTAAGAAATTAAGAATAAGGCTTTGAATTTGATAAAGGAAATATCAAATATTAAGCTTAATTTAGGAAAATCATCTTTTTTGAGTTTCCTAAGAAATTCTCCTAATATTTCAAAATATTATGTTCATTAGTTTAAATGTTCATTTTATCATACTTCTCAGTACATATTAACTTGAATTTTAAAACAAAATATTTCATAAGACAAAAAAATGACATTTTATAAATTTAAAAAATATTTTGTTTACCATTAGGCAAAGATCAAGAAAAGTAACTAACCAACAAATAAGGTTAAAATGGAGGAAATTTTAACATTTGAAGTAAAACTTAACATTAAGTACAAAAGATAATTATGAAGCAATGGAGAAATGTAAAGTGTAACTTGGTGAGAGCACATATTTATTTAAAATATTTTATTAAGCTATGCCCAATTTTCTATGTAATATAGAATGCAATTTGGTTGGCATAAGACATAAACATTTTTTTGCATGCACTGTTATTAAAAGTAACAAAGATAGCTCAATATTAATAAACTTTTTATTTAAAAATATACTTGTAGGGCTGGCCCTGTAGTGCAGTGATTAAGTGTGGAGCATCAGGAGCCAGATCCCACATGGCTGACAGCAATCTGAATCCCAGCTCCAGCAGCCTGTAACCCCAGACACATGTGTATGCTAGCCTAAAATCCTAAGAAGATGGAGAAATGTAAAAACAAAGATCGTGGCATAGCCATATCCCACTGCAGGGTTCTGTCTTCTCTCTCTCCCTGGTGAGCACATGTGCCCTCTGTCAATAAGAAAAAATGTATTTGTAAATTTATACATGTACTTCATTATGAGACTTGTATACTTTTTAGTATTAGATATAAGCTTTAAAACATATTTAGAATTCTCTAACTTCAACAATTTATCAGACTGTCTATACACAATTATATTCCAAAATTTTCAGCCAGGTGAAGTAGAGGGAACCTTTTGTATTTGGCAAGTATTCCAAACACTTAATTTAAGTACAGTAGTAATATTTTCTTTTCTTTTTTTTTGTTTTAAATTTATTTTATCATCCACTCACTATACTTCATTACTACTTGTAAAGTGAATTTACCCAACATGAATACTCCACACCAATCCACTTGAAGATACCATACACATTATCATCAACAGATAATCATCCATTTCTGTGTCCCATAAATGTCTCTATTTTTCTCCTTGATTCCCTTCCTCTCACTTTCCCCCTTCTCCACAGTGGTAATATTTTAATTCTTATGTGAGCCAATTGTGTGAGAATGGAAATATCTCCCATTTCATAGTCATAAGCGACATCTTCTCACCTCAACCACATTTTCCCAAAATCTACCATCCCCTTGCCACAAGGGGACTGAACAGAGTGTGAATGGATAGTGGCTCCGTGCAAACCCATCATCGCTACCAGAAAACTCTCTCAGCACGTGTGCCAGTCCTGCCACTCACTAGCTGTGTGTCCTTGGACAGAATACTTGCCCTTTCTATGTCCTATGTTTAAAGTAGGAACAAAGGCCAGCAGACCACATGGAGGTTAAGGCAGTTGGATCACACACGGCCAGCTGAGTGGTTCCAGTCTTGAACCCATGGCATGAAAAAATACACCAACAGAATGTGCATGTGTGTCCAAAATCCTGAGAGGAGAATGGAAGATAAGAGACTACAGTGTGGCCATCCCCCCGGGGGGTGATTTCTCACTTTCTCTTTTTCTCTCCGTCAGTCTCTGTACAGCAAGCATACATGCTCTATAGCAAAAACTAAAAAATCAATTATTAATTACTAGGTAAGTAAAAATAAAATAGGGATAATAATAGGTATATACAGTTAGGTTTTGGCAATCATTCTCAGAGCAATGCAGGCATATATTAAGTACTTAATAAAGGTAAAGCTGCTATTTTGATTATTCAGTAGTACAATACGTTCTTATGTATGGAAAGCTGTATATTAGTATTACCTTTTTAAGTTATACATACAAATCCATGATAGCACAGCTAATGATTCCTTTTCTAGAGCCCAAAGAATTATAAACATGGGAATTAAACCTTCACAATTAAGTAGCAGGTCAAATGTTTAAAGGCAAGAATGAACTTTCTATCATACTCAGGTAACAATTCCAGCACTCACAAAATTCAAATGATTATTCATGTAACAAATATGTAATAAAACATCTTATTCTTAAGTACCATCTTTTTACCATGTTTCTATGAAAATACCTTATTCGGGTTATCATTCTATATTTACAACCAGGTTACAATAACTCCACAGAAAACTCTGAAGTATATCTGAGATGCTTCCCTTAGAAATAAAAAATTTCATACCTCATCTTAGAGAATGATATAATCACTTTGTATTTAATTTTTTTTTAACCTTGAATTCTCCTACAGATCTCCAATATTATAGTTTCCTTAATTGCTGGAGGAAATGAATATAGGCTAGAGGAAGAAATAAGTGGCTTTTTTTTAAAAAAAAGAATTATTTTATTTAACTTTATTTATTTTAATTTGACCAGAAAGGTAGAGAGAGAGAGAAAGCGAGCCGCCAGCTCCAGGACTCGATCCACTGCTAGACATGTGGGAGTCCAGCGCCCTTTACCACCACACCACCTGCTGGCCCTGAAATAAGGGGCTTTGCTAACCATCCACTGTACCTCTTTAGAAAGCAAGTACATGCAAAGAAGACCTTTGAGTTAGAGAGTCCGTTATTTTCCTAGACAGTCAATTGTCTACCTGTGCAAGTCTAAAGCTATAAACATCATTTTTGCTAATGTATTTTAAAAGTAAGAGAGAGTAAATTGTTCTGGTTTTTGAACTTTTGAACAACCTAGTCTAGCAAATTTTTTAGACTTACATAAGATTACAAACTGAAGATAGTTTTCACTATATATAATAAAATATTTCTAATTACATCTCAATAGTATTATAATACTTTAAAAAAGCATTTAGTTGTATTATTTGTAGTAGTAAAAAATGATAAACCACTGTCTCTCATTTGGTTAAATGATGTATGTTAACATCAACATAGAAAAATGTCTGTAAGACTATGCACCCTGTGAATAAAAATGACCTTTGGAAAGCAGAATTACAAGGGGAGGGAAGTATCTCCTTCTGCAGTGTATGTTTCTGTATTATTGGAAGGTTTTACAACCATCCTATTCCATTCTTCAAGCTTGGTAAAGCTCTCCCTTCCTTCCTCATTCCTCTCCTCTCTCCCTCTTTTCCTTTGTTCCATTCTAAGGACATTCTAAAAAAATATACTATGCCATGTCAGATAGGGCTGAGAGAAACAGATGTCAAAAACCTTAGATTCTCTTCTCCAGTTCTACCACTGACAAGTTCATGATACTGTCACCAAAATGGTTTTCCTTCCTGTTGGCTCTCTTATTAAATATATTCTTAGATTTCATTAGTATTGTACTCGAAGAAATGAAATTCCAAAGGTCTATCATTTCTCAGGTAAAAGTACAAACTATTATTCGTATTATCATAAAGAGTGAAAAGAAAGATCTTTTAAATACTTAATATATAACAATTCTACTCTTTCTAACAATGTATTTCTAATATATTTTACTTCTTTCTCTTCCATAATAAAATAAATATGTGGGAGCCGACTTAGTAAATGCCTTCAGCTTCTTGCATAGAATGATCAAATGGCTGAGATCATAATCTTTTGGAAAAGTGGCTGACTTTAGGGAATAAGAATTAAAGTTCTGCCCCAATTTGGGAGGAGGATAGAATTTTCTTATCCCAGACAGAAAAGTCTTCTCCCTCTCTCTTCCTCTCAGTCTTTCTTTCCTCCTTCCTATATATTTAACACTAACTTCAGAGCCTTGTTTAGGATTTCTTTCTTCTCTCTCTCTCTCTCTCTCTCTCTCTCTCTCTCTCTCTCTCTCTCCCTCTCTCTCTCTTACTCCTGCCAGAGTACCTACACTCACTAGAGAGAGACAGAGAGGGCCAGAAAGAAAGCACCTTCCATGAGGAATCGTCACACCTCAATCCCTACTTCTCCATCTCTCCCTCCTTTCGGGATTTGGGTATGCACGCGGTATACCTGGCATATTTCTCAACCACCAGGTCCATGACTTGAACTGTGAAGTTGTTCCATATGGGATCCAGTTGCCTAATCTACTGGAGCCAGCCCCAGAGCCTTCTTTAGTAATAAAATTTGACACTTACTCAGCTTTACTGGAATCATATACAAATCTTTCACCTATAATCTTAAACTGATTTTATCTCATTTTCTTTTGAGAATTAACTCTGGATTTGGATACTCTGACATAATCCTAAACAAACAGGAAAGAACTCTTATCCCAACTGGTCTAAATGACCCCAAACACTTGGATAGAAAATGGAAAGCCAAGTCAATATTTCTACTCTTTGAATGTTTAGGTGACAAATGCCTAAATTATCTTTTGAGTTAAACATTTTTTCTTTACTTTTTTTCCTGGACAAGTTTAGATTTGAAAACAAAACTACTGGTATTTATTCACATGTAACTAGTTCCCAATAATTGTATTAAAATCTACTGCTATTCTGAAGGCAGTAGAAATTTGCTATAGATAAATCATATTATAAAATAATCAATTCTTGGATTTTAGGATAGTTTCTTTACCAAAGAGAACAAGGGTACTTTCAAACAAATTCTAATTATTATCATGTCACTGGAAAAGTCATGATGCTTTTTTTCATAGAAAAATACACATGACTTTTCCAATGACCTGGTATATTTCATGCCATGTTTGGAAATATACAAGCACGTTAAGGCTCTTCCTGCTTCTGGAATCACAGAGCTGATCAGACATTTCTTCACTCTGGGTGGGGAAAGGATTCTTGCACTGGATAGAACTCAGGATTCCTGTCTCTTCCACACAGCCAATCACAACACACAGAAGCTAAACAAGACCCTAAGGACACACCAATATGAAAATTATGCTCCCCATCACCAAAGCTTTTTCTGATAGGCAAGTTTACATTTGTCTTGTTTCATTCAAAATTAAATATTGAGAAACAGTGCTAATGTGTGGCATATCTATAAGACAGAAAAAAAAGGACTCAAATTTACATGGAATCTGAAGCAAAAAATCTGTAACAACACATGGACACCATAGCATGGCAGTAATGTGCTACTCAAGAGAAGCTGGATCCCACATAGAAATCATGGTTCAAATCCCCAGCCTGGTCAGTCTGAACCATGCTAGGCACATGCATGAGTGTCCAAGATTCAACATGGGGAAGGAAGGGAATTGTGGTGTGAACAGATCCTACAGAGAGTGCTCATCTCCCTCTCTCTTATTTTTTCTAACATGCACATGCATGTACTCTATCTTGAATAAAGAAAATAAATTTTAATGGGCCTAAGAGTTCAAGCTGAGTCAAACAAATACAAGATGCAGAAGATACAACACACAGGACTGAACCTGAAGTCATCAGGATATTCAGTCAAATGGCCTGCAGAATAGCTGACTCCTCTCCATCACACCCCCCACCAGAACTCCTCCATCCACCCTGCAAATGATTAGCTGTCAGAGAAAAGGCATCTGGCTCCATGCGAAACCTTAAGATTTACACTGAATTAAGTATTTGCTGTATACGCTGAGGTAAAAAGAAGTAGGTCAGAGTCTGTGGTTACTCGGGCCTCACAGAGAGAGGATGGAGGTGGGCAACGAAGCTGTCAAGAGCTGACCTTACTTTGGCAATTATCATGAAGTAAAATAGAACCCATGAATTAGATAATCAAACAACTACAACAAAGTAGATTTGATGAATAAGACCAAGGGTGTTTTTTTTGTTTTTGTTTTTATGTTTTTGTCATAGCACATGTGTGCAGAGAAAGGAAGAGAGAGAGGGAAAGTGAGAAATCACCCTCCCCGGTGGGGGGTGAGGGGAGCTGGCCACAATCCCTTCTCTTTCTCATTCTCCTCTCAGGATTTGGGTACTCATGTACACACACCCAGAATGATTTTCAAGCTACTGGGTCTGGGACTCAAACCATGGTGTCAGCCATGTGGGATCTAGTGCCTTAACCACCATGCCATCTGCTGGCCCCAAACCAAAGGTTGGTGGGTTTGTTTATTTTTTAAAGAGAGATTTTTTTCTACAGGGCACATGCACTCACCAGAGAGACAGAGAGACAGAAAGCAAGTAATCACACCCTAGGAGGGAGAGCTATGCCAAAATGCCTTCTCCTCTATTCTCCTCTCGGGATCTTAGGCATATAAGTACATGCCCCAGGTGTGAGTTTTAAGTCACTGAGCCTGGGACTCGAACTGTGATAGTCTACGGGGGAGTCCAGCAACGTAACCATTATGCCATCTGCTGGTCCGCTAAAGGTGTTTTTTAAAAATAACAATAAAGTAGATGAGACTTTGAGATGTTTGATTAAGAAAATGAAAGAAAACACATTAGGAAATATATATGAGAATTTAGGAGCCTACTACTTATATTTAAAATATAGATCAAATGAAAGCTCTTCCAGAAAATAAAAGTATATAAGTTGACTCAAGAAAAGAAAAATAATTGACTAGAACAATAATCAAAATCTATGAAGACAGTCAAACTTCTATACCACGTGACACTATCAAGCCCAGATAGTTTTATAGGCAATTTCTACCAAACCTAGATTAACTGGGATTCTTATGTTATTTAAATTCTTCCAGAATGCAGAAATATATAGACAGCATCCAAATCCCTCTATGAGGCTAGTATAACTACAAAAACATTTATGGCTATCAAGCTAAATAAAAACAACAAAAAATGTCATTCTAAATTAAATACATAATAGCAAATTGAATCTTAAGACTAGTTTATTAAAAAGAATTGTATATTATGACCGAGTAAGGTTGCTACAGTTATACAGGACAGTTTAATATTAGAAACTATTTTTTAAGTATTTACAACTATTCCATTCAAAGAGAAAATTATGTAACTTGTATTGTACCTTTTGTTGAAATGGTCTTTAGTTGTAGATATACAATCCATGAAGCAGGATACCTGACTGACTTAGCTTTCACTGTAGTCCCAGAAACTAGCACATTTACCACTTCACTCACAAGAATTTGCTGAGTGCCTGCTCAGTGGCACTTAGTGGCAGGTACTCCATTAGGGATACAGCAGTAAGCAAAAACCAAGTCCCTGCTCTCTCAGATCCTACAGTGTGGTTAGATCAACAATGAACAACAAACAAACAAATACACAGTTTCAGGAAGTAATAAGAGCTATGAATAAAAATAGAGTGAGGGAGAAAAGGAGTGACAGGTGGTGCTACTGTAGATAAAGGTGTCACAGAAGGGCTCTGATGAGACCATGGGAGCACTGAAATATCAATAAAGTGAGAGAGTGAGTGAGCCAAGGCCAAGTCTAAGCCGGGAGCTTTTTAGTACAGGGAAGGACAAGTGTGGAAGTCCTGAGTCAGGTACTTGCTTGGTCTGTCTGAGGAACGGCAAAGACACCAGTGTGGTTCGAACAAAGGGACTGGGGCAGAAAAGAGGTCAGAAACGTGGCTAAGGACCGAAACATGCAGAGCCTGGCAAATGATGGCAAGGACTTTGAATTTCACTTGGCAGCTATTGGAGAGTAGAGAATAAAGAGTGAGAAGACTGACTTAAAAAATTAAACACTCATTCTGGCTGCTATAAGCAATAGACATAGAGAAGGCAAACCAGGGACACCAGTTAGGACGCCACTGCAGAGACACAGGTGAGAATGCTGATTTGTACTGAAGTGAATAAACTCACCTGCAAAGCATGTGCTCATTAAGTACTTGTTTAATAAATTATTATTCCATTTCTTCTTTATTGTTTAAGAATTATTTTATTTATTCATTATTATTACTTTTTCACATGATATTACTTTTTTTTTTTTTTTTTGGAGAGGTTTTTCGCGATAGGGCGCGTGCGCTCGCCAGACAGACAGAGAGAGACATAGAGACAGAAAGCGAGAAATCACCCCCCAGGGGGGATGGTCACGCCGCAATCCCTTCTCCTCCATTCTCCTCTCGGGATCTTGGGCACGCACGCACACGCGCCCGGCGTGAGTTGTAAGCCACCGCGGTCGACTACGTGGGAGTCCAGTGACATAGCCATTACGCTAACTGCTGGTTCCCAACATGATATTACTTTTTTCACAGATCTGGCCTGGAGGCTTGAACCACGGTCGGCCATGTGGGAATGCCAGCCCCTTAACCACCGACACCACCTACTGACTCTGAATTATTACATTTCTTGATCTTATTTTTTTCAGGAAATTTTGATGGGACAATAGAAGTAGTGAATATTAATGACAGAGTTTATATACATAAAGTATTTTCTTTATTTCCACTTTGGTGAAAACCAAAGACAAAAGCCATGTCAATGCTCTCATTTCTAATGTAAGTCATTAGAAGAGGGCTCAACTAAACATCAACCCACACACAGTAGAAGTTAAATAATTTGCAACACAACATTTCCTAAATTTGATCATTAGATCAGGGATGGCCAACTCTTTAATTCCCACAAGGTGCTCTGGGAGGAAAACATCCTGTAAAAAAACACTTTGGGAAATGCTAATACCACAGCTAAGACTGACTGGGTGCTTAACATAAACCAGGTCCACTTGCAAAAAACCTTTATGTTTTGTTTTATTTGATCCTCACAATAACCGTAGAGTGTAGTGGGGCAGACACTAGTGCTCCCATTCTCTCTATAATAGATGCTAAGATGTGACACCCAGAACCTCTTCCCACCGATGACTTGTTGGCCCATTTGCTGGTAGTACTATCAGCTCAAGGCTTCTGGCTGTTAGTCTCTTCAGGAGTCACTTCAACTGCCAAGAGCTGCCAGGAGGAAGGAAATAGTGGTCATCCCCAGTTATCCCTGCCCCAGACTTATAGCCCTTCCCACATAGGCTATTCCTAATGACTGACCACTGTAGGAATTAAGTGTTACCAAACTACAGTAGGTACAGATTGGGAACAGTTGCTCACTGCCAGATGTCAAACTTTAACCCACAAGGTTTGTCTTGGAGGAAGGATTTATTAAGTGTGACATTATCTGTGAGTCTGAAAGCCGGTTTCCTCAAAAAGCTATCTTCCCAAAAAAAAAAAAAAAAAAAAAAAAAAAAAAAAAAAAAAAAAAAAAGCTATCTTCCCATTGTGTTTGGGGGATAGGCTTTTATAGGGAAACAATTCCTACTCTAGTCTTCAATTAAGTCCATGTTTGCAAATGAAGGATTGAAACTTGTATAGCTCTGATTGGCCAATTCAAGTAGCAGTACCGTTGATTCATTATTGAAACTCATACTGTACTGACTGGTCTCTCTGCTGCACCTCCCTCCCTACAGTGTGGGTCAACCTCAGCTTTCCCTGCGCATGCATCCTTCAAGCAAATCCACAAGACAACAGCCCCAGGTCTCTCCCATCCAGGTTATTTCTGAGTTTATAAAAGGCCTGGCCAGGGCCAGTAGGTGGTGTGGTGGTTAAGGCACTGGAATCCCACATGGCCGACTTCAGTTGGGGTTCCAGACCTGGTAGCTTGCTTTCTCTCTCTCTTTCCCTGGTGAGCACACATGCCCTAAAGCAAAACTAAATAATAATAATAAATTCATTTTTAAAAAAGGCCTGGGGGGACCAGCAGTTAGCATAATGGCTATGTCGCTGGACTCCCACATAGTCGACTGTGGTTCGAGTCCCGGACCCGGTGGCTTAAACTCACGCCGGGCGCGTGTGCGTGCATGCCCAAGATCCTGAGAGGAGAATGGAGGAGAAGGGATTGCGGCGTGGCCATCCCCCCTGGGGGGTGATTTCTCGCTTTCTGTCTCTCTGTCTCTCTCTGTCTGTCTGGCGAGCGCATGCACCCTATAGCAAAAACCTCTCCAAAAAAAGAAAAAAAAAAAACAGGCCTGGGTACCATAGCTCCAGAGCAACCTATGATACCTGCTGAAGCTGTCATGATATATAATACATCATATGGCCTTCCTCTGCCCTCCCTTCCACTGCCACTGAGCCAATGACATCCTCAGAGCTTGCTTCCTGAGGAACTCAACCTGTGATGGATAGACATTTCTCTTCTTTCTCAAAAACACACCACCTATATGTTAGCTGAGTATGAGAATAAATGCCAAGAGTAATGATTACATATTTCTCAGCTTCGCTTGGAGTCAGTTGAGTGTGATCATGCAATCGAGCTCTGACCAGTAGGATGAAAACAGAAGTCATATGTGCAACTTCCAAGAAGTGTTCTTAGCAGGAGAAAAGGTGCCCTTCTCAGTACCCCGCCTCCTTCCTGCTTGGGGGAATGCAGACATGAAAGCTGGAGAGAGAGAAGCCATCATTTTGGAAAGAACAAAGCAGCAAGCAAAAAAGAGGCTTTGCGCCAATCTGCTAGGGGGCATTTTATACTTAATCCTGTGAAGTAAGTAATATCGTCCTACTTGACAAATGAAGAAAGTAACTGAGTTTAAGGGCATGCCCAAAGTCAAACCGATGGTAAGAACTAGACCTGAATTCAGATCTAACTCCAAAATTTATGCTTTCATGACAACTAAACTGCCTCTGGGGAAAAAAATTCAATAGTAATTTTGCTTAAAAATACAAATTATCCATCTGTCCTGAGTACAGAATAAAGAGATATAGATGTTCAAATAAATTGTACAAATTTTAAGTTAACTGTAGGTAAGAAGTTCCCGGCTGTAAACATCGTAGATTAAAGAAGAACAGAGATATGGCTCCTTCCCAGGAGATCTGAGATTAGTCAAGGTAAACTGGAAGTAATTACCCGTTGATGTTTTGCTTAGAGATATAGATGTCGGCAATTGATAAGCTCGTGTATCTTTTAGGCTGGCAATTTCTGAAAATGAGCAATGCCTTTTCCTGTCCTGAGTGATAAGGGATGGAAGAAAGCGCAGCCTTCAGGTATGATCTGCTGGGACAGGGAGGAAGGGAATAGTGGTCGTCCCCAGCTATCCTTGCTCACTGTTGGCCCGGGAGAGGAAGGCTAGCCTCGGCTCGGCTGGGTACCTGACAGGAGCAGTGTGACAGCCTGGCTTGGAAAGCTGACAGAGAGTGGGCACACAAGAAGTACTCAGAGAAGGCAGTTCTGAGACACATCTGAGGAATCTTGTCCTCCCAGCTGCAGGACACATATTGAACTTTATTGCTAAGTGGCCTCAAGGACTAAGGGCCCTTACTATAGTCCTGGTTTCTCCTGAGATAAAATATTTTTTCTCGGGCAGCCAGGAGCCTGCGGGGTTCATACCTCAGGGGAGGTACACAGCCTCCAGCTGGACAGCTAGCTTGCCAGGCTACTCACACGCTGACCATTCCTGAAGCAGCTCATCTGGGATTACTGAGGGGCTCACTACTCTCTTGAGCATCTGGGTCTTTGCCGCCAAGATTCAGCCACCTTCTACATGAGGACAGCAGAACAAGCCAGTGTTGTCCAGCCCTGGGTCTCACTAACACCCAAGCTTTCTGGTCACTGAGCCAACAAAATGCTGAAAAGCACCTGGTGCCAAGACCTGCCCAAATGTAACACCTGGTTAAATTAACCCAGAAGAGCACACATGAGGGTCTCTGCCAACGTCGACACCCTCATGGACCAGCAGTCATAGCTGCAGCAGTTCTGAGTGAGGACAGCAGGCAGTGGCGGGGAACCACGGCATCTGAAGTCCAGCACTCCTGGGTGTGAAGCCCAACCCTGCCGTGGCCAGCTAGGTGACCACGCTTGACCACTCCCATCTAGGGCAGCCTTGGCCACTCCCATCTAGGGCAGCCTTGGCCACTCCCATCTAGGGCAGCCTTAGCCACTCCCATCTAGGGCAGCCTTGGCCACTCTCATCTAGGGCAGCCTTGGCCACTCCCATCTAGGGCAGCCTTGACCACTCCCATCTAGGGCAGCCTTGACCACTCCCATCTAGGGCAGCCTTGACCACTCCCATCTAGGGCAGCCTTGACCACTCCCATCTAGGGCAGCCTTGACCACTCCCATCTAGGGCAGCCTTGACCACTCCCATCTAGGCTGTGTGAATGATACTGCCCACACAGTGGAGCTGCTGTTGTGAGCCGTAGAAAGGCGTGTACACAGACATCCAGCACATGGTAGGCATTCCATCAATGTTCTCTGTTTTTATTAACAAGAATGGAGCCTCGGTTTAGAGAAAGTTTTATTTTGGAATGAAATGATCGAATCTTCTTACAGCTTAAACCACACAGTTGATACTGAATTATTTCCACACTATTTAACTTTCACTGAAATGTTTTTATAATTTTCAGTCCCTGGTTCTCAGCATGGTGAAATCCATCCTGTTCACATCTCTTATTATCTGTTTCCTCCTTGTCCAAACCAACCAGATGCAATTAGTCACCTCTCCATCCCTAGTCTCTTGCATCACTAATCAAGCCACTCTAATATAGCTTGGTTTTATGTGTAGCTGTTTCTCCCATTAGATTGGAACAAGAATAATGAGCTAGTCATCCTTAAACCTAATTGCCTAGCACACTGTCTGGCACAGAGTAGGAATTCCATGCATATTTGGTAAAACTGTGCCACTAAACATTGTGGCTTCCGTGGGTTTCTTGAAAACCACTCTCAGTCCATAATTCTGATGGCAGCTGTGATCCTAGAGCATAAAGCATTTCAGAGACTAGTCAGTGCCAGCACATTTGACCAGAGAAAGTCTCATTTTAATGAGAAACTATCCATTCAGTTTGTATAGCCCACAGGTTCCTAGGTTCCTAGTTAACACTGTGTAGGAGAGACCCCATTTTTTTATTACAAATCTGAAATTAATTCAGTTCTCAGCTCTGCTTGCCTGGCCAATTTAATTTTAATCCTCTTCTTGAAGAGTTAGCATAAATGAAACTATCAGAGTAGAAAAATAGGCTGCAGTTTTGCTGCCTAGAATATAGTCATTTTATACCTCAAAGAAATTGTATCGACACTAAATCAAGAGATTACTGGACAACCGTGAACAAAAGCTACAACCCCAACTATGTATGTGTACATACACGTACATATGTGTATACAAACACACATATGACAGCTCCATTACACAGAGGCATTTTGTAGCAGACATTCTGAAAAAGGCATTAGCAGAACTCATTTTCACAGAAGGTATCCCACATCCAGAAATTCCCTGCATCTGCCTTCATTATGCAATAAGCAGCAGAATGCAGTTGATAAACCACTGATGCAGACCATTTGAGGCAGACAAACCATATGTAATTTAAAGACTGGCTTTTGAATAACTGCAGATGGGGTAGAGGGTATCTATGATAATATATCCATTCTGGTATGAGTGAGAAATAAGTTGTTTGGGGCGTTACAGGTGATGTGGTGACTCAGGATGACACTACAGGCATAATGAGAAAAAACTGGAACAGAATTATCATTATCAAGGGACTCCTAACCTGGCCATCCTGGTTAAAGGCTTTAGGGATGAATCTGGTGAGAAAGTAGTAAGCCTAAACTGTAATTACAACTGCATAAATTTGCAACATGCCATTAACAATAACTGCACAGTAAATTACATAAATTGGATGACATAAATCCTGATGCCTCCACTGGGCTCAGGATTCATGCAGCTTCCCCTTTGACACCTTCATGTGGGGATATAAGAGACATCTTAAACCTAATGAGGTCAAAACACGGCCTTTGCTCTTGCCTTGTCCCCACCCCCACTTTAAACCTGCTCCTCTCCTAGTCTTTCCATCTCAGTTGTGGCACGGTCATTCACATCATGAGGATGGTAACTACAGCCACAAATCTGAGACTGTGGATAGGGAAGAGTCCTAAGGCAACTCAACACCAAGCAACAAAGCAGAGAAGCATTCAGAAAAGGAAAGAAGCAGCTCAGCAAAGAGGGGAGAAGCTGGAAGTGTGTGGACTCATAGACATAAGAAGGAATGACCAGGGTGGGTAGGTAACTCAGTAGGTGGCATGGTAGTTTAAGTGCTGGAAACTCACATGGCTGACCACAGTTCAAGTCCCAGATCTGGCAGCTTGCTTTTTCACTTTCTCTTTCTCTCTCTCTCTCTCTCTCTCTCTCTCTCTCTCTCTCTCTCTCTGTGTGTGTGTGTGTGTGTGTGTGTGTATGTCTTTCCCTGGTCAAATTAAAAAGTAATAATAATAAATAAAACTATTCTTTAAAAATAAAAAAGGAATGACCAATTGTATCAAACAAAAGCAGAGATATGATTACTCCTGGATTTGTGATGTGGAGGTTATAAATGGCATTAGCAAGAACAGATTTGGTGCAGCAGTGGCAAGAGAAGCCTACCTGGAGACTGAGAGTAAGAGCTAAGAAATGGAAAGGACAGATACTAGACAAGTGTGGAATTAAGAAATGGAGCAGTCTGAGTTCTGGTGCTAACATGCTCCCAAAGAATCACTTCAGATTCCCTTAGAGAGAAACCAAAGGGCAAGAAAGCAATGAGATGACTCAGCTGGGATCAGGCCAGATGCAGCCGAGTTCATAGCCATGTCACCCAGCAGGAAGGAGGAACCATGGAACAGAACAGGAAGTAAGTGGCCCCAAGAGTACTGGTGACCACAGAGCAGACAGTCCTAGTCTACAGCCATCTCTCACAGCAATTATTAAGGACTCTCAAAGTGCCTCAGTTGGATGGTAAGTTACATTCCTACACTATATAGTTCACCATCTCTTTACCCAATGCCGGAAAAGCTCCATTATCACCTAGGTAAAGTCAAGATTACTATTTAAGTTAGAAAACTGCCCAAGACTGGTCCAGGGCAAGAACTCAAGGGCAAATATCCAAGTATATGGGTAAACTATCAACTTACTTAGGATACAGCCAAGTAAAGGGCTTTGTTAGATCATTCCACAGAATGCAAGATTATCTATATTCTGTCAAGTATTGAGTTCTAAATTATAGCACAAGAATTTGACAGTTCATATAAATCATAGTATATCAATAATAGTGATATATTTTGAAAAAAGCCTACAAATATCTACATCAAATTGTTTATAGTGGCTTCCCAGAGTCCTGTGGGAAAGAGAAAAGAGGGAGGAACAGGTCAAAATTTCAGTTATGCAAGATGAGTAAAGGTCTACTGTACAGCATAGTTCCCACAGTTACCAAGACTATAGTGAATTAAAAATTCACTAAGAGGGCAGATATTATCTGAATTGCTCTTATCATGATTATAATTATAATAATAAAAAGGCAGGAGGAAACTTATGGAGGTGATAAATATTTATTGCATTAAGTGTGGTGATGGTTTCACAGGTGTATACTTATCTCCAAACTCATCAAGCTGTATACTTTAAATACGTACAGCTTTTTGTATGTCAATCATACAAAATGCTTTAAAATTTTTGTTTATAGTGGGTACCCTTAGGAAGTGAGAGTTTGAGTGGACTGGGGAAAGACTGTTATTTGTTATTTTATACACTTCTGTAGTTTTCAATGTTTACTTTTATGGTGAGTATTTACTACTTTTATAATGCAATTTCTAAAATTGATTTAAATATACCCATCTATTTATCCAAAATAAGAATACATCACAGATCAGGTGCATTGTATTAAAATCTCCTGCTCCAGGGGTCCCTAAAGCAGCCAACACTACTGGCTCTGGCAGATAAGTTGAAGTGAAACCAGATGTCCTCTGCAGCATCCCTGTGGCAATATTCAAGCTTAGAATTACCGTAAAGTCTTCTGATGTCACTACTAATGCATCTAAGCCTCCTGACACCCCACTAGGTGCACACCGCAGTCAAACTGGCTCATATAAATCTTTGCCTGCTTATTTACAAAGTGTCATCACATTCCAGTGTTTCAACCAACTCATCTGTACATTTTTTTTTTTTTGAGGTTTTTGCCCTAGGGGGCGTGTGTTCACCAGAGAGACAGAGACAGTGAGGGGGAAAATGAGAAATCACCCCCCCCCCAGGGGTGACTACACAGCAAACCCTTCTCCTCCACCCTGCCCCCATCTTAAGCACATACGTACATGCACCGGTGTGAGTTACAAGCCATGAGGTCCGAGACTCAAACTGAGGCTGGCCATGTGGGAGTCCAGCAACATAACCATTATACCATCTGCTGGCCCCTGTACTTTTGATTATTGTATTTTGATTAAATAAGTTGTCTTCTAACTTCTTGGATAGCATATTTTGTAGCTGCCCAGCTTTCAGCTTAAAGCTGAAACCCGCCAAACCTAGGTCTTATGCAGGGTCATCATTATGTAGATATATATATATATAAAGTACTTTGATATGAACTGATAGAGTTGAATTTAGAATTTTTGGTGTCATTTTTATCTATACAGAAGTCAAAATCGTATTTGTTTCCTTAAAAAAAAGAATAATTATGAGTAGAACCAACTGTATATGAGCATATATGTTAAACTAGACAAGTTTTAGACCTATCAGAATCCTTAGCAATGATCTATCTTTGTCACAAATGAGAAAACAGACTTAGAAGAGACAGTGGCTTGCCCAAGATCATACAGGAAGCTGATTGTCCATACAGATTGGACTAGAATCTGATCCTCAATATCTCTGCCATGTTGCTATCAACAGAATAAATTGTCACAGATACTCACCAGAATGATTCTTGTCACTGTGTTACCTGCCACCCTAAAAACTGCACAGAAAGCCAATTCAAAATTCATTTGCTCACACTGGGGAAGAAAAATAGCAGAGGGGACAAACTAGGGAAGGTCCTTGCATGCAATCCTTGAGAAGCCATATCTGTCAGTAAGTTCTAGCAATAGAGTGCCAAAACACTGCCAGATCATTTTGATTCCTGACAGTTGCTGAATCTGTTTAATTAAAAAGTAAGTACAGAGTCAGCCCATGACCCTATGGTTAAGGGAACTAGATCCCTCATGGCTGACTACACAGTGGGAATCCCAGACTCAGTGGCTTGAAAAACATACTAGATGTGTGCACAAAACTGCAGGCCCAAAATTCTGGTAGAATGGAGAAATGGAGAAGAAGAGATTACAGCAACATGACCACACTCCCACAGGGAGAGGTGCTTTCTCTCCTTCTCTCTCTGTCTGTCTTTTGCAAATGTGCCCACTAGCAATACATAAATAAATAAAAATAAGTACATAAATGAGTGGCATCTCTGAGATCGGCTAAGACTGAAACAAAATGTTTTCATTATTCTTAAGGACCAATAAATAAATCATCAGAAACAAAATTGTCTTTCTGAGCTATCAGAATTATAATGAAAACTGAAACAGGATATCACCAATCAGAAAGTAGTCTTGGAATAGGGTCCCATCTGTAATGTTACATTTCAGGAAATCCATACCTGAACGAATGTGGAAAGAATAACCTAGAAAACAATTCCACAATCTCTATAAATCCTAAAAATCATTACCCAGAATGTGAGCTCATGCAGATGTTTACAAGTGAAATTTAAAATTAATTTTAAAGTATTTCTTTTGATATTCTTTCAAAAGTTAAAGCTACTACAATTACATATGTGCATATAGATATATATGTACATATACACATATACATGCCCTCTTTTCATGTTATGTAATTACAGGTCCACTCAGGCCTGGTATAAATATGTATCCGTTATAACGAACTGAACTGAAATATATAGTAGAAATTTTTTTTAAATCTCTATGCAAACTATTTTCTTAGACTGGAGACTAAAAGTACAGCTTGGGTGCTATTTGGTCTTGATAAGAATACCTACATACATATTACTTATTCCTACCTAGAGGAATCTACTTATCACCACATAATGAAACTACAAAGCTATCTTTGTTGACCCATAAGAATCTCATTTTTTTCTTCCTAGCTGTAGGTTCTCCTTCATTTATACTGCATCTTAAACAGATTAGAGATTGTCAAACTGTCACAGTAATACTGAGTAATTGTGTTTATATTAATGGGTTAATGTCATAACAACAATGTCAAAACAGTATTCAGGAAGCTTCAAAGAAACAGTGACAGCAAATAGATGCTCTATGAAACCTCATTCAGGGGAGTAATTTCAACAAAAAATTCTATATTAATAGGTTTTTTCCCTAAAATGATATGAAAACAGGCTATTCTCTTAGTGACATTTAATATATATGGTGCTACTTTTGGCTGCAATTGCAAGGAAAGGGTCGTAGATGATCTATCATAGAAAGCATTGATTATGAAGTTATTTATTATGGAAAATAAATATTAACTGCACAAATTGAATAAAACATATACTAATATAATTAGAACAGAACTCTGAAGCTAAACAATGGACATATATATTCAAAATAATCAAAATCTAATTTGACAACCTTTGTGTTAATAATTTATTAGTACATGAATCATTGGTTGATGCTCAAACTCTTGGGTCAAAGTTTAACAAGAAACAGGTAATTACATAATCAAAGTATCTTCCCACAAAATTCTTACTAATTACAAAGGGAAAAAAATACAGTATCTACACTTTATAGTGCAGCTATCTGACAGATGCTACCTAAACCAAAGTTAATATTAACAGTAATAGAACGAATTAATATCATGTGTCTGATATCATCTACTGAAAGAATACTTCACTTCTATGACATTCCTGCAAAAACTGTATATATCAAATCCAGAGAAAACATCAGACAGACCCAAATTGAGAGTCATTGTACAAAATAACTGTCTTCCAGGTCATGAAATACATGGGAGAACTGAGGAAATGTTCTAGATTGTAGAAAGAACAAAGATTTGATAAATAAGTCTAACACGTGATCTAAGATTTTCTTCTAGTAGGACATTACTGGGACAAATGTCAAAATATTGATCAGGTCTATAGATCAGGTAATAGTAATGTTTAAATTTTATTTTAGAATTATTTATTCAATTTTATTTATTATTATTATTTAAATTTGCTGTAGGGCACATGTGCTCACCAGAGAGAGAGAGAGAGAGAGAGAGAGAGAGAGAGAAAGAGAGGGAGGAGGAAAGTGAGAACGCAAGTCAGTCTGGGGCTTGAACTGTGGTGGACCTTGTGGGAGTCCAGCGCCTCAACCACCATGCCACCTGCTGGTCCCAATGTTTAAGTGTTAATTGATTTTGAAAACTGTACTGTGGTTATACAAAAGAATGCCCTTGGTTTTAGGAACTACACATTGAAGTACCTAGGGGAGAAATTAGGTCAGCAACTTACTCTCAAATGGCTCAAGAAAAAAGCATATATCTATTTACATACTTATGTATATGCATGGATGGATGAGTGGATGAATTAATGGATATACAGGTAAGGAGGTAAGCAGACAATGGCTAGATGAAGAAAAGGAAGAAGAGACAGAGGGCAAAGAGGTAAAAGTAACAGGTAAAAAGGGAGAGAATGAGAGAGAATATTAAAGCAAATATTGCAAAATATTAACATTTGGGGATCTGGACGAAGTGTATATTGTTATTCTTCATACTAGTCTTGGAACCTTCCTGAAAATCTGAAATTATTTCAAAAGCAAAAGTTTATATAAAAAAAAAGTGCAGGAGAAGATTCCTCATGGAAACTGGGAACTAGATATTTCAGGGCACAGGAGAAATGAAGATTTTCTACTCATAATTCAGCCTCCAGCAAGCAAAGCTAGTGTGGCAGGAGAGTTGAGCCATTCTCTGAGAAGATTCCTCATGGAAACTGGGAACTAGATATTTCAGAGCACAGGAGAAATGAAGATTTTCTACTCATAATTCAGCCTCCAGCAAGCAAAGCTAGTGTGGCAGGAGAGTTGAGCCATTCTCTGAGAAGATTCCTCATGGAAACTGGGAACTAGATATTTCAGGGCACAGGAGAAATGAAGATTTTCTACTCATAATTCAGCCTCCAGCAAGCAAAGCTAGTGTGGTAGGGAGCCCCTCTGGCCTTCTATCTCTGTCTCTGTGTCTCTGAGGTCTCTGTCTCTCTCTGCTCCTGTCTCCTCATTTTTTTTTTTTTTGGTAATTTTTCCTTTTTACGATTTTTTTAAAGGTAGAGTTTCTCTCTGGCTCTCAGCTCCATCTTTTGTTTTGTTAATAATCCCTTCTGCTCCTTTCTCCCAGGCAGGAGAGTTGAGCCATTCTCTGAGAAGATTCCTCATGGAAACTGGGAACTAGATATTTCGCGTGCTGCGCAAGCGCACCGCGCGGTTTTCTATTTTGTGATTTTTTTCTCTTAAAAAAAAAAGAAAAGCAATTAAAATTTTTTATTTTTTTGTCTTTTTTCTCTCTTTTTGTTGTTGTTTCTCTCTCTCTTTTTCATTTTCCTTTTTCTTGTCTCTCCATCCAATATCTACTGAATCTGCTGCACCAGCGAGCAAAACAGAACGGCAATCAGATTCTAGAACACCTCTGTCTGCTTGCTCCTGAACATTGAGGCTTAACTTCAAGAATTTGAAAGAAACACGCCATTCATCAGATGACAAGAAATCACCGTCGGATCACGAGAAATATGGGAAAACGAGAAAATACCTCTCCTCCAATGGAAAAGAGTAACTCTCCTTCATCCACAAGCAGTTCGGTGAAAGTCATGGAAATGTCTGATAAGGAATTTAGAACATTCGTAATGTCGAAGCTAACAGAGATGGAAGAAAAGAGAGATAATGAACTGCTAAAGAGAAAGGAGAAAGAAGTTGCCGAGTTCCAGGAGATGAGGAAATTCTTGCAAGATCTAAAAGAGGAATTACACACTTTACAAGAGACTCAAACGGAACTGCTAGAGATGAAGTCTATAATACAAGAAGTCAAAATCTCCCTTGAAAGTATTAAAAGCAGACTAGATCATTCAGAAAATAGAATCTCAGATGTAGAAGAGAAAATGGCTGGCTTAGAAAAGTCCACCACGAAGACTGAGAAAATGGCTCAAAAATTTGAGAATGATATGCAAGAAGTACTGGATACCATCAAACGTCCAAATATCCGGATAATTGGCATTCCAGAAGGTGAAGAGACCCATAAGGGCATTGATAATCTATTCCATGAAATCCTGCAAGAAAACTTTCCAAACCTAGAGAGGCATTCGAAGATCCAGTCCCAGGAAATACAAAGGACCCTAAATAGAATCAACCCAAGAAGATCTGCTCCAAGACACATTATAGCCAGGTTGACCAAAACCGCAGACAAAGACAAGATACTAAGATTGGCAAGAGAGAAACATCAAGTTACCTACAAAGGACATCCCATCAGGCTAACAGCAGATCTCTCATCAG
This sequence comes from Tupaia tana, assembly GCA_026018925.1. Lineage (NCBI taxonomy): Eukaryota > Metazoa > Chordata > Mammalia > Scandentia > Tupaiidae > Tupaia > Tupaia tana. Next base: position 179,977,384 of record JAKSZU010000003.1, read on the forward strand.
AAACAATGCGAGCGAGGAGAGAATGGGAAAATATATTCAAAGTGTTACGAGAGAAGCAATTTCAGCCAAGAATACTGTACCCGGCAAGATTATCTTTCAGGTGGGAAGAAAAGACAAGAACATTCTCAGATAAACAAAACCTGAAAGAATTTACCAGCACCAGACCAGATCTCCAAGAAGTTCTCAAGGGTGTGCTGTATCAAGAAAATTAAACACAGACACACGGAAATAAGAGTCAAAAAACTATGAAAGTGGCCAACTTAATCAGAGGGACAAGTCTGGAGCTGAATACTATATCCCAGAATTTAATCAGGAAAATTGAACCAGAACAGAAGATAAAAGTACATGAGACTGATAGGTTCATGCACCTTCCATTTGAACAGAATCCTAACTTGTTTCCTGGCTTTAAGCAAAGTTCCTTGGCATTTCTTTGAGTTAAGTTAAAACTGGTTTTCTTAGTAGTAATGAGTGAACTCACCATGGAAAGTAGTTAGATTATGTAGGAAATTGTGTGATCAATGCAACGTGGGTGGGAAGGGAATGAAGGACAATTGTAGACACCGGAGGTGGTGTGAGAGGAGGGTGGGAAGGGACAGAGGGTCAGAAAGAGGGGTGGAAGTAATTCTAGGAACTAGTAATGGAAAATTTTTTGTAATGTGCATGATTGTATCACTATGCAGTGTGTACTGGATAGGAGATTGCATTTTGTATGCTGTGATGAAGCTTAGGGAAGGAATGTAAATTGAGTTACAAAAAAAAAAAGTTTCAGAAAAAAAAAATATATATCTATTCAATGACTGCAGTAGGATATGTAGCCACAGCTAGGTACTACTTTATAAGATGCGTAAAGTAAGACTTGTGTTCATGGAAATGTGGGTATCACCTGTGTTTGCTATGAGGGTATTTGGATTGATTAGGGTCTTTGGCGTTACAATAAAATGTGAGGAGAAAACAGTATAGAAAGCAAACATAGTTACCAGAGACTGTGGGAGGAGAGTGGGAGATGGCAGAGGGTAAGAGATAGAGAATCTAGGATGGGGGGAAAAAAGCAAAACATACAGAAGACAAGAAATGGAAGATCATTTGCTGATAATAACATGTTTGTTGATGTGCTTGATTGAGACAATATATAGTGTAATTTGGATGGAAAATCTCATTTTGTATGCTGTAATGATGTTCAGAGAATGAATGCAAATAAATAAATTGAAAAAAAAAAAAAAAAGTGCAGAGAACTAGCCTCATAATGCAATGGTTGGGCACTGTGCACTGGGAGCCAGACTCCACGTAGCCAGCCATGGACTGAGTTCTGCCCTGGTGACTTGAAAAACATGCTAAGAGTGTATGCATGCATGATCCAAATCCTGATGGAATGGAAAAATAAAGGAGGGGTCACTGCTGTGTGACCATGTCCCATTATGGAGTGATTTCTTCTTCCCACTCTGTCTCCGGTAAGCCCAAGTACCTCTAGCAATAAAATAAAAAGTATGCACATAAGGAATGGTTAAAGTATTTACTTAAAATTAAAAATTATATAGACTATTAGGTACCTATTATGTGATAGAGATAGTACTATGTAGTGTAGGAACTAAAGAAGAACGTATGAAATTTTTTTGCCCTTAAACTTGTAGGGAAAAGAGAATTAAAACAATAAAACAGAAAATAACTCAAAAGAGCAAATACATAATCAAATACTAAGGTTATACATGTACATAATTAATTCATAACAATCTTGAACTGCCATTTAAGAAATATATTTTACTAAATAATTATTTTATTTAACTTTATTTATTTACTTATTTTTAATTTGACCAGAGACAGACAGAGTGAGAGTGAGCGAGAGACAGAGAGAGAGAGAAAGAGAGAAAGTGAGAAAGCAAGCCGCCAAGTCTGAGCCTCGAACCATAGTCAGCCATGTGGGAGTCCAGCACCCTCAACCATCATGCCAACTGCTGGCCCCAAGAAAATTTTAAATAATGATGAGCCATACCAAAATATCAGATCTACCAGCATTTCTGTCTTTACAAATAACCTTTATAAATAATCCCTAAAGATCCATTTATATGTGCATATAATTACACACAAGAATTTAGAGGCTGGATATAATATTTACTGCTTCTAAAGCTTCTATAATCATTTAGATCTGAAATGCAAGTAGTGTTTCCACACAAAGATACCCAGAAAATATAATTAGAGGAAAATACTCTAATGAAAGGAAAAGAGAGAAAAAAGAAAAAGAAATAGAAACAAACACTGAGAGCAAAAACATTAGCCAAGTATTCATATGTATGGCAGCCATTTCCCACTAATCAAAGGTCAACAACCCCAGATGAAGAAAATCCACTAAAAGCTTTAATGGAAGCAGTCATGGATAAATTTTAGCATTAGCAATTTTGTAAATAGAAGAGGTTAAGCAGGAGAATCTGGCATCTCCTACATTCATGTGAATAGACATAAAGCTGAAAAGCCACCCTGGCCTTTTGCTGCCCCACATCCCCATACTGGGTTTGATTTTATTTACCTAGTCACTGCACTGATAAGATAGTTCATTTGCTTAAAAGTCAAGTTAGCCTTTCAACCCGCCCTTGTATTTACTGATGAGGGCATGATTTAATTTTGTCTTTCCCAGAGTAAAAGCCACAGGATTCCACCTTACCTATTGAATAAGCACCAGTGCAAGCAGTGCTAGGAAGCCTACACAAGCAGCAAGAGACAGACACGTGTGCTTTAAGGTTAATGCCCCTCACAGTCTCTATACAAGTAGAGTGTCCCAAGGTTTATAAGCAATAGGGATAACAAATTTGTTTATGATTATTTGGGGGAGGAATCAGATGTTGAGTTGATGATCAGATCCACTTTCTTCCTTGCTCTGCTCTTGTAATTCCATATTTACTTTAAATAGCTCTGATGTGAATTTTCTGATTTCATAATCTGTGACTAATAGTATTCCCACAATGCCTACTTTGTGCCAATTTGTTTCATATTAGAAAATTAGATGGACTTGATCTTATTTTAAGATAGACACACACACACCATCCATGGTTGCTTTCTGCATTATTTCTAAAGTGGTATAATGAAAATAATTAGACAGCATGGGGTTTGAATTATGACCATGGACAGGTTACTGAACTCTCAGCCATCTTTGCCAACATAACAAAATAAAACGTTGTCTAGAAGGCAAGACCATCACAGAGGAAGACGACCAAGGGCCTGAGAATGTCCCTGTCTCTTAACTTCCACCCTATCCCTGGATCAAAACCATAAGACATGGCACAGATCCACCAAGAAAGTTTTGGGAGGGCTCCATGGCAGGGCTGTTGAACCTTCCTTCACAGCTTGGGTCTGGTAGAAAGGGGATGAAAGCAGCATCTGAGCCAACTCGCCCCCTAGTGTCATGCAGGGAAAATAACACAGTCTTTCCATGCTTCCCAGACCAGCTGAGGCTTTTCCCAAAAAAGCTAATGGTGTACCCAACCTGTACCTTAACCATTTTGAACTACAATCACCTTTTTAGACACTTGGAATAAGGAAAAAGACTATTTCATTCTACATACACATTCATATTCATACATGCTCCTTGGAGAACAGAAACAACACAGACACAACCGGCCATGCACTGTGGTTGATTTAAAATGATAGATATTCTTTAAAAGCAGGTTAGTAACATTAAAAATATCAAACAAAAGAAACTTGTAATATTTCATCGAGTAGATCTTTTACAAAATATGTTTATAGTCCTGTGTTTACAAATCCTATTACTATTCTACAAACATTCAAAAATTAAATCAAATCAGCATGGGAAGATCCTAAAACTGAAAACAAACCAAAATAAGTGATATTTTTAATATTTTATATGTGTGTGTGTGTTTGTGTGTGTGTGTATTTTTTAAAGAGGTTTGCCTTAGGGTGTGTGCACTTGCTGGAGAGAGAGGCAGTGAGAGGGAAAGTCAGAAATCACCCCCAAGAGAGATGGCCACGCCACAATCCCTTCTCCTCCATTCTCCTCCTGGGATCTTGGGCTCTCACGCACACGTAGCTGGTGTGAGTTTCAAGCCACCAGGTCCAGGCTCAAACCATGGTCAGCCACCACTACGCCATCTGCTGGTCCTAGATCCAAATATATTTAAAATAAATAAATATCAATGATTAATTTGAAAAAATCAGAACTAATTCAAAGAACTTATGAACACAAAACATGGACTTATTTATTCTCAGTGTAAAGGAAAAAAAAAACTGTGAATAAAGCTTGAACTCTTGTAGGTTTTTCTTTTATAGTTGACGGGGACAGTAATCCTGAAACTATTTTATGTGTGCTGCAGGACTGGTGAAATGAGTACATGTATTGATGTTTTGTGAGCCAGGCTTCTCACTATGGAAGGAAAGAGATACAAATAAGAAACGGAGGGGCTACCACTACAGCACAGCACTTAAGCACTGTGCAGGAAAAGCCACATCCCACATGGCTGACTATTTCAAATCCTAGCCTCAGAGCCTTGAAATAGATACTGGGTGCACGGGCATGTGTGTCCAGGACCCTAACAAGATGGAGAAATGTAGGGAAAAAAGGACTGTAGTGTGACCACATCCCGTTAAGGGTTGCTTTCTCTCGCTCTCTCTCTCTTTATCTTTGTCTCTGGTAAATGCAAGCATCCTCTGGTAATTTAATTTTAATTAAAAACAAAGAAATGGAAGAAGACAAGCAAGCATTAGGGTTGGGGAGCTATGTTGGAAATGGGGGTATCAGTATAAATTTATATACATATCTCTATCTTTTCAGGTTTATCTACAAGCGTGTATAGGCATTTGCATTTCCTAGTTCTGACTGCTGGCTAGGTTAAGCAGCAATGACATAATGATCACAGATTCTGGTTTTTAAATACCAGTCCAAGTGAAAGAACAGGACTCCTTGGAAAAATGATTGGTTTCAGTGCTGAGGAAAGTACAAGATGGGCATGGAACAGCTAAGTATGCTGAAAAGTAATGAAATGATAAAAAATATGTGTATGTGTCTGTGTTTATGTGTCAAAAGGACACAAGAAATAGATTAAGGGGCATTTCCAGCCCTGAAGATAATTTAAGCATCAAAATAAATAGAGCGGGAAGCACTTGGTTATAGCAGAATGTTGACTATAAATAATGGAAGGTATAATAGAGTTGTAAAAAGTCATAAATTCAACCATAAATTAGCAATGGATACTAAGTGTGGGGGTAGGAGAAGCTTGATAAGGAATAAACTATTTTTATGGTCTTTTTTTTTTTTTTTTTTTTTTGGAGAGGTTTTCACTATAGGGCACATGCACTTACCAGAAAGACAGAGAGAGACAGAAAGCGAGAAATCACCCCCCAGGGGGGATGGCCACACTGCAATCCCTTCTCCTCCATTCTCCTCTCGGGATCTTGGGCACGCACGCACACGCGCCTGACGTGAATTTAAGCCACCGGGTCCAGGACTCGAACCATGGTCGACTACATGGGAGTCCAGCAACATAGCCACTACGCCAACTGCTGGTCCCTATTTATATGGTCTTAGAGCATCTCCCCACAAATTAATTTTCAATTATAAAAGAAAAAATAGAAAATGTACTATAGAAAAAATGTATAACATTTTAATGATCAATTTGATCAGATTTAACATCACCAGTAAAGGGCAGACAGACATCATGCATCTTCAGATGTGATACTCTGAAGAGAATATACTATCACTCCTGAGGTACTCCAGCCAGAAACTCATACCCTGAAACTAGTCATGAGGAAACAGCTGATAAACTCAATTTGAGAGACAGTCTACAAAATAACTGGCCTGTATTCTTCAAAATGTCAATGTCCTAGAAGATAAAGAGAGGCTGGGGCACTTTTCAAGATTAAAGGAAACTAGAGAGAGGTGACAACAAAGTATAATACATGATCTGGGCTTGATCCCATACCAGAAAAAACTGCCCTAAGGAAGGATGACTGACTAAATTAATATAGACTATTAGTATTATGTATTATATCAAAATTAAGTTTCCTGAATTTAATAACTGTACTGTGGTTATGTAAGAGAATATTCATGTTCATGAAATTTATGAATCAGTAAAAGAAAGTAATGTATAAAACCTACTTTCAAATAATTCAGAACAAAAGCAGTACTAATACATAGTTATAAAGAGAAAGAATCATAAAGTAAATATGTTAAAATACTAAAATCTGGGGGCCATTCTTGCTATTTTCTGAGTTTGAAATTGTTCCAAAATAAGTTGAAAAAGATTGTATTTTGTATAGATAGCTGCAACTATTGTCTATTTTTAACATTTTAAATGTTTTTATATTACAATTCAGAGAAATTAAAGACAAGCTATGACCACAGAGACTATGATTTACTAGTGAAAGAAGCACTTTCAACAAAATGGCAGTGTTGATCATAAACCTTTAATGTTCTTATAACTTTCAAAATAATAAATCAAATGTTTAATATGTTCAATAAATACATTAATATATTAAAGCATTCTTTAGATAAACTAGCAAACTATTCTAAAAATGGAAAATACCTTATTATAGTTCCTTATTAATAATTACAAACATGGAAGTACTGAGATTTGTTTAATCTTTGGTATTTTCCCCAAGATTAATGGGCACCTGTATTTATGCTCTTGCAATTAAGCATTCATTGAAAAGAAAAATAAACAAAGCACCCTGTTAACTATTCTATTTTCCAGTTCACAAAACTATGCCATATTCAAGTTTATAACATTGAGCAAATCCACTCCACAAACTGGGAGTATTATAACATTTATAATCCACTTAAAATCATATTCTCAGGTGAAATAACCCATATGGAAAACAATTTTTCAACAATGATGAGACACACTGTTATTCAGCTGTACTACCACTAAGAATAAAGTAGGAATTAAAAACACAACACAGAAAAGCTGAAAATCTAGTTTCTAAAATTCCTTGGGATTAACTTCACTAGCATAAACCTCAAAGACACTGATTACCAAACTCAGCATTTCCCAGATTAATAAAAACATCACTGGTCACCATCCATCATGTTAAGCCTCATCCTTCTATATTCAGAAGGTTACATTACCCAGACATAGAAGGTAACCTCTATCCTTCTGATTCATCCCAGATTCTTCTAGCAAAAAATATGTTCCTTTAACTACAAAGCAGTGGGGGAAGAGGATGGATTTCATGTACACATCCACCATCTTTGAAATTTTCTAAATTCCGGAACAAGAACAGCTGGCAAGGTTTGCCTATGTGAGGAAAAGACTCTGTACAGCAAAAGAAACAATCATTATAGTGAGGAGACAACCCTCAAACTATGCCTCAGATAAAGGATTGATTGCCAGAATATACAGGGAACTCAAGCAGCATGCCTAACCAAAAAAAAAAAAAAAAAAGAAATAAAAAATAAGAATCCAATCAGAAGCTGGGCAAATGAACTGAATAGACAATTCTCCAAGAAGACATATGAATAGCCAAAAAAGCATATGAAAACATGCTCAACCTCTCTTATCATAAGGGAAATTCTAATCAAAACCACAATGACATACCACTTAACTCTATTCAGAATGGCTAAAATTAAATAAAAAATAAAGAGCTTTTGGCTAGAACTGCCATATTCCAGTAATTAACCAAAATGATGAACACGAAGGGAAAGAGGAGAGGCACCTGGTATATGATCTCTAGGCCTTTTAGAAAACATGGAGTAGTTCCTTTGGTAACATACATGTGAATTTACAAAAAAAAAAAAAAAAAAAAAGGTGATATTGTAGACATCAAGGGAATGGGTACTGTTCAAAAAGGAATGCCCCATAAATGTTACCATGGCAAAACTGGAAGAGTCTACAATGTTATCTAATATGCTGTTGGTATTGTTGTAAACAAACAAGTTAAGGGCAAGATTCTTGCCAAGACAATTAATGTGTGTATTGAGCATATTAAGCATTCTAACAGCAGAGATAAAATGTGTGAAGGAAAATGACCAGAAAAAGAATGAAGCCAAAGAGAGAGAAAGGTACCTGGGTTCAGCTGAAGCACCAGTCTGCTCTACCCAGAGAGGCACAATTTGTGAGAACCAATAGAAAGGGGCCTGATCTTCTGGAATCTATTTCCTATGAATTCATGACATGATGGATGTTAAAATAAACTAAGCTGTGGTCTATAAAAACATAAAAAATAAAATAAAGAATGATAAGTGATGGTAAGGCTGTGATGAAAAAGGAACCCTCCTACATTGTTTGTGGAAATGTAAATTAATGCACTCACTGTGGAAACAATATGGAGGCTCTTTAGAAACGTACAAAAAAGACTACCACATGACCTAGTAATTCCACTCTTAGGTATCTACCCAGAAAATAGCAATACCCTCAGTAATAAAACCACTTGCGATGGCTCCTGAGAACTAGTGATTTCAGGAGAAAAAGAGAAATGAAGATTTTTCTACTGATAATTCAGCCTCCAGCCCACAAACTTGAGTGACAGATCTAAGGGAACCATAGCCAAACATCCAAGTACTATTAGGATTAACATATTCCTCAATATCCAATGAATCTGCTGCACAAAGGGATAAAAACGGAATGGCAAAGAAATTCCAGATCACCTCCTTCTGCACGCTCCTAAATGCTCAGATTGAACTTCAAGAATTAGAAAGAAACACACCATCCATCAGATGACTAGAAATCACCGCAGGGCCACAAAAAATATGGAAAAGAAAGAAAATACCTCTTCTCCAAGGGAAAGGAATAACTCCTCTTCATCCACAGACAGTTCAATGGAAATTGTGGAAATGTCTGATAAAGAATTTAGAATATTCATGAGGAAGCTAACAAAGATGGAAGAGAAGAGAGACAATGAACTGCAGAAGAGAAAGGAGAAAGGAGCTGATGAGTTCCAGGAGATGAGGAAGTTCTTGCAAGATCTAAAAGAGGAATTACACACTTTAAAAAAGAATCAAATGGACCTGTTAGAGATGAAGGCTATAATACAGGCAGTCAAAATCTCCCTTGAAAGTATTAAAAGCAGACTAGATTATACAGAAAATTGAATCTCAGATGTAGAAGATAAAATTGCTGGCCTAAAAAAAAAATCCACCACAAAGACTGAAAATTGCCCAAAAAATTTGAGAACAATATATGAGAAATACTAGATACCATCAAACATCCAAACATCCAGATAATTGGTATCCCAGAAGGTGAAGAGACCATAAGGGCATTGATAATATATTCCATGAAATCCTGCAAGAAAACTTTCCAAACCTAGAGAGGCATTCAAAGATCCAGTCCCAAGAAATACAAAGGATTCCAAATAGAATCAACCCAAGAAGATCTTCTCCAAGACACATTATAGCCAGATTGACCAAAACCACAGACAAAGACAAGATACTAAGATTGGCAAGAGAAAAACATCAAGTTACCTACAAAGGATATCCCATCAGGCTAAAAGCTGACCTCGCTTCAAAAACAATGTGAGTGAGGAAAGAATGGGAAAATATATTCAAAGTGTAAAGGAAAAAGCAATTTCAACCAAGAATACTGTACCCAGCAAGATTATCCTTTATGTGGGAAGAAAAGACAAGAACATTCTCAGATAAACAAAACCTGAAAGAATTTACCAACACCAGACCATATCTCCAAGAAGTTCTCAAGGGAGTCCTATACCAGGAAATTTAAATACAGACAGACAGAAATAAGAGTTCAAAAACTAAGAAAATGGCCAGCTTAATTGTAGGGACAAGTCTAGAGTTGAATATTATATTCCAGAATTTAATCAGAAGATCGAACCACAACAGCAGATAGATTAAGTACATGAGACTAAACTGGTGAAATAGCATTTTATGACTTTTGACTAAAACATGGCTGATTTTCTTCTAGGCTTGGTTTTCTGGTTTTAAGGATTTTTGTCCTGTATTGAGCTGTCATAGGGCGGGCGCCACCACACCCCTGTATTGAGCTGTCAGTAGGTTCATGTACCTACTATTTGAACAGAATCCTAACCTGTTTCCTGGCTTTAAGTTTTAAGCAAAGTTCCTTAGCATTTCTTTGATTTATTAAAGTTAAAATTGCTTTTCTTGAAATTACCAGCTGAACTTGTTATTGAAAGTTAGATTATATAAGAAATTGTGTGATCAATAAAATGTGGGGGAAAAAGGAATGGAAAACAACTGTAGACACCAGAGATAGTGTGGGAGGAGGAGGGTGGAAAAGAGCAGAGGGTCAGAAACAGGGGTTAAAAAAAAATACACACACACACACACACACACACACACACATATATATATGAAACTAGAAATGGAAAATTATTGATGATAACATGCATAATTAAGCCACTATGCGGTATATTCTGGATGGGAAATCGCATTTTGTACACTGTGACAATGCTTAGGGAATGAATGTAAATTAATTAATTAAAATAAATGTTTCAGAAAGAAAAAGAATGTAAAAAAAAAAAAAAAAAGAAAACCACTTGCACATCCATGTTTACTGTAGAATGACTTACAATTGCTAGGGCATGGAATCAACCCAAATGTCCAAGAATAGATGAGTGGATTTAAAAAATATGGCATATGTATTCTATGGAATATTATGAAGCCATAAAAAATCAATGAGACCCTGATAATTGGTACAAAGTGGACGAATGTAGAAGATTTAATGCTAAGTGAAGCAAGTCAGACTATGAAAGACATTGTATGTCCCTACAAACATTCAATATACACCAAATGTTTGTGCTCTGTAACAGAAACTGAAAGATTGTAAGGTATACTAGCAGGGAGGGCAATTGTAGACATTAGAGACAGTATGAGGGGCACAGTAATATGGGGTGGGTATTGGGGAATTGGAGGTAGGGGATCAGAGAAAAAACAAACAATACATTTAAAAGACACAAAAATGAAAAGTTATGCTGATGATAATGCTCATCAAAGTGATAATGATATCATATTGTTTCCACTGATAATAATGTATATGTAATGTCTATGACTTGACTAATAGTCACAATATTCATGGGAAAAATCATGTTGTACACTGTAAAGATATACAATGATTAAATGTAAATAAATAAAAAAATAGTCCAGTCCATTGCCAGATGGTGCCACAGAAGTAAAATGCAATGCTCTGAGGCAATCTCATGTGGGAAAGGTCCTGGTTCACAGCTGGAGACCTCGCTGTGTGCACTGGGCACAGGCTTGCTAATGGCTGGGGCTGGCTGAGGCTGGTGTGGATTGTGGTATCAGGATCGTGCACAAAGTTCCCTCTCTCTCTTTCTCTCTGTTTCTACTGCTCATGTAAGAAATAAATGAGCTTTTAAAAAGTAGCTGACATCTGGGACCAGCATATGATGTAATGGCTATGTCACTGGACTCCCATGAAGTCGACCGTGGTTCAAGTTCCGGACCCGGTGGCTTAAACTCAATCCAGGCACGTATGCATGTATGCCCAAGATCCCGAGAGGAGAATGGAGGAGAAGGGATTGCGGCGTGGTCATGCCCCCCACTCCCCCTGTGGGGTGATTTCTCCTTTCTCTCTCTCTGTCTCTCTCTTTCTGGCGAGCACACACGCCCTATAGCAAAAACCTCTCAAAAAAAAAAAAAAAAAAAAAAAAGTAGCTGACATCTAGTCACTCTCAACACTGGTAAAAGACTCTTCTGATTTTTCCAACCAGTGTCACATAAAGTATAATGCTGTGGTATCTAAGAAAGATATTTGGTCTTTGGTCCCAGTTTCTGGCACAAAGTTCCTAAACCCTTGGAAACTCCTGAGAAAAGAGTAACAGGAACTTCTTTCATTCTAACAACTTCTCTCCAGGTGGGACCCTAGATAGCTTTGGAGTGACAGTCACAGTTTCCAAATAGTAGCTGTTTGCTGGAAAGAACAAGCTTGATTAAAAACCTGGAAATTTAAATCCTACTCCTCAGCCTCTGAGAAGAGAGAGAGGCTGGAGATTTGAGTTAATCACCAACAACCAATTATTTAATCAGAGCCATGTAATGAAACCTCCATCAAAAACTGTACAGTTCAGAGAGCTTCCAGGTTGGTGAACACAGAAGGTGCTGAGAGGGGTGATCCACCCAGGCAAGGAAGCTGCAATCTTCTCTCGCCCCACCCCTGACCCAAACCTTTCCGCATCTCTTCCATTTACTCTCTTTCCGCATCTCATCCATATAACTCAGAAAGTTCCTGAGTTACATCCCTTATAATAAACTAGTAATACTAAGCCAAGCAGGAACAACAACAACAACAACAACAATAGAACACTCATAAACTTAGCTCTTCATGTAAGAAAGGAAACCCAGATAGGATGACATTTGGCAAAAAGAATTAAATCTGATAATGTCATACACTGGCAAAGTAATGGGAAACAGGCACTCCACGCTGCTGCTTGTGCAATTCCACAGACTCTAATGAAATGGGCAGATGGATGGCCAACCAAGTGCACCTCTGAGTATCTTCCCCAGAGGGACACTCCCTGATATGTATGAGCAGTCCCTGACACACTGTTGGAAAAGTGAAAGTCTAAAAATCTACTAACTGGGGAAATTATGTTGAAGAGAAGAGACACGTGCACAAAGCAATACCCTGTTTGTTCTTGGTAGATAGGTAAATACTAAGATCTGAAGAGATAAATATCAAACCCATAGTAGTGGTTAACCTCTGGGGAAACCACGAGATACAAAAATGGAAGATTTATCTAAATGTCCTAAAGTTTAAAAGAAATGTATTCATGTATTATTTAAGTAATTCAAAATTAATTTCCAAAGATTAAAAAAGAAAAAAAAGGGTCAAGTTAAACACTAAATAAATCTAAGACCCAAATAAATTTTAGTATAAAATAATAAAAACTGGGAAATACTGATATTTAGGCTAAATTGGAATTACTAACATTTTTAATATATTCACACACCACATAAATGATGTTTTAGTCAATGACAGACCACATGTAGGAAAGTGGTTTCATAAAATGATAGCAGAGCTGAAAAATTCCCATCCACCTTGTTATACAGTAGCACCACGACATCATAGCACAACACATTACTTGCGTGCTCATGATGTTGCTAGTGTAGATGTACTATGCTGTTAGTCATAGAGAAGTAGAGCATGTACAACTCTATACAGTGCACAATATTTGGGCATTACAATAACTGCTATTGATTTATGTATTTATTCTGCTTTTTATCATTATTATTATTATTATTATTTTGGAGAGGTTTTTGCTATAGGGTGCATGCACTCGTCAGAAAGACAGAGACAGAAAGCAAGAAATCACCCCCCCCCCCCCCAGGAGGATGGCCATGCCGCAATCCCTTCTCCTCCATTCTCCTCTCGGGGTCTTGAGCACACATGCACAAGCACCGTGAGTTAAGCCACCGGGTCCGGAACTCGAACCACGGTCGACTACATGGGAGTCTAGTGACATAGCCATTATGCCATCTTCTGGTCCCATTTTATCATTATTGTAATGTGCCTTTCTACTTACTGAAAAAAGTTTACTGTAAGCCAGTAACCTACAGTGTTACGGTGGCAGTAGCCCCATCCACCTCCTCCTTACTGCTTCTCATGCTTACATTATTGCCCTTGCAGACTGTCCATTGGGAAAAGGTGAGGAGGTGGAAGATGGTGAATATCAATGATCCTAACCCTGCATAGGCCTTGGCTAATGTGTGTTCATGTCTTAGGTTTTTTGCTTTGGTTTATTTTGTTTTAAAGAATTATTTAAGTTTATTTATTCATTCATTTATTTTATTTTGACCAGAAAGAGACACACAGAGAGAAGGAGAGGGAAAGTGAGAAAGCAAGCCACCAGATCTGGGACTCAAACTGTGGTCAGCCATGTGGGAGTGTCCAGCACCTTATCCACCATGCCACCTGCTGGTCTCCATGCCTTAGTTTTTAATGACAAAGATTACAAAATAATACATAAATAAATTTTTGAAATAGAAAAAATCTTATAGAAGAAAGATACAAAAAAAGAAAATACTGGCCAACCCTATGGTACAGGCTTTAAGCACTGTGTAATAGGAGCTGGATTCCACATGGTGAACTTAAGTTGTGGCTTGGGAAGCAGACCAGGTGTGTTTGCATGGGAACTCAGGATTCTCATAAGAAGAAATGGAGAAAAGGGATTGAGGCATGACCATGCACTACTGGGAGGTACTTTCTGTCTCTTTCTCTCTCTCTGCCCCCGGCAAGCAGGCACACTTTCTAGCAATTAAAGAAAAAGAAGGATTGTATAGCTGTACAATGTGTTTGTGTTTTAAGCTAAGTGTTATTACAAGAGTAAAAAAGTTTTTTAAAAAAGTGTATGAAGTAAAATTGTTATAGGAAGCTAAGGTTAATTTACTACTAAAGAAATTTTTTAAAAATAAAGTTAGTGTACATAATTGAACAGTATTTACAAAGCCTACAGTAGTGAATATCCTAGAGCTTCACATGTACTCACCACTCACTCATGGACTCACCCAGAGCAACTTCCTGTCCTGCAAACTGCATTCGTGGTAAGTGCCTTATATAGGCATGATTTTTTTTTCTTTTATACCATATTTTTAGCATATCTGTTTTATGTTTAAACATATTTACAGATGCAAATACTTCCCATTGTGTTATGATTGCCTATAGCATTCAGTATAGTAACATGCTATATAAGTTTGTACCTTGGGAATAATAAGCCATATCATATTGCCTAGGTATGTAATAGTAGGGTATACATCTAGGTTTTTTGAGTGCACTCTGTTATGTTGGCACAATGACAAAATTGTCCAGTGACACATTTCTCAAAACATATCCTGTCATTAGGTGATGCATAATTTTATGAGATTTGAAGAATTAGGACAGAAATGCCAGCAGAAAATTTTCTCAAACATTTTTATTTAAAAATAAGACAAAACAGAGGTCAGCTTATGGCATAGTAAATATGTTGCTGGACTCCCACTTGGCTGACCACAGTTCAAGTCCTGGACCTGGTGGTTTGAAAGTCACACCAGGTGCATGTGCATGTATGCCCAAGATTCCAGGAGGAGAATGGAGGAGAAGGGATTAGTGTGGCCATCCCTTCTGGAGGGATGATTTCTCACTTTCCCTTTCACTGTGTCTGTCTGTCTCTCTCCAGCAAGCACATGTGCCCTAAGGCAAAAAAAAAAAAAAAAAAAAAAAAAACAAAGACAAAACAGGAGATAGCAGGTAGCATCATGCGTAAGGCACTGGACTCCCATGTGGTCAGATGGAGTTCAAGTCCCAGACCTGGTGGCTTGAAACTCACACTGGGCGTGTATATGCCTGTGCCCCAAACCCCAAGAAGAGAGCGGATTACAGAGTGGCCGTCCTCCCTGGGAGGTAATTTCTCACTTTCTGTCTCTCTATCTCTGTCTCTCTGGCAAGTGCACATACCCTAAAGCAAAAACCTCTCCAAAAACAAAGTAAGACAAAACGAGAGGGAGGGAAGAACTGTTCTACTTCAGAGACCTTGAGGATTCCAGACTCTAAAGAAAAATCTCAGATTGTTTCAATAGAGGATATGGAAATGATTCCTAGAGTAATGAAATACATTTAGGACATGTAGGCAGTTAGCAAGATGAAGGAATCTATTTCTTTTTACTAATTTCCACTGAGAGAAGATGGACACATAAATTTGCTCCTTTCCTGAACCTAATTAGTAAAACGAAGGCACTCTTCTGGCACATATGTATATTTATCCCCTTAAACACAAAAGAAAGTAGCAGTAGAAATACACAGGGGGGTTAATTATGTGAAAAAAATTCTATCTCCTGTAAAGAGTGAAAGGCTTCTTATTCCATTTATTTTATAAATTAGTTTGGAAAGTCTTTCCTGGTTACCCCAGAAATTGTAAGATTTACCTTTGACGTGTAAAAGCTTAATGTTAATCCATATCTTTACCCTCTTCCTAGAAAGCACTGAGAACACTCCAAGCTCAGTTAGCCTCTTTCAATTTAAACGCTATTATTGTCATGTTTTTAAAATGTTACAGTTTTCAAACTTAAGATTCTATTAGTATTGTTCAGTACAATCTGTGTTCCTTTATCCACATATTTATCTCAGTCCTTCCTCCACCTTTGATTTTCCTTCTGCTTAAAGAGCGCCATGTATGGGGCTGGCAGGTGATGGGGTGGTTAAGATGCTAGACTCCCACATGGCCAAACACGGTTCAAGTTCCAGACCTGGAGATTTGTTTTCTCACTTTCCCTCTATCTCCCACTCCTTCTTTCTCTGGTCAAATTAAAAAATAATAATAGTAAATAAAATTAAATAATTTTTTTAAAAAAGAGTATCATTTAGAATTTCTTTTAGTGTGGGTCCACCGGTGGCAAATCCTCTCAGGTTCTTTTAGTCTTAAATGTCTTTATTCCCCCGTTGTTTCTTCTATTGTTACTGTTGAAAAGATGTCAAACTGTTCTTCTATAATCTTTTTCTGATGGCTTTTTCCAATTTTCTCTTTATCTTTCATTATCTGCAGTTTCACTATTTTACCTTTACATGTGAATTTCCTTTTTTTATTCAACTAGAATTCTTTGGGATCCTTAAGTATGAGGATTGATGTCTTCTCTGGGTTCTAGAAAATTTCCAGTCATTATATCTTCAGAGATTTCTTTTACCCTAGTATAAGTTTACTCAAAAACTGTCACAAAGAAGTAGGGCATTAGTTATCATCTCAGCACAGCCTAACACTTAGAATAATTAAAATGTATTCCATTTTGAACAGATTTGGAATGCTTTCTGCCAAGCATACACATAACAGCTTATGATGAAGATATACTGATATAAATACAACTTCCCTGTAGATTTAAATGAGATGGTACATGTAAAGGTTTTAGAAGAGTGCCTGTCATATAAGAATTAAATTAATATTAGCAAATACTATTGTTCTTTCCAAAACACATGAATCCATTTAGTACTTTCCCATGATTTTAGATAGTTAGATGGCCACCACTACGTTTCATTCTAGCAGTACCATAGAAACTGGAGAAAAACAAAGTCACGCATTTGTTTAGACATAAAAAGTAACAAAAATTTCATCAGTACTCCTAAACTCAAGTTTCAAAGGCAGCTACAGGAAATACCAGTCAAAGCCATTATAGACTGTGGCCCGAATTATCAGACAGGCACGTTATTATCTACTCAATATGAACTTGTAATTGCTTACTACCTGAAGAGAGCAGTATAAAGACAACAACAGATTGTTCATAGCTGTTTCTCAGTCACATTCCACAAATGAAGACTCAATTGAAAACGTTCACTTAATGGAAGTTGCTTCATTATGTGTAAAAGTGAGGCACACGGGGAGACTGTGCCACATACCAGAGCACCAGGCATCCCATCCTAATTCTTGATTTTCAGGCATGTGATCCATGTACATAGTATACATGGCAGCAATGACAACAGGAAGTTGCCCTAAAAGGTAACTTAGGAGCCATTTCTGAACCATCCACATTTCATGCTGGGAGAGCATCCCTGCATTGCCTACACTACTGAAGTGTAGCAAAACAAGGACAAAAAAACAATGATCCCAGACCAATTTGTAACCCATCCCTGCAAAGCCTCTTAAAACAAGTTACATCATATTCACTTAGGAAATATTTACTGACATCTAGTTTGGGTCAAGTACTTTGATAGGCACTAGACATTTAACAGTATGCAAGATAATATGATCATCTGCCTCCCTGAATTTAGTCTAATTATACAAGAGAGAAGGACAAATGAGTGGATGGCTATACTACAGGATAAAAAGTGCTACAACAAAGGAAGTGCAGTCTGCTGGAAGAGAATACAGGAAATGGGGGATCAGGACAAGTAACTCAGAGAAGAACCACTTCTCAACGGACACTTGAGAGGTAAGTAAGAGAGAGCTAAGGAAAGATGAGCAAACAGAACATTCTAAAAGTCACATATATAGAGGCCCAGAAATAAGAGAAATGAAAAGAGAGCATTCCATATAATCAGGAGCAAAAACAAAACCTACTCTGCAGGGATGTTTCTACAAGAACATACACAACACCTACTAAAAACAGTACGACAAAAAAAAAAAAAAAAAAAATGACGTATAGCAAAGGTGAATAAACCACCATGAGGAAGAGCCAGGAAACACAACAAATAAGAGAACTAGTACCCACTCCTGCTTCCCCACAACCCTCAGCAAGACTGGGAAATAACAGAATAATTTAAAAAAATTGAAATATATTTAATGAATACAAAAACATAGAAGGTAGAGATACTATATGGCAAGAATAATATAGGAGAAAAGAAAACTAAAAATCAAATAGAATTTAAAAAGTCATTATCATACAAACTTCAGTATAAGTCTTCTTGTCTTAAAGCATCTATCTATGCTTCTTACCTAAACTAAACTAAAAAGACAGTAACTTATTTTAAAAGACACAACCCACAAAGACGAAGTAAATAAGAAAAGAGAAAATATGGGGACCAGCAATTAGCATAATGGCTATGTCGCTAGACTCCCACGTAGTCAACCGCGGTTTGTGTCCCGGACCCGGTGGCTTAAAACATGCGGGGCGCTTGTGCGTGCATGCCCATGATCCTGGGAGGAGAATGGAGGAGAAGGGATTGGGGCGTGGCCCTCCCCCCTAGTGGGTGATTTCTCGCTTTCTGTCTCTCTGTCTTTCTCTGTCTGTCTGGCGAGCACACGCGCCCTATAGCAAAACCCTCTCCCCCCCCCAAAAAAAAAGAAAATATGCAAAGGAAACTTAAAAAAAATAATAAAATAAAACTAAACAAGGGGCCAGCAGTGGCATGGTGGTTAAAGTGCTGGATTCCCACGTGGCCAACTGCAGTTTAGGTCCTGGACCCGGTGACTTGAAAATCACAATGGGCACATGTGTGTGCATGACCAAAATCCCAAGAAGAGAATGGAGGAGAAGGGTTTGCAGGGGTTGCAGATGGGATGGCCATCCCCACTAGGGGGTGATTTCTCACTTTTCCTCTCACTGTCTCTCTCTGTCTCTCTCCAGCAAGTACATACATCCTGTGGCAAATACCTTAAAAAAATAAAAAATAAATAAAATAGAAAATGGAAAGCCAATGAGTAAGTGGTGGTTGATTTAGAGCCTAAGAAATCTAAGCTTGCCAGGGAGGAAGGGATAGCCAGGAAGAAACAGCCAGTCTCTGGCCAGAAACCTAGGAAGGCTCGGGCCTGAAGAAAGACGACATCTCAGAAGGCAGGAGTAGAAGGGAGGAGTGAAAGCAGGTAGACTCACTGGGAGAGTCTGTGTGAAGAGCAGTCAGTCAGAGCGTCTTTTCTTTCCCTATCAGAAGTCTGAAGGTTTGCTCTCTGGGGAGGCTGACCAACTGAAGGGAGGCTTGAGGCCCAAAAAGGAGGTTAACTGTGCGCTGAACCATAAAGCCCTTCCCCACGTGGATCCTAGAACACTGGCTGCCAGTCCACCTCACTGCCCGACAAGAGATGAGGGTTTCTTTCTGGGGAAACTAGCCAAAACCAGAGAATTTCTCACAGTTCTGACATGTTAGCATCCTCCAGTGAAAAAGCTGGTGCCGCTAGTTTCTAAGGATTATGTCTGTGAGTCAGGATTCCTGATCCAGAGACAATGGCCCCCATGGAATGGAGCCCGAAGGCATCATCGAGAATAACTGGACCGAGATTGTTGACAGCTTTGATGACATGAACCTCTGAGAGTCTGTTCTCCGTGGCATCAATGCCTATGGCTTTGAGAAACCCTCTGCCATCCAGCAGCGAGCCATTCTTCCTTGTATCAAGGGCTATAATGTGATGCTCAAGCCCAATCTGGGACTGGGAAAATGGCCACATTTGCCATATCGATTTTACAGCAAATCACATTAGATCTAAACGCCACCGAGGCTTTGGTTCTAGCACCCAGTCGAGAATTGGCTCAACAGATACAGAAGGTGGTCATGGCATTAGGAGATTACATGGGTGCCTCCTGTCATGCCTGCATTGGGGGTACCAACGTGTGTGCTGAGGTGCAGAAGCTGCAAATGGAAGCTCCCCACATCATTGTGGGAATCATGCTGGGAACGTGGGTGTGTGCCCAAAATCCTGAGAAGAGAATGGAGAAGGGATTATGGTGTGGCCATTCTCCCTGGAGAGTGCTATCTTACTCTCTCTCTCTCTCTCTCTCTCTCTCTCTCTCTCTCTCTGGCAAACGCACACACTCTACTCCAAAACTTAAAAAAAAAAAAAATCAAAGTAAACTTTTCATCCATAATGTCGGGTATTTCTTCAAACACTACCATGCACATACTGGTACATGAATACACAGATTAGTGCAATAGAACAGAAAGTCTACTAATAGATCCAAGTAAATAGAAATATTTACTCTTGATAAAGCAGCATTTCAAGTCACCGGGACAGAGAAGAACTTTTTTTTAATAAATGGTTTGGGGACAAAATGGGATAGTCATTTCAAAAATAAAAATTGGACCTATTTTTCACACAATACAAAGTTATAAACTCAATGGATCAGAGATTTGCATGTAAAAAATGATACCACAAACACTAGAAGGAAAAATCAGGGCTCACGTTCAGAGACCTCCTGAACACGGGCACACATGTGCACAGGATTTGAGGCTAGTTGAAGCTGGGGTGGATAGTGGCATGGTTGCCTTGTTGAGGGTGCCCTTTTCCTCTCTGTCTCTCCCTCATGGAAAAAAAGAGGTAAACTTAAGAAATAATAATAATAAAATCAAGTTTAACAATGGGCAAAACTTACTTTTACACGAGTGATCAGAATAGTGGTTATCTTCAAGAGGGAATGATCTGGGCTACTGTTCTATCTCTTGATCAGGATGGTAGTTAATGGTATACTCACTTTGCTAAGTTTCATCAAGCTAAACACTGACAAATTGTGTGCCTTTCTATATCTGTTTTACTTCAATTTAAGAGTTTATGAAACTGTAAATACATATTTAGTGTCCAACCATGGATAATTTTTTTCTTTCTGATCTATTTTCAAATTTTTTGTGTAATGAACAAATTCAGGTATTATAATGGGAGAAAAAATGCAACTTTAAAAAAAATAGCAGAACTGATTTTTTTTGTGTGTGTATGAGGTTCCCAATGAATCTAAGTAGAGTGTGTAATTTAAACGCAGTGTAATGAAAAAACACTGGGTTGCTAGACATGCTGAAAATGGTGCCCTAGAGTGAACTCTGCCTTAAGGTAGGGAAGACGGAGGATAGTTTTGGGAGCCTAAATTACAAATAGAGGATGTTAACTTTTACCTTCAAAACAGTTAATCATGTAAAATACAAACCTTTAAAGCATTCCAGGTGTCATTATGAAATCCAAAGGCCTATTGCCCTTATTCTTGCAACAGGATTACAAACATCTCATCCTATTTTTGATGCTTTCTCACTGTCTTGCTTTTCAGAAAGCAGACGGAAGATATGCAATTAACTAGAAATTAACAATAAATGGCCCCCTATATTCAGCAGAGCAAACCTGGTACAATTAAGAATACTTAATACTTTTAGGCTACTGTATGCCAACATGGAACAACATGTTCTGTTCAACTGCAAAATAAATTTTAAATCTAAGCGTACAAATATCTTGTGTGTGTGTGTGTGTGTGTGTGTTTTAATGAATCTAGAGCTCTTTCGTCTTAGTCACCGACATGCCATCCAGACTTAGGAAGACCCAGAAGCTTAGAGGCCACGTGAGCCATGGTCACAACCACATCAGCAAGCACCAGAAACATCCTGGAGGCCGTGGTAAATGCTAGTGGCATGCATCACTACAGGATCAACTTCGACAAATATCACCCAGGTTACTTTGGGAAAGCTGGTATGAGGTATTACCACCTGAAGAGGAATCAGAGCTTCTGTCCAACAGTCAATTCTGATAAACTGTGGACGTTGGTCAATGAGCAGACACAGGTAAATGCGGTCAAAAAACAAGACTGGAGTAGCTCCCATCATTGATGTAGTGTGATCCGCTACTACAAAGTTCTGGGGAAGGAGAAGCTCCCAAAGCAGCCTGTCATTGTGAAGGCCAAATTCTTCAGCAGAAGAGCTGAGGAGAAGATTAAGGGTGTGTGTGTG
Source organism: Tupaia tana (assembly GCA_026018925.1). Classification (NCBI taxonomy): domain Eukaryota; kingdom Metazoa; phylum Chordata; class Mammalia; order Scandentia; family Tupaiidae; genus Tupaia; species Tupaia tana. The sequence goes on from JAKSZU010000003.1 coordinate 179,999,403, forward strand.
GGGGGTGCTTGTGTCCTGATGGCTTGAAGCCACATGGAGTTTCATTAAATGCTAACAAGTGCAAAAAAAAAAAAAAAAAAAAACAAAAAAAAAAAAAAAAAAAGACCCTAAAGTTTAATAAAAATATAAGGGATGGAAGGGAATGGAAATGTTACTGTGGGCTGAAGAGCATTTGTCCTTCCTTTTGTACATTTCTTTCTCTCAACCTAATCTTATTATTTTTTTTTCTTTTTCTAGAAGTAGAAGCTCTAATTTAATCCTCTATTCCTTTGTGTTTTGTATAAAACAACGTTCCTTGTGAAACTTCTGCTCGGTATTCAAAGGGAATCTGCTTTTCAAAAGCTTCCATTTTATCTATATTCCCATTAGAGTTCTCTAAGAAAAGAACAAACTCATAACCAAATGCTTTAAATCTTTGTATGTTTCTCAGGTATTGAACCAAGGATGTGATTCCTGCCCTTCACACCACAAATCCAACAAGCAGGTTTCCTATGTGCTACTTAACATGCTTTATATCGTTCTGCCCTTTGCCCAAGTGAATTGCCTTTGTCACCATAAACAATGGTTCTGATTTTCAATCAAAAAGATATTGGAGAAGGTGGTCATCCCCTTCAAAGGGATAACAAACAAGGATCTATTATTTCCTGGACATGGCCATTCTCTGAATCATACTTTAAGCTCAATGCTTTGTCATTTTTCAGGCTTTCTTATGACTACCACTTTGAAATATATGTTGTCTTATTAAATCCAACATTTCTTTCTCCTTCTGGAAATAAATCTCCCCTTTTTTAGGAATTAACCCTTCCCTATCCCACGTAGCTCTGCGAAGACTGCCAGTCACAATTCCTTACACTGGTTAGACGATCATGGTACCCATTCTTGGTTAGTTATATGTGCAAAGGATAGTCACATGTTCCCTGAGAGGCCAATCAGAGTTTCTCTCTGGTGCTGGAAAAGCTCCCTGTTTCCTATGAGGTCTCAAGCTACAAGACTGAAAACCAGAAGCCATCCATAGCCATGGCACAACCATACTGCCCACCCCATAGCTTGAAATAAATCTGTCAGCAGAAGAATGAGGCCAACAACCAGAGAAAACCACAGTCAAGGAATGGAAAGAGTCCAAGATAGCACTGATGCTGTTATCTGAGCCCCTGCAGGCTCTGATGTCAGTAACAATCTAGAACTCTCCAGTGAAATAAGCCACTAAATTCCCTCATTTCCTCAGGTTAATTTAAGTTGGGTCTGTTACCCTAAACTAAAAGTCTTAAAACACCAAAAAACTGCAGTAATGGTGAGGCCAATAAGTTAGCCATTCTCACCAATTACTTAAAACTTGCCAAAGGAGCAAGCACTTCACAGGGTAGACTGAATGGTGAATAAGTGGCTATGCAGTCAGCAGAATGGCAGGTTTCCAGGTCACCCATTCTAGGTCTAAATGTTGAGTCCAGTCCCAGAAGTCAAGGGTTATCAATCTGCATATCACCTGAGCTCCTTCTGGGCTACATCTGAAAACGCCACACCACCTTTAGACTGGCAGCCAGGTTATATGGATGCAGTGGACAGTGAGCCATGGACCGTCACAGGACCCTGTCCTGTACAGAAGGATATAACATCTGTCTCAACCAATGTCTTTTCCACATAAGGTAACTGATCTCCCCTTGTTAAGGAAACAGATGATAAGGATTGTTACCTTTGCTTTCAGAAAATCAAAGGAAATCAAGGGAAAGAGTTGATATGAGAAGAGGACTAGTTTCTTCAAAATGGATCACTCTAAGAGCCACAAATGAATATACCTGAATGTCATCATTCATTACATGTGAAATCATCAAGCCAAAGATATGTGAACATGTATTAATTATTTAACATTTTAATACTCATTTCTGTGAGTCTTCACATGTGTAAATGTTAGGCATTAAAGACGCCAAATAGAAAAAAAAATTTATGCTCGCTTACCCAAAAATGTCCCACTTCCTTAAATTATAAATATCTCTACATTCTGTCTGATTTCAGGGGAATTAAAATTAATCCCATAAGAGACCAACAGAAGCACTGGAAGAACCTCACTCTCCCTCATGCTCAATGAATGATCCATCTTTTTGGGGTAGGCAGATGTTCAGTATCTATCATAAATACACATATTCATCAGGTAAGCAGGTGGTAAGGAGGTTGAGGCGGCCGGATCACACAGGGCCAACTGTACAGTTGGAGCCCCAGACCACGTGTGTGTGTGTGTGTGTGTGTGTGTGTGCCCCAAATACCAAGAGGTGAATAGAGGAGAAAGGAGTGTGTTGTGCCATCCCCCTGGGGAGTGATCGATCTCTCTCTCTCTCTCTCTCTTCCTCTCTCTCTCTCTCCCTGACAAGCACAAGCAAACAAACAAAACACCACACATATTCTCTGACCCTAGCCATTCCATTTCTGAAAATATCTGCTTCAGAAACACACATGATGTACTCTAAAAAGCTTGGATGCAGACATCTACCTAAGTATTATTCGTAATAGTCAACAATCTGAATGTCCATCCACAGGAATGCTTAGACACAAAACAGACTGAACTGACAGATTAGAAGTCAGATTCATCCAGGAGCCAAATGCAGATAAATACTGGTTTGTGAATCAATTCAAGTCAACAATGTGCTGAGTGTCTCATACCAGGCCTTGTACTGGGTGATGACAACAGTGTAGAGAACAAGACAGACTCTAGCCGTTTAGCTTGAGATTTTCTTTTTTTAATTTTGTTTTTTCAAGATTTTTTGCTGTAGGGCACATGTGCTCTTCAGAGAGACAGAAAGTGAGAAACCACTCCCTTGGGGGATGGCCATGCCACAAACCCTTTTCCTGTATTCTCTTCTTGGGATTTTGGGTATACTCGCGCGCACACACCCAGTATGTTTTAAGCCACAAAGTCCAGGACTCAAACCGCAGTCAACTACGTGGGAGTTCAGCAACGTAACCATTATGCCATCTGCTGGTCCCTAGCTAGAGATTTTCTATTCTCCCAATCCAGAAAGGTTCTTCTAAAACTTGAGGTTTTATTTTTTGGAGAGATTTTTGCTATAGGGCACATGTGCTCATTAAGAGACAAAGAGAGAGAGAAAGTGAGACATCATCACCCATGGGGGGTGGCCACGCTTCAATTCCTTCTCCTCCATTCTCCTCTCAGGATTTTGGGCATGAACACACACACACACCTGGCATGAATTGCAAGCCACCAGGTACAGGACTCGAACTGCAGTCGGCCATGTGGGAGTCCAGTGCCTTAACCATCACGCCACTACTGGCCCCTAAAAATGTTTTTACACCACAATGTTAGCTTTTACTTTTAACTTAGAATACATTTTTTTTTAAATACACACACACACACACACACACACACACCCCAAAAGCAAAAGCACTGCCGAAACTTGTGTGTGAAAAGGAAATAAAGCTTTAGTCTGTCTTTCTTTGACACCATGTAATCATAGTTTTGATAATTTTCTCTGCTATTTTACTGTTTATTTCTCCTGAGTTTTCTGTAAAATAGCTGTAATTTTTTTGGCGTCTTGTCAAAAATCAGTGAACAATTTTACTCATAATTTTTGCAATAAATTGCACTGAAAGGAACCTGAAATTTCCTCTAGAATTACTGGAACACTTTATAGCTATTAAAGTAAAAATTTCTAAACCTATAAACTATTTTTGTAAAGGTACAAAATTAGGATAAGTAATAATGACACAGTTCTATAATCCAAGTATAAATGTAAAGTGGTAATCCTAGAAAAAATTATGCAATGTAGTTATAAATAAAGAATATGTGGGACCAGCAGTTAGCCTAATGGCTATGTTGCTGGACTCCCACGTAGTCAGCCGCGGTTCACGTCCTGGACCCGGTGGCTTAAAACTCACGCCAGGCGCGTGCGCGTGCGTGCCCAAGATCCCGAGAGGAGAATGGAGGAGAAGGGATTGCGGCGTGGCCATCCCCTCTGGGGGGTGATTTCTCGCTTTCTATCTCTCTGTCTCTCTCTGTCTGTCTGGCGAGCACACATGCCCTATAGAAAAAAACTAAAAAAAAAAAAAAGAATATGAGAGAAATATGATAATAGAAACAAGAATCGTTTGACATTTTTTCACATATATCTCAAGGTTTTTTCCATTATTTCACATATGTTAAGGATAAATAACATGTCATAAAATCAATCATGCTAAATAGAATAGAATTAACTTTTGCTTAGGATGCAAATAAAATAAAACAAAGAGCCTGGAATAAATTTACTCAAAGTTCTAATTCCCCTTATAATTGCAACTTTTATTACCATTTTAGTCTTAAGTGAGAATCAAGTTCATTCTTCATGTGGACTTCAGACATACACACCAATTTTCTCCTAACCTAGTGACAAGTAAGGTTACAGCAAAATGTATAGGGAGTTAACAATTTTGTTGTCAGTCATTTCACAAACATTTGTTTAGTTTCTATATCAGGACTTTTGGAACCCTCAAACAAGATTCATCTAAATCCAAAAAACTAGAGTTTACTAATCTGATTATTATTAACTTCTTCTCTTATGAATTTCCAGGATTTTGCCCTGTTGTAGGATATTTTCTAGCTTCCTATCTTCATTTGTCACCACCTGAGTATCAGTCTAATATACTTCTACTTTGCTACCCAGAAAGCATACTTGGCATGAAATGTTTCCTTTGCTAGACTTGCTTCTGTAGTGGTTAAAAGTGAAGAGGCTCCATCTGAAAACAGGAAGGCCTTAGACTCTCACGTCATCATACAGAGTAATCAAAATATAAAAACAAGTGAAGCGTTTTACCCATCTGCATAGGTGACATCTGTGAAATTCAAAATTCTTTAATTATGATTTATACTTCACACGTATTTACCATAATGTTATATACATTCTTGGTATTTAGTATTGAGTCCTATAGTCAAAATTCCTAAGTTCCTCTAAGCACTTAAGGGAAAAAGTCAAATAACAATTAGTGTTTACTTTGAATGAGCACAGGCTGTACAGAATAAACTATACTCATGCTGTAGTCTCTTTGAAGTGCCTGCAGTGCAGAGGAAAAGTAACTTAGCCATTTGGTAACTGATTCATTAATTGCTTCTGGGATACCTACTGAGTGACTGGTTCCCAGGCATGGCACCTCTGGGTGCCACTTGTGGCACAGTACTACTGAATACTTTTGCTGACTTATTGTGGAAATTTGATTTCCTTTTTTTATTTCCTTTTTTGTGGCACCCAGAAGAAAAATCCTAGCTGCTGAATTCAATTTCTGAGATTCTAGAGAGATAAAACTAGGATACACGTGAAATTAAATATACCTATAAACAAATCAATCATTTTCCATCCATGAAACAAAAAAAGTATAATGTAAAGAGGAAAGATGCCCTTGTTCAGATAAAAAACTAAGCTCTGAATTATGAAAATGTTAACCTATAATTCAGTCTTTGCAATGACAAAGGATTAATGGCTACCAAAAAAATTGTTTTTCTCTTTGTTTTGTTAAAGCCCTTAAACATAATATTGTAAAAACTCTGTAAAGAAATAATAATTCATCATAAACCAGATGAAATCACAAGCCTTTACCCTAGGAATACAAAAAGATTTCAAACCTCTGATTTGTTGCTGATTAAAGTAGATATATACTCTTGGTTAAGGGTCATTTTGGGAAAAAGAGATGCAGTTGATGGTCAACTTGCACCTTCATTCAGTATTCCCAACAGAAACAGATGGCATCCCGGGGGTGCTAAGTTTCCCAGAATAGGTCCCTATGAGCAATCAGCTCGTAAATCTTCCAGATACCAGGAAGTACCTTGCTCCACTATGTGGGCAGACAGCCTTAATTAGGCTACACTTCACTGTGGCCTCCACATTTTTGTTCTTACTCATTGTTCTAGAGGTCTGCATTCTGCTCTGCACCACTGGGATGTAATCACTCTTCCCTTGCCCACTTTCGAGTCCCAATCCTGGTCCATCTTTTTGCAGAGCTCCATAGTTAACTGCTCTACCACCAGCCCCACCAAAACACACACAGAATCTTTGCTCTCTCTTAGCTCCCAAGACTGAATTTCCCCAATTCTTCTGGTCTCTCTGCCCTTCTCTGGCCCCTTCATGGTCCTTTTCCTCTCCTCACTAGTTAAGGTAAGAGTATATGGATCCCAGGGCTCTATGTTTAGTTCTCGTCCCTTTTCCCTTCACACCCTTCCCTTCGACCTCACACCTACGCCACGACCAAGCTTGTCTTCTGGCAGGCACTCAGCACCTCACCTTCAGCCATCAGGCTCCCACTCATAAGAGAGACAATCTCACCTGGGCCTCCACCTACTCCCTTCCTAAGGGACAGATCTGCATTTAAGACTGCTGACCTGCCACTTCCTTGGCAAGTTCCCCTTAAAAGATTAGCATGCCTTGAGATTAGTTTATTTGGAAATTGAATTCACTGTTCCTGTTATACCCCTTTACCTCACCCAAACCAGCAACCCTAACCCACCCTGAAGTCAGAAGCAGAGGAGTCTTCCTAAGTCTCGTGTTCCTGTTGAGTCCCTCCCACCTTAAAGACTCTTCTCCAGCACCACTCTTCTCCTTTTTTTTTTGGAGATGTTTTTGCTATAGGGCACGTGTGCTTGCCAGAGAGACAGAGAGAGACAGAAAGTGAGAAATAACTCCCCAGGGGGGATGGCCACACTGCAATCCCTTCTCCTCCATTATCCTCTTGAGATCGTGGGCACGCACAAACACGTGCCCGGTGTGAATTTAAGCCGCTGGGTTTGGGACTCAAACCATGGTTGACTACATGGGAGTCCAGCAACATAGCCATTACAACACCTGCTGGTCCCCACCACTCTTCTCTTAAAGCCTTCCCAAACAGCCCTCTCCACCACATTGCCCTGTTTCCCTCACTCCTTCATCAGGTGTGCCTCCCTCGTGGGCAGGGCTTTGGTGGGTTGGGGGGGGGGGGGGGTTGGGGAGTGTCATACACACATATTCCCATCTTTCTGCTTGCACCTAACATAGTGCCTGGCACTTTGAAAAGCTCTAAGAAAGCATCTATTGACTAATGGGATAGGTAGTCTCTTTTGAGAACTTCTAATTTCCATAGTCAAATTTGCAGTAAGCATCTAAAGGTCAGCAGGTCCAAAAGAGATTATTCTCCTCTCCCCCTAGAGCCCACTCTTCCTCTCTTTCTCCTTGTTGCCTCTCTCCAGTAACAGGACCACAATCTTCCTAAACATTAGTGCATCTTTCTCCTCCCTCTCTCTTCTTTCCTTTCTCCCTCTTACTTTAATGCTCCCATCTTCCTGTTGCTTCTTTGGCCCCATCCCCCACTGGAGGCCATCATTCTCTCACACCACTCTCCAACCTCAGACTCCCCCCTTCCTACCACTCTCCTGACTCCTACCATCCTCCCCACTCCTACTACCCTCCTCACTCCTACCACCCTCTCCACTCCTACCATCCATGTTTTTAAATGCTTCTATATTTCTATAAACTAGGTCCAACTACAACTGATGTGTTTTAAAGTTTTGATGACTCCTTTCCAAATTGGGGTTTTTTCCTATGCAAATGTTGGTAACTCACCTACATATTTATACAAATTTATCCTTCAATGTTGCTTTGCCACCAAAGACATTCTCATGAGTTTGCAGGTCCTTTCTCCAAGGCCTTGGGTATTCAGCTAGCTTTTATTGTACTTCTAAGCCATCACTAGCCATCACAAGTCCTTCTTCTCCCCACAAAAGACTGACAACATAGAGCAGTCCCTCTAACTCAGAGACCAACTGTCACAGCATGACAAGACATTCTAAGGATGCCACATCACTATTTTCTAAATTTCCCCCACTACTCTCCTCTGGATCAATTATTCTTTTTTTTTTGGGGGGGGGGAGGTTTTTGCTATAGGGTGCATGCACTCACCAGCAAGACAGAGACAGAGAGACAGAAAGCAAAAGAAGTCAGCCCCCAGGGGGGGATGGCCACACCACAATCCCTTCTCCTCCATTCTCCTCTCAGGATCCTGGGCACGCACACACACACACACCATGTGTGAGTTTAAGCCGCCAGGTCCAATACTTGAACCATGGTTGACTACATGGAAGTCCAGCAACATAGCCATTACCCATCTGCTGGTCCCCAATTATTCATTATTAATACGCATGCCCTGAACTGTCCAATGCGTTGTCTTCGCTTGAACTATGACCTTGATCTATAATACCTCCCTCCTCTCTATCTGCTGACTAAATTTCTAACATCCTTCTATTAGGTAGTGACACATTTTTGCATAGAAAAACATGAAAAAATACGTCATGACTTTCCCAACAACCCAACAAATATAATTCACATTTCACCTGTTTCAGAATAGTCTTTTGCAATTCCTGTAGTCAAATTTACCTTCATTCTTCTGCTCTTTAATACAGAGGTTTTCAAAGATGATATGCAAGGCAGTTATGATAAGAAAAGAGTGTAACTTTTATGTAAATTGCTAATTTAAATGTGTTTTATAATATAAATAATATATTAATGCAGTAGTACAAGTCTGTAATGTGTAAATGTAAATAAGCAAATATTCCTATGTCCAGAGGTACTAAAAATTATTTTACTGAGAGGAATATACAGCCAGAAAGTATAGAGACTATGATCCTAGAATAACATTTTCCACAATGGGCTCCTTATTTAAGGTAAATTTGGCTCTTTCTCTCCTTCCTGGTTTGCATTTCCACATAACAGAAAGAAGAGTTCCAGGCTGTCTGTCAGTCATTAGCTATGTGACTCTACCTCTGAATTTCTGCAAGATTACAAGGGAAAATGTATATATGTAAAATATTTCTATGTATAAAAAATGTATGACCTAGTGAGATTTCTTTTTCTCTTTTCTTTTTCTTTTTTTTTAGTTTGCTATATAGGATATGTGTGTTCACTGGAGAGAAGGAGAGAGAAAGAGAGGAAAAGTAAGAAATCACCCCCCCCCCCCAGAGGGCATGGATATGCTACAATCCCTTCTCCATCTCTCCTCTTGAGATTTTGGGCATGTGCATACACACATCCAATGTATTTTTCAAGTCTCTGGGTCTAGGTCTCAAACAGCACAATTAGCCATGTGAGATCCAGCAGCCCTCCTGCCACCTACTGGTCTTCTTCTTTTTTTTTTTTTTTTTTTTTTTTTCGTCATGATAGAGAACACATACATGAAAGAAAGAGGGAGAGGGACAGAGAGAGAAGCAAGGTCTTGCACACCACCATCCCACTATCCTCTTTTTCCAGTCATCCAGCCTATCAGGATCATGGGCATGTGTGCAGGCTGGCATGTGTGCAGGCTGAGAGATCTAAGCCCCCAGCATTGTAGTTCAGTTTGCTACCAAGTGCACCACCAAGCTGGGCTGCATTCTTTAACTCACTTTGGAAAGGTCCTTACCTACTTTATTTAACTGAATCCTCACAACAACCTTCCAGAAAGTCTACAGGAAGAAGCAGAGGTTGGCCAAGTAGCAACTAATATGTAGTAGAGTCAATCAATTGTAGGTCCAACTAGCACTTCCAACCACATGAAGTAACTCAAAAACACAAAGGGGCCACAAAGCCTGGGTGAGTGGGGTGGGGAGACATACAAATGAGAAATGAAAGTATAATGGGAAAAGTCTATATATAAGAGGGATGAAGGGACCAGCAGTTGGTGTAATGGTTACGTAATGGTTACGTTGCTAGACTCCCACATAGTAGACTGTGGTTCAAGTCCCAGACCCAGCAGCTTAAAACTCACACCAGGCACATGTGTGTGTGTGTGCTCAAAATCCCGAGAGAAGGATGGAGAAGGGATTGTGGCATGGCCATCCCCTCTGGGAAGTAATTTCTTGCTTTCTGTCTCTCTCTCTCTCCCCCTCTCTGTCTCTCCAATGAGCACACACACCCTACAGCAAAATCTCTCTCTCAAAAAAAAAAGAGGGATAGAGAAATGCTGTGAGTGTATGAAAGGAAAAGACACTGACTGCCTCAAGAAAGCAGGGAGGGCTTCGTTGAGATGCTGGCACTGGAGCTGTCTCTTGGAGAACAAGCATCTGCCCCAGAGACCTGGAAAGGCATTCTAAGCAGCAGGACTGTGTGCAGCCACATAGAGACAGAAATCATTGTTGGAGTCCCTGTAAGGGGTATGGTATGAGAGGTGGGAAGGGACAGACTTGTGGCTGGAGATGACTGAAAAGAAAGGGCTCCCTTCCAGGAACATTAGAGCCAGCAGGAATTTTTAAGCAAATTAGGGATGGGTCAGATTCATGCTTTAAAAGACTCTTCCCAAGGCTAGCACAGTGCAGGATTCTGGAACCTAAAACCACTTGGAGAATCTTAATTTTTTTCTAATGACTTAGTTTGTCCCATTACTATGTGTTAACTTTTTTTTTTTTTTTGGAGAGGTTTTTGCTGAGGGCACGTGAGCTCGCCAGACAGACAGAGACAGAGAGACAGAAAGCGAGAAATCACCCCCCAGGGGGGATGGCCATGCTGCAATCACTTCTCTTCCATTCTCCTCTTGGGATCTTGGGCACACACGCACACGTGCCTGGCGTGAGGTTTAAGCCACCAGGTCCAGGACGCGAACCGTGGTCGACCACATGGGAATCCAGCGACATAGCCATTACACTAACTGTTGGTCCCTACTATGTGTTAACTTTGAATGCAGTTAAGGTGGTATCTGCCTGGTGTCTCCACTGTAGTTATCGCTTGTCTTTGACAACGAATAAGCACCTTGTAGGGAAGTATAGTGCAAGTATCGTGTTCCTCAACAAACCCTCCTCACCAGCTATGGCATCCATTGATTTTTGAACTCCATCATTCCATCTATGTTGAGTAATTGGCCCTCTATTTAAGGAAGAGCTTCCCCTTCCCCCACTGAGTTATTTATATTACTATGAATGCAAGGATTTTATTTTATTCAGTGGATTATAATTCATGCTCAAATTATCCCAGATGTGCCAAATGGAAGACCCATTAAGCTGGCTCTTATGTCTTTTTACATTTCCTTTATTCTTTAAGCACTGCAGTACTTTCTAGCAAAAGAAGATATTCATTCCAGATTTATCTTGTGCTTTCTCTGCTTCAGGCCTACAGTCAGCTTTTTCTTAAGAAGTTATAGTCTTTTTGTGGAGAACAATATTTAGAAACTGAGTTCTGGATATTACATGTGTTCTTGCTATTGCTGTGCCATAGCTTCTTGGTCCTCTCGATGGACAGAGTGAGGCAGGGTTTGCGTGTGCGTGTGTGTGTGTTTATCTTTGTGTGTGCATATTCATTTATTTACATCTATATTTCTATTTCCTTCTTTTTAGTTTGCTGTAGGGCATGTGCACTTGCCAGAGAGAGAGAGAAGGAAAGTGAGAAATCACCCCCCAGGGAGGATATGCACATAGCATGTGCACCTGCCAGAGACAGAGAGAGGGAAAGCTTCCAGGAAATATGGCCACACCACAACCCCTGCTCCTCCATTCTTCTCTCAGGATTTTGGGCATGCATGCACACAAACCTTGTATGATTTTCTAGCTGCCAGGTCCAAGCTTCAAACTGCTCAGTCGACCATGTGGGATCCAGCCACTTTAATCTCCACACCACCTGCTGGCCCCTCTACATCTTTATGGGGAAAATTATTTTTCAAATACAGATTTGGGGGCCTCACATCCAGATCTACTGAACTGGAATCTTTAGAAGTAGGCTCATACATCTGTATTTTTTAAAAGTTTTGCCAGATTTTTCCGTAGGGACCAGACTGAGGGAGTAATAGTTGAGGCAGGGGGACCAATTAGGAGGCTATTGTAATTGTCCAGACAGAAGTTGACAGGGTTATGAACTAGGGCAGAATCAGTAAGGGAGAGAGGACAAGATCAAATATAATGAAAGGAGACTGAACAATGAGGATGAAAGAAGAAGGGATGATCAGGCACTCAATGTTTCCTGCTTGGAGAACTGTCTATTATGGCCTGCACACCGTCATGTACACAGTCAGCAACGAACATGTGTTTATTTCGCTGGAGTATCTTCTTACTTCTCTCTTATAGATTACATTTTAAAAGTCCAAGTGGTATTAAGGGAAGAGAATAATTATGAAGCACTCTAGAATTTTATCTCTTTCATTATATTTTTATCATATGGACTAGAAACTGGTTTTACTCAAGACTAGAAGGATGACTTAAGAATTTATTGTTAGCAGGTCAAACACTTACATAAATAAACACGGCTTTGCCAAAGCAATTGAGTTCATGTGTACCATGCAGAAAAAATAGACCTGTGAGGCTTTTTACCAAGAAGCAATGTCTGTAACAATATCTCTTATTGTCCAAAAAGAAGAACTAGAGTCTGCTAGAGATAGAAGTCATTAGGCTGAGATGGAGGCTTACTACCACTGCAGCATAAAACCCACTGAAGCGTGAGCAAAATGCATAAAGGAGATGTAAAAAGAAACGTAAAGCTAAAAGGAAATGACCCTTGGACACTGTAACTGCTAAAACAGAAAGTTTAAAACCCAGATAAAAGTACAATCCAGAGAAAAATAATCTTCCCAATGTTATGTAGTAAAAGCAATTTATCAATGACCTTCTCATTGTTAAATCTACTGACCCCTTTTCCAAACTAATTGTATTCTACCCTCCTGACACTATTGAGGGTACTTCTTTGTGACATCCTCTCTACTCTTGGTTTCCAGTACATTCCACTTTCCTGATTTATCTCTTATCCATGTAACCATCCTCATTTCTCCAAGCACCTCTTTCTCTATGACCTTTCTTTTCTTTTCTTTTCTTTTTTTTTAGAAGAGATTTTTGTTATAGGGCATGTGTGCTCGTGGAGAGACAGAAAGCAAGAAATCACACCACAGGGGGGAATGACTATGCCGCAATCCCTTCTCCTCCATTCTTCTGGAATTTTGGACATACACACACACGTGCCAAGAGTGACTATCAAGTCTCCAGATCCAAGACTCAAACTGCAGTTAGCCATGTGGGAGTCCAGCAACATAACCATTATGCCATCTACTGGTCCCTCTCTATTATCTTTCAAAGTTGATCTTCCTCAAAGTCCTGATCCTGGCCTCTTCTCTTTGTGCTCTACACTCTCTGGTTATTTCATCCACTCCTCCACACACGCATGCACATGCACACACACATAGCAACTCCCATAACTCCCTCCAGAGCAAGGGCCCAATATAGATGTATAATCACCTACAGAGTGCCTCACAGACACCTCAATCTAAGTATATTCAAAGCTGAACTCATCTTCCTCTGACCTTGAACCTGCTCCTCACTCAGTGAATAACTACTTTAGCCAGTGGACCATGTCACCTGCCTTCTTTCTATCCACCCCCTGTATCCAGGAAATCATCAGGAATCTGGAATCTCCAGAATGTGTCCATCATTTTCCTTGAGTCCTACCATAATTACTTCACCTGAATTACTTCAAGTGCTTCCATACTTTCTGTTCTTCAATCTATTATCCAAGTCATGGCCAGGGCAACCAATCTAGAGCCTAAATCCAGTGACACTCCTCCTTCCAGAAAGTCTATCCATGAGTAGATTGGATGTATGTTCTGAGGCTGTCATATACAGGGCTAACTAAGTACCAGAGCACTCAGCATACCATAGCCAGCTGCTCATGTATATTGAGTATTGCCCTCATGGTTTTAAGTTCCTTGAGAGGAGATGCATATTGGGTTCACAATGACTCCCAAAGTGTCTGGCACACAGTAGGTACTCAAGAAATCTTTTCTGTAAGTCATTTTTCTTCCCCTAAGCCAGGGACTCTTAACTTGGGAATCTATGTACCTCTTTATAGAATTCAGGGGGGCTTATAACTTAGATGGATAAAAATTATACCATTATTTCAGTAACTTTCAGCACACTTTAGTTTCTTATCATTCATAATGTAAGCAACAAACTATAAAAATATTAGCTATACCTATGCACTGGTGACAAACAAAATCACAGATATTTTTCACATAACATCACAGTTGTTGCAGATACCCCAAACACCAGGTACATTCATCACTACTTCAAAATAACTGTAATTATTAAAACCACTAGACCTTTTGGACCAGCAGGTGGCATGGAGGTTAAGGCACTAGATCTCACATGGCTAGCTTCGTGGTTCAAGTCCAGACCCAGTGGCTTAAGAATGGTGCCAGGTGGGTGTGTGTGCATGCCCCAAATCCTGAAAGGAGAGTGGAGGAGAAGGGATAGCAAAATGGCCATCCTTTCAGGAGGCGACTTCTCTTTCTCTCTCTCTGTAGTGAGCACAAGTGCCCTATAGCCAAAACTAAAACAAAACAAACTCACAAAACTGCTAGACCTTATATCTGTATGTGTTAATAAATAAATAAATAAATAAATAAATATATATATATATATATATATATATATATATATATATATATATAGGGGGCCAGCAGATGGCATAATGGCTACATCACTGGACTCCCATGTAGTTGACTGTGGTTTGAGTCCCAGACCTGCTGGCTTAAACTCACACTGGGCACGTGTGAGTGTGTGCCCAAGGTCCCGAGAGGAGAATGGAGGAGAAGGGATTGTGGCATGGCCATCCCCTATGGGGGGGTGATTTCTTGCTTTCTGTCTCTGTCTCTCTGTCTTTCTGGCGAACGCACATGCCCTATAGCAAAAACCACTCCAAAAAATATATATACATATATATTGAATGTGTCACTATATATTAACAATATTTTATAACTATAATCCAAAATAATTCATTTTCTGTGTAATTCTATGTATTTTATTTTATACATTAGAAAACATTACTCTGTAATGAGTGCAAATATATAAAATTGATATAATTTTATAATGATATAAATGATATATATCATTTTAGGAATCTGCATGACAGTACCTAACATAGGTCATCATATGTGTACCCCAAGACTCAGAAATGCTACTCCTAGTAGAATTACATATATATGCTTCCTTAAACTGGAATGTGAATAGTGGCCAGAAGAAACTAAAAAACATCCAAATACCCATCATGGTAGAAATGATAACTAAATTATAGTGTTTCTATACAATCAAAAATATGGAACTAAAACATACAGAAACACAGATGAATATCATTAACATAATATTGATTAAAAATACAAAAGAATAAAAACTAGAACATTCCTTTTAAAAGTACATTATGGGAACCAGCAGTTAGCGTAATGGCTATGTCGCTGGACTCCCATGTAGTCGACCGCGGTTCGTGTCCCGGACCCGGTGGCTTAAAACTCACGCTGGGCGCGTGTGCATGCGTGCCCAAGATCCCGAGAGGAGAATGGAGGAGAAGGGATTGTGGCGTGACCATCCCCCCTGGGGGGTGATTTCTCGCTTTCTGTCTCTCTGTCTCTCTCTGTCTGTCTGGCGAGCGCACGCACCCTATAGCTAAAATCTCTCAAAAAAAAAAAAAAAAAAAAAAAAAAAGTACATTATGGGGCTGGCAGGTGGCATGGTGTTAAGGTGCTGGACTCCCACATAGCCAATCCTAGTTCAAGTACTGGACCTGGCAGCCTGCTTTTTCACTTTCACTCTGTCTCTCTCTGTCTCTCTCTGGTCAAATTTAAAAATACTAATAATAAATTAAATTAAATAAGTCTTTAAAAATACATCATTAGGCAAACTAATCTATGCCATTAACAGGATGAAGGCTACCTTTGCAGTGGGGGTTGTGACTGAAAGGGGGAACACGGGGCCCTCTGTGGTGCTAGTAACAGTCTATTTCTTGATGTGGGTGAAACTATAGGTGTGTTTCATTTGTGAGAATTGATCTAGCTTTACACTATGAAATGTGTACTTTGCTGTACCTATATTATACTTCAAAAAGAAGTGTAAAACAAAACAAACAAACCTACAATTTTCAGATGGGGTCCAGAGGCTTCATTATCTGTCAAAGGGAATAAAAAAAATGAAGTCCTACTCTAGTTAATATGTACAAGCCATTCATTTATTCATTAAACAAACACTTATTAAGAACCTGACATGAACCCCATCTTCCAGAGCCCAAAAAACCTCAGACAGGTAGGGCAACCCCCATCCTCTGTCTCTCTCTCTTTATTTTTTTTTTTTTTTAATTTTTAAAACATGTCTTCTCACCTCTGACCTCTCCTTTCTCTTGCTAATTTCAGAAGCCACTGAAATCTGAGGTGTGTACTGCTATGTTCCTCTGGCACACTAGGTGGTTTTCATTTCTTCTTTTAAAAACAATTTTTTTTTCCTTTTTTTGGTTGTTTTTGTCTTTTTCCCCCCTTATTTTCTTTTCCTTTATTTTGTTTTTTAACCTTACTTTCTCACTCTGCTGTCCAGCCTCCACACAGTGAGTGTCTAGACAGGCTTAGGTGCACAGTACCCATGCATCTGAATACTATTTTTTTTGGAGAGATTTTTGCTATCGGGCGCGTGCGCTCACCAGACAGACAGAGAGAGACATAGAGACAGAAAGCGAGAAATCACCCCCCGGGGGGATGGTCACGCCGCAATCCCTTCTCCATTCTCCTCTCGGGATCTTGGGCACGCACGCACACGCGCCCGGCGTGAGTTTTAAGCCACCGGGTCCAGGACGTGAACCGCAGTCAACTACGTGGGAGTCCAGCAACATAGCCATTACGCTAACTGCTGGTTCCGGCATCTGAATACTTTTAGGGTCATAAAAATCCTCAACTCTTACTGAAACTGCGGCCTGAAGGAAGAAACTCCTCTTTATAAATCTGAACTCAAAATCTCTTCCTTTGGATACCACGTTGCAAAACACAGCAGAGGAGAGAAATTGTCACAGAAGTACCTTACAGTAAAGGGAAGCACATGATCTTGCAGTTGCAGAAGCCTTTTCTAAGCAATTAGCAAAAAGTGAATACACCATCAAAAGACTAAAATTCAGAGAAGAGAGACTGCAGGGTGAGCAGCAGGGAAAAGTACGGCACTGCAGAGAGAGGGCGGCTCATCTCCTCCCACACGCCTCTGAACTCTCAGTTGAAACCCTGCAGCTCAGCCCAGGTACACCTATTCCCTAGAAACTGTGAGGCCTTTGTAATATCCAGTTCCAAACTCAAAAGCACAGGTTGCTTGGTGAGCATCAGGGAAAATGGAACTGTAGAGAGATTGCGAATCACCTCCTCCTGTACACCTCTAAACACTCAGAATTAGCTCCAAGAAATTAGGAAGAAACGTATAATTCCTAGGATGACCAGAAACCACTGGAGAGACACAAGAAATATGAGAAACCAGGGGGAAAAAAAATTTCTCTTTCAAGGGAAAAGAACAATCCTTGGAGAGGCTTTTGCTATAGGGCACGTGCGCTCGCCAGACAGACAGAGAGAGACAGAGAGACAGAAAGTGAGAAATCACCCCCCAGGGGGGATGGCCATGCTGCAATCCCTTCTCCTCCATTCTCCTCCCAGGATCTTGGGCACGCACGCACACGCGCCCAGCGTGAGTTTAAACCACCTGGTCCAGGACGCAAACCACAGTCGACTACGTGGGAGTCCAGCGACATAGCCATTACGCTAACTGCTGGTCCCGGGAAAAGAACAACCCTTCATCATCCACGGACAGTACAATGAAACTCATGGAAATGTCCAATAAAGAATTCAGAATATTCATAGTGACAAAACTAAATGAGATGCAAGAGATGACAGACAATGAACTCCACAAGGTACAAGAAAAAGAGACAGTGAGTTCCAGGAGGTGAGGAGTTCTTTCACGATTTGAAAGAAGAAATACACACCATAAAAAGGAGTCAAACGGAGCTGTTAGCGATAAAGGCTGTAATACAGGAAATAAAAACCTCCCTTGAAAGTATTAAAAGCAGATTAAGCCACACAGAAGATCGAATCTCGGATGTTGAAGGCAAAACCTCTGACCTAGAAAAAAATCATCAAAAAGACTGAGAAAATAACCCAAAAAATGAGCATAATATATGAGAAATACTAGATACCATTAAGCGCCCAAACATCTGAATAATCAATATCCCAAAAGGTGAAGAAATTAATAATCCATTCCATGAAATCCTGGAAGAAAAATTTCCAAATCTAGAGAGACATTCAAATATCCAGATCCAAGAAATACAAAGGACCTCACACAGAATCAACACAAAAAGATCTTCTCCAACGCGTACCATAGCCAGATTGGCCAAATCCACAGACAAAGACAAGATACTAAAATTGACAAGAGAGTAATGTCAGGTTACTTACAAAGGTTATCCCATCAGGCTAACACCAGACCTCTCATCAGAAACAATGCGCGCAAGGAAAGAATGTGAAAATATATTCAAAGTATTAAGTGAAAAACAGTTTCAACCAAGAATACTATACCTGGCAAGATTATCCTTCATACGGGAAGAAAAGATAAAAACAAAACCTGAGAGAATTTACCAACACCAGACCAGCACTTCAAGAAGTTCTGAAGGGAGTGCTTTACAGAGAAAATTAAAAACACACAAACAGAAATAAGAGAACAAAAAGCAACCCAAAAAATGACCAACTTAATGCTAGGAACAAGTCCAGAAATATCAATAATAACACTGAATGTTAACTTCCAGGATTTAAACAGAAAGATCGGACCGCAGTAACACTGCAAATCCAAAAGAAGAGAGATTAATTACATGAGACTGAAGAGGTGAAACAGAATTTTATGACTTTTGACTAAAACATTAATGATTTTTTTTACTATGCTTTGTTTTCCAGATTCACAGATTTTGCTCTCTTTTGAATAGGTTCAGCAATTTGTTAAAATGTTTTGTTTGTTTTTTTTAAAATTGAAACAAACTTTTCTCCCTTCCTGACCCCTCTGGAATTGGAAAATATTTGTGTGTATTCTTATTTTGTGACAGAGGGTTATTTGCCTAAGTTCAATAATACCCGCTGCCTTGCATCAGAAATTGGAAATACTTCTTATTGCCAGGGCTTTGACTGGAATGTCATATCTAAAGATATGAACAGAAAACTATGGAACTAAGGTAGATCTCAAGAAAGCCAATAGAAGCTCTTAGAAGGATTACCTGGCACCATAAACAGTTCTGCCTGGCAGAGAGGACTGGAAAAGCCATGTGAAAGAATTCATACCATAAAATAACCTGGACTTTTCCAGCCCAGCATTATAATCAGTAGAAATTTCAAAAGAGCAGCCACAACCAGAGGATTACCTTGAGGAAGACTTTGAAGGAAGAAAAAGAGACTGATCTTTGCAGCAGATGGTAAACCACAGAATACTTGGTAGTCAGAAATGAGTTGGGAAGGTTCATGTGTGAATTGTGTGCTGGGCGTCTGCTTTTCAACAATTGGAGCAGTTGACATGTAAATATTTTCTCAAAAATATTTAAAACCATACTGTCTCTGTTGTCATAGAGTCACAAATAAAAAATTATGACAAGTATATTGAAAGTTATCTTTAAAAGTCTGTTTTTTGGAAATTTTGAAAGTTGTTTATTAACAGTCAAGAACTATGGAGTATGAGCAAAAATGTTTTGATATGTAAAGTAAATGTTTGTGGGAAAATGTTAAAAAATAAACAGATAAATAATGAAAAGAACCTGACACATACTAGGACCCGTTCTGGGAACTGAAAGCAGAGTAGTGAACTAAGCAGCCCTGCTCAAATCTAAATATATCCTAGTGAAAAGAGACAACAAGGATCATATAAGTAAGAACTAAGGAGAAAAACAAAGGTGGGTAATAAAGAATGTGCTGGAGAAGGGTGTGAATTTTAAATAAGGTAGGCAGGGAAAGTGCCTTTGAGCAGTAACCTAAGGGAGGTGAGTAAAGTCAAGTGAAGGTCTGAAGGAAGACAGATCCAGGCTGAGGGAATGGGAGTGAAAAGCCCTGTGGCAGAAGAGTGCCTGGATATTCCAGCAGCAGCTAGGAGACATGTGCGGGGTAGGGAGGTAAAGGGGGTAGGGAGGAAAAAGATCAGATCGCAGAGGTAATAGGAGGCCAAGTCCCACAGGAGCTTAGAGGCCATCACAAGGACTTTGGCTTTGACTCTGAAGGTTCTGAGCAGAAAACTGACACAATGTGACTTACATCACAGTCAGATCACTAGCTCCTGTGCTGAGAATAGAATGGAAGAACAATGATGGAAGCAGAAAGGAGGCAGTGGGTCAAAGGACATGGGAAAGAGCAAGGGGTGAAAAGAGGAGAGAAGAGATGACTGAGGACAGCAACACTTACACAGACACAAATGCACACATTATTGTTATTGCTGCTATCACTGTTACTGAACCACTTGAAAGCAATTTGCAGCCATAAATCTTCACTCCTAAATATTTCAACACACATATCCTAAAGTAAGCTCATACATAATGGCATTGCTACCATCAGATTCAGAATATTTGACATTAATACAATATCACCCAATTTATAGTCCACTTTCAAATTTCACCAGTTGTCCAGATACTGTCATTTATAACAAACCCTTTCTATCCCAGTCCAAAATTATCTTTTTTTCCTTCCCTTTAATCTGAACAGCTCCTCAATCTGGTTTTGTCTTTCATGAGAGTGGTATGTTTTGCAATGTGTAAGGTAGTTTTGTTGGGTGTCCCTCAGTTTGCAGTGGTCTGTTTTCTCATGATTAGCTTGAAGTCATAAAATTTTGACAAGTGATGTTGAGGAGCCCTAATATGTAAGAGGTGTACAAAGGACAATCAAGGAGGTGAGAAAAAAGCTGGAAACTTTTGACATCAAGGAAAGAAAAGGAGGAGCACTATACAGAAGGTGAGCAAATGTACCCAGTGCTGTGCAAAGGTTAAGCAGGATGTAGCTCTATTTAACACCAGAAGTCATCAGAGTCACTGCAGAGAAGAAGCTCAGTAGCTGAAGGGAATAGACCAGTTCACAAGGTTGAAGAGTGAAAGAGAGACAAGAAAGAGAATGTAGGCAGTATATGGACACAACTCAGAACCTTAGCACTTCAGTTCAGAAGGGAAGAAGGGATCCTCTTTTTTTTTCTTTTTTTAAGAGAGATTTTTCATTATAGGGCATGTGCCATTCGCCAGAGAGACAGAGAGAGACAGAAAGCGTGAAATCAGCCCCTATGGGGAATGGCCACACTGCAATCCCTTCTCCTCCACTCTCCTCTTGGGATTAAGAGCATGCACACACACATGCCCAGTGTGAGTTTTAAGCAGCTAGGTCCAAGGCTCAAACTGTGGCCGGCTACATGGGAGTCCAGCAACATAACCATTATGCCATCTGCTGGTCCCCAAAAGGGATTTTAAAAGGAACTGTTTCTATTATTATGTCAGAGGGTGTGTGCACTCACCAGAGAGTGAGAAAGAGAAAGAGAGAAAAGCACCCCCCCCCCAAGTGCTTTCTCAAGCCTCAAGACCAGGATTTGAACTGTGGTTGGCCATGTTGGATCTGGCTCCTATGCGTAGCACTTAACCACTGCACTATGGGGCTGACTCTTTAGGAAGATTTAACAGACCATATAGTCAGTTTCCTCACTTTTAGACAGTAATATGAGAATTATGAGGTATTAGGAGGTATAGGATTATGTTAAAGACATAATCTATGCAGACTTCAAGCCTATAGGACTCAATTCCCACATACAATGCTACACTTCCTCTTCTGAGAAGCTTGACATCAAAGGAACAAAGAGTGAAAACAAATCCTAAAAAAAAGGAGGGGGTTGTTAATAAAAATAAAATAGATATCCATTGCCTTCAGTCATATTCCTAAAATATAAATCAGGTTTGTCTTGCCCTTTTAAATCCATTCTCTAGTCTCCTTAACCTGTAGAATGAACGATCTGTTTCTTAGTAATCTAGCCCCAGTCTATTCACCCAGCTTCACTTCCCAGAATACCTCCTCACTCTCACCCTTCATCCTAGCAATACTGAGCTACTTACTCTTCCTTCCAGGAACCCTGCCTTTTGCGCCCCCCAGCTTTTGCACAACCTGTTCCCTCCCTGAAACTCCTTCCTTTCCTGTCCCCTAGCTACCTGCCTGTCAAATTGCTCTTCATCCTTCATGTTCACTTTTGTCCAAGGGTTGCCTTTGAATCTCTACTTTGGTATCTTTAGGTAAAACTCTCCTGGGCCAGTAAAGACTTAAATTTACTTAGAGTTGGCAAGTGTTACCTTAAAATCTCTGCAGATATCTGGACCTCATTTCCTTCTTACAAACATTCCATCATAGTTTCAAAAATTGCCCAAAAGACCATGTGTTTCCCAAATCAAAAGGGATGCAAATCAAGATTTTCCTTGTAATACAGTAAAAAAAAAAAAAAAAAAAAAAAAAAATCCTAAGTTCAAGTCCTTTGTCATTGGATCCATGGCCATATTTCAAGAGAAAATATTATGCCTTCAATAGTTGTTTCTGGTCTGGAGCATTAGAGCTGTGCAAGGAAGAAGTCAAATGGAATTTGGTGTCCAACCTAAGAGCAATGCAGTAACTAATCATTACTGCCATCTAATTTTTTTAAAGATAATTCTGAATTCTACTTTCCAGTGCCAGCTGAGTAATATTTCCAAGATTTTCTCCTCATAAATATGTATGAGTTCTATAGAAATTTCAAACCTCACTCTTTCCAAATAATTTGGGATATGAAAAACAAACAACAAATAAAAATATTAAGCACTTACTATGCTCATGACAATGTGCTGGGTACATGCACACACACACACGAAACTCAAATCACAGAGATGGGTAAGTCAACACATGCAACATGACTCCATAGGAAGGCATTCGCACAGTGGTCTGGACACATAGAGAAAGGAGGGCCTACAATATCCGTGAGCAGTCACATAAGGCTTCAGGGAGAGAAGACACTTGAACTGAAATCAAAGGTAGTGAAAGACTGTGCAAGTGGAGAAGTGAGAGGTCATTTCAGGCAGCCAAAATGGCACATGCAGGGATGAGAATATACAAAATAGGATCCTAGGTTTAGGGAACTCCAAGGAGCTTGATGTGACTGGGAGATGTTAGAAGGACAAGGAAGGACATCAGGTTATAAAAGGATCCAGGGACTAGCTCACGTTAGGCCTGGAGACAACACTGAAGGAATGAATATGAACCTGCAGGCAATAGGTGCTTTAGGCAGATTTTAAGTTTGCCCTTAGGAAGATTCATTTTCAAAGCCTATTAGATGACCACACTCATTAAATCATCCAAGGGTTCACTCGTGTAAACTTTTAACTCATAGTCATGCAGGAGGAGTGTACAGTATCTCTGCCAGTTAAAATGTGGAAATATCTCTTCATCAGCTAGTAAGAAGCTGCTGCCTCTCTGCCCTACACTCCCATCACCTCAGCAGGCACACCTACCCCAGGAAGTCTCCTGTGAGCATCATCAAACCTCCTCCTTAATAACTACCAACAGCAGCCCCCATTCCCATATGCTCTCCTCTATCCTCCACCTCTGACACCAGACGCTAGCAAGGAAAAGAATACCCTAATAGATGCATTGGCACCCCAATGGGCAAATGTTTTATGCCCTCCTGGCCCACCAAGGCTGTTGCCACCATCCCTAGTCCACCCTGGAATGACCTCTACGAAAAATGAAAATTCTGTGACTTATCATATCACCAATGCTTTTAATTTAAGCCCTGTCAATATCACTTTCTTTACCTCTTCTTGTCCTTGACTCAGTACTTCTCATCATTGCTGCCCTCTTTCCTATGAATCAAGAAATCATTTGCCTTCCTGGGACCAGCAGTTAGCGTAATGGCTATGTTTTTGAACTCCCATGTAGTCGACCATGGTTTGAGTCCCAGACCTGGCGGCTTAAACTCACGCCGGGCACATGTGCGTGCGTGCCCAAAATCCCGAGAGGAGAATGGAGGAGAAGGGATTGCGGCGTGGCCATCCCCCCTGGGAGGTGATTTCTCGCTTTCTGTCTCTCTCTGTCTTTCTGGCGCGTGCATGCGCCCTATAGCAAAAACCTCTCCAAAAAAAGAAAAAAATAGTAATTTGCCTTCCTCTCCTAAACCACTTCCTGTAGTAGAGCTGCATTCTTTATTTCCCAGTCCATACTCTCTTTATTAGATAATCTTCCTTAAAGGGACAGCCCTTTGAAACAAGGTCCCATCCTCCAGGCTACAGCTGATTAGACTAGGTGAGCATCCTGACCCATGTTCATTTAATCCAATTCTCTTTTCTGGGAATTTGGAATTAAATAATTCTCAATAGCCTTAGAATAATTCTCAAAAGTTGATATTCATGCAATGCCTAAAAGGCCAGTCACACTTCCTGTAATTGAGTTCCAAAAGACTCTCTTGCCCCCTTCTAATTCCCTCCTTAAGTGTGCTTCTTTGAAAAAGTTTTAGTTTCTTGAAATTGATGATCCCTTACTTAGAAGATATCCTGTCATTTCTGGGTCTTGTTTTATGCGTACTCATAAAACCAATTCACAATGAACACAGAATAATGTTTTAATGACATTATTAAACAGCAGTTAAACTGAAAAGGAAGGTTCATGTCTTCAAATAATTCTCAGTAGCCTTAGAATAATTCTCTGAGCAGCCTATTTATTTACAATTAGCCCAGAGAGAGCTTCTCATTTCTGAGAGGCAGAGCTGGCCCCCTGCTTCCCTTTTCTCTGCTGAGGGAAAAGGGAGTTGCACAGAATTAGTTTGCAATCCTCAAATCCTTCAACTTCTGGGTTTAGTCTATCTAATGCCTGCCTCCCTCTGGGGGAAGAAAAAAACGAAGAGATAACGAAGTAGAGGTCAAAGAACACTATCTCTTTCAACTCCAGCTCCCACCCAGCTGGCCTCTGGCTCTAGCAGCAAGGCAGAAGACTGTTACATCATTTTTAAAAACCGAGAACCTTTGTAAGCAAACAAGTCCAATGTATGGACTATTGCTAGTCCTTAAAGTAATGTCACTAAATATCACGTTGCCTCTCCAATGTATAACTGGTTCTCTATAAATATAAAAAAATCTATATATCCTTCCTAAGAACTACCAGCACCTTTACAAATTCAGGACAGTAACCAAAGCCTCTAACTTCTGTTACTTCTAGGTTAATCTAGTTATGATTGTTTATGTTTCTCAGTCCCTAAACCTTTAGCATCTTCTATGTGGGAAGAATGGGCCCCTTGCTAGTAAAACTCAAAGGTCATGGGCATCTAAGACAATTTCTTAGGGAAAAATGTCTTTTCAACAAAAGGTATTAGCACAACTAGACATTCACATATGAAGTTGGAGCTCTACTTCATTCCATACATAAAAATGAACTCAAGATGGATCATCTACCTAATATAAAAGCTAAAACTATAAAACTCTTAGAAAACATAGGCATAAATCTCTGATTTTGGATTAAGTCATGATTTCTTAGCTATCACATCAAAAGCATAATAAAAATAAATGAATAAAACTGAACATAATCAAAATTAAAAATTTTTGTGCTTCAACATTTCCCCTAAAGAAAGAAAAAAGAGAAATCACTGAATGGGTAAAAATATTTGCAAATAATATAATAAATAAGGGACTAATATCCAAAATACATGAAGAACTCTTATGAGTCAACAATAAAAACTCAAACTAAAAAATGGGCAAATAATGTAAATGGACATTTCTCTAAATAAAGTATACAAGAGCCCAATAAATTTATGAAAAGGTGATCAATGTTATTCTTTATAAGATAGTATAGTTCAATACAATGTTTTCAAGTGGTGATCCATTATATGGTAACCATACTTTTCCCAAAAAAAAGTGGTCATATTTCTGAATTAAAAATTGAGAACCTGGGGTTAGCCAGTGGCATAACTTTCCACACAGGAGAAAAATCCTGGGTTCATGTTCTGGGAGACCACCCTGAGAATGCTGGGTATTAATGCACATGCCCATGATTGAGGCCAACTGGAACTGGGGGGTCAGTCACAGTGTGAGGACTCTTTTGGGGATGCTTCTTTCTTTCTGTTTTCTCAAAAAATAAAAACTTTTTTTTTCTTTTTTTGGAGAGGTTTTTGCTATAGGGCACGTGCGCTCGCCAGACAGACAGAGAGAGAGAGACAGAGAGACAGAAAGCGAGAAATCACCCCCCGGGGGGATGGCCATGCCGCAATCCCTTCTCCTCCATTCTCCTCTCAGGATCTTGGGCACGCATGCACACGCGCCCAGCGTGAGTTTAAGCCACCGGGTCCGGGACTCGAACCACAGTAGGCTACGTGGGAGTCCAGCGACATAGCTATTACGCTAACTGCTGGTCCCAAAAAATAAAAACTTTAAAAAATTTTGAGATTAATGGTATAACAAGAACAAGTGTACCCAGGATAGTAACTAAATAAAATATCTGTAACTCTCCTGGGAAATCTAAGACAGATTAGGTAGCAAGTCCCATGAGGCATTAATGACCTTGGTCTTTCTCTGGGAATCCATACTAGAGTTCTGAACACATCAAGTTTTTCCCACCCTGGCACCTGTGTCCATAACCTCTCCCCTGCCACCACATCTTCACCACCCGTTGCTTCTCACCCTTCAGGTCTCAGCTTAAATGCCATCTTTCTAGAGAGCCACTCTGGAAACTTTATTTAAGGTAGTTTCCGTATCCCTACCCAAAACAATTTATTTCTGTGGGTATTCCCTGCTTAGCAGTAAAGAACCTATATATTGTTTTCTTGTTTATTCATTCCTAAGGATGTACATTTCAAGGCGGCAGACAATTTTTCATGTTCATTGCTGAACCACCTGCACCTGGCACATTATCAATGTAAAATGAGTTCTCAATGGATAAACAAATGAGAAAGGATAAAATATATCCAACTTAGAGAACAAATAAATCTTTATTCATCCCTTTACTATGAGAAGAGTGAGTGCACATGCATGTGAAAATGAGAAAAAGAGGAGCACCCTCCACAGGGCCTGGTCACATGGTGATCCCCTGCCTTCAGTCCTCCAGCCCATTGGATCTCAGGCACTTGTGTACACCTGGCATGTTTCAGACTGAGTAAGACAGAGATTTGAACTCCAGTCACCATGTGGGATCAGGCTTCTCTTTTTTTTCTTTAAAATAATTATTTTACTTAACTTTATTTATTTATTTTAATTTGACCAGGGAGAGAGAAAGAGAGAATGAGAGAGAGAGGGAGAGAGAGAGAGAGAGAGAGAGAGAGAGGAAAGCAAGCCACCAGGTGCAGGACTCAAACCATGGTCAGCCATGTGGGAGTCCAGCACCTTTAGCCACCATGCCACCTGCTGTCCCCCAAGGATCTGGCTTCTCTTAAGCAGCACATTACTACCACACACTACAGAGCCCCAGTAAATCAACCTTAATAAAAATTACCAAATGGAGTCTTGCAGACAGCATAATGGTCACATCGCTGGACTCCCACATAGTCGATACAGTTCAAGTCCTGGACCTGGTGGCTTAAAACTCATGCTGGGCATGTGTGCGTGTATGCCCAAAATCCCAGAGGAGAATGGAAGAAAAGAGATTGTGGCCACCTCCCAGGGGGGTGATTTCTTGCTTTCGGTCTCTTGGTTTCTCTGTCTCTCTGTCTTTCCAGTGAGCACAGGGGCCCTAAAGCAAAATCTCTTCTTAAAAAACAAAAACAAAAACAAAACAAAAAACACCAAATGAGGCTAGATGGTGGCACAGTAGTAGCACAGCTCTCTGCAGTGCTGGACTTACATACAGAGTTCCTGGATTCCCATCCTGAGGCCTCCCTAAGTGTGCTGAGTATGTCTAGGTACCTGTGATCCAGGCTGGCCAAGGTCGGCAGTGGATTACGACTTAAAGACCCTGCTGGGTACCTGTCTCTGTTTCTCTCTCTCACAGAAGAAACAAAAACTTTAAAAAAAAATTTTAAATCACCAAACTGTGATTTATTAATAATAAAAATAATAAGATCATTCATGAATAGACCATAAGCTTCCATCAAAAAGCTTTCACTTCATGGTTTTGTCAATACACAGGGTAAGAGGGATCCAACAGTGTGACAGTCCTACTGAGTGATTTCGTTTAAATCTCCTTCCCTCTCAGAGCCTACAAAGTGACCTATAAAGTGAAGAGGCCATCTTTCAGAGTGGGGGAAGAAGGAATTCAATGAGACGACATATGAGGTACCTAGTACAGAGCAGGCACTCAACTCAATACAGATTTGATTCCTCCATAGTCAGTTCTATGTTACCCCTACTCAAACTTTCCAAGGGACTGAAAAATATAGTCACATCTCCAGGCCTTCATGTGAAGACGCTTACCTGACACTCCAGGCCCAACCACAGCTGTTAGACTCCTATCTTCAAACTGTATTTGCAGCCCTGGGTTATTTTAGCCATGTCATAACCCTTTTTATTTTATTTTATTTTAACTTAAACTTCTGCAGTAGATCACTGTTTCAAAGATGATGTTCCTAAAGTGAACTAAAACATGATTCCATTTCTAGACTGAGTTCTAGCCATAGAGCCCAGGATTTATAGATCAACAAATGATACACAGAGTTATAAAGAGCTGGGGAAAGCCACAGTATCACCTCATGGGCTTGTTGAGAATACAAATGATATGAATCTGTACACACATTTAGCTCTGAATCTGACACTTAAGAAATGGTAGCTCAGGACGAGTAGATGGCATAATGGTTATGTCACTGGACTGCAATTCGAATCCTGGACCTACTGGCTTGAAACTCACACCAGGCATGTATGTGTGCATGCCCAAATTCCTGAAGGGAAAATGGATTGCAGTGTGGCCATCCCCCTTGGGGAGTGACTTCTCGCTTTCTGTCTAGCTTTTCTCTGTATCTCTGGCAAACACATGCAATCTATAGCAAAAAATCTCTTTTGAAAAAAAAGAAAGAAATGGTAGCTCTGGTCAAATTGAGATGCATTCTCATTCTCAAGGACCTCATCTACACTTAGAAAATAAAATTAAGCTGGATGAAAGAATGGCCCTAAAGGCACTTATTAAGTGAGCAGCGCTGGTCACAAAAGATGAAAAACTTTAGGAGGGCAAGGCACCCGTTCATCTGAAAATGGTAAAAGGTCCCACTGGAGAAGTGTACTGAAGCAGATGGGGCCTTGTAGGATGAAGGCGCAAACAAGCCCCCTATAGTGGGTGCTTCCCATTTGCCAAACATGATACAGGGTATCACATATGTAATCTTCACAACAAACTGTAAGGTAGAGACCTTTAAACGCCCATTTTGTAATGAGAAGCTGTTTTACTGATGAGAGATAAGACTTAGAGAGGTTCAAGAAAGTTACCCAACCAGTCCCAGATCTAGGTTCAAACTCAGGTGCATCTGACACCAAAGCTCATGTTTTCCCTCTCCAAATACCATTGGAGAGGGAGGCAGAAGGTGAACAGAGGGAGAAGGGGGAAGAAGCAAACAATTTATGCTATTTTTTTAAAAGGAAAATAAGGACCCAGCCACATACAGTGCACTGGCAAACACTGCTACTCAGCACAATGAGGCCATATGGGAGGCCTAAGTTGGGCTCTTGGCTCATCCTAAAAGCCAGGCACTTCTGCCTGGTGGTGCAATCAGTAGCAAAGTGAGCTGCAGTTGTGGAAGCCACCCAGCCAATTGCAGGTTCATATCCCTAGGTCGGCTTGAAAACATGATAGGTGCATGATCAAAATCCTGAGGCGCTCGAGGGCTAGGGAGGGGGCATTGTGAATGTGATAAGACTCTGTTGAGAATGTTCTCTCTCTCTCTTACTCTCTCACATGTACACACTATCACAAATAAAATACACGTTAAAAAAAAAAAAAACTTAAAAGGCCAGGCACTGATGGTGTGGGCCTGTAGTCTCAGATACTTGGGAGGCTGAGGCAGGAAGATTGTTAACAGAGCAAGACATTGTGTTAAAATTTTATTTTTAATAAATAAGAATTGAATGACAGGTTAGAACCATAGTGAATGAAAACTGAGGTATTTGGACTTCTTCCTGTGGGCAATGAGGAGTCACTGTTTCATTTTTGGTGTGTTTATGTGTTTATTGAAACAGTACTACCACCACACTAAGAACATGTATTGAGCACCAACTAAGGGCCAGGCTCACCCCAAACCCTCTGCATATATTATTTCTAATAGTTACAATTCTGCAATTTAGGTATGAAACCCATTTCACAAATAAGCAAAGCCCCGAGAGGTCAAGCCACTCACCCAGACACTTCCCATAAATGGCAGAGTGGGTGGGGTTCATGGCCAAGGGCGTACAGTCAGAGTCAGTGCCCTTTCCCATGCTAAAGCAGCACTGCAGATAAACCTCCTTTGCAACAGAGAGCCGAAAAATAAAGGAGAAGGAAATGGAGACAATGAACTGGTCAGAAGCAATACAAGGATCTGAAGTGAGGAGGTAAATGTCTCAACTGGAGTCACTGAAAATGGAAGGCTGGTGATATGACCTTTCCTTTCATCTACTTCCTTTCTGTGCCATGTTCTGCTACCTGGAGCAGACACCGAGTAACTATTCCAGCCAGTATTATTGTCCTCGCCTTCAAGCCCTGATCGTCCTGTTGTTAGTACAACAGCAACCCTGCTGTAAATATGTACTTGCCCCATAACAATGGCATTAGGGCTAAAATATGGAATCGTCCTCTAATCTGTGATCTGTATTGAAAGGCAATCATTCAAGAGAATAAAACTAAGCCTCCGCCTTCAATAAATCACATTATGCCTCACATACCAACATTTTTAAAAATCTGACTTTTACATATAGCCTGTCAGAATAGAAGGACACCTATGCTGAGCGCTAATGAGCTCTGCCATATCCTCTACTGTTACTAAGGTTCGTCATGATTTCAGAGACGCCAGTTTTGTAAAATAGTGTGGTATCAATATTTGTTGGCTTGCTTTCTAGTTAATATTCTAGGCAAAGCAGAACAAAAAATAAAGCAGTAGGAGGTGTATGTACATAAATATATCTTTTAAACTAATATAAAATCTACATACCAAGTGGACAATTACACATTCTCTCTTGATGGAATCAAGAGTTAGAAGTTTTAATAGTCATGTAATAATCCCCCCCCAAAATAACCTGAATATTTTTGCATTAAACTCACGGCTATATTCTTTATTATTCAATGACAAACTTCAAAATTCCAAAAACAGTATTATAGTGAAATACACACTAAAGAGTTGAAATTCATAAAGATGAAATATTGAGCACTGTGGTTTGTGTACCACTCTCATCAAAAAAAAGATAATTACATATATAAAATAAAGCAAAATAACATAATAAATATTCTACTTTTGTAGCTCTTAACTGCATAATCATCCATGGTTTGTGTTTTTTAATCCACTGGACTTAGCGTAATTCCTATGTTCAAAGACATACGTGAGTAGTAAAGAACTCTGCTCACCTGTATGGACTCAGAACCAAGTAAATATTATGGAGAACAGAGCAATAAAGTCCTTACTCTGAAGTCAGGCTTACTACTATGTCACTATTCAGCATGAAGATATAACTTCCTTAATACACAGACCAGAAGATAGTCTTTTTTTTCTTCTTATCAACTGAAACCAGTTACGCAAATAACTTCATTCACTTTTTCTTCAAATCTGAGTGTTTCTTTAATCACCCATCACATCTCCACTAGCCTAGTTGCTTGTCATAACAATGGTTTACTGCAACTCCACCCTTTTCCTACCTTCAGTTTCAACAGTGCCTTTCATTTTTCCCCTAAGAGAGAAAGAATTAGTATTAAGAGTTCATATCCTCAAAGCAATTCAGTGAACTGTCACATTAATATTATTTAACCCCAGGGAATTTTCTGTTTAATTGCCACTCCTTCCCTTCCCCCAAAGGACTACATCTTATTTTGATGTTGTAATGGAAAGACCTGCATGAAAACAGATGGAGCAAAAACATAATGGTTTAAATTTTTAAACATCTAACCTTTTCATGAGTCACTGTTAATCATTTGCACCTGTGACTTTAATGATCAGTCTGGCAATTAAAGAAGCAAAATCTGCAGGATGGAACTAAGTAAGGATACCCCAATCACAACCATTACCATATCAGGAAGGGAAGAAAAAAGCTATTTTGTTTTGTGTGACACGAAGAAAGAAGAAAGTTTTATATGTCAGTTCCACCAAATCATCAGAATAGTAGAGCTCCCAGTACTTAAATTCTTTATTTTCGAGGAATCCATATTTTAGAAAAATGTGCCATATTATATTTCAAAATATTAAGTTTTTATTTTTTATAACAGTTCTTCAACTTTAAGTCTCAGAGGGAAAAAGGCTATGGAATATATGCACAAAATTAGGAGGTAGGGGGAAGCTGATCTTTTAAAACATTCCCCCCACTGAAAAATTCAGACCACTGACATTACACCACTTAATCATTTATTTCGCTGTGAAAGGCAAATTTAGAGCAAATGGTGGATTTACACTGAAAATGTGAGGGAAGTTTCTCTACATCAATGAAACACACAAGTTTAGAAGGTACAAATATGGTCTCTGTCAGCTGTAGTCCATCCTCAGCAAGTCATTTTCCCTGTGGGCTGAAGCTCTCAAATCATGGAAACCCTTCTCAACTGACAACGGCTGAAAGGGACTCCCTGTGAAGAGCATCTGGACCACACCTTGTTTGGTCAAGCAAGAAGCTGACAAGGTCTGGAGGAAAATATGTCTGGTCCAAAGATGAGAATAGAGGGCCAAGAATCAAAATGGGCCTCCACTTCCATGTGATAGGTAGGACTCCTAAAATGGCTATTCTTCCAATGAAGTACTCTGGTCAGTCCGGCCTGGAGCACACACTATGTTGTTCATTCTGTGGGCTGGCTGGTAGGATTTTGTGATCCAGTAGCAGCCAGCCTTTATAAACTCAGTGATGTTGTGGAAGCATCCATTTGGCGTATAAATATTCTTCTGACATCAAAACACTGCCAAACGAAATATTAGAGAAAAAAACTCCCCACCCACTGCAGAAATTTCCCAGGTCTAAAGCATCTGGGACAAAGATTTCAAATTGCCTGTAGCAAAAATCTTTTTTTTTTTTTTAATCTGTAATCAAATCCTTAGGCTTATGGGGAACCTACTGAGTTACCTCCCAAAGATGATAACCACAGGCTATTGGTGCTACCATTTACCTAGTTAGGGAAGGAAGTGTTTGGTAGTTACCAGGGCTCCTTCCACTTGTAGCAGGAATGAACACTAAAAAAGCATGGAATACTTGACTCCTTAGAGATTTAAAAGCCTGGGGGGGGGGGGGGGCGGTATAGAGAAGAGAGACCTCTCCCTCTCCACCTGTGCCCACCATCCTGTTTCTGCCCTAGCCCTAGAAGCAGCAGCTCTTCTGTAATTTCATGGGGCTTCAGGAAGAATCCTTTATCCGTGGAGCTCCTGGGTCTGACCCCAGGAAAGCTCCTTCCCAGCCTTCAAATCTCTACACCCACCCCTTCCCGCGGCCCCAGTCCAACCCCTTACCTGATAATGTCGTCATTGTGTCCCAAGAAGAATTTTTGACTGTGCTCGCGGGTGTTGTAAACCACCCCGACCCCAGCCACGAAGTACACCACCTCCTTGCCGGCTGTGTAGTACAGGTTGTTGCGGCACTGGTGTCCCCGGTACCCGTACACCCACTCCAGCCGGAGCTGGCAGCTGGGAGCTGTCCGATCCGCCATGATAAGCCGACCCCACTCGCCCCCCGGCCCCCCCCCGCGCCCGGGTCCGTGGCCCCTGCGCTCCGGGTCTGTCCTCGCCAAGGCTCGGGCTGCGGCGGACCTGCAAGGGCTCAGGGTGCAGCGCCGGGCGCTGATTTCCGCGGCGACGCACAGGCACAGCCCTGTGCGCCCGCCGCCACCATCATCTGCCGCCGCCGCCGCCGGAGATGAGCTGCCGCCGCCGTCGCCGGTGCGAGGCCGCCAGACCCCGCCGGGCGCCCCGCTCCCTCTCCCGGAGCGAGGCGGCTTCGGGCGCGCCAGCACCCGCGCGCGCACGCCTCACTGCACCTGCGGGCTCCGGCCCCCGGGAGGGGTTCTCGGGGGGGTCACCCCGCCTTTTGAATCAGGGATCTGCATATCCAAACACTGATTACCCAGTTCGCTCACTTAAGTTTGCAGTGCGCGGGGCTTCGCAGCAGGCAGCAGGCAGCAGGATTTATTCTGTGACAGCGTTTATTTGACCGGCAACCCGGCTAAGCTTTGCCATCGCCGTCCTTGGATCCGAAACTGACAGTCTATATCCAGGGTAAGAGAGAGAGGAAGAAAGAAAGATGTTTTTGCATAAGTCACCCAATTCATGAAAATAACCCCCAAACTAAACCAAGTTTGGTGTTGTTTGGTTGTTTTTGTTTTTTTCAAATGTTCAATTTCTCCCCCTTTTTCCTTCCAGAGCCATCTCCCTAAAGATATTAAATATGTCTTAAATACTGGTTGGTGGCTGTTGATAGGATCTGAAAGAACATTTACTGTTTCCTCATTAAGCCAGGGCGAATAAGCAATGGTTATTGTTTAGATGCTCCAATTAGTTGTCATGCGTGCGTTTAAAATTCATATCCTCCGTTAATCTTCTCTTCACAGAGAAAACCATAAAGACCTTAGCAGCTCTCACTAAATCAGTTAACTCCAATCGCGAGCGTCATAGATTTTCTGAATCGGAAGAAACCAGGCACTAGTGCAGTTGGAGGGAGGTGAGCGCTCTCTACAAACACTTCCCCGTCCAGGAGAAATTAAATAATTAACAAGTGGTAGAAATCGTGTACCCCTCCCCCCAGGGAGATATGTGCCAGTACGGGGTCCCCGGGTGACCTCGGCCCTCTTTCACCCGGCCC
Organism: Tupaia tana; assembly: GCA_026018925.1. Lineage (NCBI taxonomy): Eukaryota > Metazoa > Chordata > Mammalia > Scandentia > Tupaiidae > Tupaia > Tupaia tana. The sequence goes on from JAKSZU010000003.1 coordinate 180,034,052, forward strand.
GGAGGCGGGATCGCCCGCGGGATCCCGGGGACAGCGACACCCCCAACCCACAGCCCCCACACCCCCCAGGAGGCAGCCGCCGGTGTCTGAGGAATCCCAACCCCAAGGGACACGCCGGCCCGCGCGCACTGCCGCCCTGGAGGTGTCCTGCACTTCTCCCACTCCTGATCCAGCCCCGCCGGCGGAGCATCCCCCGCTCTCTCAGCCTCTAACCTCTGCTGCCAGCGGGCGCCGCGGGCGCGTCCCGGATGCCTCACCGGCGAGCGAAACCTTCTGCCTGCACTCCTCTCGCCTCCCCGCCTCCCGCACGCGGGGATGGGCTTCGTCACTCCGGCGCAGCGGGAGACAGGTTCTTCCCCTAGCTGGGCTCCGGGGGCGGGGCCACAGAGCCGCTTTCGGAAACCGAGGCGGCGGGTTACTAGGCGAAAACGCCGCGCTTGGAAACGGCGACGCCCGGGAGCGCGGGGACCGCCCCCTGTCTCCCCGCCGGGTGGCTCCTTGCCCCGATGCATCCTGGGAAGTGTAGTCCTCTCTGCGCCGGCCTGGGCGGGGAGCCTGCGGGGCGGACCACAAGTCCCAGGATTCCGCCCGCCCAGAGGACTAGGGGGAGGCCGCTGAGGGCGTCCGCGGGGCTGCGTTTCCCGGCTCCGGCAGAGAGCGTTCCCCAGGGCAATTGCTTGCGGGAGCCTGCGTTCCCTAGTGACAGACTGCGGACCGGCGCTCGGTGTCTCTGTGGAGTGGGAGTGAGACATCTCCACGGCCCACCTCAAGAACTCCTCTTGCACCGTCCTTGAAGCTTTCTGTACGCGACCTTTCTGTACCCATCCTCACCATTCTGTAGCCGAGTCATGCTCAAGTTTGTTTTCTACTTCAGTTTTCCATTGTATTCCCACGGATTCGAATTTGTTAAAGTGCAGTGCTATCAAATCAAGAAAAATGCTGAGAATGTGGTCTCTCTCATATTCCTTGTCCAAGAACCAGCGCCTTCCTATCACTTGTCTCCTAAATTATTTAAGAATAACCAGGTTTGGAAAGTGGGAAGGTGCTCACACCAGGAACAACAAACCTTGGCCCTCAAAGCAGAAGATGGTGACAGGTCTCCTAAAACTCCCGAAGTAAACTGAATCCCCTGTATGTTCTTTTTTTTTTTTTTTTTTTTTTTTTTTTTTTTTTTTTTTTTTTTTAGAGAGAGAGAGGTTTTTGGTATAGGGCGCGTGCGCTCGCCAGACAGAAATCACCCCCGAGGGGGGATGGCCACGCGGCAATCCCTTCTCCATTCTCCTCTCGGGATCTTGGGCACTGCACGCACACGCACCCAGTGTGAGTTTAAGCCACCAGGTCGGGGACACGGACGGTCGACTACATGGGAGTCCAGCGACATAGCCATTACACTAACTGCTGGTCCCCCTTGTATGTTCTAAAGTAGCCTGTTTTCAAAATGTAGCCACAGCTGGCCTTTAGAAGAGGAGATTTCAAAATTCCAGTGATTAAGAGACTGTGAAAGGATGATAGATTGGATGTTCAGAACAGAAAGAACGTTCTGAACATCCATGGAGTGATTTTCTCACTTTTACAACTGCCTCAAACTTTTTTTTTTTCCTAACCAACTGAGTTCTATTTGCTGTATAAACCAAACCACCTAACATCTTTCAGGTGAAAAAATACTAAATTTGAATAAAGATATTACAAGATGAATTAGAGCCCAATAAAAATTAGCTTTGGGAAGGGAACATAATTCTACTCAATTAAGGCAAACATGTTTATAGACCACAGATTAGTTTATTTTTAACACCCATCATGCCATGAATTCATAGGGAATAGGTTCCAGTAGCTCAGGCACCTTTCCATTGGTTCTCACAAAGTGTGCTTCTCTGGGTGGAGCAGGCTGGCGCTTTAGTTGAACCCAGGTACCTTTCTCTTTGACTTCTTTCTTTTTCTGGCCATTTTCCTTCACACGTTTTAGGAAGCTATCTCTGCTCTTAGAATGTTTAATATGCTCAATACACACATTGATTCTCTTGGCAAGAATCTTGCCCTTAACTTGTTTGTTCACAACAATGCCAACAGCATTCTGGGTAACATTGTAGACTCTTCCAGTTTTGTCATGGTAACATTTGTGAGGCAATCCTTTTTCAACAGTCCCCATTCCCTTAATGTCTACAATATCACCTTTCTTGTAGATTCGCATATATGTCACCAAAGGAACAACTCCATGTTTTCTAAAAGGCCTAGAGAACATACATCGGGTGCCTCTCCTCTATCCCTTTGTGTTCGTCATTTTGGTTAATTACTGGAAGATGGCGGTTCCGGCCAAAAGGGTGCCTCAAACTTTAATACAATTCCCTGACCTGGCAGGAAAGCCTCATAAAGACTGGAAGTGCCAGCATTCGGATGAACAATTGCTGTAAAAAGGATCTGAATTGGTCACATTTTTCTTTTTACAGAAAGAGAATCTATAGCTAGGTGGGGCGACACTGTATTAGGCAATAAAACATAAACAAAAACATGGCCTAAAAAAGGTTTGCAATACAAGCAAAAATATAGGTGATCAATAATGCCATGCCATGAAACAATACCAACTGAATTATATAGAGACAACAAGTTCTACACAGGAATTCAGAAGAGGAAGAGTATTCCTAGGTATGAGAAGTCAGGAAATGCTTCATGGAGGAAATAGAAATAGGTAGAACTGAATTAAGTAAAAATAAATGGAAAGCATTCTATATGGGTCTAGGGAATAAACAAAAGGGTAGACGCAGAAAAACATAGAAAATCCTGAAGAGGAAACATGGTTCAGTGCAAAAGAGAATTAGTGTAAGGGGAAAGAGGATATATGCCTGAAACGTTAGATTGTGGCCGGGACTGAACATGGCGAGTGGGGGCGGTGGTGGTGGTGGTGGTGAACTACATCCTTAATGAAATAATGGAGAGCCATTGAATATTTTTTGAAGAGAGAAATAACAATAAAAACTAGCAATCTGAGCATGAGGTTTTAGAAACCTGATGTACTGTTTGAGGCACTACATCGAAGATGTGGCTGTGGTTCAGAAAGGAAGGGACATGTTCCAGAGAAAATGTGTTGGGTCTTCCGGAGAATCATGATGCATTTTTACACACACACACACACACAAACACACACACACACACAAAAAAAAAAAAAAAAAACATAGAAAAATACATCATGACTTTCCTAATGACCTAATAGAAGAAATATGTTGAAAGGGCTCTCCTAGACAAATAGTAATGCATGGAACATGTTCATTTTCTAATTTATCTTTAATATAATTAATGACCACCATGCTACATTGGATTGTTAAGTGAGTTGGAAGAATAAGCTCGGGAGCTGCCACTTAACAACTGTAGCTTTAGACTTCCATCTACAGCCCCCTGGCCTAAGGGACACTGAGGCAGGGCCTCCCAGCCCCAGCCCCAGCTTCCCTAACCCCAGAGATACTTTCTCTCTGTCAACAGGACTCCTGAGTAGAAGATTCCTCCTGTGCAGATCACATTGCAAAACACAGCAGAAGAGAGACTTTGGACACATCAGTCCACAGTAAAAGGGAAGCACACTTGTTCCCCAAAAAAAATTCTCCAAAAAAGTATCCCAAAGTGAATATATCTCCCCATAGCTAGAAGTAGAAGAGCCTCAGGTCCGAATAAACCAGGAAATATGTCTTCATCAAAAGAACACAATAACTTCCCTCCATCTCTTAAAAAAGCAGAAGATGTTACCAAAATGTTAGAGAAAGAATTTAAAACATTCATGGTAACAAAATTTTATGAGTTGGAACAGAAAAATGACAACAAGCTACAGGAGATTAGGAAGCCCTTTCACAATATGAAAGAAGAAATGAACACTCAAAGAATCAGATGGAACTATTAGAGATGAAGTCTGTACTACAGGAAATCAAAAACTCTCTTGAAAGTATTAAAAGTCAATTAGACCATGCTGAAGATCAAATCTATGACATAGAAGATAAGACCTCTGACCTAGGAAAAAAACACCGAAAAGATAGAAAAAAATAACAAAAAAACATGAGGATAATATATGAGAAATACTAAACTCCATTAAACATCCAAACAATTGGTATTGCAGAAGGCGAAGAAACTAATAAGGGCATGGAAAATCTATTCCATGAAATCTTGGAAGAAAATTTCCTAAGTCTAGAAAAGCACTCACACATCCAGACCCAAGAAATACAAAGGACTCTGAATAGAATCAACCCAGGAAGATCTTCTCCAAGTCACATCTTAGCCAGACTGGCCAAACCCACAGATAAAGACAAGATATTAAAGTTGGCAAAAGAGAAATGAGAAGTGACTTACAAAGGTCATCCCATCAGGCTAACTCCGGATCTTTCAACAGAAACAATGCAAGCAAGGAAAGAATGGGAAGACATATTGAAAGTGTTAAGAGAGAAACAATTCCAACCAAGATTATTATATATATCCATCAAGATTATCCTTCACATGGGAAAAAATAAAAAAGATTAAAATCTTCTCAAACAAACAAAACCTGAAAGAATTTGTCAGCACAGACCAGCTCTTCAAGAAACTCGGAAGAGAGTCCTGTTCCAAGAAAACTAAGAATGAACAGCCAGAAATAAGGGAATGAAAGACAACCAAAACAATAGCCAACTTAAAGATACGGGTAAGTCCAGAGATAACAATATTAACATTGAATGTTAATGGATTAAATTCTCTCATCAAGAGACACAGACTGGCTGAATGGATAAATAAATAGAAACCCTCTATCTGTTGCCTACAAGAAACACATCTCATGGATAAACACACACACAGACTAAAGTGAAGGGTTGGAAAAAGATTTTCCATGCAAATGGGAACCAAAAAAGAGCTGGAGGCACAATACTAATTTCTGACAAGTTAGGCTTTAAAACAAAAACTGTTAGAAGAGACAAAGAAGGGCATTACATTGTAGTAAAAGGGTCAATCGGTCAAGAAGTTATAATGCTTATAAATATATATGCACCTAACACCGGCACCCAAATACATGAAGGAACGACTGTTAGATATAAAAGGAAAGATAGACTGCAATGCACTAATTGTTGGAGACCTCAACACCCCACTATCTCCTCTGGGCAGATAATTTAGACAAAAAATAGGCTAAGAGATAAAAGATCTAAATGATACCGTAAATCAAATTGACTAAACAGACATCTATAGAACTTTCCACCCAAAAGCCACGAGATAACACTTTTTTCTCACCCGCAAGTGGAACCTTTTTGAAGATTGACCACATGATAGGGCACAAGACAAGCCTCTACAGATTCAAAGGCATAGAAACTATATCCAGCATCTTCTCTGACCATGATGGAATTAAACTTGATTTTAATTTCAAGAGGAATTCTCAAAAATACTCAAATACATGGAAACTAAATAGCCTACTACTGAATGACTTCACAACTACTGAAGAAATCAAGACTGAAATCAAAAGATTCATGGAAGCAAGTGACATTCAGGACATGAGTTTCTATAATCTTTGGGACACTGCAAAAGCAGTCATAGAGGAGAAGTTCATAGCAATTAGTGCACATAAAAAGAATTCAGAAAGAAGGCAAATGGATCACCTAACATTATGCCTCAGAGAATTGAAAAAGCAACAGCAAAAATATTTAAGAAAAAAAAAACTCCAGGAGAAAGAAAATAGTAAGGACCCAAGCAGAAATAAATGAAATAGAAAATAAATGAACTATACAGAAAATAAATGAAAGTAAAAGCTAGTTCTTTGAAAAGATAAAATCGATACACCACTAGTGAGACTTATTAAGAAGAAGAGAGAAAGGAATCAGGTAAATCAAATCTGCAATGAAGTAGGCAATAGAACAACAGACATAGTAGAAATACAAAACAACATTAGAGGATACTATGAACAACTATATGCCAAGAAACAAGAAAATCTGGATGAGGTGGATAAATTCCTGGACACATATAATCTACCAATATAGAGCCAGGGGAATATAGAAAGTCTGAATAGGCCGGCCCATAACAAGCCAGGAGATTGAATCAGTAATAAATAACCTCCCAAAAAAGAAAAGCCCTGGTCCTGATGGCTTCACTTATGAATTCTACAAAACTTTTAAAGAAGAGTTAACCCCCATTCTGCTCAAGTTATTTCTAAAGATCCAAAAGGGTTAATCTCTCCCTAATTCATTCTATGAAGTCTCTATCACCCTTATCCTTAAAACAGATAAGGACAGGACAAGGAAGGAAAACTATAGACCAATATCTCTGATGAATATAGATGCAAAGATTCTCAACAAGATACTAGGAAATCGTACCCAACAACTTATAAAAAAGATTATACATCATGACCAGGTAGGCTCTATTCCAGGAATGCAATGTTGGTTCAATATACATGAAACCATAAATGTAACACACCATATTAACTGAAAGAAATTGATATGGTCATATCAATTGATGCATAAAAAGCATTTGATAAGATACAACATCCCTTCATGATCAAGACTCTCAGCAATATCGGCATAGAAGGGTCATTTCTCAACACAATAAAAGCTATCTATGAAAAACCCATAGCGAACATCATCCTGAATGAAAAAAGCTGAAAGTTTTTCCACTAAAAACTGGTACAAGACAAGGATGCCCACTTTCTACACTCCTTTTCAATATAGTACTGAAGTCCTCACCAACACAATCAGAAAAGAGAATAAAATAAAAGATATTCAAATAGGAAAAGAAGAAGTGAGACTCTATTTGCAGATGACATGATTGTATACAAACACGACCCAAAGGTATCTATGAAAAAATTCCTGGATATAATACATGAATACAGTAAAGTTGCAGGATACAAAATTGACAAGCAGAAATCTATAGCATTTCTATATATGAACAACAGGCAGACTGAGATAGAACTGAAAAAAGTAATTCCATTTACAATAGCAACAGAAAGTATAAGATACCTAGGAATAAATCTAACCAAAGAAGTTAAAGATCTCCACAAGAAAAACTATGAGGAGCTAAAAAAAGAAATTGAAAATGACACAAAAAATGGAAGACATCCCGTGTTCCTGGATTGGAAAAATTAATATAATCAAAATAGCAATTCTACCCAAATTAATCTACATATTTAATGCAATCCTAATCAAAGAACCAGACATATTCTCCACAGATCTAGAAAAGACAATCATAAAATTTATCTGGAATCATAAAAGACCTTGTATTGCCAAAACAATCCTGCACAAGAAAAATGGTGTGGGCAGCATCTCATTCCCGACCCAAAATTATACTACAAAGCTGTGGTGATCAAAACAGCATAGTACTGGCACAGAAACAGTCAGATGGACCAATGGAACAGAATAGAGTCCCCAGAAATAAATTTCCAAACATACAGTCAACTTCTTTTTGACAAGGAGTACTAGTCAATCTAGTGCGAAAAGGGAAACCTCTTCAGCAAATGGTGGTGGAAAAACTGGATATCCACCTGCAGAAAGATGAATCTGAATCCCTACCTCTCACCTTTGACAAAAATTAACTCGAAGTGGATCCAAGATCTAAACCTAAGACCTCAAACTATAAAACTGCTCCGGGGAAACTCTGGGAGACACTGGGGTAGGCAAAGACTTCTTAAATAAGACCCCCAAAGCACAGTCGACAATCCCCAAAATAGGCAAGTGGGATTACATCAGACTAGGTTTTTGCACAGCAAAAGATACTGTAATTAGTGTGAATCACAGCCCTAAGAATGGGAAAATATTTTTGTAAACTATGCATCAGATAAGGGACTGATAGCCAAAATACACAGGAACTCAAGCAGCTGTCCCCCCCAAAAAGACAATCAACCCTATTAAAAGGTGGGGAAATGAGTTGAAAAACAAACAAACAAAAACACTCTTTAAGGATGACATACAAATAGCCAAAAGGGATATGAAAAAATGCTCAACATCCCTCATTGTAAGGGAAATGCAGATCAAAACCACAGTGAAATATCACCTAACCCCAGTCAGAAAGACTAAGATTAAAAAAAAAAAAAAATTGTGAGTGCTGGTAGGGGTGTGGTGAAAGGGGAATTCTCTTATACTGCTGGTGGGAATGTAAATTGGTTCAGCCATTGTGGAGAACAATTTGGAGATTCCTCAAAAATCTACGAATAGAACTACTATATGATTCAGCAATCTCACTCCTTGGTATCTACAGAAGAATTCTTAGACAGAAAAGTGCTTGCACATCGATGTTTATTGCGGCATTATTCACAATTGCTAAGACTTGGAACCAACCCAAATGTTCACAAACAGATGAATGAATTGAAAAACTGTGGCACATATACTCTATGGACTACTATTCAGTCATAAAAAACAACTAGACCCTGGCTTTTGACAGAAAGTGGATGAATATGGAACATTTACCACTGAGTGAAGCAAGCCAGGTTACGAAGGAGAGACATTGTATGTCTCCACTTAATATATACTGAGCATCTGCACTCTATGACCAAAACTGAGTGACTAAAGGATATAGAAACACAGTAAATGGTTGTGAATACGGGATATAGTGTGGGAAGAGGGTGGATGAAGGAGTCTGAGGAAGGACATTAGGGAGAAAAATAGGGAGGCTTAGCATTAATGGGACAAAAAAATGGGGTATTATCTGTTCAAGATAACTTTATAGTATTATCAACTGGACTGGGGAATAATGTACACATGTTGGAATATTCACTTTGCAAGCTAAATAAGGGGATTGAATGTATAAAAGAACTTGAAATTTAAAAAAATTGTAGCTTTAAGCAAATCACTAAGTCCTTTTTCTCTTTTGTCTCCTCATTTAAAAAAGTATAAAATACTCACCTCATGGGATAGTTGTGAGAATAAAACAAAATAATGTACATATGGAAAGAGGTAATTTGTTATGCATTACATAAATAATAATTACTATATGGCAATATATATACTAACTTTTATTTCAAAGTGTGAAATAAGGCTGGGAAATATCCTTTGGAAATAAGCAGGCTGGGAAATATCCTTTGGAAATAAGCAATCTAGAGAAGCATGAATAAAACTCATATAATAATATAATAAATAGTATAATAAACTTATGCAGTTACAATGAATAGCATTTACTATTTTCCAGACATTGTTAAATGATATTAAATGTCATTCCCATCCCATTAATAATCCTATGAAGTAGTTAACTTTTTTTTTTAAAGATAAGGAAACAAAGGTAAAGAAAGTTTAAAGAACTTGCCTAAGGATGCACAAAGAAATGAGAAAGCCTAGATTTGCATTCATGCAGTCTGGTCCCAAGGTCTATTTTTTTTTTGAGAAATTTTTGCTATAGGGTGCGTGCACTTTCCAAAAAGACAGAGAGAGACGGAGATACGGAAAGCAAGAAATCACCCCACCGGGGGGATGGCCACGCCGCAATCCCTTCATCTCCATTCTCCTCTCAGGATCTTGGGCACACAACACGCACCCAGCATGAGTTTAAGCCACTGGGTCTGGGACTCGAACCGCAGTCGAGTACATGGGAGTTCAGTAACATAGCCATTACTCCAACTGCTGGTCCCCAAGGTCTATTCTTAACTACTAAGAATTATGAAATAAATCTGTTAGATGATAAAATGAAGTTACCTGTGAGTAACATGCCCAAAATAGCAGTGATTTAACTTTGATAGAACTTTATTTCTCACAAAACACTGAAGGTAATACAGAATTAGTATAATGGCTCTGCTTAAAGAAATCTTGGAATGCTCAGGCTACTTCTCTTCGGGAGCACTCTGCCCTCCTGCCCTGAGACCTTACACTCCAAAGGGAGTTCTAACCACCATATGTACATTCTAAGCATGTTTCAGAGAAAAAGAGAAGGGGCACTGGACACCTGTTGGCTGCCTTTAAAATGAAAGTTCTTAGCCAATGAGTGGTATGTTGGTTAAGGTGCTGGATTTCACATGGCTGACTCCGTAGTTCAAATCTTAGGCCAGGCTGCTTGAAAAACGCTCCAGGAGCAGGTCTGTGCATGTGCCTAAAGTCCTAGGAGAAGAATAGAGGAGAAGGGGAGGTGGTGTGGTCATCCCTCTTGGGGGGGCGATTTATCACTTTGCTTCTCTCTGTCTCTGGGGAGCACATGTGCCCTATGGCAAAAATTAAAAGAAAAAAAATAGAAGGGTCTCAAAAGGTACCTCAAGTGTCTTCTATTTGGTGTGAACTTTGTTGTACAGTCATAACTCACTGCAAGGAGGTCTAGGAACTAGTCTTTATTCTGGACAACCATGTGCCTAGCTGAAAATAGGGATTCTTACACTATGAGAAAAAGAGACAGGGCACTTTAAATCCCTTATCTCTCTCCTTTCTAATGATAGGAAGAGACAGAGAAATAGGTATTTTTAGTAGAGTCTCATTATGCCCCAATCCTCCTGCCCCTGTCTCCCAGTTAGCTAGGATGACAGGTGCATACCACACCATGCTCAGTCTGTTTAGATTGATCTGGGAAACAAATCCATGCATCCCAAGATCCCTAACCCATGCTATAGCAGCTTACCACATGCACCTGAAGATAGACCCTTTATTTCTTTTAATCCTTGCAACGACACTATGAGTAGATGCCTTCATTTTAATATAAAGAAACTGAGACCCGGAGAGAAGTAATTTAACTAAAATTAAGAGTAAATGGCAGAAACAAAGTCAACCTCAGATCTGTCCAACTACAGAGCTAGTATTACCAACCACTACTTTCATACTTCCCAACCCAAGATATAGATTTATTTGTTATTTGTTATTAAAGTATTGATAAGAAAATAATATAGTAAAGCTAACTCACAGATTGTACCTCCTCAAGTTTCTTAGAGAATAAGGGGAGAAAAAATTATCAAGAAGTTGGGAACCAGCAGTTAGCGTAATGGCTATGTCGCTGGACTCCCACGTAGTCGACCACGGTTCGTGTCCCAGACCCGGTGGCTTAAAACTCACACCGGGCACGTGTGTGTGCGTGCCCAAGATCCCAAGAGGAGAATGGAGGAGAAGGGATTGCGGCGTGACCATCCCCCCTTGGGGGTGATTTCTCACTTTCTATGTCTCTCTCTGTCTGTCTGGTGAGCGCACATGCCCTATAGCGAAAATCTCTCTCAAAAAAAAAAAAAAATATATATATATATATATATCAAGAAGCAATACTAAGGATTAAAAGGTAAATTGGAAAATGCATGAAAATTCTTAGTAAAATACTCCAATATAGGAAAGTTAAATAGGAGAGTAAATTTACATTTCCACGAGTGGAGGTGGGCAAGGTGATACTTTTAGAGAAGATTCTATGTACCATCTTGAATCTTCACAGAAATAGAAAGTTTTGCCAAGACCTGCCATGATCAGGGCATTGGACAGTTAAAGGAATAATCCAAAACCCACAGGAGAGAGATATACCTTTGGCCACATGGCATGGGCCCTGGAACATTTCATGGGATCTCAAGAAAGAGCACATTTCTGACCCTGAGCAGAGGTTAAGGTAATCTGTCTTGCCAATAGATTTAACCTTTTTTCCTACTCTACCTTTTCCAATATTAGGCTATAGATAAGTGAATAAAAAGTAGTACCCAGCCACCAAATTTTAGCTCTGAGGTCAACTTATTCCCCAATAAAGTGGAAAGAATATCAAGAATTCGTATGCAATGTATCAGAACAGAAAAACAATCTATAAAGAGCTTCCCCTGTCAAGTATGAGCAAATTAAAATCCTGAAAGTACATCATATGCAAAAGATAGATGAAGAGCCCATATAAAAGAAAATTTATTTCAAAGAAACATTCCCTACCAAAGAACATGAGTTATGACACAAATTTAAAATGTCAAGAGTTTAGAGATGGATATTAACAATAAAAAAAAGCTGAAGAAATAATACAGAAATATAAACACAATTATAGATCTAATAGATAAATAATGGAGAAAATTGGGAATCAAGTTACCAGTATGGAAGTGACACTGGTGACTAGAAATTAGCAGCAAAAATGCAGAGGAAAAGCCAATTAATGTAATTAGATAATGACTGATACATCCCAAGGTACAGATTATTGGTATTCCTAAATTTGAGAAATCAAAAAATTGAATGAAAAATATATTTAGAAGTAAAATAGAGGAATATGATAACTGACATTACAGATTAAAGAATATATACTGTATATTAGGGAGAAAAAGATGATAGGGTCTACATGTAAGCATATCCTAGATGAATTAGTTAGGATAAATAGTATTTTTAAATCATTTGCCATATCACCTCCTCTGCCAACTAGCTATTAAAGGGAAAAGTTTAAACATTTACTCTGCCTTTTTGGGTAAACCAAAGTTTATCCTCAGTTAATGAAGAGAAGCTATTTGCCTAAAAATAAATGTAGAAAAGAATGATAGATTTAGAAAATCACCCCACCAATGTAACTGATTCAGGCAAAGTTCATAAATACATACTAAAATAATTAGATTAAAAAATATTTCCATATTGCCAAAGAATCACCCTATAGATTATTTACCTTTAAGTGGAGAAATCTGAAGGTCACCATCTCAATCAATTTATTAAACTTAATATCCCTAATAGCAGAACAACTAGCTCCTCCCACCTACCTCCTGATGTGATACAGAATGAAATAAAGCCTTAAAAAAAATTTTTTTAAGAGATTTTTGCTATTGGGCATGTTCACTCACTGAAGAGACACAGACATAGAGACAGAAAGCAAGAGATCACTCCCCAGGACAGATGGTCATGCTGCAATCCCTTCTCCTCCATTCTCCTCTTGAGATTCTGGCCATGCACGCACATGCAGCTGGTGTGTTTTAAACCACTGGGTCCAGGACTCGAACTGCAGTTGACTATGTGGGAGTCCTGTGATGTAATTATTACACCATTTGCTCGTCCCAAAAATATTTTTACCAAATAATATCTAACCGAAGTCTAATAAAATTTTAAGACTTAACTTTCAGTTTACAGAAATAAAAGGGAGGGATAAACAAGTAAATTGAAATTACAAGCCAACAATCAGGTAATGTCGAAAGGTAGGACAGTATACAACATGACTGGTCAGACTGCCCCGAAAAGTAATAAGGCAAAAATACAAAACAAAAAAGTAGGGAATTATTCTTGAGTAAGAGATTAAAGAAATGTAACAACCAAATACAATGTGTGACTCCTAACTGCCTTGTTTGTTTTGTTTTGATGGCCATGAAAGAGAATATGGGGAGGAGCAACAATGAGAAATTTGAATATAGAATGAATACTGAAGGATATTGCTGTTTTAATTCTTAAGAAAATCTTATTCTTAGAAAACACACCCAGAAGTATTTAGGAGTACAATGTTATGCCTGCAATTTACCTTCAAATGATTCTGGAAGAAATGTGGATTGAAACAGAGATAGAGATGTGAGAGGTCATCAAAAAGTTCCTGGAAAATGTGCATTATGAAAAAACTATGCATGGATAGAAAATGTTTTTACACCAAAGTAAACTGGTACTTTAATTCTATTTTCCCACCAATTTTTTGAAGTTATCTTTTATATATGTGTATATATATATATATATGTATATATATACATATGCATATACATATATACACACATATATTACACACACACATATCTTTATATCTATAAGATATAAAGTAAATACGTGAATTTTTAGCAATTGTTGAATCTAAACATTGTTTTACTTTTTTTTATTTGAAATTTTCTTAGGGATCTAGGTAGAAACAAAAATGGAGGTTGAGCATGAACTGAAAGTGAGCCACCTTAGGTTTTGACACTGCAACTTGCAGTGCCAGGGGGTAAAAAAAATGGAGTAGTGTCTATAAGTTCTGAGAGAGAGGAAAGTATAATATCAGAATTATACATGGTTAAATTGTTAAGTGTAATGGCAACAGGAAGGCATTCTGAAACATTAAGGCATTTTCTAGCCTGACAGTTAATGATGAAATTCAATGGCAAATAACTAAAGATTCCAAATCAGCCATTAAAGAAGGTAGAAGTTTCTCTCTTACACATAAAGCCTGGAGGCAGATAGTTCAGGCCTTGGGACAGTGTCAGATACTTAGCATCCTCCCATCTTGTTCTATTCCATCCCGCACAGATCTTCTACCTCACTGTCTAAGAAGACAGAGCTTACGTTTGCATTCCAGATGACAGGGAGAACCGAAGACGAGCATATCCCCTCCCTATAAGGATATATTCTGTAAGTTTCCTACAATGCTTTTGCTTAAATCCCATTAACCAGAACTTCTAGCTCCAAAGGAGGCTAGGATTGCACATTATATTTGTGAGGGCAGTATATACATTTAAAATTAAGAATATTTCACTGAGAAGGAAAGGGAAAAGTGATGACAGTATTCACTAGAAATTTCTGCTGCAAGACCCTTGAGTCCTTTTTGAAAAAAACTACCTGGTAATATTCAACTGCCCAAGAAATTAACAATGACAACAACAACAAAAATCAGAATACAGAAGTCATGGTAAAAAGATGGAAGGTGGGGCCAGACAGTGGTATGGTGGTAAAATGCAACTCTTCTGCAAGGCAATTTCACATGGAATGATTCCCAGTTCAAGTCTGGAGACTGTCCCTGTGTACACTGGGCACATGCATGCCCATGATCTGGGGCTGGCTGAAGGCTGGGGGCAGATTATGGATTTGGAACCCTATTGGGGATGCTGTCTCTCTATCAGTCTCTCTCACTCATGGAAGAAAGAAATACTCCCCCCTCAAAAAAAGAAAATAATAATAATAATAATCCCCCCCAAAAAAGGAAAGGTGGGAAATGAACACTGAATCAATAGGAAAACAACTCTCCGTTCTTCAGTTTCACCTAAGTATTTTTTTCTTTTTTTTTAATCAAGTAAATTAGTTGAGATGAGACTTCTGCTTTTTTGTTTTTGTTTTTAGTTTGTCAGAAGGTGCGTACACTTGCAAGAGAGTGAGAGAGAGAGAGGGAAAATGAGAAAGCATTCCTCAGGGTATATGGTCACCCCACAATCCTTTGTCCTCCATCTCTTCCTCCTTTTGGATTTTGGCCATGCACACACACGTGTCCAGCATGTATTTCAAGCCACCTGGGACTTAAAACATGTGGTGAATCATGTGGGATCCAGTTCATGTGGGATCCATCAGGCCACTGGCTAGCCTGAGACTCTTTATTTTTAAAATAATTATTGTGTTCTGAAACACAATATTCATTCAGTTATCTATCTAACCCATCCAACTAACTGTGTCTGCGTATCATGATCTTGTAATAGAGTTCACAGAAACTACCCTGTTATTTCTGAAGCAGTGAGATTTAGAAAGTCTCTTTGTTTTCCTCTTGATATAATTTTGATGACTTAAAATGTTTGAAATGGGGCCAGCAGGTGGTGAACTATTTGTAGTACTGGACTCCCATACGCCAGAATGTAGTTTGAGTCCCGGAGCTGGCAGCTTGAAACTAATGCTGGGTGCATGTGCGTGTGCGTGCATATCCAAAATCCCAAGAGGAAAATGGAAGAGAAGAGACTGCCCCTGGGGGGTGATTTCTCACTTTCTCTCTGAGTGTGGCTCTGGCAAGCACACGCACCCTATGGCAAAAAAAACTCTCTTTTAAAAACAAATGTTTGAAATGAGCTAGTACCATTTTTATTAAAACAGTAAGTCTGGAGACTGGATGGTGCCCCAGAGGTCAAACAACACCGGGAGGCTGAGCCACATGGGGAGGTTCTGAGGTTGCATACAGAGATTTCTCTTGAGTATACAGTTGCATGTATGTCTGTGCTCTGGAGATCCCTGAGGTTGAGGTAATTATGACGTGAGGACCTTTTGGGAGTGCTGTCTCCCTTTATCTCACTCTTTTTGTCTCATTTAAAGAAAAAAATAAATGAAAGAAAAAAATAAATAAAACTTAAAACTTTATTTTTATTTTTTTATTTATTTATTTTTTGCTATAGGGTGCGTGTGCTCGCCAGAAAGACAGAGAGAGACAGAGAAACAGAAAGTGAGAAATCACCTCCCAGGGGAATGGCCACGCCACAATCCCTTCTCCTCCATTCTCCTCTCGAGATCTTGGACACACATGCACACGCGCCTGGCGTGAATTTAAGCCACCGGGTCCAGGACTTGAACCACAGTCGACTACATGGGAGTCCAGCAACATAGCCATTACGCTAACTGCTGGTCCCCCCCAAAAATTTTAAAACTAGTCATTGCTCTTAAAAAAACCTGTTGATGGTAAATTATATTTTTATAAGGAGTCATTAAAACCTATTCATTAACACCTTGATAAATGGCAAGTTTCGGAACCTGTCAGGGGCCAGCAGGTAGGTAGCATGGTGGTTAAGGTGACTGGCTCTCACACGGCTGACAATGCAGTTCATGTCCTAGACCTGGCGGCTTGAAAAATTACGCTGGGTATGTGTGTGTGTGCCCAAAATCCCCAAAGGAAGGAGAAATGGAGGAGAAGGGATTGTGGTGTGACCATGCTCCATGGAAGATGCTCTCATTTCCTATTCTCGCTCTCTGATGAGTGCATGTGTTCTCTGGAAAAAAATTTTTCTTAAAGTTATTTTTAGAGCAGGAATGATTTCTTATTAACAGAGGGAAGATTGATTTTTAAATTAAAGTTCATGGTTTTAATTTATCATCCAGACGTCTTATGGTTAATGTTTTTATAGGAAGATTAAACATTTCAAGTACACTTTGTGAGTCATGTTAAGAGATATAAAATGTTAGCGCTAAAGGGAATAGACATTATCAGTCATTTATGAAGAAAAGAACTTCAATTTTTTTTCTTTATCTCTTTTCAAACATTTTCAACAGAGTTTAAAGAGGTTCTGTCTATTGAAATCATAGGCAGTGTAGTCTAAGAGAATATCAAATTAATTAAAAGTTTCCATGATTTTTAAATTGAAGATGGAGGTCCTCTCTATTCTCTGTACTGTACAATGAAGACAACACAAAAGAGCCAGGTCAGACGGGTGAGAAAAAGCTTCTTTAATCTATGTTTTTAAAGAAGCCATTCTGCCCTTTCTTGCTTCCTGGCCATCTTGGCGGCTGCTTTTGGTTGGGAGCTGTCCACACCTAAGGCAGGAAGATGGTGGCCACAAAGAAGACAAAAAAGTCGCTGGAGTCGATCAACTCTCGGCTCCAACTTGTTATGAAAAGTGGGAAGTACGTCCTGGGGTACAAGCAGACTCTGAAGATGATCAGACAAGGCAAAGCTAAGTTGGTCATCCACGCCAACAACTGCCCAGCTTTGAGGAAATCTGAAATAGAGTACTATGCCATATTGGCCAAAACTGATGTCCACCACTACACTGGAAATAATATTGAACTGGGCACAGCATGTGGAAAATACGACAGAGTATGCACACTGGCTATCATTGATCCAAGGGATTCGGATATCATTAGAAGTATGCCCGAACACACCGGTGAAAAGTAAATCATGCAACATTTTTCTTTAATAAAGCTTGCCAGAACTTGTTTTAAAAACACTGGAAAAAAAAAAAAGAAGAAGAAGAAGCCATTCTAAAAAGCACTCCTAGAAGCACTCCTAGTCAGTTTGTCTTTCAAATATAACTAGCTAGGATTACTATGTAAAATCTAGTTTACCTGAAGACCTACTTGTACAGACATTTCTTTTTTAATTGCCAGAAGGCACATGCACTCACAAGAGAGTGACAAAAAGAGAAAGAGAGAGAACGAGAAAGTACCTTTGAATGGGGGCAGGGTCATGACACAATCCCTTCTCTATTTCTCCATCCTATTGGGATTTGGAGAACTCATGTATACCTGTCTGGCATGTTTTTCAAGATACTGGGACCAGGATTTGAACCATGGTCGGTGATGTGGGATCCAGCTACTTAACCACTAGACTACAGGGCCAGCCTATATTTCTTAATCCAGACATTGGCCCTTGCAATAATCCTTTCTTTCTGTTCCTGATTCTATTTCATTTATCATGTTTGTTTTTTGGAAAGGTCTTTTGCTATAGGGCACATTCACTCACCAGAAAGTCAGAGAGAGACAGGGAGACAGAAAGTGAGAAATCACCCCCCAGGAGGAATAGCCACGCCACAATCCCCTCTCCTCTATTGTCCTCTTGGGATTTTGGGCACGCACGCATACATGGTCGGCATGAGTTTAAGCCACTGGGTCCAGGACTCGAACCATGGTCGACTACAAGGGAGTCCAGTTACGTAGCCATTATGGCAACTGCTGGTCCCATATCGTGTTTGTTTTTAATACAGCCCCTTTTAAAACATTTGCCTGAGATCTCTAATTTCAAAGAAAGGATGTGAGAAATTAATGATATAGCTAATAACATACGCTGTACTTTCAGTATCTTTCATCTAATTGTTAGATCTTGACCAACAAATTTGGTTTCATGACATATTCTTCCTAAGTGGGCCATATAGATAATCAATGTACCTTCTTTAAAATCTGTACCAAGAAAAGCCTATTTGCATGAGTACATTCTTGACATTTTATGATCATCTCTTCTACATACACAAGGGTCTTTTAAAAGTTCACAGAAAAAAATGTTATGAAAAAAATGCATGAATTTCAAAATTTTAGGCACCAAAATAAACTTGTACTTTAATTCCATTTATCCATGAATTTTTTGAAGCTCCTTTAAAGGAAGCTCAGGTGTTTGCCAAGAATAAAGAAAAACCACAAAACAACTTTATTGAGTGTACGTACAGAGAGGTAAAACCTGAGCACCGTACTGGTACAGATAGTCATTAATAATTCTACACAGAGTGTCATGGAATAATGCAGTGGGGAAATCCTTTCAGTTCAGATACAAGACTCGAGCCAGACAACCCTAATTATAATCCTTATTTTGCCACTTTGTAGTCTTTTTGCCTTGGGCAGATTTCCTAATCTCTCTAAGGCTCAGTTTCCTCATCTATAAAATAGCCATAATAGTATTGATCTCATAAAGTCATTGTACAGATTGAAGGAATTACACTGAGTGAAATATATATAAGGGGACATCACAAATTTCATGCAAAAGTGGAATTAAAGTATGAGTTTATTGTGGTGCAAAATTTTTTGAACTCCATGTATAGTTTTTTTTTCCTAATGTGCATTTCTCACTAACTTTTTGAAGACCTCTCAAATAAAGCAATTCAGGGTTCCATATCGACTTTTTGTTGTTGTTGTTGTTAAGGTTTTTGCTATAGGGCGCGTGCACTCCCCAGAAAGACAGAGAGAAACAGAAATCAAGAAATCACCCCCCGGGGGAATGGCCACACCGCAATCCCTTCTCCTCCATTCTCCTCTCACGATCTTGGGCACTCATGCACGTGTACCTGGCATAAATTTAAGCCACCGGTCCAGGACTCAAATCGCGGTCAACTGCATGGGAGTCCAGTGACATAGCCATTACACCATTTGCTGGTCCCGGCTCTTTTCCTTAGGAAGCAAGGATTTTGTTGGGCCAGGGAGACATGCTCACTCAGAACCCATATTCTCTCCTTTTTTAATAATTATTTTATTATCACTATTTTTAATTTGGTGAGAGAGCGAGAAAAAGAGAGAAAGTAAGTCACCAGGTCCAGGACTTGAACTGCAGTTGGCCATGTGGGAGTCCAGCATCCCAACCAACATGCCACCTGCTGGCCAGTTTGGCTTTTTAAAAGTTTGCTATAGAATACATTCACTTACGCACTTGCTGGAGAGAGACAGAGAGAGGGAAAGTGAGAAAGCACCCCTGTTCTCTCCCCCCGCCCCCCGCCAGGGATGGCCATGCAGCAACCCATTCTTCTCCATTTTCTTCTTGGGACTTTGGACATGCATGAACACTTGCTGGGCATATTTTTCAGGCCTCCAGGTCCAGACACTGCAGAGTTGACCAGGTGGGATCCAGCCACCCAACTACCATGCCACCAGCTGGCCCCATTCTTGCCCTTTTTTATACCACGTGTCAGGTACCTGAGACTCTGGAATCCCCTCTATAATGACCCTGAGCCTACTTACAAGGCCTTCTACGCAGCTCTGCTGGTGTGAGCCCTATGCCAGAGGATGACCCTGAGGGACAGTAATTTATAGGGTGGACCTAGAACTTGGATGTGTGGGTTAAGTGCCTACAAGCTTCTATGGCAGGCCCCACATAGATATGACGCGAAGCAGAGCATTTCTCACACTGCCACCTTCTGGCCTGGCACTCAAAGGAGTCCAAGAATGCTCTCTTAGACTCTGCCCTCCCAGGTGGTTAGGAAGGCAAATTTGAGAAGGTAGGAGGAGAGAACATTTTTACTAATTTGCTTAGTTGCTAGGTGAAATATGTAGACACATGGAATGTGGGTCTTCTTTAGTTATGCTGGCCCTAGCTGCACAAGAACCAGGGAGAAGCCTCGTGCCTGGAATGCAGGAAGAGGTCAATACATTTTAACTATTATTATTGCTAATACTGTACGAAAATAATGCTTAAGGTAGCAAAATAAAACCTTTCCTTTCCCTCCCTGTTGAGAGAGAGCCCAGCCTGCCAAGAGAAGGTAAATGTGCAAGCAGGCAGGTTAGAGATTTCTGAAGAACCAAGTAAAGAGGCTAAAACACTTTTCAAGTGAGTATGCAAGGGGAGGAGACGTTTGACAGATGGAAAAAATGTAAAGTTCACTGTTGAATTTAATAAAGTAAAAAAAAAAATAGGAGCTGTAAAATAAAAACAAAACCAAGATTAATAGTAATGGGCCAGCCAGTGGCATGGCTGGATCTCACATGGCTGACCATATGGTTTAAATCCAGAACCTAGAGGCAAAAAAAGGGGGAAGGGAATAAAAAGTGAAACTATATTGAGGCCAGCAGATGGTGTGGTGGTTAAGGCACTGGACTCCTCACATAGTGGGTCACAGTTGGCGTCCCAGACCTGGTGGGTTGAAAATCACACCAGATGTACATGCATTCCCAAAATCCCAAGAGGAGAATGAGGCAAAAGGGACTGCACATGGCCATCCCCCTTGAGGGGGAGTGATATCTCACTTTCTCTGTCTCTCTCAGGTGAGTGCATGTGCCTTAAGACAAAAACCTAAAACAAAAACAAACAAAAAAACAAGCAAACTGTATGATGAGATATTTAAAAGATATAGTGACCCATCTTATGGAACTTATTTGAACAAACTACTTGAAAAAGAATTATGAGGTAGCCAAGGAAATTTAAATTATCAGTTAAGATTTTAAGATTTGAGGTATTACTAATTTTTTATGTTTTAATAGTATCGTGGTTATACGTTTTACTTTTTTTTTTAATTGTTAGGTTTTTGCCTTAGGGCATGTGTGTTATTGGAGAGACAGAGAAAGGGAAAGTGATAAATCACTCCCCAGAGGGGATGGCCACACTGCAATCCTCTCTCCTTCATTCTCCTCTTGGGATTTTGGGCACACATGCACCTAGTGTTTTCCAAGTCACTGCATTCAAGTCAGGACTTGAACCATGATTGGCTAATGTGGGAATTCAGTGTCTTAACCACCATACGACCCGCTGGCCTAGTGGTTATACCTTTTTTTTTTTTTTTGGAGAGGCTTTTGCGATAGGGCATGTGTGTTCGCCAGAAAGCCTGAGAAAGACAGAGACAGAAAGTGAGAAATCACCCCTCAGGGGGGATGGCCACGCCGCAATCCCTTCCCCTCCATTCTCCTCTCGGGATCTTGGGCACGCACGCACATGCACCCGGCGTGAGTTTAAGCTACTGAGTCTGGGACTCAAACTGCGGTTGACTACATGGGAGTCCAGC
This sequence comes from Tupaia tana, assembly GCA_026018925.1. Taxonomy (NCBI): domain Eukaryota; kingdom Metazoa; phylum Chordata; class Mammalia; order Scandentia; family Tupaiidae; genus Tupaia; species Tupaia tana. Next base: position 180,055,743 of record JAKSZU010000003.1, read on the forward strand.
AACATAGCCATTACGCCAACTGCTGGTCCCTGGTTATGCTTTTTAACAAGAGTTCTTTTTTAGTGTTTGTTTGTTTGTTTTTTGAGAGATTTTTGCCATAGGGCGCATGCGCTTGCCAGACAGACAGAGACAGACAGAAAGTGAGAAATCACCCCCCAGGGGGGATGGCCACACCGCAATCCCTTCTCCTCCTGGGATCTTGGGCACGCACGCACACGCGCCTGGCATGAGTTTTAAGCCACCGGGTCTGGGACCCGAAATAGGGTCGACTACATGGGAGTCCAGCGACATAGCTATTACACCATCTGCTAGTCCCATATTTTTCCAATTTTAAAATAAATATTTTAGAAACTGCTCCACATATTGGTAGAGCCAGGAAGCAAGGCACGTCCTTTCTGGCTATTATAGCTGAGATGCTAAATGGCATAATCAGAAAAGTAGCATCCCCACAAAAACTTTTCTTGGGCTTATTTCTATCTGCATATTCATTAACTTATAAAGTGTTTTTTACTTTAATTTTATTATTGATTTATGTTATAGGATGTGTGTATTCATCAGAGACAGAGTGGGGGGATGAGAAATCAACGCCCCCCCAGGAGGTTGGCTGTACTACTACCCCGTCTCCTCCATTCTCCTCCTGGGACCTTGGGCATGCACACACATGCACCCTGTGTGATTTTCAAGCCACCAGGTCTGGAACTGGAACTATGCAGTTGGCCACGTGGTATCCAGCACCTTAAGCATCCCATCTGCTGGCCTGCAAAGTCTTTTTTTCTTTAGAGAGAGATTTTTGCTATACATGTGCTTTCACCAGACACACAGACACAGAGAGATGAAAGTGTGAAATCACCCCCCTTCTCCAAAGAGGATGCCCACACTGCAATTCCTTCTCTTCTATTTCCCTCTTGAGATTTTGGGCATGCATACGCACCTGGCATGAGTTTTAACCTGCTGGACCCAGGACTTGAACTGCAGTCGACTATGTGGGAATCCAGTGACGTAACCATTGCACCATCTGCTGGTCCTGCAAAGTATTTTTTTTTTTTTACAATAGTTTTGTTAAGATGAATCAAGTAGGGGCTGGCAGGTGGCAAGGTGGTTAAGGCACCAAATTCCTACATGGTCAACTGCAGTCAGAGTCCCAGACCTGGTGGCTTGCTTTCTCTCTATCTCTTTCTCTGTCTCTCTCTGGTCAAATTTAACAATAATTAAAAATAAAATTAAATGATTTTTTAAAAATCTCTTAGATTAAAAGAAACATGAGTCAAGTATAATCTTGGTTTATTATTTCCTCCAGTAAGAAATAGGGAGGGAGTGTAGGGTGGTGGTTAGGGATTCAGGCTCAAGAGTCAACACCTGCAATAGAGTCCAATTTCGCCATCTGGATATGTGACCCTGGGCAAGTGACTGACTTCCCAACCTCTCAGGTTCTTCATCTTTAAAACAGTGATAAAATAAAAGATAAGATGTGTTTCATATATTGTGAAAATTCAGTGAATGAAATAATGTATGTAAACCACTCAGAATGCCTAGTACATAGTAAATACGCTAAATATTTGTTATTGATAACTATAGCGACACATTGGCGATATTTAAAACATGTTCCTACAGGGAGCTGGCAGGTGGCATAGTAGTTAAAGGCGCTGGATTCCCAAGCAGTTTGAGTCCCGGATCCTGCTTTCTCACTTTCCCTCTCTCTCTTTCTGTCAAATTAAAAAAATAAAAATAACAAATGGAATTAAATAAATAATTCTTTTTAAAAAAATCTTCCTACAGAAGGCTCCCAAAGAACCTAAAAGAAGGATTGACTGAAATTATGAGTGTATCTGTGTGATTGCCTGAGTTACTGTTACTGTTTTTAAACTGCCTGGATGTGAAATTGGTGTCTGTTCAATGGACCAAAGTTTTCTGACAAAATTCTAGAATATGTTGAAACTGATGCTGCATTAAGCTAAAAATTCTCCCCAGCCTTGAAAGCATCAACATTGTTTAAATGCAAAGACTTCAATGAGCTATATCAGCTACAAGCTCAGTGACTGTGGGCCATTACGGAGCAGAGCTGAGTAGCGTTCCACATCACACACTGAAGGCACAGTGTGATGCCAGCAAACGAACGGGCATGCTGACGCCACAGAATCAGCTGTGCTCTAAAGGAAGGCTACTACAGAAACACTCATCTAAATCTCTTGACCTCCAGAATTCTGAATTTCTGAAAAGTTCCATTTTACTAATGGGAAGAAGACTAAACAAATTACTTTTTTAGAACTTACTTGTACCCACAAATAAATAACCTTCCACATTGGTGAGAATTTTGCTTCTGCAGACTAGTGAACAATCTGAACAGAGTGATACGGAATTCCAGAGCCGGGGGCACGTGGATCTGGAGTCTCTCCCTAAACACTTTCTTCACCGCTTTGAACTAGGTGGCCAGTGTTTTTAGGTCTCAACTCAACTGCAAAATAAAGAAGGGCCCAGTGTCTTTGGCACTATCAGTAGTATGCATAGCTGAAAGCCACATGCCAATAGCAGTTCAAATCCCTGGCCTGCTTGGCCGAAAAACATGCACGTGCCCAGGATCCTGATAGGCTGGAGGACTGGAGGACTAGAGAAAAGGGTCATGGTATATCTGAACTCCTCAGGGTTCTGTGTGTGTGTCTCTCTCTCTTTTTCTTTTGAGAGATGTTTGCTGTGGGGCATGTGTGCTCACCAGAGAGAAACAGAAAGTGAGAAATCATCTCCTGGGGGGGATAGCCATGCCGCGATCCCTTCTCCTCCATTCTCCTCTCAGGATTTTGAGCATGCATGCACACACACCCGGTGTGAGTTTTAAGCCACTGGGTCTGAGACTCGAACCATGGTCAACTACGTGGGAGTCCAGTGATGTAACTGTTATGTCATCTGCTAGTCCCTCTATCTCTGTTTCTCTTATACCTATACAAACACTCTATCACGAATAAAAGAAGGAGTAAGACCACGTGATCTTTGGGATTGCCTCCATCTCTAAAATGTTATGGCCAATTAATAGCATTAGTTTGATACTGGCAATATACACAGGGAAGTAGTAAAATTAACATGCATCATTTATTGGATTCTACTTCAGAGCAGCGAAAATGAGATAGAATTAGTGCAATTCACTCCCAGTCTAGGAGTATTTTATAAGACTGAGCTAAGCTTGTGAAAACACTTAAAACAACTGAACTGTATGCTTTTTTTTGACTGTCCTAAATTGTTTATTAGGTATGAATTTTACAAACATTTCTTAGATCAGCGGTAACAGTGGAGCTGGAGAGTATTGCGCCTTCTCCGAGCTGCACGGCGAGAGCCACCAATAGTGTGGGGGAACTTGTGGCCTTTTCCAAGGCCTCGCTCTTACGGCCTGCGGATGTCAGCCCACGCATCTCCCTGTGCTTGTGGACTGGCTTGGTAATACACTGGGTGTCAGGGTTTCTTCTGATAGCTTTATGGAATGGATCAATGAGGATAACCTCCAAGAATTTGTATGTGGAATCTTCACCCATCCGGTAAGAATTCAGGATTCTAAGAGCCCCACAGTGGCGTCCAGCTCGCTCCTCTGCAAGACTGGAGGCTTCGAACAAACTTGAGCTGGTTAACACCATGATGGACAGGCTTGCCATAGGTTGCACTCTTGAGGACTGGGCGTTTGTGGCCTGCACGCCACACACGAATCCTGTGTATCACATAACCGTTCTTCACCTTGTAGCCCAGCCTTGTAGCCCAGTCTGCGAGCTTTATCCCGCCGTGTGTCGGGGGGGCGCCCGGTGCAGCGCTGAGAGCTGGCGGCACTGCCAGCACCGGACACGCAGGAGAAAGCGCATCACGTCGGACTGCTGCTTCCGCCACAGCTCCTGGATGTACTTGTACACGCCCATCTTGGCTTACCTGATGGCTGCTGTCAGATGGAAAGGCTGAACTGTATGCTTTAGAAGTTTTGAGTGAACACTTCGATGTATGTATTAATATATAACAATAAATTACATACATGTGCTCCTCTAACAGTAAGTTATATGTATACCCTCTAAATTATATGAAACAAAGTTATTTTAAAGCTGCAGTACATAAAAATTCTAATATTTGGGGGCAGACCCTGTAGCACAGTGGTTAAGCACTGCACATTGGGAGTCAGATCCTACATGGCCAGCCAGTTTGAGTCCCAGCCCCAGCGGTTTGAAAAACACACCAGGTGCATGTGTGTGTGTGCCCCAAATCTGATCGGAGAAGTAGAGGAGAAAGAACTGAAATGTGATCACACCCCATGGGGATTAAAATTTCTTTTCCTCTGACTCTCTAGCACACATCCATTGGCAATAATTTTTAAAAAAATGAAAAAGAAAGAAAATAAATTATATTTCCTTCCCATAGTCTAGCCAATCACTTTTCATTATTCCTGTACACCCCTGATGAGGTAACCGTTAACCCTGGGGTTAAAGCTGCCCTTAATCCAGCCAGAACTTAAGAGTTAATAGCACTTAAAGATGTTAATCTTCCTATAAAATATGAACATTTTAATAAGAGATTCTTAAAAAAGTTAACAGATAGGTGGCTTTTATTATAATGGAATTTTACGCCCCGCAGAAAGCAAGTGTCATTCATTTATTTAATCCTGAAGACTGACTTGCCTTGGAGAAAGCTGTTTTTACTCACTGGTAAGACAAGCTGGCTGACCAGACCAGAATTTTTGGTTTAATCTAGATTATCTGCAAAGCTAAAGCATAAGGGTTGATTTGTTATAGAACATAGAAAGAAAACATTTAGCTGACAAGTGTTTATTGAGTGCCTACAAAGGATCACAAACCTTGCCAGTTGCTGGGGATAGATCTGTGAGCAAGAAGACAAGCAGGTCCCTGCCGGCCAAGAGGTATTAACGTGGGTGTCCTGCAGAACACAGGGGTTCCATGCTAGCAGAAACAACCTTAGAAAGGAATGAGCTGCAGTTCGTCCCTGGATCTTTGAACAAAAACCTTTAAAAAGCAAGGATATTTTACAAAGAAACAGTTTAGAAACATTAGAGCTTGACAAAGACCCTTTATTTGTCTTAAAAATACCAGAATCAACTTTTTATAATTCTCATTTTTCTCTAAGTTGTAGTCCAGTTTTTAGATCCTCTTTAAATACTAGGCTGCTACAAAATGCACTAAGAAATTGATTTTTTAACTTCTGCTTTTATCTCTTTGTACACAACGATCTGGTTGAATCATGAAGGTGTTGAAGATTGTGCAGGATAGAGGAGATGTTTGTATCTCTTCCTGAAGATGGCGACAGAAGACCATGTCTTTAATACAGGACACAGCCACGGCTGTACAAGGGACTCGTGCTGTTTAAATGAAAAGTCCAGAAGTTCATTTTTCATTAAACCTACAAGATTGTTTTAAGTGAAAATAGTATTTCTAGTGTCCAGGTAGTTCAAGGTGTGGACTATTTGGATATCTTTGTTTGCTTTGTAATAGCGATACAGGAAAAAAAGGGGAAGGCCTAAGTGGAAAGAAAACTGGCTAGCAGATTTATATCAAGCTGGGCACGTCAGCAATTCTTCAGGTTCTCTTCTTTGCTTGCTATTTACCCCAGCCTTCATTTTAAAACAGCTCCAAAATCAGGTGACTACTGCCCTACAGTCAGTCTGCCTGGTTCAAATCCCATCTTCACTATTCACTAAACACAACAGTAACTGACTCTCAACAGTCACTTAACATCTGTCTCTGCGTCTTTGTTTCTTCACCTGTAAAAGGGAGAGAGTGATTAAATAAGGATGTAAAGCACTGAGCACAGTCTTGGCACACACGATGCATTCAATAAATGGTAGCTGTCATCACCAAAACACCACCATGGCCATGTCTACACGATCGAGGAAGAGTCCTCCAAACATTTCTTTCACCGTATTTTAGGAAGAGCATGGTTCTCAGTAGTGACCATTCACAGACGGGGGAAAGTACCTTTGAGGCTAAACAATACAGTTGAAACATCTTTGACTCATTGCTGAACATGGTAAATAGTTCAGGTTTTCATTCTGATGCAGTCAAATAATTTGATTGATGAGTCACTCTACTCTGCCATTTAGAATCATTATAATTTTTTGCTTTAATGAAAAATTACATAATGCAAATTTATCCAAAAGGCCATATTGTTTTTATCAAGCTATATTTTCTTTTAAATAGATTGTTGCATATAGTTGAAATCCTAGTCCATGTTTCTATTTCAGCATTTACTTTATATATGTGAGTAAAAAGAATGAAAAGAAACGTTTTTTAATTATATGACCTTAATAGACACATCCAATCTACTTGTATATATAGGAGATACTTGGTTTTACTTTATTCCTATTCTCTTTTTGCCTTTTCTTCTTGGTATTATTCATTATTTAAGGGTTTAAGCAGCTTTATCAACATTCATTCTTTTAACCATTACTCATTTTTTAACACTGTCAAAATAATTTTCCATATTAGCAGCCAATCTGCCTGCTCCCAGCTGGATAAAATTCAGTTCATCTGTTTACTTGGTTTGTCTGTTTTATTTTTCCATCTAAAAAGTTCAATTTATCTACAAAATTCTAATTTTCTTGCTACCATCCTTTAGCTAAATAATTATTCATCCCCTATACAGAGTTATCTTTTTGAGTGCTTTGCTTTTGACGGAATCACTCCTTACTAAGCATTCCTCATTTTGGCCTACCTGCTCCCAGTGAGGCTCAAGTCCTCTGGCAGTCATAAAGTCCAGCACTGCAGCATCCACCAGGTCACACTCATGTCCCCCGGCTTGGGCCTGATGGCAGAACCACACAGAGATTCTCCCATGAAGCCTCAGCAAGGGGAGTCCAGTGGGCCCATCCACAGAGCAAGCTTTTTGCTCATCATCTGGGTAAACTGACACTCTCCAAAATTATGCTGCAGTTTATACATTTTACTTTTGTAATTAACATTACTTGGCTGCACTCTAAGATTCAGGGAAGATTTTTTTTCCAGTTTATTGAGAGAGAGAGAGACACCCTCAACAGAGTCTCACACTATCATCCCCCTCGCCCCCAAGGCTCAGAGGGCCTGGATGACACACTTACTCCTGTCATGCTCAGAGGGGTACCTTTCCTATGTGGGTCCAACTGCACCACTGTTTGGTCCTTGAGGACTTTTTTTAAAGTTTATTTAATTTATTATTAAGTTTTTGCTGTCAGGCATATGTGCTCAGCAGAAAGCAATAGAGAGAGAGAGAGAAAGTGAGATAGCAAGCCACCAGTTCCTAGACTTGAACCATGGTCAGCCAAGTGGGAGTCCAGCACCTTAACCACCACGCCACCTGCTGGCCCCCCGAGGACATTTTTTAAAGTCAGAGAAACTTGGGACCAGCAGTTAGTGTAATGGCTATGTCACTGGACTCCCACGTACTCGACTGCGGTTCGAGTCACAGACCCAGTGGCTTAAACTCATGCCGGGCGCGTGTGCATGCGTGCCCAAGATCTGTCTCTGTCTGTCTGGTGAGCGCATGCGCCCTATAATAAAAACCTCTCAAAAAAAAAAAAAAGTCAGAGAAACTTCACGTGTGTGGTCTCCTCTAGCACAACCTCAGTATTTCGCTTGCTTTCTCCTAGTGACTTGTAAGCCCGTTCTTCTAAAAGAAACACTAGAGAAAACCATTCTGTGGCAGTCTGTTACTTCAGGGCCGCCAGTGGCACCTACTTCCTGCGATTCGCGCCCTTTTGTATGCAAGCCCTTGACTCTGGCCTGGACTGTGTGGTTTGCTGTGGCCAATGGGACATCAACAAAAGTGGCCCAAGCAGCGGCTTAGGAAGCCTTTGCACGTGGAGGAACGCCATCTTGGAGCTCGATCACTGGCCGCTGAAATCATTTGCTTCCTTGCCGTGAGCTGGCTTATGACATGGCAGTAGACAGCTGAGACACGTGGTGGCAAGTCTCCTTAATTACACATGGTGTTTACCCCAGGTTTTCTCTTAGAAAAGCAGTACTGAGCATACACGTTTCATTTTGAGAAAGATTCAGCTCTGAATTTACATCTAAAGGAAATGTCAGAAGGATGCCTGCAATCTGCTGCAGCCTCCGAGCTATTTAAAAACGTATGTCACCCAAGCGCAGCCCTGTCCTCCCTGACATTCTTATCATGGAGCCTGGCTGGCTAGCTGGCACTCCAGGCATTGCGAGTCATATTTCCGAAAATGCTGACAGATTACTCCATGGAAGGTTGTCATGGTGTCATGTTAATGGATATTGAGTTGCCTTCCTGGTAGCAAATTGTTTTAGGCATTCGTCTTTTTAGATTTCTATGACTCTATGCTTAATACTTGTGATTGAAAATTCAATATTTCTGAATTATAATACCTACAGATTTTTAATCTAGTTTTAATAACTTAATCAATGATTCAAATAATTTATAAAAAGATTAATAAAATGCAAATTATTTTTTATTAAAATAAAAATACATGAAAGGTAATTAGAAAACTTTAGAAAATTATATAGAAATAGACTCACCTATAGAAAAAGTATATATATTTTTTAAAGAGGTTTTTGCCTTAGGGCACATGCACTTGCTAGGGAGAGAGAGAGACAAGGCCAAAGCCAGAGACAGTGAGAGGGAAAGTAAGAAATCACCCTCTAGGGGAGATGGTCATGCTGCAATCCCTTCTCCTCTATTTTTCTCCTGGGATCTTGGCATGCAAGCAGACATGCATCCAGCTTGAGTTTCAAGCCACTGGGTTCAGGATTCAAACCGTGGTAAGCCATGTGGGAGTCCAGCAACCTAACCACTACACCATCTGCTGGCCTCCCAAAAAAGTATAAATATTAATAGTGATCTGGTTAAATAAATTTCAATGTATCCACACAACACAAAATAATTTTAAGTTTATTTAATTTATTATTAAGTTTTTGCTATCAGGCATATGTGCTCAGCAGAAAGCAATGTAACTAAAAAAAATAAATAAATAAACAAGCTTGGAGGCCCTGTTGCCTAGTGGTTAAGGAAGGCCGGATCCTATATTGCCAATTATGGTATGAGCACTGGACTAAGGCTTGAAAAACATGCTAAGTGTATGTGTGTGCCCCAAATCCCTACAGGATGGAGATATAGAGAAGGAATTGCAATGTGACCCTTGCCACACTGGGGTGTGCTTTTCCCCCTTCCCTCTCTGTTTGCCTCTCATTGGCAAGCACATGTACCTCCTGGCAATTAAAAAAAACAAACAAATTTTCTTCAAAAAAAAAAAAAAAAAAAAAAGGAAGAAAACAAAAAAGGGACCAGCAGTTAGCATAATGGCTATGTCGCTGGACTACCACATAGTCGACCACGGTTCGAGTCCTGAACCCAGTGGCTTAAACTCACGCTGGACGCATGTGCCATGTGCGTGCATGCCCAAGATCCTGAGAGGAGAATGGAGGAGAAGGGATTGTGGCGTGGCCATCCCCCCCTGGAGGGGTGATTTCTCACTTTCTATCTCTGTCTCTCTCTGTCTGTCTAGTGAGCGCACGTGCCCTATAGCAAAAACCTCTCCAAAAAAAAAAAAAAAAAACAAAAACAAACAAACATAAATACACTTTCTAAGTACTGATGTGGAAAAGGCTCCTAGATATACTACTATATAAAAATAAATAAAGTTTCAGAACAATGTGTACAGTGTGTGGTTTTGGGCCAAGAGGGGAAATCTGTATTCGTATTTGCACTATACGCTTTTTTATACTTTCTGGGTTTTTTTTTTTTTTTTTTTTTTTTTTTTTAGAGAGATTTTTGCTATAGGGTGCACGTGCTCAGCTGACAGAGAAACAGAAAGCAGGAAATCATCCCCTGGGAAGGATGGCCACACTGCAATCCCTTTTCCTCCATTCTCCTATTGGGATCTTGGGCACACACACACACACACACACACACACACACACACATGCTGGCATGTTTTAAGCCACTGGGTCTGGGACTTGAACTGTGGTTGATTACATTGAAGTCCAGCTATGTAACCATTACACCATCTGCTGGTCCCTATACTTTCTGTTTTTTAAATCGTGTGTATATACTACTGTTTAAAACATAAAGCAAGTTGTGTACATTTGGGAAGACATGAACAAAAGTAGTAGTAGTAATTTCTTTTGGGTGTAGGATTTCACATTTTTTTGTTATTTATATTTCTTCTCTTTCCTGCAAAAACTTGTATAATTCAAAACTCAACATTATAAAATGATAGAATTGATAAAAATCCATAGTCTCTTATTTTTTACTGAATACACTTTATAATTACAAATATATACAGTCTGAAATCCCTTAAATGTATATACTAATGTTTACACAATCATTTTCCTATTGCTGAACACTGATTTTTTAATTGTATTTTTAGTAATGCTGCAAAAAATCTAATCTATATAACATTTTATTTAGCAGAACAGATCCTCAAAAGTGAAATTCTGTTTCATAAGGTACAGGCACTTTCAGAAACAAGCCTGCATGCCCAGCCCCATCGCTGGCTGCAGCTGCCTCATTACTCAGCGCCCTATTTCTCACAAGGTCTCTGACAGGATTTGTAATGCAAGGATCCTTAATCCATGTATTTGTTTGGCTAGAAAACGGAACACCTTCTGTGCGTTCAGTCGTCCACACTGCCCCCTTTAGAATGCTGGGGGCATAATCCCCTACACAGCTCGGAGCCCTGTTACGGCAACTGTCCTCTCACCCTCAGGCTGGGCAATGGAGCTGCACGGCCCTGCTTTGTGGACAGCGTGTTGGCTTGTAAAATGGCACTAACGGAGGAAATGCCGGCCAGACACCCAGAACTCGGCCTCCTGTGCTTCAGCTAGACACGAAAGGTCGTGAGCTGAGGGAGAGCAGGAGAGCAGGGAAAGCAGATAGGAAAGACCTGCAGGAGCCTCTGGGCCCTCGAGCATGGCTGGGCCTCGGAACGCGCCTCTGATTTCAGTACCCGCAGGAGATGCAGCCTCAGGTGCTGAGGGAAGGAGACCAAGGAGTAGGACGCAGGGACAGTGGGGAGTTGAACTCCAGGGAGAGAAATGATGGAGGTCAGAGATCCAAGGTGCCCTGTGGCCAGCTCTGCAGGCTAGAACGAGGGTCTGACCTGTCTCGGCCGGAGCCCATCGGCTCCTATGGCTTGTCTTCACGTGCTCTGGCTATGGAGGAGACCAAGGGAAACCCACCCTCGCAGGCTGTGGACTGAGCCCTCCTGCTCCTTTCAGACACTAAACACGGCCAAGTTTTTGTGCTGAGCCCTGATTTACCTGCCAACTTTCTGAGGCCAGAGTGCCCCGCTAATCGGAGTTTCCTCCCAGTCTTCCTTCTCTCCCGTCTTCTCACCTTCCTCTTTCTCTTCCTTCCAGGTATTTATTACGTTGCTACCTTGCGCTCTTTACCTGATCTCAAATTTGATCGAGGACTTCGGCTTATATTGACAGTTAGTTTCCCATGAGGTTCTGAGGAGATAACGCAGTGCGAGGCTCAGCACGCGGCCTGGCAGGACTGACAGCCAACGCTGTCTATTATTGCTAGCAAGACACAGTCAGTCTGTCTGGAGAACAAAGGGGGAAACAAGTCAAACCTGTGGTGCGGAGTCCCATATCAAACCAACCGATTGTCTTCCAGTCAGTCGTGGCGCGTTCACATCCAGCCTGAGCGCCTCTCTTTTCTCAGAGAAGACCCTCCTGCACAGACTTCCGCTGGGGTGTGTTTACACTCGCACATCCACTTAGAGCCCGGGCTCGTTACACAGAATGCCAGCGAGATCCTGGACCCTCTCCCTCTAAGCTCATGACATTACAGCAGCGAACGGAGTTGAGACAGGGGTCAGGTGGGTCATGGGGTCCAAGCTTCAGGACACTGAGACGCTGTGGTCTCGGTTCTGCCAGCTCAGGTTCACTGCCTTCCGTTCCCGTGGTGACGATTCTGGTCTCGGCTCTAGCACCTCAGTAATAACAGTCCCTACCTCATAGGCCACCGTGAGGGCTAGTGAGCTAAGACGTGTCAGGGCAGCATCTGACACACAGCCAGCACTTGCCTCTGCGCCTTCCCCTTGGTTGGGGTCCGAGTGCTGCAGGACACCAGGGGTGGGCCCGAGGGTCTCCACTTGTCCCAGAGCCCCACATGAGGCAGGAGGGGCCATCAGGCTATGCTCCCCTCCACAGATAACTAACTGATAGAGACATAATGGATATGCCAGAGTGTCACCCTGAAAAAGAAAACACCAGGACAGATTCATCTTCGCAAACTGTTCTCCTGTGGGATGTAAATTCTTTCCCCTCCAGGAATGTCAGACATTCTGCCTTCTCTTCTTTCCAGATACCAGTGACACCCTCTTCCACCAAGCCCTCGCATCCAGGAAATGGCTTCCCCTGGCCTCTGCCTCAGCATCCCTCTCCCTGCCCAGTCACCCTTAGATCTACCCTAAATCATTTAGTCACATGGGTCATTTCTGGCCTTGAAGTCATTAATTCCCTGGGCATTTTTACTTTCTGTTGGGGACGGAGACTTTGTAAGACATGGGATGCTCGGTGATGAGGGAGCTGTACCCAGCAATGGGGCTGGGCACCCCGAGGTGGTGTGCACCCACACAGATTGTTCTTGGCCGAAATGTTCCGATCATTAACTCTGGCATGTGGGACTCAAAGAAACAGATAAACAGGACCTTTTGGAGGGATGTACTTTAAAAGGAAGTAACTCAATTCCTTAGGCATTTGATTTGTAAATTTATAACCGCCCAAGGTCAGCTCCTTGCTGCTGCTGAACTGTACCGATATCCGGCGTCCACTGGGGAAGAAGCCAGGGCTGAACACAGTGGGGCGAGCTCCTACAGCGCCTTCCTCCCGTTCACCATGCCTGCTGTGTGAAGCCCAGTGTGCCCTGGCAAAGCACTCCACGGGAAAAATAAAGAAGCATTATCAACATGCACAAAGTCGGGGGTGGGGGCAGCCTGGAATACATTAACAAATGTGCTTTAAAAGAAAAGAGCCTCTTGCCTAGCAGAGAAGCAGTGGAGAGAAGGAATTGATTTATGAAGCATGTGTTTATCGCCTTCTTTTTTTTTAATTTATTTGTTTTTTAAGGTTTTGGCCATAGGGTGAGTACACTTGCCAAATAGAGACAGTGTGAGGGAAAGTGAGATATCATCCCCTGGAGAGGATGGCCACACCGCAGTCCCTTCTCCTCCATTCTCCTCTCGTGATTTTGGGCATGTATGTGCCTGGTGTGGTATTTCAAGTTGCCAGGTCCAGGACTTGAACTGTGGACAGCCATGTGGGAGTCCAGTGCCTTAACCACTATGCCACCTGCTGAGTCCCATCTCTTTGTTTAATTTCCTCTTAAAGATAAGAAGACTGAGGCTCACAGGAAGCAGACCACAAACAGAACATTCTGTAAGCACCCTGGAATGCTGGCACTGGTGGTGCTTTGCAGAGTGATGAAGTCGAACTTGGAAAGGGGCTGAAGGTGAAGGAACCATGATTCAAACTGGTCTGATGTCAAAGCCCATGTTCCTTCCCAGGAAGAGCAGAGGATGCATAAGCTGGATGAAGCAGTCAAATCACAAGCACCCAGAAAGCAAGTCTCCTGAAATCCAGAGGAAGACGTGACAGATGGCAGTAGGAGAGGGTCTGGCCTGGACACCAGTGGGCACCAGAGAAGACATACATTCTTCATGGATATTCCCCTAAGATGAAGGCCTAAAACTTAAAATGACTATTTCCCTCACAAAAGCAAAGCTTGAAGAACAGCCATGTTAGAAATAATTCACAGTGACAGGGAAACTAAAATGGCTACTGAAAACTGAGCAGATTCCCAGGGAAATGCTAAGAGCCAAGGCTTGGCCTCAGCTCTGGTGGAGAAAGCTCCTAGGTTCCCGCCCAAGGCCGATTCTGGAATGCAGGCTGCTCCACCCCATGGAGAAAGTCCCTGTGGGCTTATGTAAGAGAAAATTCCCTTTCCCTACAAAGAATCAGTTTCAGGAAACTCCACTCGTATTCCGCCTACTCCATTCCCACTCCCAGACACAATGGGTCTCCTAAGTCTGATAAATATCCAAAGGGACGAGTGAAGGCCAAGCGGAAGCTTACGCAAGCCCACTGGCCTCTCGTGGCCCCACCATGGCCGCCCTCCAGGAAGGCTGTGCTGGGACAAGAACACAGACTCATTGCTCGCCTCGGAGTGGCTCCAGGCCTGTGCACAAGGTGGGCTGGGGAGGCCCTGCCAGATTCAGTGAGTCTCAGGTTAAGAATCCTCTGCCGGTGCATCCTCTTCCTGCAGTGACTGGGCCCTGCTTACGGCAAGTTAAAAGGAACACTGACAACCCGTGCAGCTCAGGCAGCCAACCCAGGTGCCCTAAGAACCTGGACTCTGTAGAGAAGCCAAAATGAGGCGGTACCTTGGAAAAATTTCTACCCATGATCACAAACTCCCCCAAATCAGCCCACTTCACGAGGATCAGGAGGTTAGCAACACTGAGTAAAAATACGTGGAACAGCATAGAAGAGAAGCATCAGCCTCTCAGACATCCTGATCACTAACTTACAGAGAGAGAAGGAGCAGGGCTCTCAAGGTCTGCACTTCCTGAAGCCCTTCTTTGAGAAGGCTGTCTTCACAAAAAAAATTCAAACCATCAAACAGAATGTAACATTCTTTCTCACGCCCAGGCCAGTTGGATTTTTCTTTTGCAAGTTGAAAACTCATTTTTCTGGGAACAGCAGTTAGCGTAATGGCTATGTCGCAGTACTCCCACGTAGTCAACCGCAGTTCGCTTCCTGGTCCCAGTGGCTTAAAACTCACTCCGGTGCGTGCCCAAGATCCCGAGAGGAGAATGGAGGAGAGGGGATTGCAGTGTGGCCATCCCCCTTGGGGGGTGATTTCTCGCTTTTTGTCTCTCTGTCTGGCGAGCGCACGCGCCCTATAGCAAAAACCTCTCAAAAAAAAACAACTCATTTTTCTAGGGTGGCCTTTTTTCTTAAAGCTGGGTCTCCACCATGAAAAACACTGCAGTTTACAATTATTTTTCCCCAGGAAATCTTTATTCTGTTCTGAAAGCAACAAAAGAACATATCACTTTAAATGTTTGATCCATACAACTAGCCAAAAGGAAAATAAAAAAAAAAAGGGTGGGTGGTTGGTTGGTTCAAGAAAGAGAAACCATCTTAATCCCTATGTGCACACTCTACTAAGAGAATGAGCTTCAGACACATCGAAGGACTAGGAATACCAATCTGAGGCTGGTTAAACAACTATTTGTAGATCTGAGACTGGACAATGGTGAAGGGGGAGCGAGCAAAGCCAGGAAGAGCTATTGGTTCAGATACTGCAGATAAGTAAAACTATCTAAAAATTGGGATAGAGAGAGAGGAATGAGGAGACCATGTAAATAATGCTTTTTTAAAAAATGTTCTCAGCTCTCCTAGCATTTCTGTATCCCAGAGAGAGAGAGAGATTTACGTTCACACAAACCCCGCACTGCAGCAGAGGCACAGGCAGTGTGGTGCTGCTGCGGATGGTGGAGGCCACGTGGCAGGGCTCCCGGTTTGAATCACAAGTCTACTGGAATGCACCAGCACTGGGCATGCCAAGTCTGGCTGACTGCAGGGCTGCGAGGAGGATTGAGGCCTGAAGACCCACTCATGAAGGAAACTTTAAAATAAATAAAAAAAAGTAGCTGTGAGCCAGCCCATGACCTGGTGGTTAAGGTGGTTGGATCCCACGGGGTTGATTGCACGATTTGAGTGCCAGATCTGGCAGCTTAAAAAAAACATGCCAGGCACATGTGGGTGCCTGAAAGGAGAGAAAAATGGAGAGAGGATTTCAGCATGACCATGCTCATGGGGAGTGTTTTCTTGCCTTCCCGCTCTCTCACTCTGGAGAGCTCATGCGTATTCTGAAAAATTAAAAAATAATTTTTAAAAAGCCCCTACGTATATGTCTATAGCAGTTCTATCCATAATGGCCCCAAACTGAAAACAATCCAGGTGTAACTGAATACCTGAACAAATCATGGTGTGCCATACTATGGAATATTATTCTGCAACAAAAATGTAATGAAGTATGTTTTTTAATTGCCAAAGGGTATGTGAGCTCACCAGAGAAGACAAGGGAGAAAGCATCCCTAAAGGGTCACGGTCATGGCCCCCCTCATAGGGCACGTGTCCCCTTAATGGGGCATGGTCATGCCACAATTCCTTCTCCTCCATGTCTCCATCCTGTCAGGATTTGGGGCACGCCCACACAGATGCTCAGGAGTGAATTTTACACTCACACACACACACACTACTTGGATGAGGCCCCAGAAAACTATGGTGATTGGAAAAAGAATAGCCAGTCCTAAAAGGTTTCACACATCCTGTATATAATTAATGATTCCATTAATACAACATGCTTGAAATGACAAATGTCTAGCATGGAGAATAGACTGGTGACCGTCAGAGGTCACAATGGGGGTGAAGGCTAGAAGGAGGTGAGCTGAGTGGGTGGGAAGGGCAATAGGAGGGATTCTTGTGGTGATGGGAACATTCTGTATCTGGACCTATCACTTCCGTATTCTAGGGGCATTTTTGTCCCATAGAGCTCGAGGTGTTACCCCCCAGGGAAACTACATGAAGGGCACTGTGTTTTCTTACAACTGCATGTGAATCTGCAAGTATGGCAAAACTAAATGTAATTTTAAAATGTTCTCCATAACTATATGAGTATGACAGTAATATTAGTATGGCTATTCTGAGTTCTGAATATGTGTAATATGGTACAAAGCAAATGAGTAAGTATAGGATATGCTAATTTTATGCCCCTTGAATCCTTAGTGACATGCTTTGCTGAGCCAAAAAGGAGATAATAAATAGAGAATGTTAAATAAAAAACTCTGCAACCCTGAATTTGAGTATGAACTCTTGGGTTATTTTTTTCCTTCGTTTATTAACTGAGATGACCTATAAATAAAAACCAACACAGTAGCAATGAGTGCTCCTAGTGCTCACATTTCGTCTTGATATACGGCTTTCAATCCAAGAAACGCAGGCTGACTGTAGCCCTGGGATAAGATATGTACTGCATGAGCTTGGAATATCTGCCATCCCAAACAGAGGAGAAGCCAGCAAAGATTAACTAGGGTTGGATCAAAAGGATTCTGAAGCCAACCCTAAGAGGATCCCACTACAGATGGGCCATTTTAAGATTCAAAAAGGATAATGTCATTAGTGGATAGCGAGTTGTTTCATCATGACCTTTGACAGCAAGAGAAGTCTTCAGCTCTGATGAATAGAAGTGTATCTTTTTCTTTCCTTTCTATGGCTTTTCGGGTATGAGCCAGGCTTAGAAAGGTCAGTTCAAAATTATAAAATATATTCACCTAAAACAAAAGTATAATTTCACTTGAACAAAAATATATATTTAAGCCCATGAATTAATGGTATTTTTAAAATTGGTTGCTCATTTTCAGAGAATAATGAACCAACTCATTATAAATAATATAAATTACAAGAAAGCAGTATAAAATAGAAAAGACTCAGCATTAAATTTTTTTCAATCGCCAGAGTGCATGTGTGCTTGCAAAGAGACAGAAGACAGAGGGAAAAGCACCCCCAATGGGGCATGCCACAACCCTTTCTCCTCCACTCCTTCATCCTGTCAGGATTTAGGGCATGAACACACATGCCCAGCATGATTTTCAAGCTGCTAGGGCCAAGATTACAACTGCCGTAAGCCATGTGGGATCCAGCTCCCTTAACTACTAGACCACAAGGCCAGCCCCTAACTTTCCCCTTTGTCAGAGGGCAAATGCACTTGCCAGAGAGAAAGCACCCCTTACCCCCAGTGGTGCATGACCAAGCTGCAACCCCCCCTCTTCTATTTCTTCATCTGTCAGGATTTGGGGTATGCATGGATACACGCCTGGTGTGCTTCTCAAGCCACAAGGGCCAGGATTTGAACTGTGGTTGGCCATGTGGGATCTGGTTTCTGATGCACTGAGTTTAACCACTGTGCTATGAAATGGGCCCAAGAAACAAAAAGTGACCTTCACTCAATCAAGAAAGCCATCCCTTATGCTGACAGCCTTATCTCTACAGTTTTTCACTCTTCAGGTATTATTAATACAATAAAAATTGTGCAATTCTCAGAAAACCAGATAGTGTAGGAATTAATAAAAGAAAAATCATCCCTTATTTATCCTGACAAGACAGAAAATCACGACCTGCATGGCCTTCTGCAGCGAACCTGTCTTGACTGGGATCTCCTAATGTGGTCACTCCTCTCCCTGCCCAGCACCTTCCACTTCCAGACCTCCAGAGACCCTCAGCAAGTGCAGTGAGATGGAGCGCGTGCACCCAAACCCAGCCTTCCTAATTGGAGGTCTGTGGACTGCTGCAACTGTGTGCAGTGTTCTGTGTGTGCATCTCCTACGGGATTCTGGGATTACTGGTGTAGCCTTTCTGCCATCTACAGCTTTGTTGAGAGTGGGCTGCCATGAATCCTAAATATTCTCAAGATGCTTTTTCTGAACATTTTGGTCTGCTACGAGCTGAACAACTTGATTCCAAGTCTGAGTACGGCAAGGACCAAGGAGTACTGTGGAGAGGTAAATGGCCTCGGGGATGTGAGGACAGGGGAAGTCGAAGATGGTGAGGTTCACTGAGAGGTGAGAGATGCAGTGCCATTCCACCTCAGGCATGCTCTTGTAACTTACTGGCTATCCATTTACCCTGATCGGTTGCAAGCCCATGACCTGCGTCTTCACTGAGGTCTTCTGATGCAGCTGCTCCTCTCTCTGGCCGACATCTTCCACTTTCAGGCCTCCACAGACCCTCAGCAAGTGCAGTGAGGGGCCCCGCTGCTGCTTCAGCCAAGAAAACACGCAAGTGGTAATAAGTCAATATACCCATATAAAACAGGGCAAGCACATCACATATATTGGGTTGTCAGAAAAGTCATGGCACATTTTTGCATAGAAAAATACATCGTGACTTTTCCAACAAGCCAATAAATAACTCATGACTCTATGATGGGGTGAGCAAACTATGGCCCATAGGCCAAATCTGTTTTTTTTTTGCCTCTAATTGTATGGTCTATGTAAAAAACAGCCTTTACATTTAAAAATGTTTTATTTATTTATTTTTTGGAGAGGTTTTTTGCTATAGGGCGTGTGCGCTCGCCAGACAGACAGACAGACAGAAAGCGAGAAATCACGCCCCAGGGGGGATGGCCACGCCGCAATCCCTTCTCCTTAATTCTCCTCTTGGGATCTTGGATATGCATGCACATGCGCCCGGCGTGAGTTTTAAGCCACCGGGTCCAGGACACGAACCGCGGTCGACTACATGCGACATAGCCATCACACTAACTGCTGGTCCCAAAAATGTTTTATTTTTTAAGAATCCAGAGAATATCGTATAGCATGTGAAAATGATATGAAATTCAAATTTGTATCCCTAAATACAACTTTACTGAACACTGTCACATCCGTTTGCAGAGGGGAGCGGCAGAGTATGGCCTACAGTCCTAAAATATTAACCATCTCTAGCCTTTTCCAGAAAAAGTTCAACCTGTTTCAAAGATCAGGTTTAGTAAGCTTTCTGGTAATGTGTTTGTAAATAAAAGATAAAATCTGGATGTTTAACTATAAACCATTCACATTTATTATTCTGCTTCCTGTAGTTTTCAAAGCTGGTGCACCACACCCACACGCAAATACAAAAGAGGAATCCAGACTGAGTCTACTGCTTCCTGTTGGCTATTTCTCCCTTTGCAATCCCTATTTGGCATGCACGTGCAGCAGAGGAAAAAACAACAATTGGTCACCATGCTAGATTTAAAAGCATTTAATGACATAGCATATATTTAACAGATAGGGCAAAAGTTGAGAGGTACAGGTCGAATGACTGAGCCCCAGGCCTGAGCGACCTCCTCCCTGTCCAGGCCCAGCCTCTGGAGTTCATTCCTATCAATGCCATTTTGATTGTGCAGTAAGATGAAAATTTGTCATTACAATAGTTACAGTGACAGAGAAATGCACACTATGTATCAAATAGCAAGGTAATGAAGCAAATTATAACACAGTGTGGCCACGCACGAGCAAGTAACCATTAGAGTAACAGTACTTTGTCCAGTAAATGCTTCGGTTCCACTTGTACACTTACCAATGATTTAAAGGGTTTATTATACATCTAGTTTTATTATACTTTGTACTAGAATTATCTCAAACATACAATATAATGTATTTCAGCAAAAAAAAAAAAAATTGAAATTACAGATTATTTAAAACAGTATCGGTTTTCCATTCCTTCTTGTATACCGACATTCGGAGCTGTCGTTGCAGCTGCTGCAGAAAAGCCGCGTGTCGTGTGTTAGTAAGTGACGCCAGGTACAAATGGTTCGGTCTGTAGAGTTAACGAGGGGCTGCTCTATGGCTGCAGCGAGATCATTGTACACAATCTGTGGAATAAAGGTCAGACCCATCGTGGGCACTTCTAATAGTCAAGACTCAGGGTAGCCACCAGGAGAAAATGAAGAGAATGGTGTCAGGAAATTGGTACATTTTGTCTCTGGTGAGCATAGGAAATATTGTTTAAGCACCGCTGCCTTGCCTACCAACAGCACTAGAGGCGGGTTATTTCCAACACAGCCTCACAAAATTGAGGAACAGTTTAAATATTGAGATCTAATCTATATAATTTTGTTAAAAAAAATCTGGCCTTCCCTCTGCACCTCGAACTTGTGTAACTTGGAGAGAAAGTGTTTAGGTGTATTTCCCCCACCCCCCCAGAAATGCTCTATAAATTAAAAAAAAAAAAAAAGAAAAGAAAAGAAAAATCAACCACATTGAGGAACATTAGGCACAGAGAGTAATGTGTTGGTTCTGAGCTTGCATGCTGGAATTTCACTGAAAAGGTAAGAGAAGGGCAGGAGGTGAAAGAGAGCAGTTCACTTCTTTTTGCCAAAAAGGCTGAACCGCTTCTCCTTGTCTTTCTCTTTGTCCTTCTCTCGCTTGCCGGGACTGGACTCGCTGGTGATGGTGACGACGCTGGTAGGTAAGGTCTGCGCCCGGCTGGAGGCTGGCGTGCTCTGGGTGCTGGCAGACACCTCGTGTTTATCAGAGGAGATGGCAGAGGAGATGGCCTGGATCCATGTGTTCATTTCCTCCTGGACAGAGGAGAGGACGCAGGTGAGACTCCCCTGAGAGGTTGGGTGAGGTGCTCTGGCTCCATCTGGATGACCATCCTGGCCCATCAGCTGGGAGGCGCGGGAGTGGAACACCTGGCTAACTGAGCAGACCCTTCTGGGCATCGTCCTCAAATGTCCCTCTGCTTTCTCAGAATTACAGAGCAGACATGATGGATCTCTCATGAGAACACAGTTAAGGTCTCTGAAGGCCATCACTCTGGCATATGGTTCTACAAACACGTAAGAGCTGGAAGACTGGTCTCAATGTGTGGGCTATCAGGTGCTGCTCTAAAAGGTGTTTTTTTCCAAATCTAAATTGTTTCGCATATAGTTTTTCAGCTGACCTTCTCTTTCCTCAAGATGGAGTACCACCATGAAGTAGCTAGTTAAAGATATTGGGGGTGTGGGGTGGTTGGGGACAAGGTACTGACCGGGCAGCAGATCCACGCCTACTCCTGGGGCCACCATGCTGTGCGCCTCACTCACTGGCAGGGGATGGGTAAGGCTCTCCCCCCAGGACTCGACAGCTCCTGTGCTAACAGTACTTTGTTTGCTAGCCCAACTCTCGCCAAGGCACAGCGGGAGGACTCTCACTGCCTCCTAGGGACAGAGAGTCAAACACCTTCCAGTGTTAGTGACTGAGGGGCTGTCCCCGATCACTGCTTACATGAATAATACTGCGAACAAGGCTGTCGTCCCACAAATACTCGCACAAGTCTACGTATTTGAGAGAAATGAAGCTTAGACACTTACATCGTCTTTGGCTTGGAAGAGGTACTCATTGCCATCATTTAGTCTGCAATTTCAAGGAAAAGCCAGTCACAATTTAGCTTCAGAAAAATAAAACCACCCCCACCTTGTATCCACAGGTGGGACACAAGCCGGCCACAGGAATCACAAATCATACCGGAAACGACCACCAGAGCCCTGCACACATCACCACCACGTCTGGGGACCTGACTGGGCTAATAGCATCAACATACAGGGGCAACTTGGTGCTCTGTCCACTGGCAGGGCTGAAAAAGCCTTGAACAAAACATCTAGCTTTGTCATGGCACATGCTACTTGGATGACTGGGTTAACTGCATTCAAGAGAAAGCTGTTTAAAAATGATGAGCTCTGGGACCAGCCTAGTAGGCTGGTGGTTAATGGAGCTGGATCTCACATGGCTGACACAATTTGAATTCTGGCTCCAGGGTCTTAGAAAACAGGCATGTGCATCTGTGTCTCAAGTCCTGACAGGATGAAGAAATGGAGAAGGGACTGCAGCGTGACCTTACTCTGTTGGGGGGGGGGGTGTGCTTTCTCCCTCTCCCTGGGGGGCTTACACATCTTCTGACATTAAAAAGAAAAACAAACCTCCCCCCCCCCAAAAAAAAAAAAAAAAGATGTGCTCTTTAAAAGTTCTGCTACTGGGGACCAGCAGCTGGCGTAATGGCTACATCACTGGACTCCCATGTAGTCAACTGCGGTTCGAGTCCCAGACCTGGTGGCTGAAACTCAGGCTCAGCATGTGTGCATTCATGCCCAAGATCCCGAGAGGAGAACGGAGAAAGGATTGCGGCGTGGCCATCCTCCCCAGGGGGTGATTTCTCGCTTTCTGTCTCTCTCTGTCTCTCTGGTGAGTGCATGTGCTCTATAGGAAAAAAAAAATTTGCTACTGAGCTATAGTCTGTATACCTGCAAATTCTACAGTTTCTGAATAGGCATATAGAACAGGTCTTCTAGATTTTTCTTCTCGTGTTGTTTCAGAATGAAAGAAATCACACGTGTGAGGACAGTGTGGCACCGAGGTCTGCAGGCCGAGGATCAGTCCCTCACTCGACTGCTGACAAGGGCAAGTGGGAGCTGCTGGTGGGGTGGAGGGTAGCCGCCCTTGGCCAGCAGTGATGTCTGAGCCACATCAGGGAACACAAAGGGGCAGCAGCCAAGGAGCCTGCACCTCTGCCTGCGGCTGTCCTATGAAACCTCAAGGGTCCCAAAGCCCGAAGAGCCTGCCCTGTTCATCCAGAGCTCGAAAGACACACATGAAGCTCTCTTTTTTGCAGTCCTCAGCAGAGTCCACAACACATACCAAACTAAAGACCTGACGCTTCAGATCCAGAGCAACAGAGCAGACCAACTAACGGCCTAACCACCAAAATGTTTACTTTTTACGCTTCAAAGATGAACGACTTTTCTGTCTATTGCCAAGGATGAGAACTCCTGAGCCTAAATCCTCTCTGCAGGAAGGTGTGTGTGTGTCCTCCAGGGTAAAGACATTTGGAACTAGGTGGTCCCAGGACAGCTGGAACATTCGTCAGGAATCGGGGAGGACAGGCACAGCCCCACCCAAGCGTTTCCTGTTTGTCTCTATCTGACTCCAGGATGACTCACACGACCATCTCCAGACAACTTAGGAGTGAAGAACTGCACCTCCTGGGTCTGGATAAGCCGAAAAGATAGAAAAAACTTTCTCTGAGCTTCTTGAAAACTACGAAATGTAAACAGCTCACCTTAAGGTTCAAGGAATAGTGAGTTCCCAGCTACAACAAATGCTTCTTTTCCTTCGAAGCTCAGCTGAGCTGTTAACCACTGGGAGGTGGTGGCGGGGCCTCAGGCCTTGGAGAGCCCAGCTATCCTAACCAAGATATGTGCCTATCTGGTTTTCCACTTTATCGGGACTTAAAATAATGGCAGAATTGAGAACTGAGTGATCACAGTATCTAAGAAAACCAACCCAGGGACCAGCAGATGGTGTAATGGTTATGTTGCTGGACTCCCATGTAGTCAACTCTGCCTCAAGTCCTGAACCTGGCGGGTTAAGACTCAAGCCAGGCGCATGTGCATGTATGCCCAAAATCCCAAGAGGAGAATGGAGGAGAAGGGACTGAAGCATGACCATCCCCCCAGAGGGTAATTTCTCACTTTCTGTCTCTCTGATGCGTGCACATACCCAATAGCAAAAATCTCTCTAAGAAAAAAAAGGAAAACCAACCTAGACAGCAAAAATAAAAATTCCCACTCCCCGGCAGCCACACACCTCAGCAACACTCACCTTAGCTTGAACACGTGTTTCTTCTTTTTGTAGTCAAGGGCCACTTCACAGACGGCTTCTTTCAAACTCACAGGGACCTCGCTGTGGTAGGGAATTCCAGACGCGGCGGTCTTTGCATCCTTATAGAAACCCATTTCTTGATTGTTAATGACACAGTAAACATTGTGCCAGGACCTGAGCAGGAGAGAAAGGAAGGTCAGGGGCTGCCCCGGAACTAAGAGCCTGAAAACGATCTTCACCCAGGGGCTGCGGCCCTCATTGGAAACCCTGCCTGGATTCTGCTAACTCTAAAGCATGGCCCCAAACCCCTCCATGGAAACGCCTAGGACGGGGCACACGTTGCTACAGTGCCAGGGGGCTGAGAGCTACAGCTCTCTCTGAATTGGGGACAAACACGGTGCCTTTTGTACTCCGTAACAGTCCTCTTTGCTCAGATGGGGAAGACGTTATCGGCATTTAGTACTTGCTGCTTGAGTACCTCCTCTGGTAATGGGGTACAGGCCAGGCGCCTTGTCTGGAGCATGCCTGTCTTCCTAGGAGCTCCTCCAGCCTATGCTCTCTCCTGCGGCATGGCACCTTGACAGCAAGGCAGGTCAAGGACCGTCAGTATTTACGATACCTTTAAGTGAACTGAAATAAGGTGGCCTTTCTCCCATGACATGAAAACTTTTATAATATACTAACTTGATTGAAATACCTGCCTGTATTAATGCATGCATCTGTGCTGTCCTCAATGTGAATGGCAACCCCCAACATGGTACATTCCCCTGTGCAGTGCACAACTAACTGCACATGGTGTCCCATGCCGTTTGGTTAGGCATACAACAGGAGCTTTGGAGTCAGGCCTGAGTTTTCCCACCTACTAGGTTTCCATAGGGAGTAAGCTTTCCTAGATTCTCAGAGTACTCCGTTCCCTCACTGCTAAATAATAAAATTAGGGCTATTATGAAATAATGAATATAAAGACTGATAGGGAGACAAGGCCATGGAAAATTTATATATATATATATATATATATATATATATATATATGTATATATATATATATATATTTTTTTTTTTTTTTTTTTTTTTTTTTTTTTTAAACTCCCATGAGGAGGAGTCCTGGGGAGGAATCCTCAGTCTCAGTCTAGCAGAGACTTTCCGGGATGAACGGTTGTGGCCCCTTCGGCTCCTCCCACTGCTTAGCCCTCCCTTCTCTCAGTGAAGCAGAAGCACTCTACTCAGGCTTTCCCACACCCATCCTGAGAAGAACGAACACCGAGAAGCAAGAGTGAACGAGCCTACGTGAGCAAATGTGTCTCTTCCAACTCAAGAGTGGCCTGCCGGGTCCTCGAACTCCCCAGCGGCGGCGTCAGCCCTGCTGCTGTTACCTGCTCGAGGCTTTCTTATTGTGGGCCTCCCACTCGTGCTTCCGATTCAGGAAGCCTTCCATCTGGGCCGAAGGCACCTCCTGGGTTCTGGCCGGTAAGGTGGCGGCACTCTGGGCTGGGAGAGCAGTCTTGGCTTTGCGGTCAGAGGTGGGGGAGGGGATGGGGCTGGACTCTTTCGAGCTTGTCCTCTGTTCTGCAGCGCCATTGACCATTTCACTTGTGTCCGCCGTTTCTGCCATCTAGGGACAGCGGAGAGGCCATTCAGCTAACCCTGTGAGCCCCGGGGGTGACCACATACGCTCTGACTCGCACACGTGGCTGTGTATAAATGCCTGGCACAGATCGAGGCAGTACAGTAAAACCATTGCACACCCCACGAAGCCAGCTGGACATCAAGGACATTAGAAGGTGGGATGGATTAATGCCCGCCCATTTACAGGGAAATGAGAAAAGCGAAATGCCAGTGTCAGTTTTACTGCACTCTACTCCTCTGATCAATCGTTTCTCTAATATAACTCAGATCATCTGCTCTTAATGGTTACTTTGAAACAAAAGGACAACGGTAACAATCACACATATTAAATATGAGAGTGGACGTTATACAGCAGCCACCTTACAACCAAAGGTCCCACCAGAAGGGCTGGAAGTTTAAGCAGAAGGGCATTCACAAACAGATTGATAGACAACTCCATCAGAACTACACAGCATTCCCCCAAAATCAGGCTAGAAAAGACCTCTGGCTTCTGAAAATGCTCTCTGCTCTCCCCCCGCCCCCCACATCGTCATAAACACATGCAGAAATTAGGACGACAATCATGCAGCTCGCATCTACCATCCCAGTTAGACTTTGGAACGTAAGAGCTGGAAGGAAATGAGGCAAGTCGACAAACATCAACTGAACCACATCTGCCGAAGTCGTATCGTGAGTGGGTTGTAGTTTGTGTTAAAGGAGCTGGAAAAGCCAATCACAGTCACTCACACCACACAGCTATTTACCCCCAAACAAAGACAGAACCAGGGCCTTCCCCATCACGGGTTGGTGGATCACGGTGCCTTGCTGCACTGAGACGAGAAAGCCCAGGGACAGCCAGGCTTCCAGCGGCTCTGACCCTTCAGGCTGGAGACGTCTTCGGGAGTTGTTCCTTCCCAAGCTCATTTAAATTGTAACCCTCATGGCTTTTCGGCTTTGGAAATGTAGTAGGGTCTTGATTCATTATCGCTTTCAGCCTGTGTACTGTCACCTGTTTGCCATTAACTGCAGCAGCCCTGGCTGATACACCCAGGGTGTGGGATTAGCGAGTTACTAAAGCTGGGTGTGGCCGGCGCTTTAGTGGATTACAGACAACCTGCACCCCTCGTACACGGACAAACATGGAGGTGTCAATGGCACGCTCATTAGATACGTCCCCCACCACTGTTGCCCAGAACCAAAGTGAAGTGACACCAAATTAGCAGCAACCACCTTGACAGGATAAACGGCAGACTGGCCACCACCCTTGAACACTCACATCTATCAACTCTCGGGAACTAGATCTCTAACTCGGAGCCTATATAAATGACTGGGCCCAGTGCTTGATTTTCAACAAAGTGAATTCTTTGGTGAAAAGGCTGGTGGAAACTAGAGAAGGGAGAAGAATCAGGTTTATGTTTGTCTCTGTAAACCAATCAGCAGCAGGCTGAGATGAGAGGCTATGTAATTTGCGGTGTTTTTGGTTGGAAAACTTTAACTTCTTCACAATATGGAAAATGGATGTTGAGGGAAGAAAGACATCCTAGGGGTGGGATCCCGTGCAGGTGACCGCCCTGGGAGAGCTTACAGTGACTGTGAACAACAGGCTTTTTACATCTCTCTCTTTTCTCTTTCAAAGGAGAGTTGTGGGAGGGGAAATATCAACCAAAACAAAACAAAAAGTCCCTGAGTCAAAGAATGTGAGTGGATTTTAACACTGACAAATCTCTTCTGGTGTGAGATTTTGGGAGATTTCTAATGAGGAAAAAGTGTGAGTTTGGTCTGGAAGGCCTGAGCCAGGTGTGAGTCCAGAGAGACACGGGGTTAGTATGTACAGAAACCAGGTTAAAAAAAAATTTAGTGCTGCAGGTTGGACTTGGAAACTGCTAGTAATAGCAATGACCTGGATAGAGAGCTGTTTACTTGAAAAATGGTAAAATTTGTCATACTTGGTCAGACTTCAAGGTAGGTGAAGGCCAGGGAAGCCTCTTCTGAGGGAAATTCTGCAGCAAAAATTTTTTCTTTCGAGTTAGAAGGAAAGAGAAAACCCCAAACCAGTATGCAAAGATAATTAATGTTTATGCAAATAAATCACTAACCAAGAAAACAAGGAAAATAAAAGGAACAAAATGAATTTTAATGGACATGTGCTTTAAGCATGCCAACAGACAACACACCACTAGAGACAAACATCAAAAGCAAATCATAGTGCTATGATCAAACAGTGGATACATGTGAATACACCCCACCCCCGCCCACGTTGCTTCTCTTTAGCGATTAGTCCAGAGTGCTTTAGTGGCTGGGCACATCTTAGGTACTTAAATCAGGAGGTGAACATGAATGCGACGTGACAAGTAGTAGCACAGGAAACACCTGATTGGTTTTCAAAGTGCATGAAGCAACACTATTTTCAAGTTCATTAACTTGAGTCTCTGCACCATCACTCAAAAGAATAAAAAAGATTTTTCTTCTACTACACAATCCAATTGTAATTAAAAATTTGTTCCGTAAGCTACAGTTTAAAATCTAGATAAAAACAGGCTCGAGATCAAATGTCAAAAGCATCATAGCACTTCTTTTGCATGTGCTTATGTGGTTCTTTTGTTGTTGTTGTTTTTTTTTTTGCTTTGATCTTCTGAATACAAAAAGCATAAAATTGGGTATCAGTCCTGATGATACAAAATTTAAACACACACACACACACACACATATATATATATATGGAAACATCACATATATACATATAGATCAATGACACATATAATGTAATCCGGAGCCAGAAACACGTCAGGGCTCTCTAGGGACCACAGACAAGGCTGCAGTTCTGCTAAAATGAATTTTGGTGTGTTTAAGGCAGAGACCCAATAATGGTGCACACTACCCCCAGAACATAAGAAGCTTGGCATCTATCTATATACCCATCTACAGTCACAAGTAGATAGATATGTACATAGAGATAAGAAAAAACAAACAAGATGCTATATGATGTTATCCTGACAAAAGAAAAAAAAGACATGCATCATGAAATGAAAAGACAAATCAGACTTAACTCATGGAGAACACATATCAAAACAGGCTTCTGATTCCACTAACACAGCTACATATGGCAAATGAGCAAGTGAATGTCTCTCAAGGCGCTGCTGTAATATGGGTTTGGTTTGGTTTTGTTATTATCAGTACCAGGAAATCCCCTCTCATCAGCTTTGACTCCTAAGGAAAAGGATTTCTGTTAAAACATTTTCAGTCTCTGCTGGTAACTGATAAATGCCGTCATAAAAGACTCTTTACTAGAGAACAAAAAGTCTCGAGGAAATGAACTACGAATCGGAAGAGTCATTTGAGACATACAATGGAGTTTCTGTCTACAGAGACACGAAAATGACTTCTGAAGCCAGGGGGCATGCAAGTGCTCCCGGGCACGGTCCACCAAGCGCATCATTCAAGTAATCAGGATGAACCACATGGCTTTTGTTCCATTCGTTTGAAAAATTAAAACAATTTGACACCCCGAAGTCACTGACTGAATGGAAAGGCCTGGAAGCCTGGTAAGCAGGCTTCCAAAACACACTGAGAACTGCTGTCACCTGCCACATCCTGAATCCTCGTGGTAAGACAGTGGTGGGGCCAGCAGGCAGTGGGCACTCTATTCCCGAGGCCACTGCAGTCTGCTGCAGGCCAGCTTCCAGTTCTCGGTTCAAGACTTGGCAGAAAAAGGATGGGAAGAACTGTTTGTAGAAAGTAATAAATGACCTGAGGGTCTTGAAACATTGGGGATTCTACCTCAAAAATTAAAACAGCTTTCCAGGTAGATATAGCTCCCCCCCCCCCCTTTTTTTTTGTCATCTTAAACAAGTGAATGTATCCTTCATGGAATGTTACACAGCTGACTGTAGGTTCTAATCTCAGTATATGAACGTCTCCTCCCTCAGCTACTGGCTTTGCTAGTTACTCATGACCTAGGGCAGGTTAATAGCATCTGCAGAGGGAGCTACAACAGTGGACTGTGCCCTGTTAGTATACACTGGATGTGTCGTACCTGTTCAGATTCTAGTTTTCTTCTTCATTATGCTGTAATCTCATTTAATTTCAATTACTCAAGTAAGGGTTTCGCTGTAAAATCTTAATAAAGTAAAAAGCTCACAATAAATAAACAAAAAAAGTATGCCGAGTTAAGGTAACCAAACATCCATCAGTTAAAAGACTCAAACATGAATTAAACGCAAACAGATATGAATCCGAGGAAGGCTATGAATTAAGTTAAAATTTTAACACTTTGGGTGAAGTGGAAGCCAAAAAGTCAAACCAACAGGATTTGTAAGAGTGTTTCTTGATACATGGTAGTGAACTTCACAGTCCAGACCATGGCTGGTCACTGGCTGTCCGTCTGCTATTAAAGTTTTTGTAGTTTTGGTAGGTTTGAGAGCGGTAACTAACCCGTGGAGATCCCTGTTCAGCCGGCAAACCATTCTGGGAAACTTGCTCTCCTTTTGATGTATCCCTGTTGGGTGAAGGGCAAAAAGATAGAAGAGGGAAGAGGAAGAAAGGGAGGGGACAAAAAGAAGAGAAAGAGAAAAATAAGAAGAGAGGGTGGGAGAACATCATTCAATCTTGTTACCAGCTTTCTCTTGGACAAACATAAGCAACCGTCTTTCACATAATATAATTTTTAAAAATTTTGAAACTTCCGAAGAGACTCTAGATAGACAATAAGTCTATGGATGCCCCACCTCCACTCTACAGCAAAGGCAGCAATAGAGGTTACAGAGCCCTCACTACAGCAAAATTATTAGTCTT
This sequence comes from Tupaia tana, assembly GCA_026018925.1. Lineage (NCBI taxonomy): Eukaryota > Metazoa > Chordata > Mammalia > Scandentia > Tupaiidae > Tupaia > Tupaia tana. The sequence continues at coordinate 180,086,305 of JAKSZU010000003.1, forward strand.
TGGGAAACAGAGAACCCTTTTTATCCTTTATGTAAAATCACCCAGAACTTTCAAAACGGATCAGCACCAAACCACTAGGCTTGAAATTGGGGTGCTTCATTCCATCCACTTAATCATGGAAGTTCTGAATATGTATGTGTGTGTTCACATGTGTGCGCACATGCACATCAGAAAGGGCACTGTCTACACTTCACTCTGCCACCTAGACAGCTAAGTGACTGTGGACAAGTCTCTGTCCTCAAAGTACTTTTCACAGGTGGCAGTAGATTCTAAACAGTCTATGGAAATAATTAACAAAGGTACATGGGTAGGCCCAGCAAAGCCAGACTCACAAGTGATGCTCTATAAAATCTCACCTGCCATCAAAACTAAGACTCCCGCCCCCTGATGGCCTGCGACTCACCACTGCTGCTGGGACTCGGCCTCCTCGGAAACCTTTGTGCTTGGCTCCGGAGAAGGCGGCCTCCTCTTCCTCTCTTCCTCCTCTTGCTGTCTGCGCACTTCCAGTAACTCCAACTGAGGAAGGACAGGGTGATGTTCAGTGAGGTCTCAAACTCCTATGGGAAAGGGTTCTAGGAACCCAGGAGGTCCTCCTGTCCAGCCTTTTACACTGGATTATGATGGACAACTGGAAGCCCCAACATTCAGAGCAAGATGGCATTAGATTCCTAAGAACTGCAGCTACAACCCGCAGTTGCAGGAAATGAAGGTCTCAGCTGGGGTTGGCAGTATTCCTGTGAGTTGCCTGTATGCCCCTTAAGACTGGGTCTATGCTCTAAAGTAACATGCAGCTCCCAAACTTGATGAGGAGGAAAGCCCTCAAACCTGAAGGTCCAACTGGACTCCCTGTGAGAACGTGGACAAACACCAGGTTCAGGGCTGCGGTGATTCTCAAGGAAGTCAGGCACGCTACGGTTGGGATCTGTGTTCAGCCCAAACCCAAGTAACACATTAAAAAGCTACAGAAGGGGCCAGCAGGTGGCAGGTGGGTAAAGGTGCTGGATTCCCACATGGCTGAATGCGGTTTGAGTCCTGGACCTGGCGGCTTGCTTTCAAAAGCTTTCCCTTTCTCTCTCTGTCTGGTCAAATTAAAAAATAATAATAACAAATGGAATTAAATAAATAATTCTTTTTTGTTTTTCAAGCTACAGTAAAGTCTAACTAAAAACAAGTCAATTCACAAGCAACATGCACACACTAAGAGTACTGTTCTAACAGGAAAGTACACTAGCACAATTTAAATCCCCAGAATTGTAGAAATCAGATAAAGCACTATTTTTGATAAAATACTGTAAAGGACATTGTCTACTAGCAGTGCAAAAGTCTTGGGCGAAGAAACACGCATGCACGGGCCTAACTAAGGCCTTCATGCTGGCAGCAGAGATCAGGAATGGGAATTTACAACAGCCTAGGATCGAGCTACTACTTGACGAGAATCCCAATTCTGAAGTTCTGAAGAAAATTTTAAGGACATGCCCCATGAAACCAAGGCTGAGATATGGGGAAAAAGGCAGATAAAAAGAGAAAAACAAATGCCACCAATACAATTCCCAGGCAGGAAGTTATTATTCTTGACCATAAACCTAGAAGCCCAGGAGGTGACAAAGGCAGTAGCAGCCCTGTTCCAAGAGAGCAAGAAGATACCTTGCTGCTTGCAAAAAAACAAGCCACAGTGTGTGGCCTGCCAGGCAAGCAGAAGAAAAGATCACCCATGAGGGACGGTAGGCAAAGCCACCCCCGCATCTGGAGGCCACTTACTGTCGTCAGCCTCTCCAGGGCGGAGAACCTCTCATCCCAGGTCGCTGCAGACTTTTCAAATGCCTCGTGGCGCTTGATGAGCTTCTCCACCTCGTCCACGCTCTGGCCTATTTCTCGGCTGGATAGGTATGGCTCCTGTCCGAGCAGCCAGGCCTCGGCAACGCTGGCATCTCTTGAGAATTGATGGACCTCCAAAACTACAGGGTACCGAGAGTGAGTGAGTGAGTGTGGCCAGCAGAGTGGACTCATTTGCAGGCACTGCTACCCTCTGGTGGCAACTATCTGCACCGCCAGTCCAGTCTGCTCTGGGTCAGCACAGCCCAACATAAACGTAATGTCAGCCACATCCACAACTTCACCGTTCCTAATGGCCACATTAAAGATGGAGGATTTAATCTTATTATTTTATTTAGCTCAATATATAAAAAAACGATCATTTCAACATGTTACTGGTTTAAAACTTATTCAGGTCTGTTACATTTTTTCCCTCAATCTGGTGTGCATTTTATACTTCAGCGCATACTGCACATCTTGGAAGCAATAGTATCAGACAGCGCAGGCCTAGAGTGTGTATTCTGTTCCCTCAGCCCTACTTCAGTGAGGTAAGCCCACAAAGCCCTGCAGGAACCCACCATCGACACACAGCTCACCACGTCGCTGGAGCAGCCACTTGGAAGGCACCCTTTGTTGAGTGGTAATAGTTTCTTTTGGGGGGCTGAGAGGGAGAGGAGGATACGGGAGCACCACAGAACGTAGGGGCAGAGTAAGGCATCTGTGGTGTTCTACTGTGCTCCGCCACGTTATAGGGACCACTGTGCCACTCGACTTCAAACTGCTGCTAATGCCCATCTCCATGGTGCTATGTAGTGATGCCTGGGGCTGCTCAGGTTCACAACATGTACACACCAAGAGTACTGTTCTAACAGGAAAGTACACTAGCACATTTTAAATGGACTGTGGGCAGCATCAGTGTTGCAGGAACAGGCAGCTGTCTCCTGTCAGCACCTCAGCACTCTTCAACTGCCACATGGAGAAGATGCTACTTCTGCACTGGGGACATGTCGGCTCATCAAGGTGAAGATGGTGCAGATCGCCACTGGGTGTGCAGATCGCCACTGGGTGGTGTACATCTGATGTCCAGACTACCGTGTGTGATATGGGTTTCGCTGAAGTGAGTGAAACTGCTCCAGACCAAATGCTCATGCAAAGAATGGTCAAATGTGGAATTTCTGAGGAGGGCCCCACAGGTGTGCCTTCTCTAGGTCATCCATACATCTTGCAGGAAAGGCTCTATGGCTTCAGCTTCTAGTGACGCCCACGGGGTGTATGAATGGGGCTAGAATATAAGGACAGGGCTCCCATATGGAGTGGCAAAGTATGCTATGTCACGATTGAATCAGCCTTCTTTTAGTGTTCATGCTAATAGTGAAATGTTACTGCCAGCGCTATCCATTAGAGGGGCCAACAGGTGACATGGCAGCTAAGATGCTGGACTCCCACATGGTCAACTATGGTTTGAATCCTGGATCTGGAGGCTTCCTTTCTCACTTTCTTTCTCTCTCTCACATGTACATGTGCTCTACAGCAAATTAAAAAAAACAAAACAAAACTAATAATACTTAAGAAATAAAATTAAATAAATAATTCTTTTAAAGAAATCCTCTACCCATTATAAATCCTATGTTTATTCACATATTCCTTTATAAAATGAGGACTAAAAATAGAAATTAACTCACAAGGTCGCTGTGGAAAGTAAATAGAAAAATACACAAAAGAAATACTTAAAAAAAATACCTTGGTCTCTGCAAAATCTTAATAGGTGTCAGTTTTTATTCTGTTATGCTACCAATCCCCCACTAAGAACGCTCAACACAATATTTAATCAGGTCTACTGTCCACCTGAGAATACTTCATGAGAAGGACACCTATTGCTATCCCTATGTCATCTCTAAAGAACACCCAAATCCCATGAATAACACTGAGATCAATGACAGAATGGCAAACAATGAATATGCCACAGGGAGTGTCTTAAAAGCAATATTTAGCATGAAATGTTGAAATAGATAGCACTAAAAAAAAAATCTAAAAGTCCCCAAATCAAGTGACACTATCCCATAAACTAAAGCAGGAAAATAAACATGCTTTCCACAGATACCCACAAAGAGCAGCGAGATAAACAAAGCGTGTGCTTACTCAGTCTTAACCACTCCCATCGGTCTTCCCACTTGTCGATCATTTCTTTTCTCTTTTCTGTCAACTGCAGTAACTTCTCCTTGATCTGTATGAAAAGAAGAAAGTCAGGGACATCTTATTATTGATAGAATGCAGGCATCCTCTTTGCCTTCCCTTGATGGATTCCTTCCTATGAGAAAATATACTTTCTGTAGAGACCATTGCTCAGCTTAAATAACCCCAGGGCTCCCTTCCAGCAGGGCTGAGAAGAAGGTGGGGTTCTGCCCAGAGCTGCTCTGTCATGAGAAGGCCCAGAACGCACTGGAGACCCACTGGTGTTTGGGACTCACTGCAGCAAACACACGGAGAAGGAAAGGGGCAGCTACCGAGCGAAGCCCTGGCCTCTCAAGGGGACATCTGCTCCTGTGAAGGAGTCACGCGTAACTAATATACTTTTTACTATCATCTCCCTGACCACAAACCGCAACCACCTAACTAAAGAGCAGCTGGTCTGGAGCACACGCAGACTGACAGAGATGGGGTAACATCCAGGGGAACTGATGGAGGAAGTGACAAAGGCCATTTTTCAACCTGAGGCCCTCGAAAATGGTCTTTTGTGCCACACATTTACCAGCTCTGGACCTATGGTTTTGCGTACCTATCCTATGCTAGGCACACAGGAAAAACAGCGAGGGTGAGTTTTGGAATGCACGTAAGCATATGCACGTGTGTGCACATGTGTATGTAACTGATGACGTATTTCTAGGTACGTACACACACACACACAGTTATTTTACGTCTTTATACCCACTGAATCCCACCCCCCACCCCCCAGTCCCAAAGCAAAGCAGTATTTCCTACCTCCTCAGACGCGTAGTGTTTTCTTGCTAACAGGGATTTCCCAAGTTCAATGCAGGTTGTGAAACTGTCGTTACGAGCATCGATTTCAGCTTTGATACCTTGATGGTTATTCATTAATAGTTCAACAGATGATACATCCCTAAAATCAGATGAACAATATATTCTTTTAAGAGAGTAAGCTGTTCAAATAAATCAATAGGTTTTGAAGGAATCTGAGGGCCTCATTAACTGCTCAAGTCTAACTCAGTCTGAGCTCAAGCTGGTCACAGGAGCTGAAGCACAATGGTAGCAGAATTTGGGACCTGCTGCACAACCATTTAAGACAAGGCTGCTTTTACTTGGTGGGTGTGCCTGAATAATTCAAAATGGCTGCTAGGTGGGTACGAGAAAAACCAGATTCCTGTTCAAACCTTTGCTCTGAAATGCAATTCAGAAAAACTCTCTTTGAGAGGGCACCGAGGCAGTAACAGGTGCTGGATCATATCCCGGTGAGCTGCTCGAAGTTCAGGCTGTGTTTTCTGAGAGTAGCTGAAAGTCTTCCTATTCAGATCTGAAGGATACTTGGGAGTGGGAAACAGCTTAAGAAATCAACAATGAGCAGAGCTGCGAAAGCTTCTCAAGGATTGAAACCTCCTAACTTTGATCTGGGAGATACAACTACTCTAATAGATGAAAGGTTAAAAAAATAAAAATTTTCTTCTATTGCAGCACAGTTCGTTTCTCAATTGCACTGGGGGCGGCAGTTGGCAGAGGTTATGTATGTACCTGCTTATTCATCTATTAACTTCTTTTTACTGCACTACATGAAACAAAACCAAAGGGAAGACACAGAGCAATTAAATAAGACGCCTGGGACACCAGTAAAGCAGATGTTGAGGGTAAGTGACACCTTTACTAGTGTGTATGGAAACAGATAGATTGGTTTCTAATGCAACAAGCAGACACAGGAAGAAACTTGGGAAACCATCTCACTTCAAAGATGAAGGAGTTAGCTACGCACAAGGTACGTGGCAGCTCGAAGCCTGAGATCTGTAGCTATGGGAAGCAGGGCTTGGGTGAGTGTTGAAGAGGAGGTGGGGTGGTGGGAGAGCCGGGGAAGGCTTGACAACATCGGCCCTTGATTCTTGGCAACAGTATGTAGGAGACAACTCGAGCAGCTCCTTCCCCCTCATGCTAGGGCTATTACCTGGGCTTCTCCTGGGCTTCGATCTGCCGGATGACATCCTCCATCCAGAGCATGAGGTCGCGCACCATGCTGAAGAAGCGGAACTTGTCCCCCGTGTCCACCAGCCGCACCCTGCGGCCCTCACAGGCATCCAGAAGAGCCTTCCATGCTTCCAGGACTTCGTTCTCACGCTTCTGGATATCGTCGGCCTTGTCACCTGCATAAGCTGCCTGCAGGCGGGCCGCATCCTCCTGCAGCTGCCTCACCTGCAAAGCCATGGGGGAGTTGAGCCAAGTCGCACCATGTGGCCTTCCCGCCATTGCCCTATCACCCCCTGCAAGTGTTATCCTCTGCTTACGCACTAATGGGAGCACGAAGTCAGAATGGGGCCCTGGACTCTCAAGGTTTCACTGGGGAGATCAAGTCACTGCCTATAAATCAACTGAACTACATTATTAAGTTCAGTACAAGTGATGGAGCAAAGAAAACACTCCAGGAATGCTAGCGGAAGAGCTTAGAAAAGGTCCTCAGGAGTGACCAGGAGTTAGTGTAATGGCTATGTCGCTGGACTCCCATGTAGTCGACCGCGGTTCGAGTCGTGGACTCGGCGGCTTAAACTCACGCCGGGCACATGTGGAGGAATGGAGGAAATGGAGGAAAAGGGATTGCGGCGTGGCCATCCCCCCTGGGGGGTGATTTCTCGCTTTATGTCTCTCTGGCGAGCACACGTGCCCTATAGCAAAAATCTCTCCAAGAAAAAAAGAAAGAAAGAAAGAAAAGGTCCTCGGGGGAGGGCCTGAGCTAGAAAGATGGTGTGACTGGCATGAGTCCGGATATATTCCAAAAAATAAATACGTAGGTCCTTTAGGATAAAAGCAATGTTTTAACTGCGAATGAGAAACTACCATGAAGAACACATTTTGAAAATGTCTTTCCATTGCTATGTGATATCACTGAATACAATATACACATCATCTGTGAGAGTTCTCACCAGGGGACAGTCACACTTGGAAAACAAACACACAGCATACAGTGTGCATGAAAGATCCAAATGGTGTCAAAGGAGGAGAAACTTGAACTAGTCAAATTTCAACAAAAACTTGCAGAACTGAAAACTGACGGTGAAAACTGTGACTCCGTAAGTGCAGCAATGCACTTCTACTTACATCTGTGTATTTTTGATGAACTATCTTTTTCAGCTATAACAATCACTCCCCCCCCCAAAAAAAATTAACAAACTAAAACAAAAATTGGCATGAAGAGAAAGTGGGAATATAAACAGGTCTTATACATGCACATGAAAAGATGCACCATGGAAATATAACTTGTCATGTGTGAGTTGGCAAAAAAATCCACATTTCATGATATATCCCTTAGTCAGCTGATTTGTTGATAGAAGTTTAACAGGCTACAGTTCCTATAAAAGGTAAATGAGCCGCATCCTTGAAAATGATAACTGCATATCCCACCTGATTTGGGGGGAGCTTCCCCTACATATATGCTAGCATATACAGAAAATAAAATACACATACATTATTTACTGAAGTATGTTCTGCAGAAGTAAAGATTGAAACTAAAGTAAATGCTCATCAAGGAGGGACTGACTAATTAACGATGGCACATCCAACAAGAGACAACTCTGAAGCCATGAAACAGCACGAGAAGCGCTCTCTGTACGCACTGAAAAGCAGGCCAAGAAATAAGCAGAAAAAGCCCGGTGCAGACAGTATGCATAATATTCTACTTGTTGATAAAAGGGGGATGGGTGGAACAAGAATAAGCTCTCACCTTTGGGGATGAGGGGAATATGTCTTCATAACCGAAGCTAATAACTGTGGCTATTTTATATTTAATTTTTCTTCCATGTTTTACATTAAGTAGTACCATACACGTAGACAATGCCTCAGTAAAGATACACACGTGTGGGGGAAAGGACACTCAGTCACTATGTACCAGTAAGCCTGTGGATCAAAGTCCACAGACAACGGTCCTGAACAGTAGTGGCCTTTACACGTCTGTGAGGAGAGCATCTGGAGAAATGCTACATGGGGTGTGCGGCTGGGGTCCAAGGGGACTGGGGCAGATAGGACTGGGGTTTGGAGTGAGTCAGATTGCACAAAAGGACTCTAGGTGGGGGGTGGGTAAGAAAAAGTAGTTTTTGCAAAAGATGCAAAAGAATGGAATTTGGTTTCCGTATCCTAAGGGACTTTAGGAAATATCCTTTAATTATGGATCAGATATAACTCAAATTACAGTGACCATGTTCCCAGGAAATCATTTGGAAAGCTTATTTCCTGTGTGACTGACTACATTTTTCCAAACACTTTCCCCAAGCCTCTGGTTGTTTTTAATTTTCTCTCACACGCCAAGTAAGGTGGAACAGGAGAGCAGAAGTGAAAATTCCCAAGAAAACTAACTACTGCTTTGCAGATACTCCAGACCATCCTCAGGGTAGGCACCGTGTGGCTCCCTCTGGTCCTACTGCTCCTGCATGGGAAAGAGGGGCAGCAAATCACACTGACTCAAGAGGAAATAACACTTGCTTCTGGGAGCCTGAGCCGGAACCTTCCTCGCTGCTCTGTTATTCCAATGATAGAGTCGGACTGGGTCAGTACCTGAGAAGGGGCACATGCCATTGACAGCTGTAAATGGCCCAGCCCAGCAGGTAGTGGAGTGGAAACGGCCAGGCTGGAGGGAGCGGCTCCTGTGCTGGGTGTTACTGTGCCCTTGCCAGGCTCCCTTACCTTTCTGAGTCTCGCAAGTTAAAGGGTTTAAAAAAAAATTAATATCTGTCAAGTCTCTTGTAGTTCTAAAAGTAAATCATTTTACAGGTGCAGATGAAAGACCTACTGGCTGCTAAGGTGTTTCCTAACTATGTTTTCTTAAGCTTCTGATATTCAACAGTAATTAGAAAACATTTAAAGAGCTCTTACTCAATCCTCAAAACATCAGAGCACTGAAGCTTTCAGAGGTCAATTAAACTTACAGCCATAGAGTGTGATATGAAAGAAGAATAATAAAGGGAAAATAAAGGGAAAGTGAGAGGAGAATGGCAGTCTATATGGTCCCTCGACAGAACAAGTCCCAAAGTATACCAAAGCACAGGGAGGCTGATGCACCAGGGGTCTGCCTACAGCCACATCTGGGCGGTCTGTTGAAGTAAAGACTTACCAGAACCCAGCCAGGCCCAGTCACTTTCGTTCTGGGTATGGCTGCTTTAGGCAACCAGGACAGAGTTGAGTAGCTGCAACAGAGCTGTCCCATAGAGCTGAAAATATTTACCATTGGATCTTTAACAGAAAAAGTTTGCTGGGACCAGCAGTTAGCGTAATGGCTATGTCGCTGGACTCCCATGTAGTCGACCGCGGTTTGAGTCCTGGAGCCGGTGGCTTAAACTCATGCCGGACGCATGTGCATGCGTGCCCAAGATCCCAAGAGGAGAATGGAGGAGAAGGGATTGCGGCGTGGTCAAACTCCCTGGGGGGTGATTTCTCGCTTTGTCTGTCTGTCTGGCGAGCGCATGCGCCCTATAGCAAAAACCTCTCCAAAAAAAAAAAAAGAAAAAATTTGCTGACCCCTGTGCTAGATTGTTGATACATTCTTAAGAGATAAGAACAACCCCCTCTTCACCGTAACACATTCAGGGTTGATAAAATTGGCCTCTTCTTTAGGATCATGACTTTAGGGGAAAAGAATATAATTTATTTTTCAACTAAAAAATCCTAAGGCTAAGGGACCAGCAGTTAGCGTAATGGCTATGTCGCTGGACTCCCACATAGTCGACCGCAGTTTGCGTCCCCGACCCGGTGGCTTAAAACTCATGCCGGGCACGTGTGCGTGCATGCCCAAGATCCCGAGAGGAGAATGGAGGAGAAGGGATTGCAGCGTGGCCATCCCCCCTGGGGATGATTTCTCGCTTTCTGTCTCTCTGTGTCTGTCTGGCAAGCGCATGTGCCCTATAGCAAAAACCTCTCAAAAAAAACAAAAAAAACAAAAAACAAAACAAACCCTAAGGCTAAACAAGAAACTGTGCAGAGATCAGAAGGGAAACTAGAGAGTGATTACACCAGACTCTAATTGTGGTATTGTAAATACTGTGTCAAACAGCTTTCAAACAATGTTTGAAATGTTTCAAAGCATTAGCCATTTTATACTGCGGAAAGAGGACCAGGCGTAGTAAAATGTGAGAATCTTGTTTTGTCTCTTCCCGGATATGTAACTCAGATCCTGGCTGATAGGAAATGACTGGGTTATTTTGGATGGATGTGCAAACTTAATACAAACACTTGTTGAAGCCTGTAACTCACAAATATCTATGTGTGCACTGGCTTTATTTTAATAAAGCTCATCTATCAGTGTTTGTAAACGTGGCAAACTTAGAGCTTTATGGACTGGCAGCTTCTCCTGGATGGAGCATTACACTTGGGTGTGCACGTGTACACACAGGCTCACGGATGCATACATATGTGTTTAACTTGGGCAGTTCTTCGAGGAGCCAAGGATCAGAGAGGTACTCAGAGATGCACAAAGATGCTCTAGGCAGTGAAAACCCCCACACCCTGGGCAGCTTCCCTACCCACCTGAGTGCCCAGAGCCTGAATGTCATGCTCGAATGTGGTGTGCATTCTCTGTAAGGTCTCCACTGTGTTCTGATCTCTCCCGAGCTCCTCAGGGAGTTTCTTGTGTTTGTCCTGTATGCGCCCAAAGATCTCCTTGGCATCGTGGTAAAACTTATGCAGTTCATAGGAGGCAGCGAGAATCTGTGTTCTCGTGTCGATGAGCTCCAGGAGGTCAGCCCAGGCTTCGTTGAGGCCATCCTTCCACTCAGCAATGGTGGCAGCGTCTGAATGCCCAGAGTTGATAAGTTCATCGGCCATGTGATTGACCGTGTCCACGCGCTCCTGTCCAATGTTCCCTGTGTCTCGAGCAAATTCCCGGAATCGTTCTTGTAACATCTGAAACAGGGATGGGCATAAAGAAATCACTGAGGCCACTGTGAATATTTCATTTCTTGATCACATTACTTTCTTTTGGACAGAAGCTGTCTCTAGCTGGGTGGTAAGAAGTAACATGCATGACCTTAAGAGCAACAACTCTTAGCTCTAAAGCCTTTTATTAACCATGGTTCCTCCTTCCTCACTGCAACAGAGCAAGCCACTGCCTCCAGCTCTTTTTACTATGAGAGAGAGGCACAGAGAGGGTAATCAACCTATGTCACAGTCTCCTATTGATAAAGACACCAGGGAAACCATGAAACCCCTCGAGCTTTGACTCGAGCCTGGGGCATTCCATCTGCTCACAGACAAGGAAGCCACCAGCCTTCCATCCCACTGTTCCTTGCACAACCACCGTGCTCCACCCCAAGTACTTGCCGTGACGTGCTCATAGTCCTGCCCCAGCTCATGGGACCCTGCGACCACCTCCCTTTCGGCGATCCACTGCTCCAGGTCGTCCACCTCCCGGTTGAGCTGGAACAGCCTGTGCCTCTCGTCCAGCTTGCCTCTCCTCTCCTCGGCAAGGTCTTTCAGACCAGCGTACAGCTTATCCACTTTGGACTGCCGCATGCTAATGCGCTCGCTGAGAGAGAGTGGGAGAGGCAGGAAGGGAAAAGACCTTAAATGTCCATTTTGTTCAAGGGGAGGCAAAGGCAAAGGCATGTTACACCAGATTTTTCAAAGAAACTTCTGGTTCACCTGCTTAGCTGAAAAATTAACACTCTAAAATCCAACCCCAATTTCAAGGAATATACACGCAATATGTAAACAAAACACTATCATTAAGGCCACGGCCATCCTGAATGGGGGCTAGGGGAACAGAAGAACATGAGGGGAGACTCTCAATCTCTGCACTGCCGGCTTTGCAAGTTAGGATTTCCTTCAACTAAAAGAAGTTAATGTGGGCTGGTTGGTGGCATGGTGGTTAAGAAGGCTAGATCTCGCATGGCTGACTGCGCACTTCGAATCTTGGACCCAGAATTTTGGAAAACATGCCAGGTGCATGTGCATGTGTGCTCAAAATCCTGAAAGGAGAAATGGAAAAGGGGCAGCACCATAACTCTCCTCCACGGAGAATGCTTTCTCACTTCCCCACTCACTCTCTCTCTCTCTCTCCAGTGGGCACACACACCATCTATCAAATTAAAACAAAGTTAATGCAAAATGCAGGAGTCAACTTCCATTCCCAGGTACCATGCCAGCAGAGGGAGAAACACTACATCCCCTCCAGCATGCACGGTCTCTACTTTCTCTGGACTGTGTGCTCCTCCTCGGTAGGACAGCTGGCCCAGGGACTATCATTTTTCGAGTTCTAGGTTTACCATCAGGCGACTACATCCTCCTCCCTCCAACTTATGCCCAGAATGATAGTCCTATAAAAGGAAATCAGAGTCGAGGGCGTGGTGCCTATCCCTGTAGTCTAGGAAAGCAACTTTCCTGGGAACTCTCATCAGAAACACCTTAAGGCACGTCTACAACAAAACAGCCATTGACTTCCTCTCCCTCACCCAGCCTCAGCTAAATGCACAAAGCCAATTCTGTTCTTTCCTTTCTGAATCATAAAGGGCAGTTACACAGAAAGCCTGAAGTGACTGTCCTTGAAATTAACACTGGAGCCTGGTATACAGTGGATGAACACCATACACTCACTCACCTCTTCTTTGCCCTGGGGCACGCGAAGCACTTGATATATAAGGATCAGAAGGTGAGGATATCATTTTCTTTTATAGGTTCACTTACTCTTGTCTGCTATCCCTCTTAAAAGTAACAATTACTTCTCTTAAACTGGATGACTTTTTCAACCCAAGGGTAAGTGCTCTGATTATCTCTATCTGTGTGAGTTGGGCTGTACTTCTGACTCATGACACCAAGACTCTCAAAACTCAGGCCTGGCCAACAGGAAGTATTTTACCCACAAGAACAATTTCCTGCTACAACAGTTCACCCTTTCTAGTCACCACAAACCTACTGGATCTGTTTTTAAAATGCCTTCCAAATACTTGGCTTATCAGTAACCCACAATGAATGCTGCCACTTTCTCTGTGGGCGATTCGTAGAGACCCTTGCCGGGAGGAACTGTGATTAGCTTGGCCTCATCTGTACAAAAGGGTGCTCTCACCTCTCAGGATGGCTGTCGGCCACCAGGGCCCGGCTGGTCTTGGAGAGCTGATGCACGGTCTCGGCGTAGTCTTCCACGGCTTGTTCTAAGATCTGGTGCTTCTTCAACATAGAGACTGCACTCTGCTCATCCTGCGGAGAGAGGGGCTGTCAATGGCAGTCGCCCCCTCTGGCCTAGGACCACCTTACAGAGTGACAGACTAGCTGTATGGCAGGGGCAGGAGAAGGACCATCAGAAAGAGAAACACCAAGAGCATCACTATGAACTGGACCGTGGGAGGCCTCTGAGAAAGATGAACTTGAGGACAAAGCGGAGTGAACAGGACCTCGATGAGGCACAGCGTAAAGCTTAGGTAAACCAACTGCATGCTGGCTGGCTGCGATTCCTCCCTGTCTGTCAGGTATGCAGAGGACAGCAAAACCAGGACCTCAAAGTACTTTCAAATTACTTCAAAACCACCTGTGTGTTCCTATAGAGAACAAGGACTCTGGTAAATTTCTGCTAAAAAGAAAAAAAAAACAAAAAACAAAAAACTGATGACAGGATGAACCCAGTCTTAATGACACACCAGGATTCAGACAAGAACATCTGGAGTCAAGAGGAAACAGCAGCCAGATTTAAGACAGTTTTAAGCAACATGATGCCCCCTTAACACTCAGGGGCATCTAGATTAGTGTTCATAAAGCCAGAGCCACTAGGCGAAAATGAGTTTGGGGTCTGACTTTGTAGCCCTTCTGGGGCAGGGAGGCCTCATGCTTCTTCTCACCTTGGCCTTCTCTTCTGACATCATGTACAGCTCCTGCTCACTCATCCATGCCTCGGCCTCGGCTGCATCAAAGTAGTACTGCTGGGCCTTGTGTGCCTCCTCCAACCGCCTGTGGCGTTTCTCTGTCTCCTCAATGAGGAGGCCCCATAGCTGCTTCAGGTCAGCCAGCCTCTGTCTGATGGCCTCAGCATTGAGGCTGCTGCTGTCGGTGACAATGTTTTGGCTCCTCTCAAAGATGTCATCGATGCGAGGCTGGTGCCCCTGGATTTCTTTCTGGAGGGTCTATGTGGGAGCCAAAAACACACAAAGAGGCTTGCTAAATGGTGACAGCCTGGTGTTTAGATCAGGTCATTAGGACCAAGAAGAAATTGCAAGGCTTAAAAGTTCTCTCACATTCTCTCTCTTGTAATTCAGAGCAATTATTTATCAGACTGAGCTAGCCTGAAGAGAAATGCTTACCTGATTTTTCTTTATTAATAGCTGCACAGTCTGGAGGTTGTGGCCATGGTCTGTGGAAGTTGCTAAAGGCATCCTCTCTCCAACCCACAACTGGAAAGAATTGTAAGTAAGTGGTCAGGACCACTGAGAAGAACAAATGCATGACACAGACAAGAACAGCAAGTGGGGGTAACCTCAGAGATGACGTGTGTTCAATCCCCCTTGGAGGACCTGAGGAAGCATGGCTGCCTTCTCAGACACAAAGCAAAGGTTAGTCTTCCAAACTCAATCCATTGCTCATTGTTGGACTCACTGTGAGACCTCATTATTTCCTTTAATAAACACTGCTCTAGGCGCACTAAAATCCTAAACTGTCTTTAGCTAATCAGAGAGCACAACAAAGCTGAATTTTGTGCACAAAGAAAAGAGCCCTAAGAACACTGAGAGCGTGGGCTCCACCCAAGGTGAGCTTGCCACAGTAATGAGCATGGGCTTGGGGCAGGCGAGGGGATCCACAACTCACGATCTCGTCTTCCACATCCCTGTTGAACTGGTGGATCTCCTTGGAGGCCAGCAGGTTGTGTTTCCTTTCATTCAAAGGCTCCAGCAACTCCATGAACTTGGTCTGCACAGTGAGGCGCTTGCTGTCCACCTCATCGGTGCTCTTCCCCTCCTGACTCAGGGCCTGGGCTTGGCTCTGGAGCTCTTCGATCTCCTTCTTCCGCACTTCCATCTGATTCTCCAGCATCTGAGGGTGGGAAACAGAACAACGTCTACTTCAGAACCAAGGACACACAGCCCTATAAATCGTTTCTCGGGGCACTGGCCAAGATGGAAGACTGGGAAGTATGGCTGTAACAACGATCAAATTACCAAGTAGCATGTTCATCTGCTTATTTTTAAAATATCCCTTTCTAGGATTTTTAAACTGGGGAGTAATATTCATGTTTATTCAGGAACTTGGAGAAGGAAAGACAAGGGGGGAAAAAGAAATAATTAGACGGAAAGGAGAAATTGCATTTGCCTATTCAGAAGCCAGTTTCAGTATCAGAAAGGAATCAAGTCTTGATGTTCCAGTTGTTTTAGGCAAAGAGGAGAGCCAACATTACCACCTTTCCTCCATTTCTTCAGTCAGAAGGCTGATAACCCAGTATGTAAAAGAATAACAACCAGCTGAAAATATCCTGGTTTTTTATTTACATGAAGAAAATGGACAAAAGTGAAAGCAGAGGTGTCTCACTGGGAAACATCACACTGGGAAAGTGTATGACAGCCTAGAGACAGGAGGTCCACATCTGGGAATAAACTGACTCCTTCTGGAGGCAGAGTGGGCAGGCAGCTGCGACTAAAAACCACCTACAGAATAAACTCCTAATGTGTAAAAGCCTGAAGAGTGGAGTGATCAAATCACCGAACCAAAGGGAGGATGGCAGTCATTTTCCTCAAGGCTTGACTCAGCACACAGCAAAGACAGTCTTTATAACGACCAGCACTGAGCAGAGCTGCTGGGCCTGGGAATCACTGCACACCGCAAAGCCAGCCAGGGAGCCACTGAAAGATCCTGCCACTGACTTGCTTTCTCAAGCTTAATGGAGCTGTTTTCTTGTAAACTCAAGTACATCCATTTGCCCTTAGAGAGCTCTACTGTGATGTCAAAACCAAACAAAACAAAACAGGGGCTGGCCCTTTAGCACAGCATTAAATACTGTGCATTGGGAGCTTAGAGTCCACATGGCTGACTACAGTTTGAATCCTACCCTGGGCAGCTTGAAAAACACACCAGGCATGTGTGTATGGGTACCCCAAATCATGACAGAATGGAGAAATGGAGGAAAAGGACTGTGGTATGACCACGCCCCAACGGGGGGGTGGTGGGGTGCTATCTTTCTGTTAAGAACTGGTGCCTTCTGGCAATAAAAATAATAAAATAAACTGATAGATTTGTTTTTATCTATTATATAAAGTATCTTGAAAAACTGGTAACTGTTACATATCTAGATGTTATACAGCAAAGTATGCAAATAGGATTACTTTCCTTATGAAAAATGCAGAATTGAATGAAATTAATATTTACTCAACCGTTAACTAGTGAAAATACCTATCAACTAAGAAAATGACTTATAAAAAAGTATTCCCATGCATAGACAACCATATGTCTACTAAGGTCGTGTCTTTTTCATTAATTTTAGAAATGTCCCATGATGCTGTCAGAGTGAGCACTTTCCTGAGTTAAAATGCCTGTACGTGGAAGGTGGATGAGAGTAAAGATGATAAAGACCATAGGTGTGAAACAGAAACAGGCCCAGGTACATCGTTGCCTTGGCCACTTGCCTGCTGCTTTTTCAGCAGGATGTTGACACTGGTAAGGTCTTTGCCGTAGTCATCAGATTGAATCTGGCTCTCCAGGCCGTGCAGCCATTTGTCTAGATCTGCACAGCTCTGGGTGAAGAGTTCAGCCTTGTTTGCATCAAAGAGCCGCTGGGCCTTGGTCTGGGTGGTAGATTCAAGGACTTCCCACATTTTATGTAAACCAGTGAGTTTCTCCTTCACCACGACTTCTGTCTCAGGCTTTTCTGAGATAAGCTGCATTCCTTCCTGGAAAACACAAATCAGCGTGGTTATAAATAAATGCAATTGCTAGAGAACAAATGTCACAGTGAAAAAAACTCTAAGATATTTGATTCTGTCATTTACCCATTCTTACTATACACAGTCTTTCCACATGAAGTTATTGTGACCACAGTTTGAGTCCGGACCTGGCGGCTTGCTTTCTCACTTTCTCTCTCTCTCTCTGGTCAAATTAAAAAAAGAAAAAAGAAAAAAGAAAAAAAAAGAATACATTTTAAAAATTAATTGATTCTTTCGGGATAAAACAAAAAACAAAAAACGATGGCCTCTTCCACCCACCCACCCTGTATGGATCTGAGCAGTCAGTGCTGCACATTGGAAGTTTCACCTGGAGCAGTAAGACATTTAGTGCTAATAACCCAGGACTTCTTCACCTCTGGGCGATGCCCAAAGACCACGCATAACACATTAATTTAACTGTTAAGAGCCTGAACAAATATAAAAAATGTTAAGGGAGAGAAGGGCAGGTGGGGAACTTCACATCCATGTTCGGTCATGCCACACTGAAGCTCCCTGGGCTGTAATAATACATTCGAACAACTACAGTGCCACGTACACAGTACCCATACCAGAGAAAAAGGGAAAAATTCCAATTCTGTGTGACTGTATCTCATAAATCTGTCAGAGTACAACACAGGTATTATGATCAGGACAGCAGGGACCCTGGACCAGGGCTCAGATTTCCTCAGGAGCAGTGGCACGTGAGATGCACAACAGAAATGACATGCCCAGCATTCATTCAAAGATAAATTGGGCATTTCACACTAGGCCAAGTTTCTGCTTTTCTCTTTCTGCTGGGCTGAAGTCAGGAGTTGGTAAGTGGAAAGGGGATTATTCTGGCTGTGTAACTTTCATATACAATCAGATAAGACTCAACTGTGCTGGAAAACGTTAAATCAAAAAGAGTATGCCCTCCCTCACACCAAGGTGGATGTGAGGGGTTCTCATCAAACATTGCAACTCACCTTCTCAATTTTGTCAAGCCATTCTTTGTTGGATGCAAGTTCAG
The DNA here is from genome assembly GCA_026018925.1 of Tupaia tana. NCBI lineage: Eukaryota > Metazoa > Chordata > Mammalia > Scandentia > Tupaiidae > Tupaia > Tupaia tana. The sequence continues at coordinate 180,104,215 of JAKSZU010000003.1, forward strand.
CCATAAATGCTTGATGCTTTAACCATTTACTGTGCAGATTTCTGGCTTCGTCATAAGACATGTCCTGGGCTGTAAGCATCTTTTCATTGATCCAGAGAGACAGCTAAGGAAAAAAAAAATCAGAAAGATTCAGAGGTTGTAATCATAGACATTAGTCTTTTTCTTACTGGAAAGGGGTTGTATTTATGTCATATTGTGCACATTGCACATTTCCACAGCAAAAGACAACCAAATATTTAACTTGACAACCATGACCCATCGTGACAGGCTTCTATTATATCCAGGTTGTACCTGAGCTTTGCTCCAAATGGCATAGCTAACATCAAATCCAGAAGTACAAAAGCTCTCTAAGCCAGCTTTCCCCCTAAAGGCTTGTTTTAAAATTCTGCTTTAAACGGTCCAAGTCACGACCTCTCTTCTCTTCCAAACACCTGTGTCAGACATTCCATATTAATCATGATTGACTATCTTTTACTCCATTTGGCAGTCTTCTAACTTTTTAAATTCTACTTAAAAAATCCCAGAAAAACAAAAACACACCAATCTATCCCTTTCATTCATGGATGCATCTGTGGGAATGCCAAAGAATTTAAATAATTTGCTCACTGTAGGGCTAGCCAACAATGAAGGCCTATCAACGTTTCCTTCAAGTCTGAGTCCCTTCACCATTTTTCCTAAAGCCCTTAGTCCTCTAAAGGACCTTCCATTCAGACCAAACACACTTCATGGGACTTGATTCTGAGATCCAACAAGCCTACTTGGACCTGAACTCTGGATGCCACAGAAAGCCTGCCATCCACTCACAGATCTGAGAAGGGGGTTCTCTTGTGAGGTTCGGGTGGAGTCAGCCAAACACCAGGCCCTGGCCCCACATTTCTTTCTGGCTTTCATCTCAATTAGCTTGTGACTGCCCACGTGCAATTAGCCATGCCAAAGTCCTGATTCCACCCCATTCACGGTGTTAACCCAGGAAGAGGTTTCTGTTTACCCAGGCAGAAGATACACAAAGGGTTGTGGAGTCAGACTAAAATCTGAGGCAAATGTCTCCAGGCACCATGTCCTTTCTCCTGAGTGACCATGAAAAACTTGCCTTTATACCAGACACTGTCACAAATTTGCACCAGAAATTTCTTCAAGGTTCAATCTCCGAAAGTGTAGAAATGATACATAAAGCCAATAGAAATCCTTAGAGAATTAACTTTACAAGGCCATTCACTCATGGTTTGGGATCCTGCGAGGAAAGGCTTCCCCATAAATTGCCTAAACAACAGAGACCTGTTCTGCAGGAGGCTCTGCGTGTGGGTGAACTCTAGCATGCCACCCCTACCTTGCTCAGGCCATTTACCGCATAGGCGAATAGGAGGAGGCAGCAGTGATGCAAAGGTAGCAATTTTTTTGATGTTGTTCTTTATGGAGAAAAAAAGTTAGTAAACCTCACAAGTCCTTTGTAATCAAGGACCAAAGATCTGCTATACAATAAAGACACTAAATTCCCTACTTCAAAAGAATCACTTATTTTCCAGCTATTTGCTCATCTGCAATCTGATTTACAGCCATTCACTCAATCTAAGGAGCAAAGGGTTAAAAGGAAGCTAAATGATCAAGTTTTTCTTTGTATTCTATGCATACACTGATTCATGACAGAAACATTTATTTATTTAAAATATTAAGGACATTAACATATTTTTGCTATTCATAACCACCTAGTCAGAGGGATTTTTTATTTTTAAATTTTTTTTTTTTTAAAGAGAGTGAGTGCTACATAAAAATTGGAGGCTTATAAACAAACCTGCTCTTTGCTGGACACAACATCCTACAGAGAAAGCATAATGATACGGCACAATGAAATGGATCTATGGAACTTGCTAGTTCATCAGCCCTTCCTCAGCATTCTGGAAACAGAGCTACGGTTATTATTTGTGGGCATTTACAAAAGTCACTTAAGGACATACTCATTCTCTGCAGAAAAGAACACTATGCAGATTGGGAAAAGATAGAAAAATCACTGAACTAAGCTAAAAAACAAAGTACTCAGCTCACATCCCTGGGCCAGGGACATCAAGAAATACCGTGCTTGTGGAAAAAAGAAAAATCAGTTTCAAAAAAGGAAGAGGTGCAGTGTGAGAATAAAACCAAAAAGCAATACATCCTAAACCAACTATTTTTGTAGAGTTGTTTTTCTTTTTTTTTTTTTTTTTTGGCCATAGGGCGCGTGCGCTCGCCAGAAAGACAGAGAGAGACAGAGAGACAGAAAGTGAGAAATAATCCCCTTGGGAGATGGCCACACCACTATCCCCTCTCCATTCTCCTCTCGGGATCTTGGGCATGCATGCACACACACCCGGTGTGCATTTAAGACACTGGGTCTGGGGCTCGAACCACGGTCAACTACATAGGAGTTCAGCAACATAGCCATTACGCGAAGTGCTGGTCCCGCATTCAATAATTTTTCAAGACATCACATTAAAATACCACCACAAAGGTTACGGTACTCTTTGTATCCCCATCTGTCCTGGGAGCAGGGGGGGTTCCTGCTCATTCCCACTGACTTGCTAGTGCAATAATCTCTCCCATGTAGATGGAGTTTACCGGGTGGCAGCAAGGGCAGATCTCACAACCTGCCTCTCCTCTAGCTAACACATGAGGGAGTATGAAAAAGAGAGAAACCCCTGGATTTCCTGGATCTTGAACAACTCCAAACACCAGTTAAGGTATTAAATGTGACTTCTGGGTGCTCTGCACATATCCACCAGCATCATGGGTAGGTTTTCAAATACAGGGCTGGTCCAAACACAAACTCCATTCTCCGAGATTCTGGCTTAAAGGGGTATACTTTAATGAGTGTGAATGATGGGAAGTTTTTAGTCAAGGAATAGTACCTATATTGTCCCTTTGCTTGTATTTCTAAACCAAGAATTTTGGAGCCCTCGAACCTGCTCTGAATTCTGTCAGGACATAGAGACGGCATGTGCTGGTGTGGGAGACCCCCTGCAGCCTCGAGGGCTGAACCTACATTTAATGAGGGTCAAGGAGAGAAAGGCAGAACAAAGGGAGTAAGGACAACCCAGGGAGGACCTGGCAGAGCAGTCACAAGGGGACCTGCAAATCATCTCTCGGACGTAAAAAGGCCCGGCCCAAGCTTCCCAGCATGCTTCCGAGGGGAAATCACGTAGGACTGAGCCCCCTGGGCCTGCCTGATGATCTCTGGAACTCAGCGGAGGCATGTGCATGTGCTAAGGAGTAAAGCTTTGTAACCAAGGATGGTAATTTAGAGCAAGTGGGAACAAAGATGGAAAGACCTGCGTAGACTGACCATTTCCTGTGATTCCACTGGGGAGGACTATTGTTTTATCTTTTTTTTTAAGAACTATTGTTTTATCTACTTGCTTTTCCCCCCACACATTTCTATTTATGGATCTGTATATATGAGTGGAAAATAAAGGGCTGGAAATTTCAAATATAAATGGGTTTCTCTCAAGGATTCCCCTCAACTCATCTGCTCATTCCCTGGCATTCTTTTTCTCAGATTTAGCCTGGGCTTCCCCAGTTAGGTAAATGAAATTCTTAGCTTGCCCTTTACAAGCAGGAACATGGAATCCTAATGCTCTCCCCTCCCCCAGTTAGCCTGAGGTTAAATTGAGGCAGGGACCACTGATCTGTGGAAGGTCAGCCCAGTCTGCAAAATAACCCCTCCTTGCCTTTACTGAAAACACACAACTCTGCACAGCTAACTTTAGAGCCCACTGCTCTTCTCTATGGCCCTGTCGGGGCATGAATACCCTTTTAAGCAAGCATCCTATTTAAATGGGTTATTAGCCCTGGATGTCACTTCTAAAAGGCACTCCTGTTTTCAGCCTGTCTGGCTCCAGGCAAATCCCCCAGAGACCTAGATTTGTCAATGCGGTGCTTAAAGCTGACAGACCCTACCTATACAGTTTGGGGGCTTTCCTTCTTAAGGTTTAGCTGCTGGAGCAGACTGTAAGATTCACAATCAGGCGGCAATTTAATAGACTAAAAGGATTGGTTCTGTCATCTCTAACACACTTTCAATAGAGACACTTTTTTAAAAATACACAGCTAGGGAACCAGCAGTTAGCGTAATGGCTATGTCGCTGGACTCCCACGTAGTCGACCGTGGTTCGCGTCTCGGACCCGGTGGCTTACAACTCACGCCGGGCGCGTGTGCGTGCGTGCCCAAGATCCCGAGAGGAGAATGGAGGAGAAGGGATTGCGGCGTGACCATCCCCCCTGGGGGGTGATTTCTCGCTTTCTGTCTCTATGTCTCTCTCTGTCTGTCTGGCGAGCGCACGCGCCCTATAGCGAAAAACCTCTCCAAAAAAAAAAAAAAAAAAAAAAAAAAAAAAAAATACACAGCTACATATTTGCATGCAAGGTGTTGGTGATGATTTGAGTCAAGTTCTTATTAGTACATGACCTGATCCTGCCCCACGCCCCTTACTCCCCAAGGTCTCTACAGCTTCTTCTATTTCTCTCTCTCTCTCTCTCTCTCTCTCTCCCTCCCTCCCTCCCTCCCTCCCTCCCTCCTTCTCTCTCTCTCTCTGTGTTTCCAAAGAGTTTATTCTAATAAACTAGAGAGGACTGAGTCTCATCACTGTTCTTGTAGCTTGCAGACAGAATACTTTGGTTTTCAAAGTTTGTACATGTACCAGGGGAGCATGAGCTAGTATGAGAATCACCAGACTTCTGCCACATGTTAAAGTTCAGTGTTTGAAATCAGGACCACTGTTTTTCGCATGTTAGACACATATTTAAGGTGCCTGAAAGATGGATATTTTAAGGTCTCCAGTGAGTAAGAAATTTAATTTGTGCTTTTCATGTTTCTGCTTCTTACTTGGTAGCCAGTTTCAATTTCTCTTAGAGCTTTCCTTCCATATCACTTAAAGGTGCACTGCTTTGAAGAGTTAAAATATAACACTACACGGCTCTGTGTTTCAGTCTATTCTAGGACAACACTGTTCTGGAAACATTCTTTGTCTGCTCTTTCTAGTATGGCAGCCACTAGTTACAGTTGCTAAGTGAACGCTTAAGATACAGCTATGTGATGGACAGACTATGCTCATTTTATTTATTAATAAAAATGGAGGGACTGGACAGGAGCACAGAAGTAAAACACAGTGTTCCTAAGGTTGATTCCTAGGGGAAGGTTCCTGGTTCGCATGTGGAGACCTCTCTGAGGTTCAGGGCACACCGATATGCATGATCCAGGGCTGAGGCTAGAGCGACGGGGACTGCAGTATTGAGGCCCTGTGGGGGGTTGCTATCTCTCTGGTTCATGGAAAAAATAAACTAATTTAGAAAGGGAAAAAAGAAAGAAAAAGAGAAAGAGGGAGAGAAGAAAGGGAGGGAGGAACTAATTCAATGTTTAAAACAAAAAAAAAAGAAATAGCCACATGTGGCTGTGGGATATTCCAGATTATAAAATAATCCAGTTATTCTAAGTGGTAGTTTGTAAATTGGAAAACTGACAAAGTGCCATTACCTTCCCGCCTGCAAATCACATGATAATGTGAATTTCTGTACTCATTCATTTTACAATTCAAGGGGCTCTTCTGCTAAAAGCAGACTGGCTATTATTGAAAACCAGAAAGGGAGAAATTAAGGGCAACATACCTCTTGACAATCTTGCAGGAATTTCTGAAGATCCCGGTTGTCCTTCAGCCTCATCAGAAGTTCACTAGCTGCCTCACGATTCTTCCTATGTCTGTTAGAATAACAACAAAAATAATGTATTAAAAAGAAAGTAGAGAGGGACCAGCAGTTGGCATAATGGCTATGTTGCTGGACTCCCATGTAGTAGACTGCAGTTTGAGTCCCAGACCCAGTGGTTTAAACTCACGCCGGGCATGTGTGCGTGCATGCCCAAGATCCCAAGAGAATGGAGAAGGGATTGTAGCATGGCCATCCTCCCTGGGGGATGGCCCCTGCTTTCTGTCTGTCTCTGACTTTCTAGTGAGTGCACACACCCTATAGCAAAAACCTCTCAAAAAAAATAAAAATAAAAAAATAAAAGAAACTAGAGAATCTTGAAAAACAGAGTTGATAAGTCGAACACTATACATGCTGGAAAGAGTTTGCTTACAGTTCTCAACCACCTGAAGGTGCCACCAATCCTCTCAAAAGAACTGAAAAGGGCTGCTGAACTTGGTAACAAAAGGCAACAGGGTCCTCACTCCCCAGCTGCAGCACCGCACACCAGTGTCTTCCCCAGCTGCGGTGGAGGGACCAGTGCTCACTCCACCCTTCCTTCATGTACCCAGCAGCGTAGGTCCCCAGACTCCATGCAGCATGGCAATGCGAATGCCTGCAAGGACTGCCTTTCAATGGTTCTACCGCAGTGAAGAGTTGTACTACCTTAAGGATTAAGTGCCTTGAATACACTTCACAGATACTCCCAACTACCCCGAGCAAGAAAGCCAGACTACATTCAGGATATTAAGAGGCGTCAAAGCAGTGAGTGAAAGTAGAAGAGCTGAGTTTTCATTCTTATTCTTAAAGCCATTCTTCACCTGGTCAAGGTATCTCCTGTGTCCCATCAGCCCCAGCAGCAGGGATGAGGGAGAATACAACCTTGGTTCTCTACAAAGCTAAGAATCAGCATGTGCACACATGCTACTGACTGGTGTTGGAAGAACCTCCCTGGGGAAAGAAAGACTCTATGATGAAACCACGTGTCACACGACTCTCAGTGAGTGGTGACAAGCATTTACAGCCATCCCCTGCACGGAGAACTGAAAAAAATACTGCCACGTGTAGGTTAGATACACACAAGGATTTTTTTTTTTTAATTGAAAAGGGTTACATAGCTTCAGGAAAAGTGAGTCTTAATACTCGGGAAAGCAAGCTTCATCCTCCCTTCCCGCTTTCTCCTGAGAAGTTTCAGGGACGTCTCAAGTGGATGAAAGTGAATGTGGGCTTGGCTGGGACCACCTCTGGCTCCCAGGGTCCCACTAAGCATCACCTCTCGAAGGGCACAGATCATATCCAACTCCTACTCAGCACTACAGCCCTGACGTGCCTTTGATTAAGCATCAGCATGGCTTCTCAGGCTTTCTGTTCTCTTGTGGACACTTGTACTCGTATGTACCTCAAAGAACCACAGGCTCAGACTGCCATGTGCCGGGCACTAACTCAATGTGTGGTGGACAAATTTTGCTGCCTACTAGGGAACTTATACTCAGGTCTTCTTGCTAACAATTTGAAAACTGAAGAGTCCCAGAGTGTATCATTTCCTTAAGAACTTCAAAAATGGCACCTGTCATCAATGGAGTCCACCTTCTCTTGGATGCGATCCGAGTTGATGTTCCCATCGCTCACAAGCCTCCGGCCAGTCTCTACAACAGCGTTGATCTTCTCCTCATTGGCGTCCATAGTGGTCATGAAGTCCTCTTGTTTCTTAATAGCTGCTTCAGCTCCTTCCAAGGTGGTGGGCATTTCAGTATGAGCCAGAACATACTCCTTAATTTAAAAGGAAAAAAAAAATTATAGCACAGTGACAAACCAACGAACTCTTTTTTCCTATGTTCTACTCTTCATGCAACATACTTCACACAACATTATCTATTGAGTCAGATAAAATTAAAAGTTGGGAGGAAAAAAAACTCAGTGGAATGCCATAAGCGATTAAATTTCCTAAATATTTAAATGCTCCAAATTTGTTTTCCCCAAATGAGTAAAGAAAGGAACCAAAGTTTTCTCCTGTGTCCATGAGTGCAAGAGCGTCTTACCCTTCACACTCTCTTTCAAGAAAGATTAGCAGTCCAAGGTTGGCTGCCATCCTTTGCCTCTTTCTTTCTCTAATCTCTGCCTTTGTCCTCAGATAAAGTCCCTGGCTCTTCTAGAGAAAGAACAGAGCCACCCAGTCAAAAACAACAACAACACAACCACCTTTTAAATTTTATCACTACCTCATGGGATGTTGCTAATACAAGAAGATATTAAGAGACACACTATGAACGTAAGAGGGCCTCAAAGTAATTGCAAAGCTGATTGTAAAGGCAAGCTGATTCCTTTAGAAATCATCATTTCCTCTCCCCTTCCCCTACACCACTGTGACATGTTTCAATGCTTTAACAGTCAGGAAAATAATTCCTCTCTAAATTTCTTCCCAATTTCGTACAGATATAGTTGAAACTGGCAGCCCAGGCCAAAATGTTTCAAGACAGCCTAGGCCTGCTCTCCCAGAGAGGAAGCAGCGCCAATGCCATTACCTGGTTGTTGAGAAAGGCTTCGGCCTGCTTCGTGTCCCTGAGGAACTGCTGGTAGGCATGTGACTGGGAGAGCAGATTTTGCCTGTTCTCCCACATTTTGTGAAGCTCGTTCCAGCCAGTATCCAAGGCTTGCAGCCGCTGACGCAGAAACATGTACTGGGCATCGGTCTGTCCCTGGGTGACCATCTCGCCCATGTCCCTCATTTTCTGGTAGTCCTCCTCATAGTTATCTATCTCGTTTTTGATGTTCTCGTGCTGAGTGAGAAGCTTCTCTGCCTCGGTCAGGGTGTTGGGCATGTCTTCAGAGGCGATGGCCGTCTGGGTCCTGGAGAGCCAGGACTGGAAGTCATCCAAGTCCCGCAGGAACTGCTGCAGCTTGCTGGCCTCTCCCAAGGAGGCCTCGCGGTTTTTCAGAGTGGTCTTCATCTCCTCCCACACGTCGCTGATCTCGGCCAGCCGAGACAGGATGGCCTGAGCCTGGTCAGGATGCTCAGACTCCAGCTTTTCTGCCTCCTTCTGTAGGTCGCTCAGCTTTGCCTCAATGGCCACCAGGTCTCGCTCCATGCCAGTCAGCTTGCGCTGCAGGGCCATGACGCCAGCCAGGTCATTGCCCAGGTCCTGGGTGGACTCGATAACCTTGGTCTTTTCCCGAATCCAGGATTTGGTTTCGTTGCACTCAAGGTGGTAGTTCTGGATGCTCAGGGCTGACAGAAGCGCATCCTTCTTCCTGTCGACCAGTTCTCTGAACTGACTCCACCTGTGAGTGTGGGGGTGGGGAGAGCACAGTGTGAAAACTGGATGATAAAATGGATGGCATGGTTTCAGGTATATCCCCCCACCACCAGCCGTGTGCTCTCACCACATGATTTTCGAAAAGTCATCTCAGTAAGTGGACACTAAGTATTATGGAAATAGCTCAGAGACACAGTATAACCTACAAAAAGCCTAACATGAAGAGGGTATGTTTAGAGCTCTAATGTTTGCAGTGACAGCACATCTGTGCCCAGGCTCCATCAATTCTCTTCTGTCATCCACAATTTACTCACCTCTGAACGGCACCTAAGGGGTGTTTCCCAAACACAAAGGCAGGCAGTGACCTCCAGCACTGAGGCCAGCTGGCCACCACAGCCTACTCAAACATGTTTGTGCAACGAAAAGATAAAGTCAGGGCGAAGGTCTAGCTTTTGTCAAAGGTCTATAAGCAGGACTCTCAGTGGCAGTCCATCTCAAACACACTAGACTCTGTCCCAGAAATCATCTGAAGAGGGGCAGCACAAGTATGGTCTTTGGGCACAGACCACACCAAGGCCCTGGCTTGATGTGGGGAGGGGGCAAGTGTAGTGCTGACTTGGCTCAATCGCCTGCCCTCAATGATGCTGCCTCGAGAAACACTTGCAAAATGACAACACGTCGAAAGGCAGATGCCAATGCCATGAGATATTGGTGCCATGATGCCAGGGACCCATGCAGGAAGTTCCTGACAGCAAGGATCAGGCAGTGACCTAACCCTCCCAGTCCCACACGCAGGCAGCTGGCCTTGTGCTCACCTCGTGTTGAGCTTGTCCTGCTGGGCTTTGATCTCCTTCTCACTGGGGTGGCCACTGTGCATCAGCTGGCGTGCAATCTGGTTCACCACTGCGACCCGGGAAGCCTGGTTGTTCATTTCTGGCTCTAGGCTCTCAAATCTGAAAAGGCAATTCAACAGGGTGGTCAGCTCCGTGTCTCTGGTGGTCACGTCGGGGGCGTGGGGGGCAGGATCCGTGTGCTCCACAGCACCCTCAGCTCACCTGTGCTGGATGACCTCCAGGTCCTCCAGCTTCTCTGGGATCTGCATGTTGTTGAGCCACTGCTCCTTCTCATCAATCCACAGCTCACAAGCATCGGCCTCACTGAACATCTTGTACAGGGCCAGCGTGTCCTGGAGCGCTTGCTTCCTCAGCCGAGTCAGCTCTGCCACCTCCTTATAGCGCTCCTCGATGCCTGACAGCCTGCCCCGCACATCTGGAGACTCCGCGTGCTCCTGGGGGAGGGCACCGGCTTGCTCATGCAGCGAGTCGATGGTGGGCCGGTAGTTGGCAATTTCTTCTGCCACATCTTTGTGTTTCTTGACCAGAGACTGTGTGGAGTACTCATCGTGGCCCACGTCATTGCTGGAGACGATCTTGAGGATGTCAAGCATCCAGGCATCGATGTCATCAGCATCTGCCTGGAACTGGTGCAGAAGAGAGGCCTCTTCTAGGCGCTTCTTTCGGATGGCCGAGAGCTGTCCCAGGTTGGCCCACTGTTCCCGGATATAAATGATCCTCTCGCGGATCTTCTCTGACCCAAAGTGCTCCTCTGCAATCATGTCTTCACCTTCCTTGATGGCCTGCTCAAAGTGGCCGCTGCGGCCACTCATCTCATCCTCGAACGCCCGGTGCTTGCTAAGCAGGCGCATAACGCTGGTCAGGTCTTTCCCGTAATCATCAGAAGACAAGATCTTCTCCTTCTCCCGTATCCAGCCTTCTTCTTCTGCCATCTCCCAGAAGAACTTCCAGAGGCGACGAGATTCTTCCAGGCGGGCCCGGCGCTCAGCCGCCAGCTGGCAGAGCTCTTGATAGCAGAACTCCATGTGGGCCACGCGGTCTCGGATCACCTGGGGGTCACAGGGCTTGTAGCCTGTTTAAGAGTACAAAGGGAGGAACAGTTTAGCAGGGGCCTCTGCTCATCTGCGGGCTGCAAGCCACCCCATGTTCTTACTACGGGATTACCAGGTCCATTCTAAATGCAGGGCCATGTGATGTAGCAATGGAGTGCCTTCTAGGGTCTTAACTGAAACAGGAGGGAGGAAAAATTTTTTGGCCCAACAGCAAAGTGGTCACTTATGAATCGGGAAAGTACACGAAGCATATAAAAGAAGCAAGCTGAATTTCACTGTTTCAAAAAATATAAAAAGCAAAACCAAATCCTTCTAGACATCTTCTAAGCAGTTATGTGTGATAAGGTATGAAAGCTGGAGCGGCTCGGGCAGCCATGGGGGGTTGTTGGTATGTGGCCATACACTGTGTCTGTAGTCTGGCAAAGTTTCACTGCCAAACATCAAGGCACTCGAACCGAGCAGCATATACGTATTTTAGGAAAAGACAATTTTAGAAAAACAAGTTCAGAAGGTGACTCCACTGCATCTCATGTCATCATGAAATAGTAGCAAACAAACCCACCAAGAACCTACAACAGTGCAGTCACTTCCAAAGTCCTATTGCCACAGACAACTGCGTACTCCTGTAGAGATGGCTCTCTGATTACTAGGAGATAATCCTGGAACAGTCCACCCTTACCTTCCCCGTCTGTTGCAAACTTCTGGGCAGAGGCGTTGACGCCTCTCACCCGTTCTGCTTGGATGCCAATGTCTGCTTCAACCAGGGCGTGCTTCTGTAACAGGTCTTCCACGCCCAGTAAGTGTTTGCCATAGTCTTGAGATAGTAATAGCACCTATGGACAAGAGGGGACAGAAAGGACATCTGTGAACACAACCTTGACTTCAGCATCACCTCATCTTTGGACAAGTGGAAAGCCAGCAACCAAGCTGTGCCTTCTCTCTAGCCTGCCACTGACAGTTAAGGGAAGATGACAGCAAGCAGGTCAGAGCAAAACAAAGCTGAAAGCCAGCGCTGGAAAGATATAATAAACTGAGGATCGACTATCTTGAAATAAGCAGGTCAGACTTACAATTAAAAGTAGAGAATAGGAAGAAGGGAGAAGGGTGGTATACGAAAGATTGCAAAATACAATGTGAGCCTTCAAGAAGAAACTATTGCAGCAACAACTATTTAAGAAAGAGATAAAGGTGGTAAGACTTAGAAATCTCTTAGAAGTTGCTGACCCCCCCAAAACGACATGCTTTTCTCTAGTTAAGAAGGTATCAGCATTTTTCTATGATTTTTACACAATAAATGAGAGAAGGATCTGGTTATGACAACTTTTTTTTTTTTTTTTTTGGGGGGGGGAGAGGTTTTTGCTATAGGGCACGTGCGCTCGCCAGACAGAGAGAGACAGAGAGAAAGAAAGCAAGAAATCACCCCCCAGGGGGGATAGCTACGCCACAATCCCTTCTCCTCCATTCTCCTCTCGGGATCTTGGGCACGCATGCACACACGCCCGGCGTGAGTTTAAGCCACTGGGTTCGGGACGCGAACCGCGGTCGACTATGTGGGAGTCCAGTGACATAGCCATTACGCTAACTGCTGGTCCCAGGTTATGACAACTTTACAAGCCACATCTTTGACCCAATAAAGAGAGAAGGGTCAGATAGCTGTCATGCTTAGTAAACCCCCAAGTACATTTTTGGTTTCAGTTTGAACCCACTGACATTCTCTTTTGTTTCTTTCATCGATCACCCAAATTTAGACGCTTCATCCTACATCCTCTCCAGATGGAATTTCTATTTCATGCTTACTTCTGAGGAAGTCTGGCCCAACCCTAATTGTAACGTGTAACACAATTTTCAAATAAAAAGCACCTCTCTGCTACATTTCATAAACACCTCTATTTTAAGAGGTCAAAATAGAACATACCTAAGAAAATCCTAAATGTGGGACAAAAAGAGGGAAAACTGATAGTATCGGGTGACCTTGCCCCTCTGCCAGGAATAGTTCAAAAGGTGAGCAGCAGACAGGGGCTTACATCCCAGGAAGGAAATCTCTCACATAGGGTCAAGCTCAAGAACACAGTCTGTCGAGATGCCCTGAGGAGACTTCACAGTACTGTCTAAAGATTGTCCCATTCTGCTCTGTTTCCAAAGCCAACTGCCTTCCAGCTACAGAAGTGCTTTCCTGTATGGATGTTTCATGGCCTGCATCAGGTGACACCAGCAGGCACAGGGCTGTGGCACAGTGGCAGGTCTCTTCCCAGGCAGAGGGAAAGCTGGGAATGTAGCACTCAGAGCCGTCAATAATGGAGGGAAAGCTCAGAGTGCACGAGTAGCCACTCCACAGCGCTCCCTCCCCAGGGACGAGGTAGACTGTAAGCACAATCTCCATTCAGAGGTGAAGAGAGGAGGCTCAAAGAGATGACTCAGGCAACCCAGGTGCGAACACTGGCTGCCTGGTACCTGGCCTGTGCGCTGCCCACACCGCCTCCCTGGGCCTTCCCTCAGGCCGTACTACTCACACACAAGGATTAAGAAGACAGAAAGCTGGTTCAATCTCCAAAGAATTAAAAACAAAGAACACCACAATTTAATTGATTCTCTACACTCGGTAATAACCAAGTTAGATATAAGTCACGGTAATGTACTTTCAGTTTTGAATTGGTGTTTGTTACATACTCCGTGTCTAATTTAATGTAGGAGTTACGTTTTTTCTATGGGTAACATGGCCCTTCTCTGTTGTTATAGGTAGGCTGCTGGACAAGGGCAACTGGATGCTGGCAGTTAGCGGGTAGGCCTGAGATCGCCAGCTTGGGTGAGCTCTCGCCTCCCGTCCTTCCTGTCAAGTTTTACCTTCATCTCGTCCATCCAGTCCATAATATAGAGCATTTCCTGGAATATCTTCTGCAGCCCCAGGTTCATCTCGAGACGCTGCCTCCGTGCCCGGAGCAGTTCCAGCAGGTATTCCCAGAGTCGGATGACATTGTCCTTCCTCGCTGTGATGCGCTTGATGTCATGGTAATTCTCCGCCTCGAGCTCCCTGGCCACGGCTACCACGGCCTGCACCCGCTCCTCGTAGGCGGCAATGTCTGTTTCAATGGCCTCGTGCTTTTTTGTGGCGGCCTCGACTGCGGGAAGGTCAAATCCAAAATTGTCCTACGTTGAAAGGTAATGAAAAGAAATGAAATTAAAAAGCATCTAATCAAAAAACAAACTAACTAAAAATCAAAAAAACAAAACAAAACAGAGAACAGAGGTGGAACAATTCTGTGCTCATCTCAATTCCTGGTGGTCCCAAAGCCAAATCTTACTCCTGAGTCCCCCACCCCATGGTTTCTGCCTGCCGTAGGACCCGCAAACTCACTGCTTGAGTGCAGCTGCCCTCCCCAAACCAACCAACAACTCGTTTCACAGGGCCCAGCTCGCACCTAGCACCTGGTTTAAGAGACCAGAATAGGCAATAGTTTATGTCAAGCCAAGTGAGAAAGAAAGCTATTTCTGGTTTTTTGTTTGTTTGTTTTTTCATTACCAGTATAACTGCCTTGAAGAGTTGGTTGGTCACAGATTGAGGGATTGGGGACATTTAAAAACTTACATACATGTGACTGGTTCATACACACTCACTGACTCTAAACAAGCTCCGTTTGAGCTGCTTCCAGGTCTATGGAAAGTTAGATAAACAGAAGACAAAGTATCTGAGAAAGGATAAACATCCTTTTCATGGGAAGCCGGCAGGATGGTCTGACAACTACTTCAGAATACTGGATGCTGACATGCAGCTGCCCTGTGGCCCTGACCCTCTTGAGCACGGTCCACTTTTGAGATGGCCTAGTCATGATCTCTTGAATAATGTCAAGAGCAGAACCTGAGACACCAGACGCTGGTTCTCACTCAGCCAAGTCTCCCTCATAGCTGCCTTGCGATCGAATCTGCGGGCGAGCTGTTCCAGTTTCTCCTGTCTTATGAGCTCATTCCGCAGGGCCAGTTCTCTCTCGTGTTCCGCCTTTTCCAGTCTTTCCCAGGCCTGTGGAAATGAGAAAAGAATGGTTTTCCATGATGTCCAAGGAATCCTCCTTGGCTTCAGCCAACAGCTAGTATTTCTCAAAAAGACTCCAGAACTTGAAAGGGGAATCCCATTCCCACCCTTGTTGATGCTTAAATCTTAAGAAAAAATATTTCCCTCAGTGTAGCCTCGGGGAAATACTCCCCCTGTCTAAATCTAGAGGTCCTATGCTGTCCTTGGAGAACGAAGCAGTGCCGATAGGGAGCAACCTAACTAAATGGCAGATCTCTAACTTTACGAGGAAAGAATCTTAAACAACTTTTACCATAATTTTCCTTAGAAAGAAATCGTTATGAATCTCTGATTTTCTTCACCCCGAGACAATTTTTTTAAAGTTCACATATCAGAATATGTCTTTCAAAATCTTAACAAATTGTCCACATTAAATTCCTTCCCATGTGTCTGATTTCACATTTTAAAAAAATCCCAACATTGCACAGGAAGGAATCTAAGTGTGCACAACTGACCAGAGTTCTAAGTCTTTCAAAGCTGGAAATCTTCCTAGTTGGAAATAATGTTCATTGTGAAATTCTGTAACTGCAGAGGTAGCAGGCATGATAATAGAAATTATTTGACAGCTTCTCTGATAGAAGGAGCCAACATCCTAAGCCCCACAACCTCAGGAAATTACAAATACATGAAATAAGGTTTCAATTTCTCCTGTCTGAAATGGAAAGATGTTTGGGTATATAGTCCTGAACAGATTCAGGTTAAACTGAATATGTATCTGCGCAGCAAGGTAAATATTCTGGGCCAAAGCTGATTGGATAAAATCTAACACTGCCCCCCAGAGCCTACATGAGAGGCCCACTAAAAGCACTGGCTGGATCCTCGGCCACTCCTGGGCAAATCACCATCACCAATCAGCAGGCAGAGACAGGCCTTTTCAGTCTCCTGCTGCCTTAGCAATCGAGACCCAGAGACAGAACCCGAAGCCCACAGGAAGTTAGGGCCCACACATTACCTTATTAATATCAGAGATGAGCTTGCCCTCCCGGGGCATGTAGACCTTCTGGTTATTGGCCCTCATCTTGCTCTGAATGGTGAAAAGCAGCACTTCCAAGTTCCCCTTCTCGGTAAACCTAAGCACAGAGCACAACAGCCGCAACATTATGAACTACAGTCTGTTCCTTCAAGGGGACAAATTCATTTGTTACTGGAGGCAAAAGCAAAAAACAACCAACTGCACAGTCTGACCATTTTCAAGCCATACTTTTCTGGTCTGATTTAGGTGAAATGAATGTTAGAGAGAGCGCAGTAGGTCAGTTACTGGGTATTACAAACCTCGAAACATACCAAACTGAGATTTTCTTGTGGCTATTCATTGTTGCTGAGATTCATACTCGAGGATGTCAAGGACACACAATACTCCTTTATTAATCACTTCAATCAAGGTTTAAAGCGTAAGTCACACAAAGTTACTTCATTCAGAGAACATGGCTGAATGCATTAGATAAGGATTACCTCAAATATATATGTCATGTAATTTTCGATGAATTTCAGAGACCTCATCAAAGAACTCATGACTGGGTAGACTTTTCAGAAAAAGAATGAATGACACTGGAACTACAAACAGCTACAGGTAAGGTCCACAATCCTGATTCAAAAATTACTATCTTAAAAAGATGCATTAAAAAAAAAATTAAAGTTTTGGGAGCAGCAAAACCTGACCTGAACTGATGTTAAACTACTTAACTGTCTTTCTTTATCTAAAATAATGTGAATACTTACACATTTTGCTACAGATATTTAGTGGGCTTAATTATGGGTTACTGTTTCAGACTCACCCAAGGGTCTCAGATAATATATGCTGTCCTACTTTTCTAAAACTCTAAAAAATGGAATTCTGCAACACACTGCTAAAAGGGTTTTGGATAAAGGACTAGATAACTATACTATCTCTTAGGATTCTCATGTATCCTGTGTATCAGTGGCACCTGTCTACTGGAGAGGGCTCAGACAGGGCACAATTTATAATAAAATCTCAGTGACACAGGAGTCCTCTCTCACAGGACTGAGAGAGGCCACTGGGGAGTGGCAGTCAATTAAGAGATGAGAACACAAAGGCCAAAAACACAGGGGTCTGTGGACAGCCAACATCTTTGCCCGTTTTAATAGGACTGCATTACACTGCATATCTTACTTGGGTGGTTTCTCCACTGTGCGGTAAGTGTTGAATGCCTGAAGCTGTTGTTGAACCCCAACCAGTGAATTGGCAAATTTGCGATTGTTTAGAATAATGATGGTTTGTTCAATCCACTCCAGAAGGTCAGAGGCAAGTGACTCATATTTTTCAATCATTTTTTCTGTCTCAATAGCATTGTCAAGCACCTGTAAACGAGGGACAGAAAAACAGAAAAGCAAGAGTTTATCACCACATAAGGAAAACAGGACTGCAACCCTACACGAGCACATGCACGCTTAAGAACTGGCTACTCTGGCAACAGCATTTCAACCCCAGGAACTATTTGCTAATAGGCATCCAGACTGGGGCTATTATTTGTGAGCAACACAGCTTAACGCAAATATAATTGGTTCTGTAACCTCTCTACCCTCAGGCCAAGATTCTGAATGACTTTTTTATCCTAATACCCCAAACTCCCAGACACACAACAAGGGCTCTATTTAACTCAGTTCTGTCCTGTGAATGCCATGAGTTGTCCATCCCTGTTGCATCCAGTAGACAACAGTATCTGGTTTGAGGTGTGTCAAAAAATATGGCAGGTGAACATAACCCAATGGAGTAGTGAAAACCATAAAAACATTCAACTGTGGTACACAAGATTTCACACTATGACAATAGACAACACAATCAGATTTTCAATACCCAATTTTCTGGAAAGGTTGAGGAAAGGGGTGTTTGTGGATCTCTGAGATCCCTCTCAAATCCCCTCCTATTTATTTTAGCCAACCTCTCCTACCTCCTGCTACTCTTTGAAATCAAGGGGCTTCTGCCTACTTCCCAGCCATAAGGAGAGCCCACCATAGGTCACTACTAGCAAACTGAGTGCGTAAGAGAAGGAGGTGTTCAGAGGTGGTACGTGAACCTTAATTATGTCTCGCAACTTACGAAATTGGTGTGAGCTCACCTTTCCAATTCGTTTTCCTTCCACAGCCAAGGCCTTCATCTTAGAGAAGTAGTGGTAATAAGTCACCACATAGGTGATAATAGACTTCTCATCAGGGTGGTCCACACTGATATCTGTAACCCAGAGAAGACTCTTCAGTGTGCTGCTAACAGGGCCACCATCCTGGCAGCAGGCCATAGGAATACCACCAAAGATGGAGTCAGTTTCTTTGTTTTCTGACCTTGAGAGTTCTACCACTGCACTAATTATAAGGACAATGAGGATGGAACTATCTTCCTCATTCGTCTACCAGATGAATATTCATAAAATGCCTTCTACAGGCACACTATATTCATCCCCCTGCTCACCTCCCTACCCCCATCCTCACATTGGGTTTGTGCCTCTCACACACTCCTCTCTGCCTATGGCACCAGTCTCCCCAGTCTCTGTCTTTGGATCTTTATCTCCTTGTCACCCATACCCAGCCAGTCACCGAGTCTGTGTCCAGATAGCTCTGCTTACGGAACTCAGTTTCAGCCCCTCCAGGTCACATAACTAGATCTGAAAACACAGCTCACTCCCTCACTGGGTTTCCCAACTGCCCGACTTGCTTCACACACTGCATCCTGACTGATTCCAGAAGCCCAGACATGAACACCTTTCTTCCCAGTTCGAAATTACTCAAAAGTGCCCTTCAGTCTGAAGAATGAAGTATAAAGTATAAGTATAAAGTAAAAGCCTTTTTGTTCTCTAGAATCAGCCTATAACTTTCCCTCCCTTTCCCCATCCATCCATCCCTCAATGATGTGCTGGGTTCCCTTTAATACCAAGCATCACTCCTAACAGTTCTAATTCTGTAGCCTCTACCTCTTCTCAGGCACAATGGGTCTGAACCATCCTTGAGTATGAACCATTCTCCATACCCCCCCATTTCCCCATTGCCTCCATTTAATTACAACATCCTTTGCCTGAAAAGGTTCCTCACCACACTGCTTTTTTACTATCCTTCAATGTCCATCTCAAAAGTTACCATCCTAACACAGGTGTTCCTGATCTCTACACAGCTGGAATTAGTCTCCTCTGTTCCCTTAGAACTCTCCACTTTCTGCCAGGTACTGCATTTATTTATGCATATCTTATTCATCTTACAAGACTCAGTCTCTGAGGGTAAGAACCTGTTTGAGGTAAGCTCCTTATACTATTCAACCTCCCAAATTCCTAATCTATCTTCCTGCTCAAGTCAGTGGTCAATAAACATTTGAGAGATGGAGCAAATGGATGAGAATGGCAAGTTGCTGAAGTATGGCAATTTTGAGTGAAGCACTCAACTTGGGATACATGGAGAAGGGAACACACTGGATAGTTCTTAACAGATACAGCAGGCTTTTTCAGTAGACATTCACACGTATACCTGCACTTCTATCCTCCGACAGCACTGTGTGAGGAAAAATTGCTTCTCTAGTTCCCCTTTTTAAAGTTTATGTGTTTCCTCCATGAGTAAGAGAGAGTGAGACAGCATCTCCAACAGGGTCTTGATACAGCAGATCTACTCCCAGCCTTGGCCTTGCTGGTTCATGGGCACGTGGGTGCCCAGTGCGCTCAGGGCAGTCTCTTAACATGAACCTGGGCCCTTCCCTCATGGTCAGTCTCACAGAGCATCCCGTTTAAGCACAGTGCCACTATCCAGCTCTGACTTTAAACATGAGAACGCAGGGCATATGCTGAGATGCTCCTGCCCAGGGTCGCCAATGCTGCCAATGGCAGTGAGGACCAGAACCATGGCTACTGTTCCCTATGCAGGGCTTCTGCATTTGCTCAGTCCCATCAAAGTGTGCCCAAAGGAGAGAGAATTAGAGGATAGTCAGGAAGAAAGTCAGTCTTGCATGTAATTTAATAAATATAAAATGTTGCTCTAAGTGGGAGGAATGAACAGGCAAAATATTTTCCCCCTAACTTGTCTATGAGTACATTTTAACTGATGCTCTCTGAGGGCACTGGACAACTAATAACTGCTAAGGACAGCTAATAATCGAGATCAGACCCAAATAAGTGACATGGGCTGCCTTTATTTATTTATTTTTTATAGCTCCTAATCCTGTGATTTGGGGAACATCAATCTCCTTTTCATACTGAGTAATTATTTCAAAGACTGACCAATGGGCAAAGTTATTAAAAACATTTTCCACTGTGGACAAAAAAAAAAGAAAAAAAAAAAAAACACAAAGAGCTAGGGCTAAGGGAAAATTCTTTCCCATAGTAAGGTAGGGGTTAAGCAAAAAGATTTATCACAGCCCAAGGAATTTCAGTTTTATGTTTATACTGAGAAATCATGTAATGCGTTAGCACAAAGATAATTTTATTTCAGCTTCCTGTAGAGAGCATATCAGTTAATCTGATGCATTGGAAAACAGCAAGAAGCCTGTTTCGCAGCCTCATGACCTCTGTCTGCCCTTGGGGAGTTAAACTTCCTGTTCTATATTTATAAGAACTTTAAACTTTCACTCACATACTCGCGGTTTTTCCTTTCTCTAATATTTGCTCACAGCTGAGGATCTATAAACCTTTAATACTACAAACAAATCCTCTTATACTTTAAATGCGTCTCAAAATTAGAAAACGTTCCTGTGAGAGCTCATGTTGAAATGCAGCCTAGATTTAGGATTTTCTTAAGCAGGGAGCAAGGGAGCTCCGACCTGGAGACTGCCCCTCACAGGTCAGCTCATGTCACCTGTAGCTAGGCTTTGATGTCTGCTGTAGGGACCCAGGGAGCGTAAAGAATTCAGTTCCATGCAGAGAATGGGACAAGGGCAGCCATAAGAAAGGACGGTGAGCACAATTCCTCCCCCCTTTCCCTGTCCTGAATGCACTTCATTTAAGCTCTCACTTCCTCATTAAGCATAGCTTCCTAACACAGCCCCTGGCTCCACCCTGCTCAGACCCTCAGTGAATGACTGAATGGCAGTCATCCAGCACTCATTGAGAGTCCACACCAAGTTCTCTACCTTGAGCACAGCTGCTGAGAACCTTCGGCGACTCTCACTGGCTGCTCAATAGCCTCTAAAGGGCTTAGCCTGTGGGGCCTGCACCCACCTCACCAGTGTTATTCCTTACCATTATCCTGGGCACCATTCCCACTGGACTGCCCACCCTCACACACGCCTTCCTATTTCCTGGTTCTACATCTTTGTTTATGCAAGTCCCTCTGCCTAGTGAGCCCTCTCCCTTAGATCGTGTTTAAATTACACTCATCCTCCAAGGCTCTTCCAAATATCACCCTTTCTACAAATCCTCCAGTAATTCCCATGACCAAAATTAAGCTCCTCCTCCTCTCATCATTCCCAAGCATGTTATACAAACAAAACATACCAATATAATGCAGATTTTATTAACTCTTTAGTGCCAGAGATGCTGCAAGTCCCACCTTTTACCCCTGAGACCTTACCTTCAGGGTCCAACAGTTTCGTGAGGCCAAGGTGCTGCTCTGCCAGGTTAAACGCGTTCTGCAAATTGTAGTGTGCATTGGACTTCTTTAGTTTGTCAAAGTCTATCAGGTCAGGCCTAAGGAGAACAACCAGAGCAGAACACAGCAAAAATCACGGCTTAAAAACAAATCATGTGACCAATGAGACACTGCTATCACTCCAAATTGTTAAAGTAGCTACTTAGCAAAGCAACACTCAGCAATCTTATGTAGTCTTCAAATAATAAACCTGACTTTTATATAAACATTTCACAGTAAATTAAAAGAATGGTACATACATGGGTGAATTTGCTTATTTTGCTAGGGAGAATTTACATGCTCCCCCCTATTTTCCTCACATACAATGTACGAATTTCCACGGTGGCTCAACATCTAAGATAATGGTTATAAGGCTCAAAAAAAATCACCCAGATTTACTATAGAAGAAGGCGACATTCTACCCCATGGCTGTGGGTACAATTTTCATGGACCTACCGGTGTTTATGTATCAGTGCATTGAAGGCCATGCCGTCCCTCCAACTAGTGGTGAAATTGTGAATGTTGACATTGGGGTACCTGCCAAGGACAGAGCACAAGAAAAGCAGATGAAGGTTTATACTTTTGTTAAATGCAGGGTTTTAAAAAAAATACTCATAAGCACTGTAAAATCTGAGGCAGTGAACATCAACAAGGACAACCATGTCAAAGTATATATCCTGTCAATGTCAGCTTGCTATAAAATAAAAATTAAACATATATCCATATGGCTTTTCTTGCTCAGTAATTCAGTCTCACAAAAGAAGTGAACTGTGTGCTTAATTTAAAGCACTGCTCTTACTCAGGAAAAAGTGACCACCACTTCTGGTGCCTTTTTGCTTTTTGCTGGCTTTTTATTCTACCTACAAAGATGCCAAGGCCCGCAATCACTGAGATCTGAATTCATACATTACTCTAGGACAAAATTAGCTGGGACTACCCATTCGTATGACACTCAGCTTTCCTTATCCCTTACGCCACTTACGAATGAAGTCCTGTAAAACAAGTACCTTCCTAAAAAAACTCCCTTGTGTTTGTAACTTATCCTAATGGATCAGCTGTTCTGTATAGTAATTATTAGTAACTTTTCAACTGAGTTTGGTTAAAGGTACATAACTGACTTGACTCCATATCGGGCCATAAGCTCTTTTGTTGGAGAGGTTTTTGCTATAGAGCACGTGCGCTCGCCAGACAGACAGAGAGAGACAGAGAGACAGAAAGCGAGAAATCACCCCCCAGGGGGGATGGCCACACCACAATCCCTTCTCCTCCATTCTCTTGGGATCTTGGGCACGCATGCACACGTGCCCGGCATGAGTTTAAGTCACCAGGTCTGGGACTCGAACTGTGGTCGACTACATGGGAGTCCAGTGACATAGCCATTACACTAACTGATGGTCCCAGGCCATAAGCTCTTGATAGTTTCCATACTTTATATTCATTATGGTTACATCTATGCATAGAATGGTTTTGACAGTAACTCTCTAATTAACCTGATACGAAATTGGTTCTCAGTAACTATGACCCTAAACCAATCTGATGAGACTTTAAAGGTTTAGCATCAGCTGAGCCCTGATGACTTTAGTGAACAACCAAAAAGATGCAGTTTTCTAAAACTATATTCACTAAAATTTAAACAAAAGAGTTAAAAAGAGGAAAATGGAGACAGATACTGTATAAAAGTTATTTTTTACTGCACAAAGCTCCCCAAAACAGCAGAAATGAAAGGGAGGTGAAAACTCACCACTACGGTTTAAAAATATAACAGATGAGATTCTTAAAAACATTTCCAGGGCTTTAAAATTCAAAATGTAATGAATGCTCTTTGGAGCTTCCTTAATAAAGAGAAGGAAACTGATTGTGGAGCTATGACAAGTCTGAAATAGAAATCAGAACTCCTTCCATTCTGAGATCTGGTTGAAATGTCAATAAATCAACTGTTTGAGTTAACAAGACTTCTCCATGGAGGTGGTGGAAGAGATACTTGTCAACACCTTGTAAGTGATGACTACAGAGGAACTTCATCCTGGAAGAAGCAAGTCCCTAGATGCCCTGTGAGCTCACACTCACCCAGCTGTCTTCATCTGGCACCACAGCAGCAACGCGTCCTTGGCTGATTTCTTCTCTTTGTTGTCCTCCGTTTCCACACTGATATCTTGTATCTAAGATTTGAAAGAAATATGAGGCAAACCAATGGATGAGCTGCCTAACAAGAACCACTAAAGAACAGGTCAACATTCACATAAAGAGTAAACCTAAGATCAAAGCTTAGCCCTGTAGACTATCTACCCTGAGCTTCAATGAAAATTGTTTCCTGAAGTCAGGGCTCACCTCGGACACACCAACCAGGACAGGTGTTCTCCTCTGCAGAGTTAGACTCGAAGGGAAGGCAGAATACCTGCATGACTTCCCAGCCTGTTTCTGGTGGTCCACATGCTACACCTCTACCCTCATCAGACCCCAGATAAACATTAATTGCAGTTTTTCATAACCAAATATTTTTCGCACCACGCTGTGACCTTCATTGCTAAGGGCACTGGGTCCACCATTTCCTGAAAGCTTCTCTCAATCCGATGTACAAATATTTCCTAGAAGTCTATTTTAAAAGAGACAGAAGGACAGAGTACATAAGACTAGAACATTTCAACTAGGATAAAACATCTAGGAATTGAAGCAACTATACTTTTTAAAACATTTTTTCTTTTTAATTGTGGTGAGAATGTGAAGTCTAGGTCTTCATTAACCCTAAGTTCCATTATTAGAATCATTATCTCAAGTGGAGAAAGTGCATGTGTAATAACCTCCATTCAAGGGGTGAGACAGACTCACCAGGCAAAGCAGACTAGAACCTTATACATTAAATACCACTTTCTCATGCTTCTGAGTGATGAAGCGTGTTTCCAAGTTTGCATATAGAAACAAAATCTAACTACCTTTCTAAAGAGAGAGCTACTTGTTTAGACTAGCTAAACCCCAAACTTCTGTCACCATTTTCAAGTCTTTTTTGAAAGGAACAGCAGCAGAAAACCTGTGTCACCATCAGTACTGAACGGACAGATACCTACTGTGCACATATAGGACAGGTCACGTCCTCAGAGCACTGGATCTCTCTCTCACACACACACACGTGCACACACAGTAGGAACATCAGACTGGACTATATTCAGGAGCTGTGGGGGAGGAGGGATCTTTGTAGACACACGTGAAGGCTCCACCGAGAAGACAGAGCATGAGCTGGGCCTAGGCTGATGCCGGATCAGCACACGTTTGTGGGGCAGGTAATGACCTAACGAAGCTGCGAACCTAACAGGCTGTGCAGTAACATCAGGCAGAAGCATATGCCTCTTACCCCAAAGGGAAGGGAGAAAGTACACAGCAGCATTTACAGGCTCATGTATAGAGGGAGCATGCTGGCAGGAAGTTAAGTAGTCAATGACTCAACCTAGCTCGCACTGACAATCCTGAAAAGGGCTGTGTGTCAGCTCCCCAAATGGGCACTGACCTGCTGTCAGAGGCCACGATCAGATGCCCTTCCATACTCTGATTACTACAGACCAAGGGCAGTAGAACAGAACATTTTACTCCTCAAAACGGGGCTGAAGGCCGAGAAGTGTTCTGCTAATTTCACCTCTGTTGCCATAAGACATGCCAGTAATAATTACTTAATGTAATTAATGTAATGGCATTCAGTCCATTTTCAAGTTATTCAGGAACTAAATGACAGAAACCTACGTAAGAGCTCTGTCTGGGAAAAAAAAAAGTCCTTATTGTTGGAATGAATTACATTAACAATAGCATTATGACACAGTTCCCTCCTCAGACTACTTTATCAGAAGCACTGGGCTGGGCCTTAAGAACCTGAATAATAACAGTAATTATTATTATTATTATTTTTTGAGAGGTTTTTGCTATCGGGCGCGTGTGCTCGCCAGACAGGCAGAGAGAGACAGAGGCAGAAAGCGAGAAATCACCCCCCAGGGGGGATAGCCACGCTGCAATCCCTTCTCCTCCATTCTCCTCTCGGGATCTTGGGCACGCATGCACACGCGCCCGGCGTGAGTGTTAAGCCACCGGGGTCCAGGACGCGAACCACGGTCAACTACATGGGAGTCCAGCGACATAGCCATTACACTAACTGCTGGTCCCGAGTAATTATTTTTTTTTGAGAGGTTTCTGCTATAGGGTGCGTGTGCTCGCCAGAAAGACAGAGACAGAGAGACAGAAAGTGAGAAATCACCTCCCAGGGGAGATGGCCATGCTGCAATCCCTTTTCCTCCATTCTCCTCTCAGGATCTTGGGCACGCACACACAGGCGCCCAGCTTGAGTTTAAGCCACCGAGTCCAGGACTCGAACTTCGGTCGACTACATGGCAGTCCAGCAACATAGCCATTATGCTACCTGCTGGTCCCAGGAATCTCAATTATTAAGAAGCTTTCCCAACAGTGGCAGATGACCAGCCAGGCTTGGGAACCTGCCAGGTAGGTAACTGTCTCTTTAACTTCATTCAGCCCTTACCCCTTCCTTGCGCACACACATCTAGAACACTAAACTCCAGCCCGATCCTAGGGAAAGTCAGAGGAAAAGGGGTTGGTCATAGACTGATTCAAGGTTTCAATAAAAAAAACAAAGAAAGTTATACATTAATTTTTCTCTTTCCCTTTTTTATTTGAGGCTTTTATTAAACCCCCAAAATCAATCAGTTCTTTGTCAAGGGGGCAGCACCAGAAAGGCAGGCACAGAGAACATCATCATTGAGTGGGCTGAACTGTGAGGCTATCTGTTTGCAAAGTAGCTGACCATGTGATCAGCAGTGGTTTCTGCATTTCAGATTTTCATTGAAAAGCATGTGTATGAAGCTTGTGCTTGAGAAAGAACCAGCCATCAGGCCAGAGATGCTTCACAGCTCTGAAATACGAAGCTGTCCCTTTTAGGGGCAGAAACACTGTAGTCCTCACTGGCTGTGTGATTCCATACAGGGCTCTGAATGTCAGGTCCTCAGTTTCCTCAGGAAGTGGAGATTGAGCGAGACAATGACCCTCAGAGAACCCTCTGGCTTAAAATACTCCTATATTTAGAATCTTCCCCCAACCAACTAGGGCAAAACCCACAAAGTCATAATCAGTTCAAATGGACATAGGCTTTTACACCTTCCCCCTGAAAACCACTTCCTCACATCCCAAGGAGAATAAGAAAGCAAAAATGGAGCTCACACAAGTGCCGTTACCCTAAACAGGCTCTCCTAACAATATTCTACACAACATGTCCCACTTTGAGAAGTTCACAGTCTACTGCTATGATGCAGCATAGCTAGATTCTCGCACCTCAGCTTCTGCAAGCCAAGCACAGAGATCAGATGTTTAGAGGAGGTGCTGGGGGGGTACTGAAGTGGGGGAACTGGGATGCAGCCTGGAAGCACGTGTGCTGCTAAGACATAGCTGAAAGGATGGGGGGGGGGGGGGGACTTTCAGGTAAAACTGCAGGAGGATGTGCTTCCATGTGCCCATTCAATCCTAAGAGCTAGATAAGACATACACTCCACACCTGGCTCTGAGATGTGGTTTAAACCTGGTCTTCCTGGTCCCCCTGGGATTGGGACGCCAGCTGCACAGGATATACACATCTGGGAGGTTGGCCTAAGTGCTCAGCATGGGCAGCACCCCCGGGCCGAGGCCTTTACCTGGAAGCGTAGGATGATGGTCCAGATGAGGCCCAGGGTCAGCCGGTGGTTCCCATCTACGATGTCGTGGGATCCCATGTTCTCAAGGTGGACTCGCTGCTCTTTCAGGAACTGAAGGGCCTTGTCCACATTCTCCAGACAGTGGATGCGCATGCGCCCCTTGGTGGGTTTAGGCTGGAAATGAAAGCAGAGGTGGAAATAAACCCTCTGGCAGGGTAGAGGCTCACATGCAGCACTGTTCATGCAGCACTCTCCCACTCAGACCAAAATGTTAATGAACATGTAACCGATGACACTTTAGACATTTGTTTAATCTGGAAGTTAAATAATTTACAAATGCATAGAAACTGTAAGTTCAGAGAAAAGAGAACCCAATTTTCATAGACAATTTCAGGGCTACTACTGACCCTCATTCACGTCTTTGCAGATGCATGACAAAACACCTGAGAGGATTTTCTGAATGCTTTAAATGTAAAGGCGAGTTTGTCAACTGCTACGTTGGATCATTTCCTAAGGCTGGCTTAAGAAGAAATCAGGGATTCACCAAGAGAAGAGTTGAGAGAATTTTTAAGTGGTGGTCTTGTGAGAGGCACAAGGACAAGGTTAAGTAAGAGTGTCACTTACTAAAGAAATGAAAAAGAAAAAAATGAGAGTAGACTAATTGTATATCCCAAAGGTTTCTTCCTTTTACCAGTTAAAGAGACATATGCATTATACATATACTTATGAATATAATATTTATAATATAATATATATGTTTATAGTGCATCTACTCTCCTATAACCTAATATACTAGTAGACTTGAAAAAGTTTGTGGAAAAATAGAATTAAAGTCCAAATTTATTTTGGTGCAAGAATGTTGGAAATATACACACTTTTTTCATAATATGCATTTTCCATGAATTTTTACAGATCCCTTGTATATATCTACTGTATCTATCAACTATATATACTATGTACATGCACCACATATATGCCCATGTGTGTGTGTGTGTGTGTGTGTGTGTGTATGAATTTTTAACGATGTTTCCAATGGGTCTCTGCTCTCTACTGTGCCAAGCTCATGCCTCCCCCTTCCTGGCTCCATCCTACACCCTTCTCTCTATTTCCTGCCATTCCCCCTCTAGTAGAGGCTGCACCCTGGGCGGTCACCAGCATATAAAGCCACCACCAGAGTGTACATAACAGGGTGTCAGAATGCACTTGGTCTGGCTGACCTGGAGGCTGCTGTCCCATCTGCAGCATCTCCTTGGCCATCGCACACCCCAGACACTTTCCAAGCCTCCGGGTCAGGGCATGTCTTTGCTGCGTGAAGATACTTCCGACCATCCCCGTTCCCACAGGTCTTCCTTTCCTCTCAGTTCTACGGTCCGGACCACAGAGCTCAGGAACTAACCACTAACTGATACTGTGCTGCTGCTTCATGTAAGTGCTCTTGTTACTTGCTCTAGCCAACTAGACTTGGCTTCCTGAGATCAGGAACGAGACTTTATATGTCTGCTGCGTTGTCAGTGGTCTCTGGTTCAGCTCCGAGCACAAGGCGTGTGCACAGTGAACTGAGTGCCTCACAAGCTGGTCTCAGGAGAAATGCGGGCACGTGCGCAGCCCTACGCAGATATCTGTCTGTCCCTGTTTCCCCTCTGCAATTAAGATCCTAGGTGGAAAACATCTGAAAGGAAGAGCACTTTTAACACTTGGCCATTCTGACTGCCCAGTCTCAGGTGATCAGTTTTTCTTTCTTTTCTCATACACACACACACACGCGCGCGCGCGCACACACACGCGCACACACGTACTTACACACGCACACACATACACACGCACACACGCACACACACACACACATACACACACACACACGCACACACAAAAGACAAGAAAGAATAGAATAATTTTCCTTGACCCTCAGGAAGTAAGATTTTTAAAAGAGGCCTTAGCCCAAGTGATAAATTCTATTTTCAAACAGCAGCAATGGAAAAAGAAATGTCTCTAAAAATAAAGCTTTTCATATTCAGCTTTCCTTACACTATCCACCCTCCCTCTTCCCAACCCCCATCCAAAACACCATTTTCTCTTTAGAAACTTCAAAACTAATTCAGGTATGTGGGAAATGCTAGGATCTGTTACTTGTAGTATGCCAGGCGATAACGTTACGTCCAAATCTAGTGAGGTAGGAAAAAGGAGGACAGAAAACAGGAAGAGTGGGCTCCACAGAAACTTCTGAGACTGGTTCTTCCGGCTCTGTCTGAGGCTGAGCTGGGGCTGTTCCCTTTCAAAGGTGCTAGAACAGGCTACCTTTTGGACCAGTGCTATGCCCCCTCCTCAGTGGCCAGGCTGTCTGAAATCAGGTTGCCCTTGATGAGGTAGGGAGGGCCACGCCAGGCAAGTGAATTCTGGCTTTGCTGTTCGGCGTCTCTCCTCTCCTCCCCTTTCCTCTCAGTGTGTTTACCTAACTAGCAAGATAGTGGGGGCCCACTCAAATGTTTTGTTTCCATCGCAAATAAAGTATGTTTGTGTGAGAACTGCAAAGCAAGGAGGTGCACACACGCATACATTCCTTCCATTAGAGCAGACATTCTAGCTGCCTCTGACAGGAAAGTGGTCATTTCCTAAAGTGGGGGTGAGAGGGACAGTGTGGATGAAACTGGAAGGAGGTGAGGAGGAAGAGGAGAACAAAGAAGAGATTCAGGTTGTCAGCACCTTCCTGGGCTCTAGAGGCATAAACTGAACAAACCACTGCTCCTGCAGACTGCATCCTGAAAACCTTGGTCTCCATCAATCACTAAGTCTGACTTACACTTAACTGAATGTAGTATAGCAACAGTCCTTGAAGAATCTGTTCCCCATGAACAAGAAACACGTATGCGACTCCACACTTCTAGTCTCTCTCTACAAAATCTCAGTGGAATGCGTGTGTTTACATATGAATATGGGCTACAAGGTGGGAAGGGCAGTGACTGGGGTCCGTGCATGTTTGCACAGTCTCTTACCCCATCACAGGGCCCCATGCTGATGCCATGAGCCACACCAGATGAGCCAAGGATGGTTCATCCCAGACTGGGTGCAACTTAAGTTACCTGGCAGGTGTGAGATATCAGAAGCACTAGCACAACAGACAAAGGAAAAGAAATGAAAATGGCAGACAAACTTCTTCCGGACAATAACTAGACTCATTCAAATGGCTAAAAAACCACCCCCACCAAAAAGCCAGAAGAAACAGAAAACTGTCAAAATAAAATTGTTTTCATTTCCTCCCAAAATTAAACCAAGATTTGTGGAGGGATGCTCTGCTTTTCTCCCACTTAAGTTCCATATGTCTGTTTTTAATTTTCCTGCTGCTCCTGGCCTTTACTTCTTTTAAAACATCAAACATGAGCAAACCAGATCCACACAAAATGCTTTTAAGAGGCAATTTTAAGTATAAAATGATGACCATGATGTTAAAATGCCCACGTTCAAGTTAGAACTTACCCACTTTCTAGTAAACCAATGTTTTACTTTTCCACTGTTCAATGGCGATAACACAGGCAGTTACCTCACAGGGCTGCTGCATAAATGGAACAGTAAACTAATCATCGAGAGTACCTCAAATATTCTACTCAAATAAGTAAATGAATGAATGAAAAGAGGGGACTATTTGCTCTCCCTATGCCACCTGGGCTTTAAATTATTCAGAAATAATACCCTGTTTTGTAGAAAATCAGAATGTGTAGCATCTAGAATCCTTCAAGAAAAGAGCCAGAGAAATTGATACACACCAATGGAAAGACAAATTTAAAACCAGTACAGAATGTGGCTAAGAATAGTCACATGATGGTATTAATTTTTTTCTTTATTTTTTTTCTATAGGATATGTGCACTTATCAGAGACACAGATTGACAGTGAGAGGGAAAGTGAGAAATCATCTCCCAGAGGGGATGGCCACACCACAAGTCCTTCTCCTCCATTATCTTCCTAGGATTTTAGACACAAATCCACATGTGCCTGGCATTACTTTCTTTCTTTTTCTTTTTGGAGAGGTTTCTGCTACAGGGTGTGTGTGCTTACCAGAAAGACAGAGAGAGACAGAAAGCGAGAAATCACCCCCAGGGGGAATGGCCATGCCACAATCCCTTCTCCTCTCGGGATCTTGGGCATGCACGCACACGCGCCCAGCGTGAGTTTAAGCCACCAGGTCCAGAACTCGAACTGCGGTCAAAAGTCCAGCAACATAGCCATTACGCTAACTGCTGGTCCCAACCTGGCATTATTTTCAAGCTGCCAGGTCCAGGACTTGAACCACGGTTGGCCGTGTGGATGTCCAGTGCCTTAACCACTATGCCATCTGCTGGTTTGACAGTATTAATCTTCTAGTCCTGACACCCCAAAGTAAATTCTGGACTGGAGAGGAAAAAAAAAAAAAAGGTGGTAGAGAAAACAACGTGGTGGGTGACATTCCGGGTGGGGGAGGGGGCAATGACATGGCAATGGGATTAGATGTGCAAGCACTCAGACACATACCCTTTGGGGTTTAGATACGTAGGAAGATCTCCGTATGTAATTCAAAGTTTTTAAGGAAACAAGCTTGAAAAGCATGGTTTACAGAAACACTTTAAATAAATATTATTATTACCATGTAGCTGGTAATTTGAAATAGGCAAACTATTGTGCAGTAAAAGTTAGCAGGAGATTTGCTTTATGACCTTATTGCATTATCTTTAAGTTTTTTAAAAAACGTTCCTATGTTTCATCTTAATCGAAGTTCACTCATCTCCAGAGGAACTTAACCCCATTTAAGGCAAAGGATAAACAAGGCAAGGTGAGGTTCAATGACATAGTGGTGGCACAACTCAAAGGACGGGAGGAATCAAAAAAAGCCAAGAATACCCACTCCTGAGTCTTATATTCCATTTGCTTCACAGGGAACTAATGAAATGTGTGAAGGTGTCATACTTGGGCAAGTTTAGAAGACAAGCATTACAAGGAATTAATTTCAAGAGGTGATATCTGACAGAACTGGACATAAAAATATGTTGGTAATAGGGGTCAGGTGGTAACTGGACTCACATGGGGAAGGTCCTGGGTTTGAGTTCCAGAACCTACATAAGCACTCTAAGAACACACACATGTAACAGCGATCTAGGCCAGCTATGAGTGGGGGTGGACTGTGGCAGAGGACCCTGGTGGGGCGTGTCTCTCACTTCTCTCTCGTGAAAGAAATAAATACATAAACTTTCAAAAAAAATGTTGGTCATATAGACTACATAGCTCCCAGGATCTAAAACCTCCTAGCTGCCATTCCTGAGCAACTACTATGTGTTCACTTCTGTTGGGTGTTTTATAACTGTGATCACATTTAATCTTCAGTGATGCTGTACTGTATTAATTACTGTTGTCATTTTAGAGACAAGACCCCACAGGCTCAGAGAAATGAAGGAATCTGTCCTGTTAGTTCGTATATAGGGAACCAGGATTCCAAAGCTTATACTCACACTCGATGCTACACCAATGCTCCAGCATACAGAATATGAGGAAGAGTGACACACATTTCCATGTGAAAGGAAATCCAAGATTCGGTTCCCATCTGGTGGATCATTCTATTTTTCTAAAGAGCTATTTTTACACTACTAAACTTTGCCTTCTCAAAAGGAACAAGAGGTAACAATGGAGAAACTGAACACAATGGAACCAGGGGGAGGGGGGCATCCTCAGTAATAAACACTTTCTGAAGCTTCCCCAACAGTAGCTAATTCTGCTAAGGAAAAGAGCACATTCCCTGTCTTGCCTTCATTAATTATTGTCAGATTCCTAGTGTGACATAGGTCCGTTTCCACGGCAACATGTGCATTTCTGTCCTGGGTGTCATTTCTGATGAGACAGTCTGAAATGCCATTAATGCGGAGACAAGGATCAATACCAAACTCCCATGACTCAGGCAGTGAGATGGCTCCTCTGAGGAAATGCCTATTTTAACTGATCCTCCTTTAAATCACTTTAACAAGCTTCCTCTCCCATCCCATACTATGGCCTGTGTTCCTATGTTCTTTCACAGGCACTTTTCCTGTTTCTCTTTCCCAAAGGCCCTTCTAAGTCTCAAATCTTTGCCAACCACACCTCTAACCCAGACCCAACCACTGTCTTGCAGATTCCAAAGGAGAAGGAATTCTAGGGCTACATGACCATCTCTAGGATCTGAAAACAATTCAGACTGCTTACTTGAGCAGCTAGTCCAAACCCCACACCTCTGAAAGGTGGTGTGTCCTTGGACAAATTCCTCTGTAAGGAACCAAAGCTCCCAGAGAAAAAAGACAGGGAGCTGGATGGTCCCTCCCAAGTTCTTGGCTCTGCCTTAACTGCCCAGTCAGCCTTGAGTTTGGTCATTTATGATTTTTGGGACCTTAAGATTTGCAAAACTATGGAATACCACATGGCAGGGTTTTTGTCTAAGCCTAAGAGACGGGTGGGACAAATGCTTCCTAGAGCCAATCTCTTCTCTTTTTGAAGCTGAAGAGGAAGATATAAGAAAGGGTTCTTAACAGGACGTTTTGGGAGGTACCTGGGGAGTTGTGCTACCCTGGCAAATCTCTCCCTCCTTCTCCACCCACAGGTGTCCAAAGCAACCCTGAGGCCGCCAGGAACAACTCTCTAGGGTTGCAATACTGGACAGAGCACATGCCCTGGAACTGAGAGGTCGCCTCTAGATCTCAGGCTGTTTCACCCCAGCAGATGGCCTTGCTGGCAGCTGGTTCTCTCAGAGTTATACCATCTACCAAGTAAAAGGATGTATTTGGAGTCCACTGAAGTCACTTTCAGCTACAGAGTACAATCTGTGGCAAAGGAGAAGACTCACTAACATGCAGGTTGAATTCTAAGGTGCCTGTAAATCTCTTCTACTGCTGAAGAGGAAATCAAGAAAAGACACTAATGGTCTCAATATACCAGGGTGAATGACACCTGCTTAATGTTTTGGTCTTTTCTCCAAAAATTTTCATTACCGCACAAAGAAATCCCTTTACTGAATCTATAGGATGGGGTGGGAAGCACCACTTCCAAAATTTC
Organism: Tupaia tana; assembly: GCA_026018925.1. Taxonomy (NCBI): domain Eukaryota; kingdom Metazoa; phylum Chordata; class Mammalia; order Scandentia; family Tupaiidae; genus Tupaia; species Tupaia tana. Next base: position 180,138,413 of record JAKSZU010000003.1, read on the forward strand.
TAATATGCTGGTTATAGTTTGGATAACAGTTTGTCCCCAAAGCTTTATGCTTTGAAATTTGGTGTTGGGGGAACCAGCAGTTAGCGTAATGGCTATGTCGCTGGACTCCCACGTAGTCGACCGCAGTTTGCGTCCCGGACCCGGTGGCTTAAAACTCACGCTGGGCGCGTGTGTGTGCGTGCCCAAGATCCCGAGAGGAGAATGGAGGAGAAGGGATTGCGGCGTGGCCATCTCCCCTGGGGGGTGATTTCTTGCTTTCTGTCTCTATGTCTCTCTCTGTCTGTCTGGCAAGTGCACGTGCCCTATAGCGAAAACCTCTCCAAAAAAAAAAAAAAAAGAAATTTGGTGTTGGGAGGTGGTGATGGATTCATGCTGACTCATAGAGGCAACACTTTTGCAAACAGGTTAATGATGTCTCCCCAAACCCAGTGAATTCTAGATCTCATGAGAAGGAATTCATTCTCTTAAGAGTTGGCCTGATCAGGGCTACGCCTTCAGAAATGTCTAGCCACCAGGAATGTCAGTCAACAGACCTTTATTTATAAATCACCTTGTCTCAGGTAGCTCTGTTACCAACAAAATAATGCACTAAGACAAACGTTATGAAGCCAAACTCATTTTATGTTGCTCCTCAAAGCCCTCCCTACATGTCAAACTTGGAGCTTTCAGAAGAGTATTAGTGATTTTTTAACTTTTTGGAGAGATTTTTACCATAGAATGCATGTGCTCGCTGGAGCGACAGAAAGTGAGAAATCACTTCCCAGAGAGGATGGCCACACTGCAATTTCTTTCTCCTCCATTCTCCTCTCAGGATTCTGGGCATGCACGCACATGCACCCAGTGTGAGTTTTAAGCTTCTGGGTCCGAGACTTGAACCATGGTCAACCACATGGAAGTCCAACAACATAACCATTATGCCATCTGCTGGTCCCAAGTATTAGTGATTTCTGCCCAATTAAAATTAATCAGGGAGCACTACACTGTGCACCGCTGATTCCTGTTTTCTCCTTGGTGAGGACCCAACCCTAAGGGCACAGCAAGAAAAGAGGGGACCAACAGATGGGATGGTAGGCTGGAGCCCAAATTATTTCATGGACTATCCATGCTGGCCTTAGGCAGGTCTCACTGGATACTGGGCCTGTCTCTTCTCTAAAGCAGAAGTACGGCGCCCATTTCTCACTTAGCTCTAAGAACTAAATGAGCTAATGTGTGTGGCAGTACTGCATAAACTCAATCAGCGAGCCTAAGCATTATAAACCCGGACATACAGCCAAATGCATTTCATATTCTCTCTTCTTTCAAAACAAACTACAATGTAGGGGGAACTTGCCCTCCGTTTACTCCCTGAGGCCCACCCCTCACTCTCTCTCCACTTGGTCATAACTGTGAACCTCATGCATGCTTTCCTCACAGCTCACACTCGACCCCACTAATTCCCTGGTTGTCTACACTGAATCTCTCCTCCCGGCTGGAACCCCACACCTAACTCAGGATTCCTGACATTTCATGCAGAGCTACTTTGCCCTCTGAAGCCCAAGACTTTGGGCCTTTCATTTGGCACCTCATCCTGGGGGACCTGGGACTATTATTTCACATTTTGCAATTATGTGATTGGACTCCAATTTAATGTAGGGATTCTTCTATGGCTGATTGTTAAAAACAAAAGTAAATTATCTCATACAAATCATATATTGAAAAATAAATAAGTAAAACAGCTAGTTTTTGTGGCCAGTCCACAAAACTCTGTGTCAACAAATAATACATGCTAGTATGTTCTCTTAACAAAGGCTTTATGAAAAAACTTGCTCAGAGCAGTTCAATGTGGGATTTAAGGCTTAACAAATCTTATGGTAAAACTATCTTCTCCACCTAGCTCAGCCTGTTTTGGAATTAATGGTAATACCTCCCCCATGCACACCACCACCACCAAAAAAAGGGCAAAACAAAAGACCAACAAGCCCCCCCCCCCCCTTTTTTTTAAAGACTGATGAATACAGTCAGAAGACGGAATATCAGGAAACAACAGGCAAGCAAAAACTAGTGACTTCTGTGACTGGAGTTGTCTGGGGCCAGGGGAAGGCAGTGGTGCTTGGGAAACCCCACCCTGTCTCTGTCGGTTTGGTCGGCCCAGGCTGGCAGAAAACTGGTCATCTTGCTTAGAATCATTCCTCACCACGGAGGACCATGAAGGGGAGGTGGCAGGCAGGCCTGTACCCTGGTGCTGAGCTATGAGAGTATACCACTCAAGTACAGACCCCAGGGGCCCATCTCCCTCCTGATGGTGCTGCTGCTATGGGACAAATCTTCACGTGTGGCCCTGAGACCAAAGTCCAATCGCAAAGTAATTGGCACAGTTCTGTGGTCAGGCCTTTACCTGTCAACTTAATGCTAAAGTAGAGTGAGTCTGGTTTTTTTTTTTTTTTTTTTTTTTTAAAGGGAGATTTTTGCTATATGGTGTGTGTGTTCACCAGAGAGATGGAAAGTGAGAAGTCATCCCCCAGAGAGGATGGCTGCACCGCAATCCCTTCTCCTCCATTTTCCTCTTGGGATTTTGGGCATGCACATACATCCAGGCTGAGTTTTAAGCCACCAGGTCCAGGACTCAAACTGCAGTTGACTACATGGCAGTCCAACGATGTAACTATTACACCATCTACTGGTCCCTAGTCTGTTATTTTTAAAAGAGAATTTTAAAGTGAGTTTTTTTTTTTTTTTTTTTTTTGGGGGGGGGCGGTGTAATAAGATGTGCACACTTACTGGAGAAACAGACAGAGACAGAGAGAGACGTCACCTCCCCAGAAAGGATGGCCACACTGTAATCCCTTCTCCTCCATTCTCCTCTCAGGATATTGGGCATGCAAGCACATACTCCCAGCATGAGTTTTAAGTCGCTGGGTCTGGGACTTGAACCACAGTCAACTACATGGGAGTCCAAGGACATAACCATTATGCCATCTGCTGGTCCCTAAAGTGAGATTTTTTTAATAGAGTTATAGTCCATAGAGATGAAAAAAAAAAGATGCGAGAAAGAAATGGTTTCTTTCTTATCAATTCCAAAGAGTAGCAGCTTCATGGCTCAGCCTGTTTTCTTGCTGTTTCACCAGGTGAATCCCTGAGGCTAAGAGGGAATGGACAATTTGAGACAGATCTTGTCCTGGCCAGGACCATAGATAGGGATTTCTGTTTTCAAATAGAACAAAAATCAAATTCCTTGACAGCCCAAATACCTGCTAAAACCTGCTCAAATTTAACTTAAATTCTCTATTGAATCAAAAATGTGAGGTCGGTTTAGAGTAGAACTGTCTGGATCATTATACTAACATTTCTTTGAATTTGACCCAGCTTTTAAAAAAGGGAAGGCAGCCCCATAGCCTAGTGGTTAAGGAAGCTGAATCTCACATGATTGCCCCATTTCAAGTCACAGTTGCAGTGGCTTGAAAGACATGCATGAGTGCCCCAAGTCCTGAAAGAATGGAGAAGGGACTGCAGCATGACCATACACCATTCTCATTCTCTCTTCCCTCCCATGGTGAATGCACATGCCTTTGGCAATTAAAAAAAAAAAAAAAAAAAAAAAAAGGAAGAAAGATAGACAAAAACCAAACCAAACCAAACCACACGAACGCCCTGTTAAAGGGGTTGGATCTAAGAATCTATCAACAAAGTGAATTTGGATAATCTAGCCCTTCAAACTATTTATTAAAGCTCAAGTGCTGGGACTAAACCCCCGGCCCACTGAGACCAGCTCCAGATAGAGTGCAATGTGGATGTTCCTGACATTTTAGATCACTGCTGCTGAAAGCCCAACACTGACTGAATGTTATTTGATGACTCACGGATCTACGGACATCCATCTACCAGGTCTGGCGGCTCGAACCAATCATTCCATCGGTTTTAGAATCTGAATATGGTTAAGAGTCTTCTGAGATAAGCCTCACAAAGGTGGCTTCCCAGCCAGCAGCAGAGTGTAGTCTGTGTCCCTTCCAGAAAGATCCAGGAACCTAACAGACTATGAGGTCAATGAAACTGAAATAAATAATTATTTATTTGGAGGTCCACTCCAAATAAATAAGAATTTTAGTTCACTTTATCTACAATATTTTTGTTTTTTGGAATAAGACTAATTAGATTGCCCATCCTATAATCCAGAAGTTAGAGCACCTAAAGTTTTACAATGTACTTTGTCACTACTAAGCGATATGTCTGTTGTTTTTTTTGTTTGTTTGTTTGTTTTTGAGATTTTTGCCATAGGGCATGTGTACTTGCTGGAGAGACAGAGAAAGACAAAGTGAGGAATCACCCCCCACCCTCCCCACCCACCCCCCCCAACCCCCCCGTGGGGGGATGGCCGCACAGCAATCCCTTCTCCTCCATTCTCCTCTCGGGATATTGGGTGCATACACACACACACACACACACACACACACACACACACACTCTCTTAGTGTGCTTTCCAAGCCACCTGACTCAATGCTCAGTAGGTCCTGTGGTATCCAGCACCTCAACCAACAGGCCACCTGCTGGCTCAGCAACATTTTTGACACTGACTGCCTTAGAGGTTGTAAAGATGGTGACTGTGGTATTATTATATTGGTTGTTGGAAAAGTCATGATGCATTATTGGATAGAAAAACAGAAAAAGTACATAATGACTTTCCTGACAGCCAAATATATTTTGGCTTTCATCCATGCTTCCTAACTTACAAGTATTCGGCCTTTTGTCCATGGTCACCGAAGCAGCATCAGAAGTACTTCAGAGAGATTAAAGGTAAAAGAGTGTGACTTTATCTTGTCTTCCTTTTACCTACTCCAAGGTGGGTCATCTTTTCCTACCTTTCAGACCCTCATTCCAGAAAGGTCCTGGCTCCATACCAAGAAGGAAAAGGATGCTGGACAGTGAGACCAAAAATGTGAATAGACAGGCCTTGCTAGATTCCCTACCCCATCTACTAGCATTTCATGCCTATACAATGAAGCTTCCATAAAGACCCCTAAAGACAAGTTTCAGAGCTGAACACCTGGAGGTTCCTGGAGGGAGGTGCACTCGGAGAAGGCATGCAAGCTCCACGCCCCTGCCCACATGCCTTGTCCTGTGCATCTCTTCATCTGTGTCCTTTAAAATATCCTGTAAAATAACTCGGTAACCATAAGTAAGTGTCATCCTTAGTTCAGAGCCATTCAGCAAAGTAAATGAACCTAAGGAAGAGAGAGAGGTTATAGGAACTTCAACTTGTAGCCAGTCAGTCTGAAGTTCCACAGGCTCAGACTTGCAACACATGTCTGAAGGTTGGGGGAAGCAGTTATCTTGGGAACTGAGTCCCTAACCTGTGGGATCAGACACTACTGCCAGGTAGAAGGTGGCAAACCTAATTGAATTAGAGGATACCAGGCTGGTGTTTGTTGCACAATTGCTTATGTGCTTGCTGATGGGGAGAAATCCCCAGCCATTTTAGAATCACAGAAGTGATCTATGTGTTAGGAGAGAGAGAGTGGAAAAACAGTGAGTTTTTCTAACAGAGGCCTTTCTACCTTCTTTATCCCTATTCTCGGGGTCACTAAAAAAAAAAAAAAAAAAAAAAAAAAAAAAAAAAAAAAGAGAGAGAGAGAAAAGGAAAAAAAAGAAGTATTGCTGGCAGCAAAGAGAAGAATGGTGGGAGGTATTCCCACCCAGCTAAGAATATGCTTTGCTGGTTGTTTTTTCCTCCCTACTAATATTTTTGCTGCCCTGTTCTAAAGGGCAGTGGGCCTGATTCCATTTATTCCATGGACATTACGAAGGCCACCATCTTCTTGGTATAAAAGAATTGTGGGCCTTTGAAGGTGAATAGTTTACTCCCTAGAGCCTAGAAGATTGAACCCTACTGGAACAAAAATAAATGTTCAAACTAATTCCTGTCCATGTGACCCTTTAATGATTTTTTAAAGCTACTTTCCAAACATCATTTTAAAAAATCAATAAGCAATCATACTAGGTTAAATGTTTAAAGTTCCCCTCCCCCTCAAAAGGGTTAAGAGATAATAATGGGAAAACATCTGGTTACGAAAATTATATTTAAGGAAGCAAATCACAGTAACTCTAGCCTAGGCTCTCTAATAAGACTCACTTCAAAAAAAAACAAAAACAAAAACAAAAAAAAAAAACACACAAATCAAAATGCAAAAAATGGCTCTTCACCCTCCCCCCCGCCCGGGGGCTCACTGTTCCCATCTTTGCCTTACAAACCAGCTGCCTTTTTGTAGCCATCTACGGTTTTGAGTGGAGGCCTTCCTTCCTTGTTAAGTTTGACCCACAAACTCTCACAGAAAATGAGGTGAAAACATGGGAGTGCTCAAAGGAAAAAGAACATAGACAAAACTCAGTAGGGATGAGAAAAGGCTTCACTATCTTTTAAAGGTCCCTGTTCTTGAACTGAGAGACAGGAAGAAAAAAAAAACCCTGGCTCCACATTTACCCAGCCTCAAAGAGGCAATTCTGTCCAGGCTAACAACACAGCAAGGTACAACCTTAGGCCCTTGCTTGCAGTCAGAGGTGCATGGGTTGGTCAGCAGAAAGACCCACTGCGGCCGTCAAGTTACAGGGAGTGGATCAAGTTAAAAATAAGGCTTTCTGGCAACCCTGCCAACCACCAGCATCATATTTTCCTAGTGATATCATTACAGATGTGGGGCTTTATTCCTGGGCGTCAGCTTTTGGCTCAGCGCCCCCCACCACCTATAGAACTGCATGTGCTCTGGTAGAATACAGCATCCATTCTCAAACTGAGGCAAGAGGAAACCTGTTGGGCCAGTCAGTGGCTGGTTTAAGCTTCCCTGGCTTAAGGAACATAAACAAAAGTCACATCAGAGAAGGCCGCAGCAGCTCGGGGCAACAGACTGGGGATACAATTTTCACTGTAGGCTGACAACTTCCCTGCCAGAAAAGGCAGGGTGAATTCATCAGAAGCTCTGTTTCCAAGGAGATGATAAAACACCAGCCTTTTCCTCCACCTCCAAAATAAAAAAATGTGCAGGGAGGAAAACGAAACAAAACAAAATACTTTCCAGAGACCACTGCTTTCATTTCTTGCCACCTTTAGATAGCAGCTCATATTTCCAGAGAATCAGCTAAGACACAAATTTAGAATTCATTTCATTATCATGTATGAAACACAGACTGATTTTGAAGGCAGGGCCCAAGCCTGGTTGTTAAATTTCCAGCCCCTGCTCTATCCAACAGGGATACCAGTCAATATCTCTTTGATCAAAGGTAGTAACTTCGCAAATTACCAGAAAGGACATCACCCAGACTCAGAATGTGACACTGGGGATTTCCTTAAAGCGTTCACCTCACTTCAAAATTCTCATTCCCTGAAATATCAATCATTAATTATGGAATTCAACAGGAGACAAGTCCACACTTGATTTTTTAAAAATATTTTCCCATCTATGATGCAAGACACTTAACAACGTTCCCGCTTACCAGTCTCTCTCCGGAGAGGACTTCCAGCAGCTTGATGAGCATCCGCCCATCTCGAAGGTCAGTGTACAGGTCAGTGATCCGGCAGGACACTCGAGCAAGGTGGGAGTTGACCCACTTAGTGAAGGTCTTCTTCTGCACGGCTTCACGCTCATCTGCAAATAGAGGAGAGCTCGCTTTACCAACCACAGCACAGGTAGTGGCAGGTACATGCCAGCAGGCCAGAGGAAGGTCAGCAAACTAAATTCTAATAAAACCTCTACTTAGTTCCTCTTAACTGTGGTCTTCTCTGAGAAAGTGGGAATCGCACAAGCCTTGAACGCGTGAGCCCTACCAACACGGCCAGCACGACAGCCTTTGCTCCCTTTCCTTTCCTTTCCTTTCCCCCCTTCTGTCCCTGCTAAAGAGGCAGCCGGATGCAGGACATCACAACAGGACCCTTAGCAGTCCTGCCCAATACAGTGGTACTGACTGGCAGGGCTTCTAATATGAATGCTATAACTATGGTTTCTCCAGAAGGTGACTGGCAGGGAAAGGGCATAGTGTATGAAAGGATGTGAGAGAAAAGCTCAGGAGACAGCAGGAGGCTGCTTCGCTCATGTACAAACGATTAGGCAACACCTGACAAGATCAATTCACTCCTGACTTTGTATGCAGTGCAGTGGCCCCCTTTCATCCCTAGTCACACAGACCATGAACAACAGAAAAAATAACAGGCAATCGGGTAGAGTGTATCAGCAGAACAGGCCTGGGCCCATGGTTTCAGTAAAAAATGTGCTCGGACACTGGATTCAGCATCCTCTCCTATAAATAGAATAGAAAACTATTATCCCCTAACTTATCACCCCCTAACTTTGACAATTTCTTGAAAAGGCAACTGCTATTTTATGGTCTATGGTGTAGCAGTTGTTATGTTCAAGTCATCCAGGAAAGAGTATTAAATTTTTCAAGTCTCAATTCAAAGCATAAAGCTCTAGCCAAATCTGCTTAAAACACGTCCTTCACATTCCACACAAATATTGATAGACTTCTAAACTTCTTGCCTCTGCAAAATATTCTTTGTCTTTTCTTTTAAAGGATTTTTGCTATAAGGCACATGCACGAGACACAGAGAGAGAGACAGAAAGCGGGAAATCACACCCCCACCTCCGGGGGGGGGGGGGGGGCGGGGGGAATGGCCACGCCGCAATCTCTTCTCCATTCTCCTCTTGGGATTTTGGATATGGACGCACATGCGCCCAGCATGAGTATTAAGTCACTGGGTCCAGGACTCAAACCATGGTCGACTACATGGGAGTCCAGCAATGTAACCATTATGCCACTCTCTGCAGAATACTCTAAACACAGGCTGCTGAAGACCTTCAACAGATAGCCACTGAATGTGCCCTGGACTAACCCACTCATACTCCTTGACTGTTCATTACAGAGACACCTTTCTGCCAATTATACACCCCATTTCTAGTTCCACAAGCATGAATTAGCACCGAAAGAACCCAAGGCCTACTCCTTCCAGTGCAAGCGCCAGGCTCACAAAGATGTTTACACACGAGTCCACCCAAAAAAGGTTCAGAGAACTCAAGAAATTCTTGTTTTTCAAAATCACTGGATGGTAACACTAAAATGCCACTCTTGCTAATTAATCATGAGCCTGGTGGGTTGGGGGTCCTAGTTTCCCGGGCTGGCCAGAGGGGCAGCTAACAGCCTAGTATCCTGAAAGGTCAGCCCAAAGGCTTTGCTGAGGCCTCCATCAACCCTGGCACAGAGAGAGAGTGCGACAGGGACAATGGATGAATTTTTACTGTTGCCAACCTGGTAGGCGAGCCAGCTGGGGCACCTGCCAAGACACTGGGCCACCTGCTACAGTCAGCAGCTCCTCAAGGTTCAGCCTTTCTCTGAAGAAACAGCCTATCCAGAAGGAGAGAGGGCCTTTCCCCAGGGACAAAGGCCAACCAGAAACAAAGGATCACAAAGGGCAGGACTGAGGGAAGGAGAAAAAGGCAGTGAGGAGCACACTGCAGAATGAAAAAGGAGCTGCACTTACATCATGATAGGTCACACAGAGAAGATCACATGCATTATTAATCACACAATCATCGTGATGGATGGGAGCTTTATTATAGTGACACAGGGAGCTGTATTTTTTGGCCCAAGGTTGGCTGTTTTGAAAGAGCAGGTCCAGATCAGAACACACAGACACATGAAGCTTTCACTCAGTACAACTGACAGCCTCTATAGAGGAGGCAGGTAATTCCTAGTTCAAATGTATTTAGGGTCAACTAATTTTTTTAGAGGGTTATAATATCCTTTATGTACTATGCTAGCGTTAGAAAATATCTTTAATAAGGCCCGTGGTGGGTATCCGAGGCTATTAATAAAGGGTTTGGGGTTCAAAGTCACTATCACACCCAGCCTATCAAGGTAGCAAAAATCAAGATGAAACGCTGCCTGGATTACAAGTACTTCACTAGACAAGCACACATTGGGTTGCTCCGCCAAATGTCACTTTTTTGGGTGAATCTCATATTAAATGGACACTTCCGTTTTCTTTTCAGGGACTGAATGAGCAGGTTCCTTTACAAGGAAATTCCGAGAATTTGCTTTAAACAGTGAGCAGAGACACCCCTTTAGCACCCTGTCCTAAAGCCCAACCCTAACCCAAGTCTAACCTTTCTCCCTGAGATGAGGCAGTGAGGCCACTGAGGGAGCAGAGAGAACCAAACTGAAACAAAACAGAGATCTGAGGGAGGATACCTCCTCAGTGTTGCCATGGCCCTCGGTAACTCAAGGAAGGGAGGAAAGAGGAGGAGGGAGAGAAGTTAGAAAGGAAAAGAAAAACAAAAGGAACAAAAGTTTACATTCTTGCTCTCTCTTCCTGTCTTCCTTGACCCCCGCCTCTCCGGCTCCAGGAGCATGTTCTGGGTAGCAGTAAGAGTGTTTGAAAACCCAGTAGTCTCCACCTTCCTCAGGCTCCACCACCAACTAAAAAAGGCATGGATGATTCTACTCAGGGACTGGACCAGAATCAACACCCTTATAACACAAGGGGCAGGAAACGGATTCAAAGATACACACAAAGCCTGGCCAGCTAGTGTGTCCTCTTACAATGGGGGGTGGGGGGTGAGTTGTGAACAACAAACACTTCTGAAGCCGGAAGGAGGGAGAGGGAGGGAGAACCTCTACCCAGAGGCCCAGCTGAGGATGAGGCTGCATGTCTCTGGGGACTCCGTCTTTTGTTCCACCCTTCCTGGGAAGGCACAATGACATCACCCCTGCACTCCCCACCCAGTGAAATGGGGAGGGATGGAGGAACAGGAGGCCTTGGCACAGTGAAAACAGGCCAGAAGTGTTTCCAAGAGCAAGTTGCTGTCTCCGGGCTGGAGGTGCAGGAAAAGGTGGTGTAGGCAGCCAGAAAAGCAAGGTGACTTTCAGTCCTGTGAGCATGATGTGACCGCGGGGATGTGAGAGGGAGCTATACTAGCTTCATGTCCTTTTGGTTACTAAGACCCGAGGCCCTCCACCAGGGTGGTGTTGTCCCACAGACATGTGGCAATGGCTACAGACATTTTTTGATGGTTATGACTTGCAGGGGGCAGGGTATTACTGGCACCCAATGAGCAAAGGCTGGAGATCCTGCTAAACACCCTCCAGTACACAGGACAGCCCGCCCCCACCCCCGCCCCGCAAGAAAGAATTACCCAGCCCAAATGTCAGAGGGTTGAGAAGCCCTGACTCAAACATTCTGCATGCCCACCAGTCGCAGCTGGCATTCAGAGTGTCTCAGGCTGCACTCCCCAGAGAGGGACTTCCAACTCTGGGTGCTATTCATTCATCATTCTCTTTGCCCACATCCAAGGCCTTTCTATCCTGATGGTTTGCCAATTGGCCTGATGGCACAGACATTCCCTGCCTTTAGGCCCACTCATTCCACAAAGGGCACTGCTGCAGGCAGAGAAGCAGTGATGGAGACAGGAAGAACGGGGCAGGCAGGCCCATCTGGGTCACTGAGACAGTGGGCATCTCTGTCCCCCAGCCCATGTCCACTCTCCTTTTACCTTTTCTGGTTCCTTATTGCTATCATTAAGTCAAATCCTCCCAAGAAGTTGGTGCATATGAATCATCTGACTTGGGCTTGAGAAGGTCCTGTCCAGCCCTGCTCAAAATGCAGGAGATGGTGCTCCCAAGGAATAGGCATCACCGCCTCCCTGCTCCTAGGTGATGTCTCTTGACTATGTTTGCCTCCAACTCATCCTGCACTAATATTATATAGTATGTATTATAGGGACAGAGACAGAAAGCGAGAAATCACCCCACTCCCCCGGGGTGGAGGGGGTGCCATGCCACAATCCCTTCTCCTCCATTTTCCTCTCAGGATCTTGGGCATGCTCGCACACACACCAGGTGTGAATTTTAAGCCACCAGGTCCAGGACTCTAACCGAAGTTGACTATGTGGGAGTCCAGCAATGTAACCATTACACCATCTGTTGGTCCTAAGGCTGCCCAGTATTAAATATAAGAAAATAAAGAGCATATCACAGTGTCCCACCTGTGCTGTTCATTAAGTTGGTTCCCATGCTCTCCAGCAAAGAAGTTCTATCAATTCAAACCATCTGAGAAAATCAGCACGGGTCATGGAATCCTACAATCTCGGGGCTGAGCAAGCCTCTAGAGGTTATCGAAGTCCACTTTCTTTCATAACTGAAAAATCTCTAACACCTTGGCCGGCTATTTAAAACCCCAGAAAGCAGGGAAACTATGTGCTATGTGTGCATGTGTGTCGCTGGAGGTAAGGGGGGGGGGGGGGGAGGCTGGTTCATTAAAATAATAATAATAATAATAATAATAATAATGGTACCACCTGAGAACTTGCTATGTTCCAGGCACCAATCAGTACTTTGCAATCCTCACAACCAACTGCTCCATGAAGTAGAAACTAGTTAACTCTCCAGACAGGCTGGCTCCTAAGCTCGGGTTTCCAATCCCTATGCATTAATTCCTCACCACAACATTTAAAAAATTGAGTTTCCATGATGCAAGATTAGAATCACCCTCATCTCAGCATCCCAACCCAAGTCCTTATTTTATGAAAGGGGCTGCTCCATTGCTGGGTGACTCTCCAACTGTTGGGATAATGTCTCCCTAAAGCCAGTAACAGGACCAGGCATCCAAACGGCAACTTCTCCTTTTTCAGGTTTAATGGAGGGTCACAGTGTTTAGGGAGATAAGACAGAAGAAATATTGCTAGCAAAGCCCATGACGCAGTGAGTTTAAGGACGGCTCAGTGTCACTAGTAAGTGTGGTGGGAATGGAGTATGCTAGGGATCCCTGGGTGTGACTGTCTCTCCCACTCTTCAGTCACAGCTACCCCTTTTCCTCTAAGTATCTGGGCTCACTATCTTTTGTTACTTGGCTTCTGATAAATAACTTAGAATATTTAGAAGATGTCATAGAAAAAGAAGATGAGCTATTTATAGGAGAGAAACACATGTGCTTAATGGTTAAACCAAAGGGCCATGAATATCTTGACATCCTCCCCTTCTAGGAGCACATCTTTTTTTTTTAGAGAACAACTACCATCAATATTAAAAGACTGGGGGCTGGCAGGTGGCATGGTGGTTAAGGGCGCTGGACTCCCACATGGTTGACCGCGGTTCGAGTCCTGGACTGGTGGTTTGCTTTCTCACTTTCTCTCTCTCTCTCTCTCGCTCGCTCTCGCTGTCCCTCTCTGGTCAAATTTAAATAAATAAAGTTAAATAAAATAATTATTTAAAAAATATATTTAAAAACTGTAATGCTTCAGTATTTTACTCTGGAGAATTTGCTATATATAACTGGAAAAATGAACACTGTGCTATTAGCATGAGTGAAGTTACAGAACATAGAAATAGCTTTGATGAACAGAAGGGCGTTGTATTATAGAAATAATTGTATGGCATCTTTCTGCAATACTCTGTGCACCGAGTGCTAAAAACAGTCACATTCACCATATGCCACAGTTCTGGCTACATAGAGGGATAGCAGCCAGGGAGGCCTGAAGGCATGGAACGTTTCTGGATGGGAAGTAAGGGAAATAGAGAAAAAGAACTTCAAATAACCCTACTGATTATTCCCCTAAAGAATGAATTTATACCTAGATTAAGAGAATAATCCTTCCTTTTACTTTTCAAGTAGTATTATCATACCTGTGGGTGTAACCAAGATTTTTGTTGTTGTTGTTATAGGGTGCATGTGTTCACTAGACAGAGACAGGAAGAGAGAGAGAGAAAGTAAGAAATCATCCCCCCTCCAAGAGGGATAGACACACCACATTCCCCTCTTCTCCATTCTCCTCTCAGGATTTTGGGCATGCTTGCACTTGTGTCTGGCACTGGCATGTTTTTCAAGGTCCAGGACTCAACTGGCATAGTTGGCCAGATGGGACCCTGTCCTAACTACGATGTCACCTGCTGGCCCCCCCCAAGTATATATTCTATTAGGTTCTTCTTCAATTACAATAAGATAATGGGCTCCTCAAAGTAAGAGAGGGCAATCATCTTCAATTTTTGCTGTGCAAAGCACAGATATAACTAAGTTAGGTATAGACTTGGGTTCGAAGTAGGAACTACAAGGGTGTAAACTGAGAAGAAAATCGAAAGGAGATGATGAAGCATACCATCCCATGAACATATCCCACAACTGGCTATTCAAATCAATAGTACCATACAGCTAGCTAACTAATCCGAAACTGAGTAATAAGCTCCAATATTACATAGTTCTTACTACATGCAGAACTCAATGTCTAAGATAAGATCTCTTGCCATCAATAAATTAGAGGTTTGGCTGGGAAAATAGAAAAGTTAAAAAAAAAAAGTATTACAAAGAAGTACAGGATCTGTTCCCAAGATAATAATGTTGATAATATATGTTTTATATATCTGGAAGATTTCACTATTAGTATAGGTTCAGGCCTCACTCTTACTGAAGCCCGCCAGCCATGTGCCTCTCCCTATTCTAATTAACCTTAAATATCACAGCCATAGTCATCTTCCCCAAATAACTTTTTCAGATTTGTACTGGCAATCCACAGGATGGTTCACATCTCTGACGGGCATTCAAGGAACATGAGCAGCCTTCAGCATCATCTGGAAACCTCCCCAACACACCATCTTTGTGTTCCAACCCAGAAGGTCGTCATCAAGTTCTGAGTTCTCACCTTGCACATGCATTTGCCCCACACACCTCTTCTAAATCTGAAAGGCATTTATTTTCTCTTCTTTCTTTCAAGATCCATCAACATTAGCTGTAGCACTGCAAAAAGCTTCTTCCCAAAGGGCGCCAGTAATTAACAATTGATGGGATGTGGTCTCTTATTTTTGTATTAGGTATCCTGTGTCCTACCTCGACTAGCCTGTAATTGCCTCAAGGGTAAGAATCCATTTTTACACCAGTCTAGAACCTTGGCATACAATTGAGATAAACTGGGTGCACAATAGACACTTATTGCATGAATCAGCAAACCTCCAGTGCCCAGGAAATATGCTCTCAGTCGTGCTGCTGGTTGGTGGTCCTGCTCACTGTTGTGAAGGTGAGAAATTCTGAATTGCATAGACAGGCTCGGCAGTGAAATGTTACCATTACACAACACTAAAAATCTTTCCCAACTGCAGTGTTTCTTGTAATTGTTCCTCAGTGCCTAAGACAGTATTAAAATGCAATTTTGTGGTCCTGTCCTTTAGATGAAAAGGTCCAAAGCCAACCTTAAATGTGTGGCAAGTTTTGTTGTTGCTGTTATTGCTTTACTTTGCTTTGTTTCTGGGCAACTGCCATCATATACCTGTATGGTAGAATGAAGTTGCAAAATACACACGGGTGTGATTACAACATTAGTTTAACTATTAGGACACTGTTTTAACGTAACCCGAACAGGCCGATTGTCACAAAACACAATTTTTCGGTTTTCCTTCTTTTTATTTTTTTCAAAGAATCCTAATTCAAAACAAAAGAATATGGTGGGGTGGAGTTCCGTATGTGCCTTAGTCCCCCAAAAATAAATAAATCGTTTCCCACAAGCAGCACACGCAATATACAGAGCAGGAAACCGGAAACAGGCAACCGGCTGTATTGATAATAGAGAATCAAACTGTTATCTTGAGGCAGCAAGAGGAAGGAAACTAATCTTTTGACTGAAGGCCTCCCTCTGACAGATTAGTCTGGGGGGCTTTAATTCAGGCCTGCCGATTGTATATAAATAGAACTTGAGTCAAAACATTTTTTCCTAAAACTTTAACCTGCTTTATGGACAAAGCACACATAAACAAGCATCTAAGTACAAGTATAGCAAACGTGTGATCCTCTGCTAATATGGTCTGATACACAGACTACCAAAACCCAGCTCCACACAACCACCTCTCCCCTGTGACGTACACTAGTTGACAGCCCCTGCTTACTGCTTACAGGGGGTCTCTCGTCTAAGCAGCACAGTCCCACTTTTGCCAACATGGAAACCAAGGCATTGAAGGGGAACATCTTGAAATAAAACCTACAATAGTGAACTGAAAGAGCAGGCTAAATTCCTGGGGTGCTCCCACCCTGTCTGGCCATACTTCAGAGTAAGCCTCTTAAAGGCACCTTACAGGGTTGGCTCCCTCGCCCAAAGGCTAAGGGAGCTGGATCCATGGGGCTGACCAAACAGTCTGAATCTTACCCTAGCAGCTTGGAAAACATGTCTGGCATCAGTACATGGGTGCTCCAAATCTCGATGGGATGGAGAGACAGAAGAGAAGGGACTGCGGCAAGATCCCTTTGAAAGAGACACGCCCCCTCACCCGGGTCCAGTGCATGTACCAACAAGCAATAAAAAACAAAATTCAATTACAATCCATAGGAAACCAAGGCTATGGGGGGGGGACTGAGGTTACGGTGGGGGTCTATTCTGAAAATAAATGGGGAGAATAACACACCTATCTCTTTGAAGATGAACCATGTGTGGATGAACAATAGTGTAAAGTACCAAAACTAAGAGGAAAGAGAAAATGCTTTAAAGAAATAGAAATAAAACTTTATTAAAAAAAAAAAATTTCAGAAAAATGCACAGGCTCAGTGTATCTGACTTTGAAGCGTGCCTTCACACACAGAAAGCCTTATCATGGGCCTGCTACTGTTATTCTTCACCCGTACAGACGGTCAGCCTGGTGACTTGCAGCCAGGGAGACCCGAATAGTGGAGGAGATAAGTCCAAGTATATTCCTAGACGTCTGTGGTGCAGTGTTAGGGTCTTCACTGACTTTAATTTGTTATTACAATCTGTTTTTAACTATATGAGGAAACTGAGGCACAGAAAGGTTCCGGTGATTCACCAAGGGCATGCTGCCAGCAATGGCACAACCAGGATTAGAACTCACATCTATCCGAACCCAAAGAAATCCCAAAGCTCCTTATCTGCCAGAGGAAAACAAGACATTACACCTATTACACCTCCCTAAAACAATAGGAAAAAAAAGTACAATCATCCATCTCGGGTCAGTTACTTCATGATGTTAAAGATGAATTTAAAATAGAGGTTAGCCAACTACAGCCTGTTGCCTGTTTTTGTAGAACCTGGAAGCTAGAATAGTTTTCATATTTTGAAGCAGTTGTTAGAATGAGGAGGAAGAGAAGGCTAACTCTGTAGCACAGCAATTAAGCGCAGTACATAGAAAGTGGGATCCAAAATGGCCACTGGCGCTTCAAGTCCCCACCCTGGTGCTTTAAAAAACATGCCAAACATGTGTGTGTGTGTGCATGCCCAAAATCCTGATAGGAAGAAAGGAAGAAAAAGGATTTCAGTGTGACCACACCCACTGGGAGTCGGTCAGTGGATCTCTCTTTTACTGACAGTGTACAAGCCCTCTGCCAATTAAAAAAAAATTTAAAGAGGAAGATGATGATGATGATACATACTAGAACCTCTGTGTGGCCCAAAAAGACTCACATGGTTACTATCTGACCCTTTACAAATTAAGTTTGTCATTTCACCATTTAAAACTTTTTAAAAATATCACTGGTCCCCTATTCCATTTTTTAGACTCCACTTTGAAATCAAAATCAGCTTAGTAAATATGCACTGAATGCTTGCTATGAAGAAGGAACCATGCTGGGTAGCATTTTTAATTTCACTATTGAACCTGTTACCAGGTCAATATTCATTAGCCACATGCATTTTTGTGATGTTTCTAGGACTCTACCCACGTGCTGGTCAGTCAGGGAGTGAGCTCAGGGATCCCCTCCTCTCCTCAGCTGGGGGCAATTTATCTGGTCACTGTGAACAACTGAATGAACAGCCTGCTACCCTGAGGCTGTCCAGAGGGACAAACCAAGGTGAGCATCACGGACCAGCAAGGGACCAGCACTTGCAGCTGTACCTTCAGATTCAAAAGATTAGAAGAGTCAGGATTAGGAAAAATTGGACGGCTTGAGGCTGTATTTCACAACTTTCTAGCCCCTTAGCACCTGCTTCAGGATCCTGGCTTCTGACTGCAATGGAGACTTCATTCAGAATGCCCTCTCCTCCCCAAGTCATCTGGATGGAGACTGAAAAAATATTAGATCCAGGGAACCAGCAGTTAGCGTAATGGCTATGTCGCTGGACTCCCACGTAGTCAACCGCGGTTCGCGTCCTGGACCCGGTGGCTTAAAACTTACGCCGGGCGCGTGTGCGTGCGCGCCCAAGATCCCAGGAGGAGAATAGAGGAGAAGGGATTGCGGCGTGACCATCCCCCCTGGGGGGTGATTTCTCGCTTTCTGTCTCTATGTCTCTCTCTGTCTGTCTGGCAAGTGCACGCGCCCTATAGCAAAAACCTCTCCCAAAAAAAAAAAAAAAAAAAGAAAGAAAAAAAAAATTAGATCCAAAGTAGACTAAGGGTAGTTTGTAATGTCCTTAAAAGCTACAAAAGGCTTGGGAACCAGCAGTTAGCGTAATGGCTATGTCGCTGGACTCCCACGTAGTCGACCGCGGTTCGCGTCTCGGACCCGGTGGCTTACAACTCACGCCGGGCGCGTGTGCGTGCGTGCCCAAGATCCCGAGAGAAGAATGGAGGAGAAGGGATTGCGGCGTGACCATCCCCCCTGGGGGGTGATTTCTCGCTTTCTGTCTCTATGTCTCTCTCTGTCTGTCTGGCGAGCGCACGCGCCCTATAGCGAAAAACCTCTCAAAAAAAAGCTACAAAAGGCTTGAACTAAACAAATGCCATATCCTTAATTATTAAACATACGGCAGAATGCTGACACTAAGACAGGCTAACTGGAAAGGAACATTTTAAAAGGCAATGACTGGGGCTGGCCAGTAGTGTAGTGGTTGTGGTGCTAGACTCCCATATGATCAACCATGGTTCAAGTCCTGGACCCAGTGGTTTGAAACTCATGCCGGCCGCATGTGTGTGCCTGCCCAAAATCCCAAGAGGAAAATGGAGAAGGAACTGCAGCATGACCATCCCAACTGGGAGTGATTTCTCATTTCCTGTGTCTCTGAGTCTCTAGTGAGCACACAAGCCTTAGAGCAAAAATTTCTCTTAAAAAATAAATAAAAGGCAACTATCATAAGAACACAAAAGATAAAATTTTATGACAGTAATTTAACTGCGATATTAAGGGGAGTTACCATGTACAGTATTTCTCTAAGCCACACTAGAGAAACAGTAAACAGAAACAGTCTGAACCATGCAGCCCACAAATTCACTGGTAAAGATAAAATCCTAGGGACCAGCAGGTGGCGTGGTGGTTAAGGTGCTGGACACTTCCACATGGTTGACCAGGGTTCAAGTCCTGAATCTGGTGGCTTGCTTTCTCACTTCTTTTCTCTCTCACTCTCAACCTCTCTCTCTCTCTCTGGTCAAATTAAAAAATAAATGAATGAATAAATAAAATAATTATTTTTAAAAATGATAAAATTCTACATGGCACTTCACTTTTAACAGCTAGAGTAGGCTTGATTGTAGGAACCTTGATTTTAAGTGGAGACAGAATTTAAATTCACTAGGTTTCTCTTCTCATGCAATACACAAAGAAAGGTAGCTATCCTGTTCTGTGGACAACACAGCTGGTCTAAAACAGTACATTAAAAATTGGGCAGGGAGCACCCTGGCCCTTATGATTTTCAATCCTCCAGGCCTTCAGAATTCTTAAGTATAAGGAAGAAACACAGAACTCTTCCCTGCACAAGGGTCACATTATCAGACACTCAAGATACAGAAGGATTCTCTGCTCTACCTCCATGTCTCACACAGATGCCCAGAGAGACTGGTGCTGCCAACACAATTATCGCACCAATCCCAGCCACTCGTGCCAGTTTCTGACAGCCCTCCTTTTTACTGAGGATGCCAAGTTAACTGTAATTCACTGAGTCCCAAAAGCCAGTCTCAAGGACTCTTTTTGTTTGTTTGTTTTAAATCAGAGACACACAGAGACAAAAAAGGGAGAAAGTCACCACACACACAGCTGCTTGCTCTTCGTTGTCAGTAGTGTTAACGAAAATAACCATGCTTCAGGTGAATTAGTTATGGAAGCAAGTAAGTTCATCTAAGACAGCACACAAGGAGTCTTCAAAAAGTCTGTGGGCAAGCTGGTAGGATGTGGTTGAGGAGGCTGGATCCCACATGGTCAACTACGTGGTTGAGTCTTGAACCCAGCAGCTTAAGAAACGTGCTGGGCATGTGTGCGTGCATGGAAAAAATCCCACGAGGAGAGTGATGGGATTATGGCATGGTCATTCCAGGGGTGCTTTCTCACTTTGTGTGTGTGTGTGTGTGTGTGTGTGTGTGTGTGTGCGCGCGCTCCCCCCAGTGAGCACAAAGGACCATAAAGAAAATTGTAATTTTTTTTAAAAGCTTTTGGAAATGTGTAGTATGAAAAAACTATGGGTATGCATGGATTTCAAAACCTTTCATACTGAAATAAACTCATGTCAATTCCATTTTTCTACATACTTTTTGAAGTATCCTCATAAAAGTCTTCTAAATAAGGTTGTATGTATAAATATCTACAAAAACTCATTTTTTGCCAGAAGGCACATGTGCTTGCACGTGTGTGTCCCTCTAACAGAGAGAGCGAGTGAGTACAAATGAGTGTGCACAACCCCCAATGTTTTCCTCCTTCGCATCAGGATTTTAGGCAAACATGCAGAAGAACCCAGCATGTTTTTCATGCCAATGGAGCTGGGATTTGAACTGTGGTCAGGCCTATGGGATCTGGCTCCATTAACCACTGTGCTATAGGGCCACCCATTTTGGCATAAAGAAAAAGCCTCAGCAATGCCAAGTCACCACTTGGAACTACAGAGTTATAATGAGGTCCCACTTATGAGAAGAGGAATTATATTTTAAAACAAATGAACATGAACACAAAAGAATTTAAAAACTGGCTTCTGTTCTACAGAACATTATAAATTAGTCACTTAAATCCCTTTTGGCCAGTGATCATGACCCACTGTAGAAACTATCAGGGTTGAAATGACAGGCTGACAAATTAAATAAGACAGTCTCAACTGTAATGCCAAACTCCAAAATTACAGTTGTCTATCCAAATGACCCAGAGCCTTCATGTGTTTGAGTTTGGTGAGGATGGGGTAAGAAGTGTCCAAACTACACTTGGATTTCAGAAATAATGCATATGACAAGATTTAAAACAAAATTCATAATTTTATAATGTTGAGTTGCTCCCTGGCCTAAACTAAGGAATTTTAGAGCTTAGCACTATTTTCCAAGTGATATCCCAGTGTATCAAACCAAAATTTCATTTCTCACAGTGTTCTTTATTTAGGAAGTAATTTATTGAATGAAAGGCTCTGATCCGATCCATAACGACAAATTTAACTCAATTATTTCACTGCCTGAAAAATTATTCTATGCAGACAAATACTATACTACTGGTACCCTACAATCAGCTATATACTCTTCCCATCATTCTCTTCATCTTGGATTAATCAGCCAATGAACTTATTTACTGAGTAACTGGTATGCAGACACTGGGAAGGACACCTAAAAGCATTAAGAGTACTCTCCTTAAAAAGTTAATGAGTGGGCCAGCTAATGTCATGATGGTTAGGGAGGCTGGATTCAACATGGCCAGCAGTTTGAATACCCACCAGAAGCTTGAAAAGCATGCCTAAGGCATGACCTAAATCATACTGTGCACGCATGCTACCCCAGAATCTGGACAGGAGGAAGAAATGGAGAAGAGATTGCCACTACCCCCCATGGTGGGATGCTTTCTCACTTTCCTTCTCTCACCTGTGAGAGCATATACCTTCTGGAAAATTACCCCCCAAAAAGTTAATGAGCCATTTCTAACTCCTTGAAAATCCACACATAGCATTGGATCACTAATACACATACTCAACTACCACTTAGTTATTTTTAAAATATCTTAAAATGAAAAAGAGAAAGTTATTACATACAAGGTCAAACACTGAAAAACAATTCTGCTAAACTTCCTTTGTGGCTTCCCTCAACCTCACTCATATGATAAATGGTTACACAAGATTTCTTTCAGAGCCAAATAGTACAGAGTTTTGGCGGGGAGATCTTATAAGTACACAATGTATTACACATTGCCTTGTTTTAATAAAAGAGGACAGAAAAACTCCTGGAGGAAGTAGCCTTAGAGTCAGCCCCTCGTGATGACCAAGTCCACAGTGGGGTGGCACTACAGGATCAAAGAGGGACAGGACAGTCCATGGTTCATATGAGCAGTTTTTGTTTTGATTAGTTTTAATTAAAACCCATTTTTCATTAATGGGAACATTAATCAAAGCTCTAAACCCACTCTTATATTAATAGAAGATAATGATAATACTAAATCTTATCTTAAAACTTGGAATCTACCTAAATTTAATTTTCTCCCCCAAATTGAAAGGCATGAAGGAGAACATTGGTTCTTCTGTTTGTTTTAGAAACTTAATCCTGCACACAGTGTTGCTAAACACACATGCTACTCTCTTCCCATAAAACACAGATCTCTTTAACACCCACGAGTGTATCCCACTCCCTCCCCAGTCCTCCAGGCAAGCTCTACTTCCCACTCCACTAAGTCAGATGCTCCCAGCAGGTGTGGGGACCTGGTTGTTCTGCTAGTTTGGGGTGGGGTAGGGTAAACCAATCATGTCTCAGGAGTAGTGTTACTGCTAGTTACTTAGAAACGGCCTGGGAGCCTACTGCTCTAGCTCATTTGTTTTTCAGCAGCATTTTATTAAATGAAGACCTTGGCTGCTTTTCCTCAGCAGCCTCTATAAAGATAGTGATCTTGGATCTGGGTAGGAAGGGCTGGAGGCTCATAGATGTTCTGCTAGGGGAGCAGATAGCAGAGGCTCCACTTTCAGGACTAGGCAGACAGGTGAAAATAAACCATAACCCTATTATTCCTTACGTCTGAAAGAGAAATCCTTCACTTACTGAAGGTAAGGCACATTTGTATGTTGTTGATGGGAGGGTAAGTGGTAGGTATGGACATTTAAAATAGGTATTTCCTTCTTCTACCAATCATACCTATATTTACTTTCCAGAAATACTTACACAAGAGTACAAAGATGTCCAGAATGTACACTGTAAATTTTAAAATTAATTGTTTAAAAATAATAGCAATAGGGGCCAGCAGGTGGCATGGTAGTTAAGGGTGCTGAACTTCCACATGACCAACCACGGTTTGAGTCCTGGACTTGAGGAAGGCGGCTTGCTTTCTCTCTCTCTCTCTCGCCCATTTGCCAAGTTAAATAAATAAATAAATAAATAAAGTTAAATAAAATAATTCTTAAAAAAAAAAAAAAAAAAACAGCAACACAAAAAGACTATAAACTAAATATATTTAGTAAGTTGAATAATTAAAACATGGTACATCCATATAAAGAATGGTGTGTATGCACTCAAAAGAGGAAGGAAGGGGCCAAACAGTAGCATGGCAGTAAACCACAGCACTCAGGCTGGCTGACATGGGACTGTTCTGGGTTTGTGTTCAGAGACCTCCCTAAATACATGAAACACATGCATGCCCATGATCCAGGACTGGCTGGGTGGATCATGGCATCAAGACCCTGTCAAGAGTGCCTGTCTCAGGACCAGCAGTTAGCGTAATGGCTATGTCTCTGGACTCCCATGTAGCCGACCGTGGTTCAAGTCCTGGACCTGGTGGCTTAAACTCACGCCAGGTGCGTGTGCAAGCGTGCCCAAGATCCTGAGAGGAGAATGGAGGACAAGGGATTGCGGCGTGGCCATCCCCCCTGGGGGTGATTTCTGGCTTTCTGTCTGTCCCTCTCTTTTTGGCGTGCGCACACACCCTTGAGCAAAAACCTCTCCCCCCCCCCAAAAAAAGTGTGCCTGTCTCTATGATTCATGCAGCAAATAAACTTAAAAAATATATTAAATAATTTATAATATAAAATAATTACAAAAAATAAACTGATTTAAAAACAAATAAGGGACACCTGCAGTATGCAGACTCAGGAAGATAGTCATCTAAATTACTGAATGCTAAGAGTCCCTTGTAAAGCAGTGTATGATCCTATGAATATATATATTTAAGTAACTGTATACAAAGGTAGGGAAGCATATTTTCCATACTATTAAGTGCAGTTATCTCAAAGGAGTAGAAGCAACAATGGGAGATATTTCTACTTTTGTATTTGTCTGGGGTTTTTTTGGTTTGTTTTTAACATGAATTTTGAAAACTTTGAAAGGCATATGAATGAAGGGAAAATACTAAATTCTTCTTTATTTATAAGTAAACTTACTGGGGCTAGCAGGTAATGTGGTGGTTGGAGGCGCTGGCCTCCCACATGGCCAACCACGGTTCAAGTCCTGGACCTGGCAGCTTACTTTCTCTCTCTCTCTCTCGTCAAATTAAAATAAGTAAAGTTAAATAAAATAATTGTTAAAAAAAAAGTGAATTTACTGATGGGTAGGAATAAAAGGGCACCCACTGGAGGAAAACAAATTTCCCCAGGATACCACGAAAGGTCATATGTGAATTGCTGTCTTCAATGAGCACTCTAAAATAAAATGCTACCCTGAATTGTCATATCTTTCTTCTGAGTAAAAACTAAATCAGTACTGAATCATTTATAAGCATAACAAGGCAAATAAATATTTACACTTCCTATTAATAGATGGGGCACCCAATATATTAATAGTAAAAAACAAACAAACAAAAAACAAACAAATAAAAAACTATGTGGTGCCCACTGAAGAACACTGAGGTCTGTAGGATACCAGGGAGTCGTTCTCAAACCACACTTCCAGCCAGGCATGCAAATGGCAAAGCCAGAAGCCCAGAAGGCCAGGTGCCAAATACCTTCTCACCTGCTCTTCAGTCAGAAAAGCTCCCATTTTATGGCCTTTATTTACTGTAGATCTACCTCAGATTTCACCTACAGGAAAAGGAGATTCTATTCTTTTTTTTTTTTTTTTTTTTTTTTTTTTTTGAGAGGTTTTTCGCTATAGGGCGTGTGTGCTCGCCAGACAGAGAGAGAGAGACATAGAGACAGAAAGGGAGAAATCGCAATCCCTTCTCCTCCATTCTCCTCTCGGGATCTTGGGCACGCACGAACACACGCCCGGTGTGAGTTCTAAGCCACTGGGTCCGGGACGCGAACCGCGGTCTACTACGTGGGAGTCCAGCGACATAGCCATTACGCTAACTGCTGGTTCCCAGGAAATTCTATTGAAGTGTTTTAAAATTGCTAGACTAAGCAAGGGAAAATAAAGATAGGTGTAGGAGCTGTTTATACAACAGTTAAATGACAACAGCCTCATCAACAGGTATTTACAGTTCAGGGAACAGGTGGGGCCAACTGACCAGAGTGAGTTCAAGAGGTCAAAGCTTCATAGCTGTGGTCAGAGGCTGGGTGATGTCACAGGATCATCATCAGAGCCTAATGGGGGTTGATCCACCAGTGTTGCAGGCATACAAGGTCCCAAATAATAAAGCATTCTCTGGTCCTCTCCCACATCCACCCCCAAAGTCAGTTTTACTCTGTGCTTACCAGAGCCAGGCACTCCTCTAAGCACATCACTAAAACTCATTTAATTCTCATAACCACTATGTGAAGTGGGTGCTCTTAGCACCAACCATATTTTACCTAAGAGCAAACTCAAGCTTAGAGATGTTCAATGATCTGCCCACAGTTACGAAGCAAGTGTGGTCTCAACAGGTGGACTCCAAAGCCCTACAACTTTAAAGAGATTTCTCACACTAGCAAGGACCTCCAGCTACACTAAGATGAAATGAGCTTCAAACCTGAATGCTGAATAAGTATTTTACCTACCTAAAAATAAGACACTGAGTTCAATCTCGTAAGGTATTCCGAAACCTTAATTCCTGGCAATTCCAAAGCCAGAAGTTAAATAAAATTGAATTCAGAAGCCCTCATTAGAAAGAATCCTCCATATTTCCAGTTATGCTTTCAATTCCATCAGGCTCTCTTCCAGTTCTATCTCGGAGGGAATCTCTGCCCTTCCCAACAGCTTGGGAAGAGTGTAATTCACCTGGTCCCACCAAGGAGTCCGTAGCTTCTAATCACCACATGCCAGAACAACGATCAACACTTCCCTTTTCAAGCGTCACCTGTAGCCACAGAAAACATCCCTTACTCTCTTCCATCCCAATTCCTATTAAAATGCTTTCTTAAACCAGTGAGTCAAGAAAACTAGCTTTGTTATTGTTTGGCCATTGTGTATCTTAGCAAATGAGTGAAACAAATGACCATCACATCTGTTTTTTTAAAAAAGTATTTATATCGGGACCAGCAGTTAGCGTAATGGCTATGTCGCTGGACTCCCACGTAGTCGACCGCGGTTCGCGTCCCGGACCCGGTGGCTTAAACTCACGCCGGGCGCGTGTGCGTGCGTGCCCAAGATCCCGAGAGGAGAATGGAGGAGAAGGGATTGCGGCGTGGCCATCCCCCCTGGGGGGTGATTTCCTGCTTTCTATCTCTCTGTCTCTCTCTGTCTGTCTGGCGAGCGCACGCGCCCTATAGCAAAAACCTCTCCCAAAAAAAGAAAAAAAAAAAAAAAAAAAAAAAGTATTTATATCAACTGAAGGCTGTGGACAAGTTAAGATTATACATAAGCAGATTTCCAAATGTGTTTTTCCTTTCCCATGGTTTCCAGAGCCATCCTGCTTGTGGCCTGATTACAGGTACCCGTGCACCAAACCACCAGCGGCATATCTGGAGCCAGGCAAGAGTGAAAATGTCTGTTGTCTGGCATGGGTAAAGTTCTCCAATAGGACTTGGGGGCCAGGAGAGTGATTAATTAATAATAGAGCTTGAGGTAATTAGCAGCAGCAACAAAAATGTTTAGCTGCACTTCCTCTTTTTATCTCGAGGCAGTTCCTATGGACAGATGCTCAGGATGAATGAAGTTTAAGAGACCTGCAGCAGCTGGCTAATTAGTCAATGAGGGGGAAGTAGGAGTAATAGGGGGAAAGGTTTTCATCCTTAATAGCTCAGGCCTGGGACAGTTTTCTTAAACTGTGGGCTGTACCGTCAGCCTCAAAGTGGTCTCAGCACAAATAAAAGGTTCAAAAACAGGCAAAGAAACCGAAGCATGGGTGCTGGGCTTCCGTGGGTCTGCTTCCCAGCCCAGGAGGAGTGACTGCAGCAGCACAGAGGCAGTGGCAGCTCAATCCCAGCAGCCATGTTTCTCTCGGAAGTGACGCCAAATTCTGTCAACAGCAAGGTACCCATGTCCTCAGCAATCACTATCTTGGGTCTCACAGAAGCCCTTACGGAGACTTCTCAATTCAGAGCATTCGCTCCTCCCCAAGACTAAGAATATTATAAGGGTTACTACAAGTGAGAAGCACTTAAAGACAGTGCATACCTGAGCCAGCCCCATAGCGTAGTGCTTACAGAAGCGAGATTTCACGTGGCCAACTGTGATTCGTGTCCCGACCCTGTGGCTTGAAAAACAAATCTTCACAGGATGGAGAAATGGAAAATGGACTGTGGCATAGCCATGCCCCACAGCGGGTACTTCCCTCTCTTCCTCTTTCTCTCTCCCCAGCACATGTACCCTCTGGCAATTCAAAAAAAAAGAAAAATGACTATGCACAACTTTTTTGCTATCCTTCCCACATTTGCATTATCATTAAACTTGTTATTTGTTTGATTTAGCCATTCCACATGTACTAAAACAGCATTTTGTACATTGTATGTGTGTGTGTGTTTATTAATTGACAATTAAAAATAAACATAGGAACTGGCAGGTAGTGCAGTGGTTGAGGAGCTGGCTAACCACAGTTCAAACCCCAGACCTGGCGGCTTGCTTTCTTACTTTCTCTGGTCAAATAATAATAATAATAATATAAATAATTTTAAAAATACAAAATTAAATTTTTTTTGAGAGGTTTTTGCTATAGGGCATGTGCGCTTGCCAGAGAGACAGAGAGACAGAAAGCGAGAAATCACCCCCCAGGGGGGATGGCCACGCTGCAATCCCTTCTCCTCCATTCTCCTCTCAGGATCTTGGGCATGCAAGCACACGCGCCCGGCATGAGTTTAAGCCACCGGGTCCGGGACTTGAACTGCAGTCGGCTACATGGGAGTTTAGCGACATAGCCATTACGCTAACTGCTGGTCCCACAAAATTAAAATTTTTTAAGTTTTAAAAATTTTGTGTCTCATCTCGCTCCCTGCCAAGCCTGGTACTTTTGGAAGTGTATTGTATCTAGGAACCCAAGTTAGTTATTGGAAATAAGTTTCCCATCCCGTCAACAAATAATGAGGGAAGGGAGACTTTTTGTGGTTGCTAAAGGGAATCTGAATATATTAGGAGCATAAACCCCAACATCCATTCACAAGCAGCTGATGGCAACACTATTGATCCTCCCAATTCAAAAGGCCTGTGCTCCAAATTGTTTCCCCAATAATATGAATGAATCTGCTCATTATGATTTAAATAAACAGGCTGTGAAGAGCCAGTGTGAGCATAAAAAAAAGTACCCATCCAAAGCAGGTCAGAAGCATGTAAATGTTGCTAGTTTGCTGAAAGTCCCAGATTCTTTTTGGTTCCACATGTAACTGGTCCTACCTTTAAACTCTACCACTCAATACACCACCAGAGACATAATCACTCCTTATATAACGATAAAGTCACCCCACAGTAACCTTCAAATGGGGTTTTACTTTAAAAAAAACAGCCTCCAGCCATCACTGTCATGAAGAGGATATTCTAGGACACCCTTTGACCATTTAGAAGCTTGACTTTTTTTCAGCACTGGCTTCCTTTCCCTCCAAGGCCAAAGGCTGTTAGAACAGGCCTGGAAAACTCTTTTATATATGGCTTTAACATAAATGAAAACATTCTCCTGTTAATTATTGACATAAAGAAGGTCAGACAGGTCCATCCCAGCAACACCAGAGAGCAGTTCTCATCAGCAGCGTTTACTCTGGGAAAAGAGAGAAGAAACACTCTTTCCAGCTCAGCACAGATCTGGACTTAACCTGTTTCCAAAGTCAATACAGTTAACTGCCCTAGGCTATTTACTTTTAGTTTTAGGATCTCTCTGTCACATTGTGCTTTCTGGCAAGGCCTGGAAACAGGACAGACATTTTAGTTTAATGCATTGGTTAAAACCGGTTCCTATACGTTCTCAAGTCTCCTAAGACTTACAGTATACCTGAACCCAAAGGTCACTAGTAAGGGACTCCCAAAGGTATTTTTCAGAACTCTATTTAGCAGAAACATCTTCCCAGGTCCAAAGTACAACCGAACAGTCATGTTGGACTCCCTAATGTGCCCAGTCTCTAGCCAGGGGTTTCAGCTAAGTGAGGATCTGATCTGTCCGCAGTCTGGTATTAAGATGGTATGGAGGACCAGCAGATGGTGTAATGGTTATATCACCGGACTCCCACGTAGTTGACAGTAGTTCAAGTCCCGGACTCGGCAGCTTAAAACACACACTGGGCACGTATGCACATGTGCCCAAAATCCTGAGAGGAGAGTAGAGGAGAAGAGTATCCAGAGAACTGGTGTAGCAAGCTGGAAACCTGCTCACTAAGCTAATGCTACTCTAGGGCCAAGCACCCCTCCAGATAAGTGCAAAAGATGGGGAGTTTAGGTGTTTTAAGAAACATCTGGTTTGTGTATTACATGGTTAACCAAATAATGGTCACACACTGGCTGTCATCTCCATAGAGGCAATCTCAAAATACGGAAGTCGAGGGACCAGCAGATGGCATAATGGTTATTCCCACATAGTAGACTGCAGTTCAGGTCCGGACCTGGGTGTGTGCATGCCCAAAATCCTAAGAAGAGAATGGAAAAGCAAATTGTGGCATGGCCACCCCCGCTTGGGGGGTGATTTCTCGTTTTCTGTCTCTAATCTCTCCAGTGGGCGCATGTACCCTATAGCAAAAATATCTTAAAAAAAAAAAAAAAAAAAAAGAAACTCGATAACCTGGTACTGTATTTTCTCTCTTTGAGTGACAGTCTTTTACCTGAGGGATGCTCCTGGCAACTAAAAACTGTTACAATTCACCCTGACTATGCACTTTTCAGCTCCTTCTACGTGTTAATAAGTACACTGCAGCTCAAAGTACAGGTAAAGCTCACCGGAGATCACCTGAACTACATAAATCCATAATGAGCTGAATTCTCAAAAGATAACACATACACATTCACACAAGAGGGTTTCTCTAGCACCTGCTAAAGAAAATGTCTTGAGAAAAAGATACATAGCAGTGACACACAGTACCTTTCAGTCTAGCACTGTCAGGCCTTCCTAATAAAGATTCTCACATTTTTCTGAACACAGACAGCAAAGAGGCAAACAACCAGGCATTCAGTACCCCACCAATTCTGTGACGAGTCTTGTGATTCCATACTCTAAGCAGAATGATCACCACACATACATCACCAGGAGAGACTTGCCTAGGCCAAATTAAGTCATTTCTGAAACTAGGTGGGTTATAAACAACAAATATAAATAATTTGCTTCTTTTATGACAGATATATAATGTACTAGGACATGGAAGATCATAACGGACAGCAAGCCAAATCAAGTTTGTGGCTTCAAGGTTTGACAATGAGTAAAGATGAACTGGTGCTCCTCTTAGAAACCGGTTTTAGATCTGGTCTGGGGAAAGACAGAAGGTGGCCTGAAAGCACACTGCAAACATCAGCTGGAAGTTGTTACTTATACTTGACAGCAGCCAAACCAGAAATGGGGATTATCCACTTTATTCGCACATGGACATCACAGAACAAAAGGCCACTTAGCCTAAATATACCAACACATGCTTGAGCAGCTGAAAATGTTTAAAGTCAAGAAAAATCTGCAAACTCTGAGAATCTGAATTTAAAATGTGTTTTTTTGGCCCTACTCCATGTTCTTAGGTGATGCTGTCACCTTTGAAAATTGCCCCAGGGTTACCTTCTGTGAAGCCAATGCCTCGGCAGTGAACACTGTACTTTTACCTCCAAATTTCCACTTCAACAGAGTATCCTTCATCCCAGGTTCTCACAGGTACTTTACATATAATTTCGCACACTTGCAAATGCAGACCAAAGGGTCTGTACTGCCAACTGAGTCTTTTTCACTCTGCCAAAATTGCCAAAGCAAACTACCATCAAAGAAATGGGAATAAAAGTCTTCCAAAATTTAGGAAAGGCTTGAATTTTACACTGCATTTCCCATGCTGCCCTTTGCTGTCACTACTCCTTAGCAAGGCATCTCGATAAATCCTTTAAGGTTGGAAAAGGATCAGAAATTTCTAATTCTCAGCAACTCACCCAATCAATCCTAACAAAACGCTGTACCTACAAAGGTATCATGTGAGAAATAAATTCTCTTGAGAGACAGTACCAGAGGAAGAACTCAGAGCCCAGAGCAGCTCCCCTTACTAAGTGTCCTTTGGCAAAGCATTCTTTGTTCCTCAGTTTCCTCATTCTCCAAATAGAAATACTTACCTAACAGGGATGTTCTGAGAAATGTATAATACTGCACTGCAAAGAACTTACCAACAGTGTTTTAGTTGCTATTTCTACCACTGCCATCTATACAAGGCTAGAGCTTAGGGAGGGACTTGCTTTTCTTCTCTCTGCATAAGGATATCTTTTCTTGGGACCAGCAGTTAGCGTAATGGCTATGTCGCTGGACTCCCACGTAGTCAACCGCGGTTCGAGTCCCAGACCCGGTGGCTTAAACTCACGCCAGGCGTGTGTGCATGCGTGCCCAAGATCTCGAGAGGAAAATGGAGGAGAAGGGATTGCGGCGTGGCCATCCCCCCTGGGCGGGGGGGGGGGGGGGTGATTTCCTGCTTTCTGTCTCTCTGTCTCTGTCTGTCTGGCGAGCGCACGTGCCCTATAGCAAAAACCTCTCCAAAAAAAGAATATCTTTTCTTTTGCTTTCCCTCTCCTTGTTGCCCATCAGTTTCCATATGGGACAGATTCTGTGAGCCCAGGGAAGAAGTTATAAAAAGCTTATAGTTTTCTGGCAGTAGGCATTTATCCTGCAGAGTTTTGGAGAAGCTTTCTGTGACCTCAAAGTAACTACGATATGGCCAGGCATTTATTTGCAGAGACCTTCAAATCTAACAGGTGAAGAAACAGATGCATGTCACCTGTCCAAGGTAATTTAACCAAGATCAACTGACTCCCTAGACCAGTGCCAAAGTTAGCTGGATGGTTGCAAAGGAAGAGGAGGACAAGGGGCCAGCAGGTAGCGTGGTGGGTAAGGCTCTGGACTCCCACATGAACAACAGTGGTTTAAGTTCCAGAGTTGGCAGCTTGAAAATTACACTGGGCACATGTGTGTGCATGCCCAAAATCCCAGAAAGAGAATGGAGGAGAGGAATTGCAGCATGACCATCCTCCCTGGGGTGTCAGCGGTGATTTCTCACTTTCTCTTATGTCTTATGTCTCTGTCTCTCCAGCAAGCACACACATCCTATGGCAAAAAAATCTTACCAAAAAAAAAAAAAAAAAAAAAACCACCAAAACTCCAACTGATATTAAGAAACATTAATTGAAATAAAAAGAAAAAATATAGATCATATCCCAGGTAATATTTCTAGTTATTTCCCCAACAGTTCCATAATTTTGTGATCCCCTCTGGTCAAATCCCACCCCTAAACCCTAGTACCCATTCTCTAACCTAATCCCAGTCAAACTTAAAACCTGCAACACAAATGTCAATTCTTCTAAAATTCTTCTTACATCTCACAACCAAGAACTGTTATTTGCCTGTCTTGAAATACTTGCCATTTTCTTTTTGTTTTTTTTTTTTTTGGAGAGGTTTTTGCTATAGGGCACATGCACTCGCCAGACAGACAGAGAGAGATGGAGAGACAGAAAGCGAGAAATCACCCCCCAGGGGGGATGGCCATGCCGCGATCCCTTCTCCTCCATTCTCCTCTCGGGATCTTGGGCACGCACACACATGCGCCCGGCGTGAGTTTAAGCCACCGGGTCCGGGACTCAAACCACAGTCGACTACGTGGGAGTTTAGCGACATAGCCATTACGCTAACTGCTGGTCCCAATACTTGCCATTTTTCTAATATTCCCCTTTAGAATGTAATTTGAGACATTGTATCTTATACATCCCTAGCTTTCACTGTGCTCAGCACTGCACCCTGCTCACCATGACACCCACCTGCTTGTTGGATGTTGACTGAATGAGTGGATGATTGTGATGGCTCCTTCAGAGACCTTAGATCTATAAACGTGTTCTAAAAAGTTACCCTAGCTTCATCCCTAGCACTCATTCTTGGTTAATCCAGAGGTACATGCTACTCTAGACTGTTGGTCTGCAATGGTGCACCAACTGGAGCACATTTAAGCATCGGCTACCAGGCTTTGTCAATTGAGTTCTGATAACACATTCTAGCACATCTTCACCAAAGTACAGAGTAAAGAAACTGACACAAAACTAGAGCCAACAGCTACCTCCCCGAGCCCATAGACAGCTCTTAGAACGTTCTAGCTTTGGTTCTCTGAGCCCGGGAAGCAGCAAAGGTAGGCAGATCTGGGTGATGACAGGATTACAACAGAACATTACCATCAACCTCTTCTGCTAACTCTGCTGCCATAACCTAAATTGTACCAAGCTCCGGGTGCTATCTGAAGCACCCACCCAAACATGTTTCTTTTATGCTACAGGTTAATTCCTGTCTCAGAAGAAAGGGGAAAAGGACTAGGTTCTCATGACCTGTCTAAGCAAAGGTGTGTAAATAAGACCCAGCTTTCAATATATGTAAATACATTTTCCCTCTCCTTTTGGTTCAGAGGTTTGTGGACAGATTCAAATGCGTCCTTGAAGTCAAGCAGTCACACAGTCTGGTTGCCACTTGAGTCACTGCTTCATTGCATCACAACAGATGCTTAGGGCCAAGTATTTCATCAAGCAGCTAAAAATCCAGAGCCCTCCCAGTCACTAGCAGTGATATATCCATGTCTCTATGTTCCAGAGGACCTGGTAACCAATGATTAATATTCCCTGAATTTAAGCTGTGGCTCAAATGATACCCCCAACATGCCCTAACTGCATTTAGCAAACACTGTCTCCACTTATAGGCGGATGTCAGTTCCATCCTGCGAGATATGCAGGTGCATTACTCATCCCAACGTTATGTTCTTACAATAGAAATGATAAGCAAATTAGCAGACTGCATCATTTTTAATGGAAAGGCTTACTCATCAACAGCAAGAGTGTAAAAATCTGATTGTTAAGCCTTCGATTTTCAGCTGTGTATTCAATTTGTTTTTAGGTTGAATGTGACACTTAAACATTTGTGAATCTGGCTGAATCCCTAAAAAGAATGATTAAAAATGGGTTTGAAGGGGGATCAGCAGGTGGTTGGTGGCTAAAAGCACTGGACTCCCACAGAGCCAACTTGAAAATCAAAACGAGTTATTTTTGCATGCCCAAAATTCCAGGAGGAGAATGGAGGAGAAGGGATTATGGCATGGCTATCCCATGGGAGGGGGGTGTGATTTCTCATTTTCCCTCTCACTCTCCCCAGTGTGCACATGAGCCTTATGGGAGAGGAAAAAAAAAAAAAAAGAAAGAAAAAAAATAGTTAACAAAAATTGGTTAAAACAATTTAAACTGAAATATCTACCCATATGCTGAGGGACATGCACACTGAGCTTCGATAAGTGTCTCTGCCTATTTAGAAAAAAGTTCACACTTTAAGTTCAAAGTGAACGATGTGCCATTTTTAAGGATTAAGGGGCTAGTTTTATCACTTGCTGGCTAAATGACACTACCATCTCATTTCACCCTTCTGATCCTCAGGTTCCTCTATCCACAGAGCACATATGATACCACCTACTTCACAGAGTTACTGAAGAAATAAATAACATGTGCATGAAGACACTGATTCAGACCTGCCTTACGCTGGAAAGCCCCGCCTCAAACCTTTCTTTTAAGTGATGTTTGATGCAGGAGAAAGAAGTCTGTGGTTTAACTTTTACTTCTCAGGCACCTAGACTCATGAGCAATGTGGTAGAAAGGGTATGACCTCGGATTCCAAACCAGACCCATGGCAATGGGGCCCTCCCAGATCACTGGTTTACCACGTGGCCAGGCTAAATGAAGAGAGGGCACAGAGAGATTCAAGAGCAGCAGCTTATCAGTACCTGATGAGCTTTCCGACCCGGGGCAAAAAGAGCTGACCTCCTAGGCAGGAGGAAGGAAACCACATCATAAATATCACCAGAAGGGAAGATGCTTTCTGAGCAGCTGGGGCTGAGGAAGTTGCTTCAAAGCAGACTCAAGATACTGTGTGGGCAGCTGCTAGCAGACCTTGGTTCAACGGCTCCCTCCACACCCAGCCACACCTAGACCCTCCCAAAAAGATAACTATCTCTGGAGAGGCCCTAGGGAGTGAGGGTTTAATGCTAGGCCTCTGAGAACAGCCAGCCAGTTGTGAATGCCTGTTCCACCACTTAATAGCTATATGACACTGAGTAAATTACTTCATCTTCCCAAGCCTCGGTTTCCTCATCTGTAAACAGAGATAATGTCTCCCTATCTCCAGCATTCTTTTGAACTTAACAGTGAAATGAGATAATGCATATAATAAAGAACACACAGTCTGGTACATAGGTATTCAATAAATGTTGGCTATTATTACTGAAAAAGTGTCTGTTTCCTTCATCAACAGACACTAGCCCAGTTGAGTGAACCTGACAACAAAGACAGCCTCAAAATTTGTTTCCCAGTATGACTTTTTTTAGATTTAATTATGAGTCTGTTGTTTTCTCTCTCTCTTTTATTTGCTTATTTATTTTAGTTTTTTTGCCATAGGGCTTGTGTGATTTCCTGAGAGAGTTAGAGAGAAAGTAAGAAATCACACTTTTCCTGCACCCCCCAAGATGGCCATGCTGCAATCCCTTCTCCACTATTCTTTCGGGGTTTGGGGCATACATGTACATGCACACAGGATGATTTTCAAGCTGCTGTGTCTGGAACTTGAACCATGGTCAGCCATGTAGGAATCAGTGCCTTAACAACCACACCATCTTATGTTTACTTATTTATTCCAAGACCATGCATGTGAAAGGAAGTGAGAAAGAAACACCTTCAACAGGGCCTGGAGCCCATGACCCACCCACCAGTCCCAGATCATGGACACCAAGTCCATACTCACATCTTCGGATGTGAACTGAGAGTCTTCCCAGCAAGGACTGCTTCACAGAGGCAGTTGTGTTACCACTGCACCACTCTTTGGGCCCTGTGAGTTTGAACTATTTCATAGAGGGGTTCATATACGTAACTGTTAGTGATTCTCACAGCAAGGAAGAGTAGAGAGAACAATCCTACTATATTTTGCAGGTACATAAAGCACTCCCCCACCTTTTCCTATATACACCCATTCTAATCCCATTAGTAAAAAAGAAAACAGTATGTTTTCCTGTCTCTTGATTTGTGTGTGAGCTTCTTGAGGGCAGTGATAGAAACTGCGCTCCTTTAATCCCGGTACCCAGCAAAAGCTTTACACAGAGGCCTTCCATAGGCAGAAGATTATACAGGGGTTGAGACATGGCAGGAATCATTATCATTCTAACGACCTAGTCCAACAGTTTTGCTCATTTTTAATGGAGGAAACCTTGACAAATGAGTTACACTGTCAATTTCCACTGGAGGAGGGGGAACAAAGAGAAGGGATCCCAAATCAAGAGCTGGGTCACACTCGGCGCCTCGCTGTGCCTCACTTTCCTCTTCCAGAAACACTAAGCAGACCTTTTCCTTATCAAACAAATAGGGAGCAAGGATCAATGATGTAATTCATGTTTGCAGACAACTATGAGCTCATAG
The DNA here is from genome assembly GCA_026018925.1 of Tupaia tana. Classification (NCBI taxonomy): domain Eukaryota; kingdom Metazoa; phylum Chordata; class Mammalia; order Scandentia; family Tupaiidae; genus Tupaia; species Tupaia tana. Next base: position 180,175,133 of record JAKSZU010000003.1, read on the forward strand.
GAAAATGAGGTAAGAAAGGTCATTTTGGAATCACTTGATGACAATGGGTAAGATGACTATCGGCTGGGATCTGGGCCTGCCTTCCCGGACTCCGGGCACACTGGGGGCAACCACAAAGGCAGCCAGCTTCCAGAGCCCCTTCCCACTCACGGTTCACCTGGACTCAGAAGGTCATTGCTCTGGTGCCTCTCCCTCCAGCCATCTCAATGTATTGCCTTGATAGAGACTATAGCCTGCCAAGGACTCGCGGTCAGGCTGGCCACAGTCAGGCCTACTGTTGAATGAGTATGACTTTTAAATCTCAAAAAAAAAAATTAAAAATTATTTCCTTGTGTCTCAAGCAAAACAATCACCTCCTGCCTTAAAGCTGAAATCATAGAGTTGCAGAAGAACAACGAAGATTTTTTTTAAGAGGGGGAAGACTGGAAGGCACCAAAGGCTGGAAAAGTAGTTCTTGAGCCAAAATTTCGTTTTCTCTCAGATATTTCTTAAGTTTAAAAGGCCAAGTTTGCACACTAATAAGTTATCTAAATTTCTGAAGCCCTGCCTCTATTTGCCGAGAGTGTGATTTTAACTGCCTGGCTTCCAGAAATGCATTACTCATGCTATATCTGTGAGCAAAGACACACTTGTGGTTAGAAAAGCTATGTTTGTTTTATGGTCATACAATATAAAAATGTGAATGGCTACCACTCCCAGAAGGGATTTCGGTTTCGTGGGGCCCTTTAAAAAAAAAAAAATCTTTTTGCTATGTAACTAATTACATTAGTGTAACTCTTGAACTTTCTTCTGATCCAACTACTCTTGACAGATCCCACTCAAAAGAAAAAAAAAAAAAAGAAGACATAATCTGATGTCTAATTTCGACAAAACTGGTCTGTCTCTCCAAGTACTTTAGCCAGGTGGGCTTCCCTGTCTTCTCCTCCCCACCCGAGTTTAAGTAAATTCCCCAGCACCCTGTAGAGTCCGTGGAAGTATGTGAGGTAGTCCTTACACAGAAGGTCTGTACATTGAGGTAGGAGGGGGGCACTAGAGGCTGTCCCTAGAGTCATATCAAAATTCAATCATATGAGGGGCCAGCAGTTAGCCTAATGGCTATGTCGCTGGACTCCCACGTAGTCGACCGCGGTTCAAGTCCCGGACCTGGTGGCTTAAAATTCACGCCGGGCGCATGTGCGTGCATGCCCAAGATCCCGAGAGGAGATTGGAGGAGAAGGGATTGCGGCATGGCCATCCCCTCTGGGGGGTGATTTCTCGCTTTCTATCTCTCTGTCTCTCTCTGTCTGGCTGGCAAGCGCACGCACCCTATAGCAAGAACCTCTCCAAAAAAAAAAAAAAAATTCAATTATATGAGAAAAGTAGATAGGCCAGGCTAAGCCTTTCTTGAAATTATATTTTAGCCATATCACTGAGACAAGATTATCATAAAGTGATTCATTCAGCAAATCATTAAGAGGCTGGTGATGCAACCTCTCTTAAGATCAGCAACTCACTTTAAAACAACTACTCGTGGGGACAAGCAGTTAGTGTAATGGCTATGTCGCTGGACTTGCATGCAGTCGACAGCGGTTCGCGTCCCGGACCTGGTGGCTTAAAACTCACGCCGGGCGCATGTGCGTGTGTGCCCAAGATCCTGAGAGGAGAATAGAGGAGAAGGGATTGCGGCGTGGCCAGCCCCCCTGGGGGGTGATTTCTCGCTTTCTGTTTCTCTATCTGGCGAGCCCTATAGCGAAAACCTCTCCTCCCCACCACCAAAAAAAAAAAAAAAAAAAAAAAAAAACCAACTACTCGTGTATCAGTGCTGACAATACTTCACTCACTCATTCATCCTTTATTTATGCAACACTGATTCACATGCCAAGCACTAAGAAGAAACAGATAGATGAACACACACACGGAGATGCTGTCCTGGAAGTTCATAAATATATGCCCGGTGTCAGGTCCGCAGTACCTGTAGTCAAATACCTCCTATACTAGGTTGGCCCAGTGTGCCTGGGACTGAGAGAGATTCCCTGGATGTGGAGTGCTGTCTGCTAAAACCCCCCAAACCCTCTGACAAACCAGTATGAGTTGGACCCCTTAGATTAGCAGTTATATCTAATTTAATCTTAGTAACCACCCCCAAGGCTAATTATTCTTCCCAGATGAAAAAAACGAGGCTCAGTGAAGTCCCTGGTAGAGCCAGGATTTGAAGGCTGGCTTCCGTGAATACACAGCCCATGTGCTTTACCCCTGATTTTCAGAAATGAGATAAAACATCCCACAGCCCTGGTGACCTCCTCCCCACACCACTGCCACCACCAGTGAATCTGAATCAGCCTCCTCCAGGGCTCTCCTGGTCACCGCCACAAACACACGGACTGCACAGCTGAGATTTCATCTGCTTGGCAGCTGTGTGCATAGTCTTCCTCTACCACTGCAAGACTGAATTCTGTAGCAAGACTTGTTTTAGTTTTTGTTATAGGGCATGTGAGCTTGGTGGAGAGAGACAGAGACAGAGAGGGGGGTAAGTGAGAAATCATCCCCCAGGGAATTTAGCCATGCTGCAATCCTTTCTCCTCCATTCTCCTCTTGAGATTTTGGGCTTACATGACTGGTGTGCTTTTCAAGCTGTCAAATCCGAGACTCGAAATGGAGTTGGCTATGTGGGATCCCACGCCTTAACCTCCACATCACCTGCTGGCCCCAATAGTAAGACATTTAAACCTCTACAGGAACAAACGTTCCCCCTCAACAGAAATCAGGACACACTTCAAAGCACCAGAAATATTTTTTGCAATACAATAGGATTCATGTCTTAAATACTATAAACTCAACCTAACAGTCTTTAAAAACATGTTGGCATTTAACAATTCAACAGACTTTCAAACACATTGTACATTTTAAAACGGAAATTTTTATTTCCGTTTTTCCAAAATTTTCTTTAAAAATACACCTTCAGAGTTTCTCTTAAAGAAACCTAACTTAAAATGCCCAGGCCACATTCTAAGAGGCAGTTTGGTCTTCTATCATTTTGGTTGTAACCATTCCATTCGATTGCCAATGCAGACAAAATACCAATAGTTTACATAAGAATTTCAGGCAAACACACACCCCAGTAATCAGTCTGTGCCACAGTTCTTACTCCAAATTCTATCACAATGGCACTCTTGGGGGTGGGAGGGAATTCCCCTGAAATACTGACACACCATATGTCATTTCCTTACCACCAGAGAGGAACAGAGCCTCCTGACTTTTTATTTATGTTTTGCTCACATTCTTCATGAATAAAGCGTGCCTTGGTGATCCTCAAATTAACTTTCCACTTGCATCATTTACGCATTAAAAAGGGGCTTTAGGGCCAGATCTTTCACAAGGCCTTTGTGAAGCCAAATACAGGCCAGTCTCCATGCTACTGTGATTACTGTATTTACTACTTAAAGGTCTTGTGCCTCTTGAAAACAGGGCTGGGGGAGAGAGAGAAAGGCTAAGAAAGGCCTTTCAAAAGCAAACACAGTAGAGGCATTCAACTAACTCGGTGGAGGGCGGTTAGTATCAGTTTGCCTACAGTAGCTTGCTCGCACTCTCTGACAAAGTGTGGATGCCTTGGTTTTAGCAGTAACTGCTCTGCATGCTTTTAATGAACCTGGGAGAAGCACCGCCCACACTGTGATTTTCAACTTACATCAAAAGTCACTAGGTTTTCAGAAGGAGAGTCTTTCAGTTGGGTTAGTTTTCAGGCAAACTGAAAATTCTTCAAACAGACTCTGAAGGAAACCACACCCAGAACAGGTTTCGGGGGTGGGGGCTGAGGCACTTCAGTCAAGTTCAAAAGGTTCAGCCCTGCTGGGCCCTGATTTACTACTATTTAACCAGGACCTACAATGATGATGGCTGCCATGGATTAGTAAGCACTTACCATATACCAGGGACTGTGCTGAACAATTTCCAGGAAGAATCTCACCTAATTCTAAGAATAAGGGGAGTAATCTAAGAATAATCTCATTACATAGAATTTGTATTACCTGCATCCCATAGATGAAGACACAGGTTCAGACTGGTAAATAAATCGCCCTCATTTAGAAGGCAATTTGGTAATATTTGGCAAGGAATAACCATATACGAAAAGGTAAAGATATTATGTTAAGAAATAAGGGGCTTGCAGGTGGTGTAGAGGTTGAGGCACTGGACTTCCACATGGCTGACTGTGGTTCAAATCCCAGACCTGCCAGTTTGCTTTCTTTTCTCATTCTCTCTCTGGGTTGAATTAAATAATAACAATAATAATAATAATAAAAGAAATAAAAACAAGAAACCAAGACAAAACTCAGTCTACATGACAATAATAATGTTGAACTGTGTGTTTTAAGAAAATTTGCTAGGACTACAAGACCTTACATGAATTATTTTTTCACATTTATTTTGAGGGCATAATACTGCTATGAAATAACAAATATATCCAAAAATGTTTAAACTACTACAAAGGAACTGCTAGAAATTTAAAGTGTGCCCATTAATGCCCTTCTAGTTTGCCTCTGAAGGAACCTCCCTGGAGTTCTGTTCAGACTCTACAGCTCACACTGCCCCCCCCTTCCCATCAGGAAGGCTCCTGAGCTGTGCCTTCAAGAACCAAAGTCACTTATCTCCCCTAGCCCTTTCCTTTCATCTTCCAAGAGACAAAAGCTTCCAGCTAACAAGTTTCAGCAGGTGCTTTTTCTCCTCTACCTAATCAATAACCAGTAATTTTAAAGCTTCACTTGCAGACTCAGGAAATGAGCACTTATCAAGTAACAGATGACATAACCTGTTTCAAATCTACTCTCAACACCCAAACCTGAAGGCACTGCTGGATGAGTCTGACACCATGAAACTGGACTAAAGTCTAACCAACTATAAGAACAGCGACATTAATTTAACACAGGATCCTTCCGCTAAGATGAAGTGTGAGGATGAAGGGGGTACTTTTGCTTTATTAAAAAAAAAAATCCTCCAGACATATTTGCAGGGTTTCAGTAACAAAGCAGGTATGACTAGTAAGCCTCCACTTCCTGGGACACTGCTGAAATTCTGAAAGAACCGAGAAACTGGCACAGAGTCTTTTTGTAATTCTCCATTAATATCAAATAGGTAAATGAAAATAAACTGTGTTGTTTAAACCTCACAAATTTCTAGAATGGCAGGATTAGCAAGTAGGAAAATCCCAACCAATTTCTGTAAAGATTCACAAAGTTAGGAGTCAACCAACCATGCTTCAAAGTCCTGTAATCTTCTAGAGAAATACTAATCTTTGATTATTATCCATTCAGCTACTCAAGATTATTCTTATTGTTAAAATGATCCAGCCTATTTTAAAAAGCAAAACCAATGTCTATATTCAATGTAGACTATAAATAAAGCACATAAACTTTAACCTTCAGAAAGGTCATTTCTGGGACTATTCCCTTCTTTGTTCATAAGAGTTTTGGGACGGGACACCGGTAGAGATTATTTCCAAGACAGCACTTTTTTGACTTGAATGTACATATGAACCACTTGGGCAACATCATTAAAATGAGGTTCTGATCCAGTAGGTCTGGAGTGGGCTTGAGATCCTGCACTGCTAACAAATTCCAAGTCACCCACAGACCACACTGAAGAACAAAGTTCTAAATCCCTTGTAGTTCAAAATTAAATGAGATTAAGTTGTTTCCAAGTTTCTCATTCCAACAAATGCCAACACTGGCCTTCAGCCTCCCCTCTTTTTTTTTTTCGGGGGGGGGGGGGAAGGGAGAAGTTTTTGCTATAGGGCGTGTGCGCTCACCAGACACACAGAAAGTGAGAAATCACCTTCCAGGGGCAATGGCCACGCCACAGTCCCTTCTCCTCCATTCTCCTCTCGGGATCTTGGGCACGCACGCACACGCACCTGGCGTGAGTTTTAAACCATGGGGTCCGTGACTTGAACCGTGGTAGACTACATGGGAGTCCAGCGACATAGCCATTATGACAACTGCTGGTCCCTGCCTCCCCCTCTTGATCAACACTCTCCAAAACAATCTTCATTGTCAAGAGTCATACTAACCTTCGTGGGGGGGGAGGGGGGGACGCCAGAATAAATCACTCTCTTACTTAAAAATCCCTTCCCAGTGTCCCACCTCCTGACTGATTTCCAAACTCCTTAATCTGCCCTTCAGGGCCCAGCATCCTCCAGCTTTTGTTTATTATGCTTCCAGAACTCCTCCTCCTACCACCTGCCCTCTCTCTCTGCACTCTAAGCTTAGCCACCCTGAACCTGCTTGAGCTCCCCTACTGGGTTCCTTGCCTCTTGCCTGGAGCAGGTTTATCTTTGCTCTGGTTTCCACTCACTGGTCAGCTCAGCCAGCATTTCCAGCACAGCGGAAACACACCCCAACACACACTCTAACCCAAGCACAGCTGCACTCAAAAACCAGGTCATCAATAGACTTCTGCTAATAATAAGGGGAATAAACAAAAGAGCATGCACTGTATTTTTTTTTTAAGAGGTTTTCACTATAGGGTGCGTGCGCTCGCCAGACAGAGGCAGAGAGACAGAAAGCGAGAAATCACCCCCTGGGGGGATGGTCACGCCGCAATCCATTCTCCTCTCGGGATCTTGGGCACACACGCACACACGCCCGGCGTGAGTTTTAAGCCACCCAGTCCAGGATGTGAACCGCGGTCGACTACGTGGGAGTCCAGCAACATAGTCATTACGGTAACTGCTGGTCCCCCATGCACTGTATTTTTAAAGTCAGCTTTATTTAATATTTTCTTAGGATCCTTTTCACTTAAAGTTGTCTAGATTAGTGACCAACTACTGAGCTTTTAAATGGCAATTCCTTTGAATCCATAAAATGATTTAACAACTGCCGAGTTTTTAACTAAGCCAATCCAATAAGGAACACTGAAGTAAAGTCAGAAAAATGTTTACAGCGTTCTTATCGTGTATTTCCCCGTCATTAGGTTTTCATAGCTGGGCCTTAGAGCTAACAGAAACTTGTCAGGCAAAAGGGTCAAAAGGCACCAGGATATAAAAATGGCTGAAATACACCTGGTTTATTTTGATAATGTACACCAGTCTGAACAAATATATGGCCATGACGCTACCATTAATAGAAAACTCTGAAAGCTCTGTTACTATCCATGTCATTCCAGTAGAAAGGACTAAAAGAAAAAACAAAATTGTTAAGTCCGTATTTGAATTGCCCTCCCACGTTTACTGGTCATCTACAATACTGGAAGTTCTGTCTCCAGTGTGAATAGAATCACCTGCTAAGCTACTAGAAAGCACTTATTACTGGACTACCCTCAGAGTCTCTGATCCAGAAGGCAAGAAGTGGAGGCCTGAGAATTTACATTAGCAAGTTCCCAGGACATCTGGGAACCTACGCTGAGAATGTCAATTTGAGAATCAAAGGTAAGGTAGGCCACACACTGACTTCAGCTGTTTGGTATTTTATAAATATTTAGTAGCTTCTATGGTAAGACAGGTTTTGTCAGACTTCAATCTTTAGGCTCCCAGACTTTGTGTAGTGTCAGGAAAACGAAACTGTAGCAAAAAGCAGTGTGTGAAAAATTAAAGGAGAATGACCAATGTTGAAAGTAAATTTTAAAGGAAGGGAATTCCAGCAGGGATTCTCTGGGAATACTTACATAGGAGGCATATGAACTGATTCTGACACATGAAATAACTCCCAGAGGAAGAAACCAAGAAGCAGGATTTCAAGGGAGGGAGAAGGTAGGACAGGTTAGGGAGCCATCAGTCTGCAGAGTAGAATGACAGGACCTGGAGTTGGGAAGGCTGGTCAGAGTCAAAGCCCAACAAAGTCACTTCCCAAAAGTTTTTTTTTTTTTTTTTTTTTTTTGGAGAGGTTTTTCGCTATAGGGCGCGTGTGCTCGCCAGACAGAGAGAGAGAGACATAGAGACAGAAAGCGAGAAATCACCCCCCAGGGGGGATGGTCACTCCGCAATCCCTTCTCCTCCATTCTCCTCTTGGGATCTTGGGCACGCACACACACGCGCCCGGAGTGAGTTTTAAGCCACCGGGTCCGGGACGCGAACCGCGGTTGACTACGTGGGAGTCCAGCGACATAGCCATTACGCTAACTGCTGGTTCCCTAATTTCGGTTTTTAAGTTAGCACATAACAGGGGGACGCGAACCACGGTCGACTACGTGGGAGTCCAGCAACATAGCCATTACGCTAACTGCTGGTTCCCTAATTTCGGTTTTTAAGTTAGCACATAACAGGGCTAGCAGGTGGCATGGTGGTGAAAGGCACTGGACTCCCACGTGGCTGACCACAGTTCGAGTCCTAGACCTGGTGGCTTGCTTTCTGACTTTCTCTCTCTCTCTCTATGCCTCTCTGGTTAAATTAAAAATAAATAAAGTTAAATAAAATAATTCCTTAAAAATAATACATTAGCACATAAGAACTGTACATATCTACTAGATTCAGTGTGATGAGCTGATACAAATATACCTCGTATCAAGACTGGCTTAAGGGAAGCTGGGAAGGGGTACTTGAGGAAAGCCCGAAAGGATCAAGAACAGAGGGAGCAGAGGGCTGTGCACAGACATCTTTCCAGGCGCAAGATGGAGAAGAGGTGGACAGTCATCCAGAGAGCTTTCTTGGCAGTAGGTTGTCCCATACTTCAGTCCCCTAAGTGGAATCTGAAAGCAGTTACCTCTCACCCTCCTCTTCTCCACCACTGGCCTCCAAGAGTACTTCTAACAGTCTCCCCCATCAACACTAGATTTAAGCTGAAATGCTGTAGTTGCTTTGACTGTCAAGTGTTCTAACCCACTGAAGGCAACTTAGGTACAGAAATCTGTCCAGCTCTCAGAAGACATGAATTTCCCATGCCAGCAGCAAGTATTCATGACATCTGGGGGTCAGGTGTCCAGGTCCATACCCAACCCACACTTTGTGTCACAATGGGAGGAAGAGAAGATTTGGAGTCAGTGCATTCTGGAAAGCTAGCCTCATACTGGTTAATCTTAGCCCAATTAAACATTTCTTTATAAAAAGCAAGAATATCCATCTCACAGGATTATCAGTACTAAGGAAATGCACATTTAATTAGAATTTATTAAGTACTAGATCCCATGCTGGGCACTTTGAATAATCTCATTCAGTTAATTAAGTAAGATGATCTATCTTAAAATTGAGTGCTATACACAATAATTACTACTGCACAACATTTAAAAAAAACTTTGAATACACAAATCTATTAGAAACGTCTAAATTTTGAGTTGAAACTCTACGAACCTGGCAAAAGGATGCTTTGTCTTTTCTGGTGATTTATTCCACAAAGTTGTGTGGGCTTTTAAAAATGATACTAGCAAGTATTCAGACCAAAAAAGTCAATCTTTTATGTTTTCATTAAACTCAAAACTGTTCTTCTATAAATTCTGCCTCCCCAAAACCATTTGTCATCAATTCTTTTCACTGTGACAAAGGAAAATATTTAAAGAGAATTACTTTAAATTTTAAAACTTCAAGAGCAGATTTTCTTCAGCACAAACAAGTGTAAACTTAGCAATCACCTTCCTCTAAAATTTGAGAAAGCAAGACAAATACTTAGAGGGCATAAACTAGAAATTGGCTGAAATCTTGAGAATACATTTTCTTTATGATCCATGGGTATTAAAATCAGCACGATTCTATCCCTACGAACTAATAAATTTAAACAAAATATTAAGAAATTCAACAATTCAAATTCAAATTAAACTCTGAGCATGTCAGAAACTTAGGTGTAATGCATTCCCAAGTCTTGAAATCCTCAGTTCTCCCTCTATGTCCCAAGACAGAGTACTCCACAACCCTTCCTGTAAAAACCCACTGAGCCAGAACAGCTAAAGAGAGCACCTTCTACAGAAATGGCTGGTGCGGAATGTCAGGGTCAAGCACAAAGAAGGCAGAATATGTTTATTTTGATGCTTTTAAACTAGATCCTGCCTTCATTACTGCAAGAGCCAACAGAACCAGTGTGTGCGGGGGAGGGGAGACAGGCAGGAGAGAAACCTGGTTGGGGTGGGCACTGCACAATGTCACCCCGTCATTTTTTGTTTGTTTGTTTGTTTGTTTTTTTAATGGAATCTGCATATCTAGAAGTCTGGGAGGAAAAGTTATGGGATGCAAATGTGCATCCTTAACTCAACAACACCTGTTACCCTGGACAGGTTATTTGCCTCCATCTCCTCCAAAACTTCACAGGTAAGTGAAAGATGAGGTAAGGCACCATCTATGCAGCTAGTACTGCCTGTGACATTGAAAGCACTCAATGAAATCTCTGACAGGAGAGACAAAGAGAGACTTTTTGGAATAACTGGGGTGCAAGCACAGTCTTTAAAAACTGTACAAAGGATTCTATCACTGAAATGGAAGGCAACAAAGCATGGGTTTCTGAGTGGCAGGGTGGCAAGGTGAGCATTTTGCTAGAAGGAATAAAGCTGGCTGGCGTAAATGGGAGAGTATCATGAGCCTCTGTAACTACAAACATGTTTTTCAAAACATGTGAAGTGAATTTTGTTGTGTTTTGCTTTTTTCCTTTTCTTAAAACAAAAATAACTAACCAACTTTATAGAATACGTGATTCTGAAAAAAGTGATCATTTTTGCAGGTGAAAAATTTGAGAAAGAGGTGTGTGTGTGTGTGTGTGTGTGTGTGTTTTGTGTGTGTGAGTGGGTTGGTGTGGGCAATTAATGTTGACACTCTCAGAAGTTGAAGGCCCTGCCTATTCCTATGTCAGGAACCTTAAGAGTGGTAAAGACATCACTGTATCTCAGTCAGGGCTTGTTTTTATCACTTATTAACTCTTAATTCTGTACAAACTATTTTATCTAAACAGACTAGAATTATTTTACTATCATACTTCCCCTTAGCTAGAACATCAAATCTCATCCTTACAAGCCCTCTTGAAATTTTTAGGATCAAGTGGCAAATATACTTGAGACCAGCAATAATGCAGGAATAACTCCCACCAAATCACAGCTCTCTCAGGCACAGACACTAAATGAATACATTCATATAGGAGGCATAAAAAGCCAATTCAGATAAAGAGAGGCATTTCACCAGTATCAGATGTTAAGTACTAGGAAAGATTATACCCAAAAGGGTAAAAAAGGGCAGCTTCATAGGCATGGACAAAATTAAGTCAACAGATAGAAGTTGCATGTTAGCAAAAACACATAATGATTGGAAGAACTACAAATACTAAGCAAATTACCAAAACAGAGATGGGGGATGGAAAAGGTTTTATCAAAATTCTCCTAAGGGTGTTTAAAATGCAACCAGTTCCATTTGTTACTAAGGACACTGCTAACTGTTAATAATTCTCCTGGGACCCACTATACTTGAAAGTTAATTTACCCTCTCTCAGTTCCTCAACATGGGTGGTTTTCTGTTATAGAAATACCAACACCAAACTTGTGTAACTCCTGAACCACAAGATTTAAAACTAAGAAAGTAATCTGGGGCTAAATTAAGGGACAAAGGTCATTTTTTTTTTAAAGTCACCATCCAAAATGCGAAAAGCCCACTCTTTTTGAAGGGGTTTCCTTGAGAAAAACAGTATGAGGTAAAAATATCAGGGGCATGTGGCAATTTTTTAAATTTAAATTTTCCGCTGTCCAGCGAGGATAGTTTAGACATTTCCTGTGGGTAAGCTCCACCCTTCTCAGCCAGCAGTTTTACAACCATCCCGGACCCTTCAGAGCAGTCTTGTTATGGGTGGACCTTGGGGTGCACTCCTTCCCCCATCTTCTTGGATCTTTTCCTGGTTTCAGATCTTTTGAGACTAGAATATGTGGGGATACTGGGGTTGGTGAGGGGTTTTCCCAAGGAGGATTCCCATGGCCATAAGACAGGACAGGGGAGTCCGGCCCAGGGAAGGGGAAGAAGACCGCGTTCTGGATTCTCAGATCCTAAAGTTGTGGGGCTCCCAATACAGACCCAGATCACTGACATTAACCCACTCCTTGGTTTACCTCTTGCAAGCTCCCCCTCACCAAAGTTTTCAAAAAGTTAATCCCACCTCTGGAGAACTTAAAAGGAATGAATAGGAGACATAACCATTCCCAAGAGCGATGGGAGCTTCCTCTAAGCCAGCTGCCCCAGGAATGCAACACTGCCTAGCAGATGTTTAAAATCACGTCCTGTTCTGCCTCTTGTTGTCCAGAAAAGTGTCATTACTGTCAACTATTTCACAAGACAAATAAACCTATGAATGAAATATATCCCTCCCTCCATGAAAACATTCTAGGACTGAGCTTCCTTCCTTCCTCCTCCTCACAAGAACCACGGTTTGCGGTACTGAGAAGAGTTAAAAAAGGAAACACACGGAGTCTTCAGATACTACTTTTTTACGGCACTCACCATTCCCGGCCTATTACTAATTATCCAGGGATTTCCAAACGGAAGTAGTTCTGTTTTCAGTTAGAACCCTTTTCCCATAGAAGCTCAGAGCTGGCCAGGGCCTGGCTGGGCAGGGGCAGCTCAGGCCTGCAAGGGACCAACCCAGCCACAGGCGGGATAGAGTCCACTGCTGCAGCGCAGGACCCTGTTCGCCTTAATAATAAAACGCTATATAATACTGGACCCATTCAATTATATAAGCCAACACAAACTCCAAGAAACCCGTAATTGATCCAAATAATCCAACTCACAGCACTGGAATGACAATAGCCGGTTTTCTTTATAAATCACATAGCCCACTAAATTGAAGGGAAGGCTCTCCCCCAACACAATACATCAAAGAGTTAAAATTAAGCTTCTGAATCAAAACTGTAATTTACCAAAAGCTCAGGAACAAAAAGACCACTCCCTCCGCCCCTTCGCTATTGTTCTAGAGGACCGGGACTGAAGCGGTGCACTTTACACCTTTAAGGCTTAAAGAGGTAAGAGGCTGGGGGCTGGGACCCAGGGCAACCAGTAATCAAATACTTGCATACTAACCGGTCTGTTAGCACTGATCTCTCGAGGTGGGAGTGGAGCTAAAAGGAGAAAAAACATGTGTACACTGGTCCGCGGATACCTGACAACCAAGAGGGCCAAAGGGCTACTGTAGAGAGAGAAAGAAGGGCTCCAATGGTGGCTTTTCAGGAGTAGAGCGAGAGATACCAGGTAGTGAATGGGGTGCTCGCAGTCAGCCAGAAGCTTTGGGGCCAGGCCCTGCAACCGCCGGTCTTCATTAGGGTCACGTAACATATGGAACAAATAAAGCCCCAGAACCCCGTTGGCATGGCCCCGGGGCAGGCCTGGTCTTTGGGAGGGAGCCTACCTTGGAGCTGCTTGAACCTCCCCTCGAGCTGGTTGTAGTTGTAAGGCACCTGCCCGGTGTACGTCGGCGTCAGCGGCCCGGAGATGCTGGAAGTCCTCTGCAATTCCATTATGCCCGGCGAAAAGCCCAGGCGGGCTACACTGTGAAAAACCCGCTCTGGCCCCCTCTACCCCCATCCAACGCGCAGCAGCTTCCGCAGGCTGGGCTCCCGACCGGCGACAAGGCTGGCTCTTACGCGAGCCGCATTTCGGTCTTAAAGTCTAGCAGGGCTATCTGATAGGAAGCTGGCTGCAGGAGAGTCCACCTTAGCCCGGAGCAGTTACTACTCGGGCATCTAAGTCCTTGCGGCGTTCCCTCCTCCTGCGGTCCGAGCCTAGAAGCTTGCGGGAAGCCAAATCCTACTTTACAACAATTTAAATATGGCCAATGCTAAGCACGCCCGGGTCCCGAGCCCGGGAGCTCACGGCAGCAGCGCAACACACCTCCTCCCCGCAGCCCGCGGCGGCCGCCGGTTTGTAATTTAATCAGGAGCCACTCGCTGTGTGCTGAGCGGTGATGTCACCTGATTAGCATAACAGCGTCGTGGAGGAAACGCAGGCCGTACCACGAGAAGGGCGCGGGGGAGGCCGGCTGGCCGCCGCCCCCAGGCCGCCGCCCCGCATGGCTAGCCTCCGCCCCGTCGCCCACCCAGCCGGGTCCGGGACGCGCCGCCGGCCCAGCCGCGGTGGTACCTTCCCGAACAAAGCTGCTGGAATTACAATCTTTTGTTAAGAGCCTCACGTAACGGAAAACTCTCCGATTACTATCACCCGCAAAGGCGAGCGCGCCCGCCGAGCGGCTGCAAGGGCAGAGCCCGCAGGTCCCGGGCCGCGCGCCTCCTTCTGTATGCGGCGTCCGCGGAGGCCGCGCGGGCCGCACCTGGGCGCGCGGAGCTCCACTGCGCTGGCGCCAGCACGCGGCGGCCGGTGCGGCCGAGAACAAAGTCGCTCGGCGTGTGGCGTGTGCAGGGTCGTGGCCGGGGAGCCGGAGTTCTCAACAGACTTCGGCTGCCCTCTTGGGGTGCTAAGCCCGGCAGTTTCTGGGGCCACACTGGCCCTGTAATAGTAATTCGACGTAAGAAGGATGTATGGGAACGCTGGGGGCAAGGCATTGTGGGAAAAGGCACTCAGGTAACCACCACCAGGATCCCAGGCCATCAGCTAGGGAGATAATAGAAATTACCCTCAAATCCTACTTTGATTTGTAAACCAAGCCGTCTAAACTCTTCATCTCCAAAATTTTAAACTCTCCTTATTGCTGTTTTACAACCAAAAATAAAATCCTCTACATGGAAATAACGTGATCAAAATGTATGGGAGATAACTGAAACTAGACATGATTTTCCCTCCCCACTTTTCCTTACTCATTAAAACAGGCAGACAGCAAATTACAAATTTGGCATTTCCAGCTTGGCACCCTTCAGCAATACTCAGGAAGGAAATTTCATTCCCACAGGATTCCAGTCTGCACTAGGTAGGCATCCACTCCTGACTCAATTCACTCCCAAAGGCACTAGTAATACAAGCGGCTCCACCATGGCTAGAGATGTGAAACCAAGCCCAGAGCCTAGCTAACTAGCAGCTGAACAGCCCTCCACACAACTAGGCTGGAGCACACTCACAAGTCAACTTTGGGCTTTCTAAGCCAGGTCTAAGCCTGTTGAGATAATTCTCATCATCCATTCTCAAAGCTCTCTCATTGCTCTAATTCACAATGTGGTAAGCTACGCAGGAAGGTGGCAAAATGCTGGGTGGTTCAAGAAGCACTTGAGGACTCCCAAGAACTGTGTTTCTAGTCCTGGATAAGCCTCTTAATCACTCTATGACCCTAGAAGAGACCCCAGATTCCATCTAAACCTCAGCTGTCAGGCTGAGTAAAAATTAATGCTTACCTCCATAGGGTTATGGAGGGGATAATGTGAAAATGCCTGAAAATTTTATACTACTCAAAATTTAAGCGTACAGTTCAAAATGCACCTCTCCTTACATTTTGCCCTCATGCATCACATCAAGTCTACAGAGAGAAGTAGAATGGGAAATGCTTGTAAGTATCTTTTTTAATGGGATCCTCTTCACTATTGAGTAGAGTGGTCAGGTGATAAGTGCCCATCTATGACACAGAACTGAGATTACAAAGTATTCTGCCAATTTATAGTTTTTTATTTTAAATATTTAAGCCACTAAGTGAAAAGTGTGACCCACTGCTTGTAGAATCTACCCTCCAGCTCCCCCTGGTATGAGGAAGTATATGAAACGAGCTTTCTAATTAGCCAGGTTACACAGTGTTACACACACCATGATGGCCGTGGAGGCTGGGACTAGTGTAGTCAATTCAGTCCTAAAGAGCCCATCAGGCAGACTGAACATAGGCAAGGAACAGAAAGAAAGGTTTTAAGATGGGAAGAGTTTAATAATCCCTGGAGAATAGGAGGTTAGATATGAGAATCCATTTGGTGTGATGGGGACAACTCCAGCCCAGCAGCCACAGGAAAGTAAAGGAAGACCAGAGGCGCTCATCCTTTATTTCTTCTGTTTTCACTGGGCTGTATTCACAGAAATGTGTGCAAGGCACACCGCTGAGTGTTCAGGAGGATTCGAAGATGACAGGGAGCATGCTAGCCAAAGTAGATGGGATAAGTATGCAAAAGGTCAAATACCCAAAAATACCATAAGGGCCGGGGGAGGGGGTTACAAGAGTTCAGAGGACAGGAGGACACATTTGCCTAGGAAAGCAGGAGGGAAGAACTCCAGGAGGTACTGGCACTTTGACCAGACTTTGAAAGAGACACATAAACAGGCTAGAATGAGAAGTCTCCTTTCCTGGTAGAGGAAAGTAGCACACATCAAAGAACTGACTACCAGGAACAGTCCCAGCAAGTGCTGCAGTTCAGCTGGGTGACTGGAGCATAAAGAACCTTCGGGCTGGGCGGTAAGGAGGCCTTGACGAACAGGTTAAAACTAAGCCTGGGAGCTAGCAGGTGGCATGGTGGTTAAGGTGCTGGATTCCCATATACCTTACCATGCGGTTCAAGGCCCAGACTCTGCAGCTGGAAAGCCACAATCAATCAATCAATGTTAAAAAAATAAAAAAAGAACTAAGCCTTCTGTCTTCCTCCAAGAGGAAGACAGAGTCTGGGCTGGCTCTAGGGATTTTTTTTAAAATTATTTATTTAATTTTATTTATTATTATTTTTTAATTTGCTTATTTGTGAGGGCATGTGAACTCACCAGAGAGAGACTTGAACTGCAGTCAGCAATATAGGAGTCCAGCACCCCAACTACCATGCCACCAGCTGGCACCAGCTCTAGGGATAATTAATCCAGCACTGATAGGCTAGCATGGACAGATAAGAAAGAGACCAAAGGCACCAAAGTCACTTGGGTGGTTACTGCAATTGTCCAGGTCAAAGGACCAATCAGGGTGTGGCAACAGGAATGAGAAGGGGCTGATGAAAGAATTAATTCACAGAACTCTGGTAACCAACTGTATGTGGGAGGTTCAAAGGAGAGAGTCAAAGAAGACTTGGGGTGGAGACTTTTAAGAGCTCCTTGGGGAATGTAGAGGGGAACTGAATGTTTCCTTCTAGGTAGACTGAATCTGAGTTTCTGAAACAGCCAGGTGACACATCCAGAGCAGTAGGGATGTGGAACTACAGTTCTTAAACCAAAGATACAGTCCCATGCCTAGAGGTGAGAGGTGAGAGAGTACTGGGGTTAAATCTAGGAGAGGAGGTAGAGGCCGAGAACAGAGCCCTGAGGAAGGCTTGGGTTTGGGGGGAAGAAAAAGACGGTGGAAACTCTACAAATGAGTTGTAGAATAAGAATGTTGCGATGAGAGATACCAAAGGAGGAAAGGGGTAGATGATATCACACACTACAAAACAGTGGAGTCAAAGAGAAAAGACAATACAGTGTGCGAAGTCTGTCAATGGGATAATTAAAGTAAAAGCCAGGGGGCCAGCAGGTTGCACAGTGGTTAGGGCGCTGGACTCCCACGTAGCTGACCACAGTTCAAGTCCCGGACTGGAAGCTTGAAAATTATGCCAAGCATGTGTGTGTGTGCATGCCCAAAATCCCACAAAGAGAACAGAGGAAAAAGGACTGTAGTGTGGCTATCCCCCTGGGGTGGGGGGGGATGATTTCTCACTTTTCCTCTCTCTGTATCTCTGTGTCTCTCTTTGGTGAGCACACGCGCTCTAGGGCAAAAACCTTAAAAAAAAAAGAAAAGCCCTGGGGCCGGCAGGTGGCATGGTGGTTAAGGGCGCTGGATTCCCACATGGCTGACGGTGGTTCAAGTCCTGGACCTGGCGGCTTGCTTTCTCACTTTCTCTCTCTCTCTCTCACTCACTCTGTCCCTCTCTAGTCAAATTTAAATAAACAAACGAATAAATAATAAATAAAGTTAAATAAAATAAAATAAAAAAAAAGAAAAAAAAAAAAAAGAAAAGCCCAGTGGTTAAAAGAGCTGGATCCCACATTGCCAACTACGACTTAAACCGGCTCTCTGGCCTAGTGGTTAAGGAACAGGCACCTACCTCATTGTCCCACTCTAGTTTTGAATCCTGAACCCAATGGCTTGAAGAATATTGTGTGCGTGTGTGCGTGTGTGTGTGCACACATATACCCCAAATCCTGACAAGATGGAGAAATGGAGGAGACTGCAATGTGACCATACCACTAGGGATTTCTCTCTTTCTTCCTCTCTCTCTGGAAAGCACATGCCCCCTCTGGCAAATAAAAATAAATAAATAAAATTTTAAAAGAAAAGTGAAAGCCAGGGAGTATTCCCTGAATACACCAGACACATGATGTGCCCATCATCTGGTGATAGCTGAAACTGGGGGTAGATCAGTGTCACGATCTTGATGGGGGTACTGACTTTCCCTCCTTCTCTGTCACTCATGGAAGAAATAAACATTTTAGGGACCAGCAGATGGCAGAGCAGTTACATTTCTGGACTCCCACAAGGCTGACTGCAGTTCGAGTCTTGGACCTGGTGGCCTAAACACACTGGGCATGTATGCGTGTGTGCCCAAGATCCCAAGAGGAGCCTGGAGGAGAAGGGATTGTGGTGTGGCCATCCCTCCTCAGGGGCGATTCTTCCTCTCTCTCTCACTGTCTCTATCTCTGGCGAGCACACACGCCTGAAGGCAAAAACCTCTTAAAATTTTTTTAAAAAATAAAAGGCAGGTTACAGTGAGTTAGAGAACGAGGAGAGAAGGGGAAGAAGAGGACAAGAATGAAGAGGTGATGAAAAGACTAATTAATGGGAATTATGAGACCTGCAGAAGGGGTTCTGGGACAGGGCCCTCCGAGTATATCCTCTGTGCACAGCTTTCAGCCTTGAGTCGGACAGGTAGGAAAAGCCCAGTGGAAACATGGCTCAAAGGTATGGGAGGCAGGGGGCTGTGAGCCTTAGCCAAGAGGAGGAATGCCTACTTCAGAGGCAGGGGGAAGAACAGAGGCATTCTGAGGAACAAAGAGGGAATTTAAAAGAGCTCTTCAGCTCTATTTTCATAAGTAAGAAGTCAAGGATTCTACCCACCGTTTTATTTGCAGTGCTCTAGAAAGAAGAACCCAGACGACACAGGTGGCAGAAACATGTGGCATGTGCGTGGATCACAAGGGTTAGGGAGGGTTTTCCAAATGTTCAGTTAACCACACTTTTGCAGAAATAGATCCTGCAATTTCAGCCTATTCTCTCAGTCTTTTCTAACCGAAAAAAACCACCATCCCTCACCCAGACCTGGGACTTGAACACATGGCCGTGCCTTCCTTCAAGCTGCTTCAACATCATGAGGTGTAAGGGATGACAGCCACGACTGACAGCAATCATGACTGATCCCAAAGCCACTGAGGTGCAAGTAACATGTACCTGCCATCCTGGCAGCACGCGGGCCCCAGACCACCCACATCCAGCACTCACTCGGCCTCCACCTCTGCTGTTTCTCCTGCAGGCTCAGAGAACTTCTGGCTTGCTAAGGGCTTGGAAGCTTTGCAGAAAAACCACACAACCTGATAGTGGTATCCAGATAATACTAAAACTGAAGCAAGCCTCCACAAGAACCTGTACGTTTAGTTTGGGTCAGGATTAGGCACATTCTCTGCTCGTTTGGACAGAACTAGTTATACTGAGGGTTCTGTTGTTGCAACTGGATTTTGTTTGGTCTTGTTTGGTTTCGTTCCCCTCCTCATACATGGTGGGCCTGCACACTGAGACTCGCATGAGTTAGCAGGGGGCTTGGGAATCGGGACAGGGGGTGAAATTAAGAAGCCTCTCTTTGTTCTAAAAGGGTTTAACACAGTCTTGGGGGTTAGGGATGGGAGATGAATGGTTTTCTTCTAATACAGCAAGCATGAAAGGATTAACTTTGGATGTTCATTTTCTAAACATCCTAACATTAGCAGACTAAGAAAGTCTGAGAGATAATGTCTGAAATGCTAAGATATGATGGGATTTGTACACAATCAATCCCAGGACTTAAAAAACAAACCCAAGAGCAGGGGAAGAAGTGATGGGAAGGGGGCCATGGGGGAGATAGAGTGGGGTGGGGTGGAGGGGGGGGGGCAGAAAACAAAGTTTCACCTATTAACTCTCTTCTTTCCACTGCCATTTCCAGATCTGTCTTCCTTGCTTCATCAGCTGGATGACCACAGCCAATTCCTCCTGAGCATTTTTTTATAGGAAACCAAAATACTACTACTAAAATAATCCTCTTCCATTAACATAGCCAAATCATGCACTTATACTCCTGAAGAATAGTTTCTATTCCCTTCAGTCTCATCTTTCTGGTTCACTTAATTTTCTGGCCCACCTAATCCCCTTCTTTTTTTTTTTGGAGAGGTTTTTGCTATAGGGTGCGTGCGCTCGCCAGACAGACAGAGAGAGACAGAGAGACAGAAAGCGAGAAATCACCCCCCAGGGGGGATGGCCACGCCTCAATCCCTTCTCCTCCATTCTCCTCTCAGGATCTTGGGCACGCACACACGCGCGCCCAGCGTGATTTTAAGCCACCGGGTCCGGGACTCGAACCGCACTCGAACTGTGGGAGTCCAGTGACATAGCCATTACGTTAACTGCTGGTCCCCTAACCCCTTCTTTAGAAGCTACCTACCCACTCCTTAAATCCCTCCCCCCACATTTATTATTTCCTTGTGATAGGGACAGTCAGATAGACACCCTTGACAGGGTCTCATCATTCAGCAACCTCTCCACCCTGCCAGACAACCAAGATCAGGGGTGCACCTGTGGGTCACCCCAGAAACTGAACCCTGGGCCTTCTCACTGGCCCCATCATCACACAGTGGTGCCTTACCTCCTGTGCTGTGTCTGGGCAATTATCCTTAAGTGTAACCACTCTCCTCCTCTTTCCACTGTCTTAGACCTGAAGAGCTTCCCACCCCGACTACGAGTTGCCATCTTTATTTCTCTCCAAAGCCTGCCTCAGTGTGCAGCTTCTATTTTATTTTTAAGAATTACTTTATTTAACTTCATTTATTTTTTTAAAAATTTGACCAGAGAGGAACAGAGCAAGAGAGAGAGAGTAAGCTGCCAGGTCCAGGACTTGAACTACGGTCAGCCATCTGGGAGTCCAGCGCCCTTAACTACCACACCACCTCCTGGTCCCACAGCTTCTATTAAAAACCCATCCTGGGATGAACAGTTAGTGTAATGGCTAGGTCGCTGGACTCCCATGTAGTCGACCACGGTTCGAGTCCCAGACCCGGTGGCTTAAACTCATGCCAGGTGCGTGTGTGTGTGTGCCCAAGATCCCGAGAGGAAAATGGAGGAGAAGGGATTGCGGCGTGGCCACTCCCCGGGGGGTGATTTTTTGCTTTCTGTCTCTCTCTCTCTGTCATTCTGGCGAGCACACGCACCCTATAGCAAAAACCTCTCCAAAAAAAGAAAAAGAAAAAAAAAAAATCCTTCAGTGGAAACTTCCTCACTTTCCAGAAAACTCAACCAACCAACCATGATATCCAGCCAAAAAATAGAAGAAACGATATGAAATCCCCTTCGCCCCCTCAAAAAGAACAATTTTTGGAAGTCTCATTAACACAACACCTCGGACAATGGCATTTCTATGCCATTGCTACCGGTCTGCCACCCCTGCAGGGTGTCTCCTTTCTCCCCACGGCACCTCACAGTGACCACAGCCTGAGCAGCTGCAACCAGTCAGCACACTTTCTCTCTCCTGACAGCCCACACCACTCCTTGAGGTGGAGGGTGAAAACACCCCTCTCTGCTCTCCCAGAGTACTTCCCATGTGAGCACTGGTGAGAGACTGGATGTGCAATGCCAGTGGAAGAAAGGTGATTAAAAGCTGACTTGGCACCTAAGAAGTTGGCTCCTCCACTTCTGAACTTTGTGAGTCTCTGCACAATAATGGGACCAACTGTACAGAATTATTCTACATGTTAAGCAAGATAAATGTGTATAAAGATCCTAGCACACTCTAGCAGCTTGATTACTAGTCTTTAAACTCCTCATAGGAGAAATGTCAAAAATTAACTGTGCTTCACCTTGGACCACCCTTTACTTTGCCAAGGAGACCGCCAGCTAGACAATGCTGCAAGTGTCGTGTGGTACTGCCGATCTCAGGACGGGAAGAGCGTGGTCACCTCTTTGGATTCTTGGACAAGGACATTTCTGAATGGCAGCATCAGTCCTCTATCTGGGAAGAACTTGTACAAGCCACTCTCTTCTCTTTAACTTACCCCATTATGCACTGGGAAAGGTATACCCACGAACATATTTTATAGCTAGAAAGCAGTAACACCTGAGAGACAGAACACACTACTCACTACAAAACAAGTTATAAAGGGCATATGTTTTAGAAAGGCCAATGTTCCTTTGAGGTGGGGCTATCGGATTTGATACTTCAGGACTCAGAATAACTGGAAAGAAAATTACAGGGAGCGTAAAGGTACTTTGCCATCAATAGCAGTTACTATCTGTTGCTTGGAATGTGGATGGCTCTTTCCTATCTTCCTCCTCCACCCCTCCCCCCCACATACACAATTATCTAGTTACATGGTGGAATCTGAAATAGCAGGACAAATTTAATTTCCATTCATACCCTTTTCCTGTTTCTTGTCACATCAGAACTGAATACAAAGCACCTAACATCACTACTGAGAAGGGAAAAAAATGGCAAATTGTACTTGTAATAAGCACCCAAAGTACTGGGGAAGGAATGCAGTTGTATTGAATCTTGTACCCCAGTCAAACCTTATCCTTGCATTCTTATCACATCTGTTATCTACGCATGCAAAGCTTCCCTGTACAAGCAAAAGAATGCCCCAGTCAGAGGCCCTACCTTTTGCAAACAGATGTTGCTATGCCTCTGAATGTAACACCAGCCAGGGCCATGACTGGGCTCTTACCTTTTCTGTTACAGCTAGAGAGGTTTAAAGAAAAAGAACATCTGAGGAATGCAACTGGAGTTAAGCCTGCTCTTGCCCAGGATTTCTGGTTCTGCTTCCCTGTTCCAACATCCAAAGAAAAGGCTGACACACATACACCGGTGTTCACAGCCATCTGGGTGGAGTTTTGCAAGGGACAGAAAGGCAGTGAGAAGACACTGATCCCTGGTTAGCACAGTTCATGGGAAAGGAGGAAGTGCAAATCCATTCTTTGTGAAAATAGGTCTTTGGACCCTGCCTTCAGTGTACACACCCATGATGCCTTTTCCAGGGGCTATAATGAGAAAAGGTGAAAGACTATGTTGAGCAGGCACCTGGAAAGCAAAGGAGATGAAGGAAAGAAGTGGAGGTGCAACTCTCATCAAGACATAGACCCGTAGCTCCTTGTCAAGAGAGAGCCGGAGCCGACTCATCAGCATGTCGCCTGCACCACCTGTGAGCACAACCCACTGGAAGGACCCAGGAGGTTGTAAGTGGTGATTTCTTCTCTGCAGGTACTTTCAACCTAGTTGAGAAAATAGGATACATGGACACTCACTCACACCACACACAAAAAAATACAAAGATATGGTGTATAATGGATGATTAGTGACAGCAACAGTAAGTGACAGGTACAGTAAGTACCATTCTAAATGGATCAACAATTGACCTTCTCTTCTTGGCTGAGAAAGCCTTAGAGCTGTGTGAGGTTTCTTCCATACAAATGTGCTCTTGCTACACCATCTTATCTGTTCGATTTTAGTGTTGCTCCTAGCCAAATTTCTGCCAGTCTGTGCTGGACTACCATGACAGTGTAGTTACTGTACTTATTAATTGGGGAAGAGGAGTATTATTTTTTAGTCTTTCAAAAACAGGTCCTGATTACTCAGTTGCAGGGATATGGAACAATGTGTGTAGCCCTAGCATATGAAGATCTGAAATTTTTGAAGGATACAGTCACTTCTTCCTCCTCAGCACCTGAGCGTCTGTGATCTCACCAAAAGATAGCACAGCCTCCTTCCCACAGGACTCTGTCGGCAGCCACTCACTGGGTGCAGCCTGCATAATTCAGGAGCGCCCAGTCCCTGAGGAGTGCCAAGGACAGCCAGCTGCCTACTGAGTGGGAGGCAGGCTCCAGGCTTACTGTAAAAGAACTAAATGCTATCAGCTACCTGAGACCTTCTTTACGGAAACATACAACCCTTCCCTCTTTTTCTCCTCATCTCAAACCATGTGACTTCCCACTGAATCAAAGTATAACTTTTCTTTTTTTGGCTAGAGGATGCATAAGCTCACCAGAGAGACAAAGAGAGAGGAAAAGTGAGAAAGTATCTCCTTATTGGGGATGGTCATGCCACAATTCCTTCTCCTTTGATCCTCTCTGGTTTTGGGATTTGAGGCATGCACACACATGCACCCGGCATGTTTTTCAAGCCGCTGGGTCTAGGATTCAAACCTCACAGCTGTCTATGTGGAATCCAGCTGCCTTAACCACCATGCCACTAGCTGGCCTATAAATGACTTTTACTCTAAGGAGAAGGAGTCCTTGAGTACATGGGTGGTGTGCGGAGAGAGTGATGTCTTCTAACAAGTGTATGATCAAGATGTCATTCTCATGCTCAGGATACTGAGAACAATTGGCTATACAGCATGAGACACTGTGTCTGATACCGTGGTGCTCAATAAATATCAGTTCCATCTCCTCCTCCTACCTTGTCCCTCTGCTTCCGCCAAACTGATCAGTATCCTACCACTTCTCTTGGGCTCCCCAGCCCTCTGCACTTAGCACTCCTCTCTCCTCCTTTTTTGGGGGGGTGGGGAGAGAAATTTTTGGTATAGGGCACATGCACTCACTGGAGAGACAGAGAGTCACTCTCCAGGAGGGATGGCCATGCCACAATTCCTTCTTCTCCAGTCTCAAGATTTTGTGCATGCATGTACACACACCCGGCATGAGTTTCAAGCCTCTGGGTCCAGGACTCATAAAGTGCAGTTGGCCATGTGAAAGTTCAGCAACATAACCATTACGCCCCTCTCCTCTTAGTCTAAGATTCATCAATCCTTCAAACCCAAGTGAAAACCTTTCCTCCGCCAGGAATGCTTCCCAAATAATTCCAGCTGGGATGACCACTCCCTCTCAGGAACCCTACACCAACATTGTCTGCTTCTCTCCCCAGCACCTAACACAGTCCAAGAGTTCTGTTTATCTTTCTGTGTACCAGACTTATCTACTTAATTAAAATAATGGTGCTTTAGTTGGAGACTCAGGAGAAGTAAAAAGTGAACTCCATTCTTGGCTTTTGACAATGACTAGCTATGTGGCTATGAGTTGGCCCCTTAGCTTCTCTGATCTTCTCCCTAAAAACCAAGGAATCTATACAGAAACTCTCTAGGGTCCTCTGGATATAAGGCTTTTTAGAAATATATCATAAGCTGTCTTAGGGCAAGCTCAAGTCTTATACAAACTTCACCCCCTGGCCCAGTATCCTTTAAAAAACAGTTGTTCAAAACGATTTAGCTATTCCAGGGACCAGCAGTTAGTGTAATTGCTATGTCACTGGACTCCCATGTGGTCAACCGCAGTTTGAGTCCTGGACCCGGTGACTTAAACTCATGCCGGGCACGTGTGCGTGTGTGCCCAAGATCCCAAGAGGAGAATGGAGGAGAAGGGATTGCGGTGTGGCCATTCCTCCTTGGGGGGGGGGGGGTGGTTTCTTGCTTTCTGTCTCTCTCTGTCTTTCTGGTGAGCTCATGTGCCCTATTGAAAAAACAAACAAACAAACAAACAAACAAACAAAACTCTACAAAAAAAAAAAAAAAAGATTTAGCTATTCCAGAAGCCTGAACTCCAAAGCAAAGACTCTGTGAGAGAGTTGGCATGGTGACCTGCAGAGTCTACTCCACCTGATGTTGCACACCCAGGCCACACTTTAATCCTTCACAATTATAAGAAGTGAGCTAAGTCTTCTAACAGGTGTCGGAAGTTCCTTTTCAAACTCAGCTATCAAAGCGAATCATCTCATTTGTGGATAAGAAAAATGAGGTACAGAGCCATGAGCTCAGAGGTACAAAATAAATCATTGGCATAGCAGGGATCACAAAGTAGGTCTTCTGAATTGTCATGCACATCCATGCACCAATAGGGAGCTGAAGACAAAGGAAGTGACATGCATATTTCAGGACTGTCAGTGAAGTTGGCCCAAGGCTCAAAATCAGAGACAGCTCATCCTAATGCCCTCTCTTCCCTTCCTTCCGGCATCCCACAGCACAGTGGAGCCACAGAAGTGTACTAAGTGCTGGGTGACTGGTGCTCCTGTGTTCTCTGCTGTCCAACTTGTACCAGCTCAGAGAAAATGGGATCCCGGCCTGTGGTGCTGGCAGTCCTGGTCTCATGCTCCCGTCCAAGAGCAGAACCGAACACATAACTGGCCCCAACAGACCAGTTCTTCAAAGACCCTTTCTGTTTTCTGCACTGATCTTTCCTTTATTATTCTTATGATGTCCTGCGAGAACAGCCTACTCAGGAGGCATTTTTTTTTAAAAAAAAAATCAAAAAAAAGGATTTGTTCTTTACAACCAGTGCTGTAGTTACAGGTGATTACTAAAGCAAGAGAAGAGAAGCTCTTTGCTAATGCCTGCCGAACTTACCTCTAGCCACCTCCCCACTCACTTCTTGTTATTACTTTTTCTCTTCAGCCAGAGGGCACATGCACTCAGCAGAGAAAGAGAGAGTTGGAAAGCAGTCCTCCACGGGACATGGTCATGCCATAACCCTTCCTTCTCCATTTCTCTCAGGCTCACGCCAGTCTCCAGCCTAAATTTGAACTAGAGTTGGTCTTGTGAGATCCAGTTCCTTATGCACTGTGCTTAATCACTGGGCTACGGGTCATTCCTCATTACTATCTTTATTGTGTTTTAATTACCATTTATTAAGAAAAATGGACTTGAGACCATGATAGTGCCTTTTCTCCACTACACCTTATTTTAACAACATTATGAAAGCTTCAGTAAAGGATGTAGAGAAATTGGGACCCCTGTGCACTGATGGTGGGAATGTAGACATACAGCTATGGGAAACAGTGTTGAGGTCCTCAGGAGTTAAAAATAAAACTACTGTATGGTCCAACAATCCTACTTCAAAAGAATTGAAAACAGCACGACTCACAACAGACAAGAGGTGGAAGCAACCACAATGTCCATCAAAGAATGAATGGATAAACAAAAGGTGATCTATACATACAAGAGAATATTACTCAGACTTAAAAAAAAAAAAAAAAGGAAATCCCGGTACCAGCAGATGGCGTAATGGCTACATCGTAGGACTCCCATGTAGCCAATCACGGTTTGCGTCCTGGACCCGGTGGCTTAAATTCACGCCATGCATGTATGCGTGCGTGCCCAAGATCCCTAGAGGAGAATGGAGGAGAAGGGATTGCAGCATGGCCATCCCCCATGGGGGTGGGTATATCTCGCTTTCTGTCTCTGTCTCTCTCTGTCTTTCTGGCGAGTGCACGTGCCCTATAGCAAAAACCTCTCAAAACAAAACAAAACAAAACAAAAAACAAAACAAACAAAAAACAAAAACAGAAATCCTGGGGCCAGATGACATAGCAGTTATGTTGCTAGACTCCCTCATGGCTGACCACACTTTGAGTCCCGAGCCCAGTGGCTTGAAACTCATGCTGGGAGGAGAACAGAGGAGAAAAGACTGTGGTGTGGCTATATCCCATGGGGGTGATTTCTCATTTTCTCTCTCTTCATGTCTGTCTCTCTCTTTCCCTACCTTGCAAGTGACTGCATGCACCCTAAGGCAAAAGCCTCTTAAAAAAAAGAAGGAAATCATGATACAGTATGGATTGACCTTGAGGACTTATACTAAGTGAAATAGGCCAGTCAGAAGAAGACACATACTATATGATCCCATTTTCATGAACTAACTAGACTAGTGAACTCATGGAAACAGAAAGTAGAAAAGTGTTTACCAAGAGCTGGAGGGAGGAAAGAATTTAATTGTTTAATGGGTGTAGAGTTTCAGTTTTGCAAGATGAAGAAATTTTTTGAGATCTGTTGCACAATAATGTGAATATAGTTAACATAGTGAGCTGTATGTTTAAAAGGGTTAAGATGGTAAAATTTATTTTGTACTTTTTACCACAATTAAAAGCTAAAGAAAAAGCACAGTAAAGAATCAAGAAGGGGCTACCATGCATGGGAAGAAATGGCAGATCTAAAAGGCACATGTTCTGCGTCTATGATTCTGAAGCTTGAACAAAATGTTCTCAAATGTGATCAACCAACACACTAACCCCTCCCAAGTCCTCTTTTCCACCCTTGAGGAAAAAAGAAAGAAAGAAAGAAAGAAAGAAAGAAAGAAAGAAAGAAAGAAAGAAAGAAAGAAAGAAGGAAGGAAGGAAGGAAGGAAGGAAGGAAGGAAGGAAGGAAGGAAGGAAAGAACGACCTTACTGGGAATCCTTCCAACTCTCTCATTTTTACAACAAAGTTCTCATAAATTAGTTATTGACTCCGTATTGCCTCCGAGCCTCACATGTGTGCTGGGCTGTATAGTAACCTTCATTTATCACAGAGGTACAAAGTAAATCACTGGTATACCAGGGAGCAGTGTCAGACTTTACGATCTCTACAAGTTCAACCTTAACCACATTGTTCAAAAACTTTACTTTTCAGCCAGTATCTTTGCTATCACGACTCTGAAACATAGAGGAAATCAATTGGTAGTTTGCAAAACATTTGGTAGCAACACATCATATTTAGTAGCCATGTTCACGTTTACACAATTTAAGAACATACACATGAGTAAATGTGCACAAGAATGCCCACACATGCACAGGGTAACTTGGCAG
The DNA here is from genome assembly GCA_026018925.1 of Tupaia tana. NCBI lineage: Eukaryota > Metazoa > Chordata > Mammalia > Scandentia > Tupaiidae > Tupaia > Tupaia tana. Next base: position 180,203,699 of record JAKSZU010000003.1, read on the forward strand.
ATATTGGACAAGTTTCTTTACTCTGAAGGTAAGGATATCCCCATCATTGACTATGTTCAAATACTTAGACCTGCCCACTGGCTAAAAATGGCTGATACCCTATTATACAAAGTTTGCTGTTAAAGATAATTTTAGTGTCATAACGACTTACGAAGCAATGGACCAAGGTTCTTTACTGATCAAAAATCGTCCTTGTATTTGGCCTATTATAGATTACGAAAGGGTAAATGGCAAAAAGTTACTACACAGGAAAGAGGTCTGTAATTTGCAATGATTATAATCAACGTTATACTAGTTCTTGCTAATAACACTCTGCAAGAGTCTACATTTCTGACTCATCAAACATAAAACATTAGCAAAAAATTAGCTTGGGACTACGTCTTGAGTCAGAGTGATAGGCATTTATTATTTCCCCAATAAGGACAAAGGTTGCTACCATCCCTACACGGATACACTGTCTCCGGCTCACAGTGTACACAGAAACCACCAGGAACAGAGGCAAGACCTGATGTCAGTAGCAACAGGACATCAGCCTGTTAACTCCCTGGGTGCGAACACAATCTTAGAGGTATAGGAACCCTTAGAATCCCATCGGCCCAACCCCTTGTTTTTCAGATAAGAAACTGAGACAGCAGACTAGATTTCTCTAAAGCTGCAGCAAAGAAAGACCAGTGGGCCCAAGATCTCCTAACTGCACTGATAGATAGACAATATCCCCATCTGAAGATACATTTGTAAATGCCATAAAGAAGTTTCGTTACCTGAAAATGTTTTCCTTAGATTTTAATCCCCATCTGCCAGCTTTTCTCTACTAGCAGTTAGCAGTGGAATAGCAGGCATGTTAAATAAGCACTCAGCTTGCCTCTGTCCTGGGGGAAGAAGGGTAGTATACCTTCACTTATTTAATTTCACCCTTCCTTAAAAAAAAAATAAAATAAAATAAAAAAAGCTTATCTCCTTTACAAAATTCTGTTCAAGTTGCTTCTACAACCTATCAACAATCCTATCCAGGGTATGTTTTTAATATCTCCATATCTTATAATTCATACTGTCATATCTTTATTATACTATTTGGTACAAATTAACGTTTGACTATTTTAAGAGTCTCTAAGGCCATCCTTTTTTAAAAAATTTACCATTTTCTTTTTAATTTGCTACATGACACATGTACTCACCAGAGAGAGAGACAGACAGACAGACAGACAGAAAGCAAAGTGAGAAAGCAAGCCATCATGTCTGGGACTTGCAATGCAGTCAGCCACATGGGTATCCAGTACCTAAATCACCAGGCCACGGGCTGGCCCCAGGCCACCCTGTTTAAACTGGCCATGTTTCTCTTGTGCTTCAAACTCAAAAACAAGAAGAAATGCCCTTGTAATATATTTGATTTCTAACTCTCAGGCTTTCTATTAAATATAGGCAATGTTTAACTCTCTTAAGAAAGGTTTTAAAAAGATTTTAGTAAGCTCAGTCACCATAAAAAGCTCAATCACCACTGTTATCACAAATGAGATGCCCAAAATATTTCAAAGTCTTACTCATAATTCTCTAATATGGAGTAATTGTAGGGAGAGGTACAAGATCTCCCCCACCCCCCCATGAATTAAAGGGTATTCAGAGACCTACATATACTTATGTGAAGGAAAGCGATTTCTAGTAGATTTGGGAAAGGCGAGCCAAAGATAAGCATCAGAGGCTTTCAATGACTGTCCTGGAACCCAGAAGTCTCTGCTTTATATTACCACAGAAATAGGCTGGTGCAAATAACAGCCTGATTCAGAAAATCTCAGACTGAAATCTGTAAAATGGAGGATAATGTTCCCCTACCAAAGATTGCTATTAATATTACAGTAATATTCTATAATGTTCTCCAAGATGAAAGTGATACACAAGTTTTAAGTATTATAAGTAATCCTACTGGAAATCTAGTAATATTTCTTCTTTATTATCCTTAATATCAAACCGCAGCTGTCTCAACAAAGAGGAACAGAACACTAAAGCCAAATAACCCCCACGAGGGATGGACCTTCTTCCAGTAAAAGCCAGCCTGATGACTTGGATTTTCTACAATGAGCATGTCTCTCCCATTCCAAGGAACACAAGTCTCCCACTCCCTTCTCTGTCTGTCTCTCTCCCTCTTAAATCAGTCCTTTTTTTGGAGGTGGGATAGAGAATTAATTTATCAAGTTTAATAATATTTTTATTATACTTTTCCTCTAAGTCAATCTTCTCAATAAATGTTTAGGATCATGCAAGATCATCTTAGTGTGCACTCAGATCATATTAATTTTTAAATTGAAAAAGTCTTTTTCAGTGCTTGTCCTGCCTTCCAAGATAAAGAATAGGAGTCACAAATGCTTTCTAAATCTCACAATCCACAAAGCCACAAGTCCCCAGTGTCTTCAGGCCATCAGAACACATGCCCCCTGGAGGAATTAGGAGACTGAAGCCATACTCCACCCCCCCCCACCCCCCCCCTAGCCAGAAGCTAGGACAAGCCAATCAGCAGCCATCTATTTCTGAGTTCCAAGAGGCCCCATTCAGGGATTAAGGCAACCAAAGATCTTCTGCCCAGACTTTACATTCCTGCCCCCCAGATCCAGCCAGGAGGCAGGTTAGAATACCCTATTTATTCTATTTCATTATTTTTTTTAGAGAGAAGTTTTTACTACAGGGTGTATGTACTCGCCAGAAAGACAGAGAGAGACAGAGAGACAGAAAGTGAGAAATCACTCCCCAGGGGGGATGGCCACGCAGTAATCCCTTCTTCTCCATTCTCTCGGGATCTCGGGCACGCACACACATGTGCCCGGAGTGAGTTTAAGCCACCAGGTCCAGGACTTGAACCACGGTTGACTACATGGGAGTCCAGCAACATAGACATTACTCCAACTGCTGGTCCCTCTGTCTATTTTTAATTTTATTAAAAAAATTTTTTTAAAACTCCTTAGCTCTCTGCTGCTCTTTTGTCTTGCTAATTCTTACCTTTCCCCATAGGACAAGCCAATCAGCAGCCATCTATAGCTGAGTTCTGAGTGGCTCCAGTACATCGCACGGTTTTCATTTTTTGCTAAAAATTTTTTTTTCTTTTTTTGGATTGTTTCTCTCTTGATTTTTTTCTTTTCTTTTTTTTTTTCTTTTGCTTTTCTATTTACCTTTCTCACTTTTCTGCTTAGCTTCCACACACTAATTTTCTAGACAAGTCTAGGTGTTCAGTGGCCAAATATCTGAATACTTTTAGGGTCAGATTAATCCTCAATATCCAATGAATCAGCTGTGCAAAGGGAGAAAAGGGTACTGTTTTGAGTCTGCAGGTTACCTCTTCCTGCATTCCTCTAAATACTCAGCTTTAACTCCAAAAACTAGGAAAAAACGTATAATCCATCAGATGACCAGAAACTATCATAGGGACCCAAGAAATATGAGAAACCAAGAAAATATCTCTCCCCCAAGGGAAAAGAATAACTCCTCATCCTCTACAGACTATACAAGGGAACTCATGGAAATGCCAGATAAAAAATTTAGAAGCTAACAGAGATGCAACAGGAGAGACACAACAAACTCTAGAAAATGCAAGAGAAAAAAGACGAGTTCCAGGAGGTGAGGAGGTTCCTGTACAATCTGAAAGAGGAGATACACATCATAAAAAATAATCAAACAGAATTGTTCGAGATGAAGGCTGTATGTAATACAGGAAATAAAAAACTCCCTTGAAAATATCAAAAGCAGATTAGATCATGGAGAAGACAGAATCTCAGATGTAGAAGATAGACACTCTGACCTAGAAAAATTCACTACAGACTGAAAAAATAACCCCCCCCAAAATGAAAATAACATATGACTAGTACTAGATACCATTAAATGCTCAAATATCTGGATCATCAGTATCCCAGAAAGTGAAGAAACTAATAAGGGCATCGATAATCTATTCCATGAAATCCTGAAAGAAAACTTTCCAAAACTAGAGAGGCACTCAAATATCCAGACCCAAGAAATACAAAAGACCCCACATAGAATCAACGCAGGAGGATATTCCCCAAGACATATCATAGCCAGATTGACCAAAACCACAAGATATTAAATTTGGCAAAAGAGAAACATCAAGTTACTTTCAAAGGATATCTAATCAGACTAACGTTGGACCTCTCATTGGAAACAATGAAAGCAAGGAAAGAATGGGAAAATAAATTCAAAGTGTTAAGTGAAAAACAATTTCAACCAAAAATACTATACCCAGCAAGATTATCTTTCATATGGGAAAAAAAAAAAGAGAAAAACATTCTCAGATAAACAAAATCTGAAAGAATTTTCCAACACCAGACCAGCTCTCCAAAAAATGCTGAAGGGAGTGCTATACCAGGAAAACTAAAGTCGGTCACATAGAAATAAGAGTACAAAAAACAACCAAGAGAATAGACAGCCTAATGGTAGGGGCAAGTCCAGAGTTGAATGTTAACTTCCAGAGTTTAAATGGAAAGATCAGACCACAGTAACGCTGCAAATTCAATAGAAGAGAGATTAATTACATGAAACTGAACTAGTGAAATAGAATTTTTTTTAACTTTACACTAAAACATTACTGGTTTTCTTTGATGCTTTGATTTCCATACTTAAGGATTTTTGTCTTCTCTTGAACTGCTGATAGGTTCATCTACCTACTATTTGAACTGAATCCTAATCTTTTTTCCGATTTTAAGTTTAAAGCAAATTTCTCTTAACATTTTTTAAATTTTGATCTAGTAAAACTAAAATTGTTTTTCTTGAAATTAAAGAAAACCTATTAATACTTAGTTAATGACTACAGTGAGCTATATAGCCCCAACTAGGTGCTACTTTATAGTATGTTCACTTTACTCACTGCCTAAAGTCAGACATGTGTTCACAGATTGATACACACACACACACATATATGTGTATATATAATATATATATGTATATATATATCAGCTGTGCTTGCTATTGAAAGTTTTAAATTAATTAAGATCTTTAGTGAATCAATAAAATGTGGAAAAAAAGGCATAGGAAACAACTGTAGATACCAGAGACAATGTGGGAGGAGGGGGGAATTGGCAGAGGGTAAGAGGTAGTGAATCAAGGGGTAAAAATAACAAAATATATCAGAAACAAGAAATAGAAAATTATTTGTTGACAATAACATATATGGTATTATTGTTGACTGAGCCACTATACAATGTATTCTGGATGGGAAATCTCATTTTGTACATTGTATTGATGTATAGTGAATGACTGTAAATAAATAATTAAAAAGAAAAAAGGACACATGCCCACTGAATATTTCTGCTTTTCCATCTTGGTATCTCCTAATTTCCCTACCGTGCATTGATATAATCCAGTATTTCTCAGCAGGGAAGACCTCCTTGCAAGAAGAAAAGCTCCCCCTAAAAATATTTATTTCATAATGAAATGTGAGTAACATCACACATGGGGCCTACTGTATGCAGACACTGAGCTAGGCACCTCCCACATTAAGTTTTCACAACAATACCCCATAGGAGGAACTCATAGCCAGTAAGTGGTGGAACAGGGCTTGAACGTAGGACCCAAGCTCTCTGAAGCCATTCCTCCTCTCTCAACATCAGCTCTGATGATGGCCAGTCCTGCATGTCTGAATGGAGGTGGACCTCAGGGCTCCACCTTAGGAGGATCTATGACGTACATTTAGGCAGGCAGACCAAGAAAGCCTCAGGGCCTGCATGGTTCCCAAAGGCTAGATAGAACATAGACAAATCTGAGGCCTAGCTTGCAGATCTGTGACCAAAATACCCTACCAACTCTCACCTGCCCCAAGTACCCATCATCCGAGGCGTCATATAACCAAAACCAAACTCCTTTTCCTTCCTCTTGTTTTTCCTATCTCCTTGGAGAGCAAGCCCTAGGGGTTCTAATTCAACAGTTTAAGTCCTTGTTCTCTCATGCCCTTTGCAACAACCCCTTGTCTTTTCTATAGAAGAGCACGACAGTCCCTTAAACTGGCCTCCCCCAGACTCCCTCCTCTCTAACCATCCTTCAGTGTCCCCTAAGGGTTCCTTCTGAGACGAAAGTCTGATCCTGCCATCCCCTGAAATCTACACTGGTGATTTTCAGGTTAAATCATGAAGGACCTCAGGATTCTCTACAGGGGCGTAGAAATCTAGGTAAAGTTCTTCTGTTTAATGTAGAGCTGCTCCAAGTTTAAAGCCTTATATATTGAGGCAACAAAGAATTTTCTGTTTGAAAACTAAAATTCTCCTGAGCTAAATTTTGAAAACCACTGGCTGACAAAAGAGAGACTAAACTCGTTAGCATAATATTCAAAAGCCCTCCTTGTCCACTCCTATAGTTCTACCCTGAACTGCTTCTGCAGCTCTGCACGTGATTTCCTGAGAGGGCCAGGCACCAACATGCCATTCATAGCACCACTTGCTTGGCCTGAAATTCCCTTCTATCTACTGACATAATTATGTTGGCCCTGCCAATAAAAACGGCTGCCTGAATATAAGGAAATTAAGGAGAAAAAAAAAATGCCACATATGGGCATGTCTGAAGATTAAGGCTGATTAAATGCACAAAGAGAGCGGCACAAGCACACCTGTTAATTCAGTGTTGGGGTTTTAGGTTTCGCATTAGTATCAAGTGCATCCTCCAGCCTTGCCTCCCCTCCATCCTACATTTCTCATAGCGGTCTTGAATACCTCTGCATTATTTACAAGGATCCATACTAACACTGACTTTCCTTCAAATGCTGGGAGACAGCAAGCAGAATTCTATGGATGATGTGTGTATAGGGGCTCAAAGCAGAAGTTGGAAGCACACACTAATTCTCTGCAGAGCAAACAGTTCAAGGCATAAAATTGGGTGTGTTCACAGTAGACACACATAAAACCTATCAGATTTGGTCTGTGAATGTACTTCTCCCAAATCAGTATATAAAACAGCTTCAGGACTGTCAACCCACGGAACTGCAAACATATGTCCTTGGCTAGAGAAAAAGATAAAGACAGACCATGGGGCCACACCGGCTAAATGACACACTGCTGGTGCCAATGATTTAGAAAGTTGCTAAACTGTTCTTGTTGTTGTTAACCACAGGAAAAAAGGTTTAAGTCACACTTCACTTAAAAACAATGATAACAACACTCAATTACACTTACAGTCTAGTCTGAGGGACAGAAGAATGACCCTTGGCAGTTGTAGCAAAGTGGAAGTACTCCAGGTGGAAAACACAACAATTATAACATTCCATTCTCTGTCGTGCTTGGCAACTATACTCCCCAAGTACCCTATGTTCTTGTCACAATACAACAAGAAACTGTAGCCAACATCCATAAAAATGAACCATTAAATTTTCCTACTCTAACTGTTCATATCCACAAGGGTAATAATGTCACCTAGGAAAAACTGCAGGCCCACCCAGAAATGAGTGCTCCTTTTTTTTTTTTTTTTTTTTTTTTTTTGGTTAGAGGGAGCATGTGTTTGCCTGAGAGAGAGGGAAAAGAGAAAGAATCCCCCACGGGGTACTATCATGCCACAATCCCTTCTCCTCCTTTCTCCCTCCTCTCAAGATTTTGGGCACTCATGGACACATTTCTCAAGCCACTGGGTCTAGGACTTGAATCTTGTGGCTGACCATGTGGGATCCAGCTGTCTTAACCATCAGACCACAGGGCTGGCCAGGGTGCTTCTCTACAAATGCCCTCCATAAAGCACCTTTTTCCAGAAAAGATGAAAAGGAAAGACATAAAGATGGAGAAGGTCCAAAACCACTACAGTGACCTGAAGAAGGAGCAGGCAATTAAATATTTAGCTTTAGCTCTTCTGACCAAAGAGGGGAAAACCCTAGGGTCAGGCACTTGCCGCACAAAAGGAAGCAGAGCCCAATTGAAAGCACTGCATGAAGGACATCTGATCCACCGTGCAATATTTGTGCTGGCTTACAAACAGGCCCACACTTCCAAAAGCACCTCTAGGAAGCTAACACTGTAGTGGGCAGATCAGATACTACAAGAATGAAAAGCCATCACAAATGCTCTTTGGTGAGAGAAAGATTAAACTCCAAGATTCTAACAGCCCAACTGGCCTTGTTTCTGTTAATTACTAGAAAAAAAAAGTATTTGTTTTAGTTCAGGCTACCAAAACAGAATACTGCAGACTGGGGAGCTTAAACAAGCACTGATTTCTCACAGTTCTAAAGGCTGGAAGTCAGGGCGCCAGCATGGTTAGGTTCTTGGTAAAGGACCTCTTCCTCGCTTATAGATGGCCATCCTCTCATGTTCTCACACACTGGAGAGAAAGATCATCTCTTGTGCCTTTTATAAGGTCACTAATCCCATTCATGTGGTCTTTACCTTCATGACGCTGTCACCTCCCAAACACCCCACCCTCCTGAGACTATCACTTTGGGGGTTAGGATTTCAATGCACAGACTTGAGAGGGGAAACAAACATTCAGTCCATAACAGTATTTTCAATACCATACATAGAAAATATCTCAAAAGACATGCATCAAATTTAGATATGCAGAAAGCAATTACCTTTAGGGAGTAGGACAGGAGAGGATCCAGAGACACAAACATTAATTGTCCATTTCTATAGTGCTTGGATATTTTTTTTCTTTTTGGCAATGCATGCATTGTAATGTACAGTGTAGGTATATTATTTTATAATACACTTTAATGTAAGACTATTCTATTTTTTTTTTTTTTAAGACAGGGTTTCACTATGTCACAACCCTCCTACTTCAGCCTCCCAAGTAGTTGGTACTACAGGCATGAACCACTCTGCCCAGCTTTTGGGGGTGAGGGTTCTAAGTAATCGGACCCAGGCCTTCCATGTAGCCTCAGCCTGATGAGTAGCAGCATCTACTAGTACTTGCTATTGCAGCTGGGATTAATGTAAAATCCATAAACACTTTTTAAGGCCAGCAGGTGGTATGATGGTTGGGATGCTGGATTCCCCCATGGCTGACCATGGTTCAAGACCCAGACCTGGTGGTTTGAAAATCACAATAAATAAATAGATGAGATAAATAAATGTTAAAAAAATATAAACACACAGAATTGACTCTTCAATAGGTATCACAAAAGTTAGGGGAAGTTTTTCCCCAAATAAAGTGGTAATTAGTAGATGTGACCTTGAACAAGTTCTGCAGTCCAAGAATACTCAAAACAAAAGCACCTAACTGCATTCAGACTTACATATTCAGAGTTGCTACAGGAAATGCCAAAAAAAATATTATCCATTGTCACTGTCTTCAAGGAGTTTAGTCATCAGCTTGGAGGGGGAATACGGATACACCCACCTGAAACTAAGAAGGCACAGGAAACAAGGTACAGAATAATGAGGGCCAAAAAAGCTTCTTGAAGAAAAATGGTCAGTATGAACCACAGGAGCGAGTGGCTCCACCAAGAGGCTGTGTTCAGACTGTAGACTGCGGTGGGCAGTGCCAGCTTAGGTTTCCTGAAGACACAGGGTGATCCAGGAGGCAGCATACAATGCAGGGCGGGGCTGGGTTGGCAAATGGCCCCGTTTCCCTGACTTCAGTCCTTCTGTTGTGTAAGATACCTACAGACACAATCTTGTGGCTAATAACGCGACTTCACATACACGTTCTAGAACTCTAAGTAACCTGCAGAAATTTGAATCTGCATGGCAAAATTCTTATCAGCCTCATCCAACAACATACACCCATCACTATCTTAGAGTTCTGCAAAGTCACAGGCTTCCAGCAAAAAGGTCAAAATTCGAAACCTGGTAAATTCCCTTACGATGAACTAATGACAATAAAAGGAGATTAGAATTGTAGAAAATGGATGTGTTCTTCAATCCAGTGGATGAGGAGGCTAAGGCTCTGGTTTTCGGGAAGTACCACAACACTTTTATGTAATACTGCCACATTCATTACTTGTTTATACATATGGTCTATAAACCCTAAATGGATTACATGTGGGTAAAGACATGTTAACACGGTGTGTATGTCACGGTACTGCTACAAACTCTGGAATGACGCTCTTGTACTGGGTGCCTCACACACTAAGACTGGTGCCTGGTCCTTAAGGACCTAAAGAAGAAAGTTCGAGACAGATTATGTATCCATGTCATAACATCACCATGCCAATTTACAATTTAATAACATAGGTGCAAACTAAACATCTTATTAGAGGCATAGTGTAAAGATTGGAATGCTAACGTTTACTTCTCTTTGTGAACTATTTTTTCAAGATCTTTTTTTTTTCTTTTTTTGGAGAGGTTTTTGCTATAGGGCACGTGTGCTCGCCAGAAAGACAGAGAGAGACAGAGAGACAGAAAGTGAGAAATCACCCCCCAGGGGGGATGGCCATGCAGCAATCCCTTCTCCTCCATTCTCCTCTCGGGATCTTGGGCACACATGCATACGCGACCAGCGTGAGTTTAAGCCACCAGGTCCAGGACTCAAACCACGGTCAACTACATGGGAGTCCAGCGACACAGCCATTACACTAACTGCTGGTCCCCAGCCTACCTCATTTTGGGGAGCAGCTCCATGTGGTTCCAGGAGAGCTCCCATGCTCTCACATTCCCCAATCCTCCCCACCACCATCACTGGTCCAGGAGCAGCCACCTGTCAAAGCCTAGTAAATTACAGCCCCCACCCCCACCCCACAAACCCCCAATGTCTCCAATGGAAACTAGAAGAATGGTGGACAGTGAAGTCCAGGAACAGAAGGCAGCCATGTTTTGTTACCTGGAAGACTACCTCTGGGGCAGAGAAAGAAACCTGCTCACAAAAGTAAGCTAAAAACAAGTGACTTGAGAGCTAGAAAACCTTCATTTCTTTTGGTCTCGGGGCCCATATACATCTCGCCTTTTCCTCAGATGAGCTGTATAGCTCTTCTCTTGATCATGTAAGACACTCCAATATTTATTCTCTAAAGTCTTAATATAAATGTCTTCCTATACCACACCGCAATTCTTTTGCATGAGACATGCCAACCACAGCCCCCAACTACCAGCCAAATGCCCCTCTGAGCTGTGGATGAGCAGGCCTGCTGTGTTTTATACATATGGCTTCCTGCTCTTTACCAACGTTTAGGGATACCACTTCCAAAGGCAGTTATCCTTCGGTAAGTAGCCAGCTGGTCAAGACCAGGTATGCGGACACTACCTGAGTCAATCAGAACCCCTTCTCCATGCCCAACCTCATAGAAATTTGGACTAGAGAAAACCAGGATATCAAGTCATTTATTAATCAATTCAAAACATAAACGATTAGTAAGATATAGAGTCAGAACTACAGTACACCTAAGCCACACATAAGCTGGTCACTACTGAGCAGAGGGCTGCAATGACCGAAGCACACGGCCCATCTCAAAGGTGCAGAATGCCTCCAGCCCTCCAGCAGTCAGTCGCATGAATTTCTGGGTCTTGTTTGCCTGAAACTTTGCAATTATCAAACTCCCCTCCTCCCCCACCCACCACACACATACCATTTTTATTCAGAGAACTCAAGTGGATCTCTGTTTCTTATGAGAAAGACATAACCAAAAATAGTGCTGAATGCAAGATTCTTCTCTGAGAAGCCAATCAGTAGACACAGACCAAATGTTTAGCTCCTTGTTATCCAGGCCCCTCCCCACTGGGTTAGTATTTAATATGATCATGTCAAAACTACTGATGAATTTAGAGCTTAATAATCAAAACCATCCTCTTTGACATGGTTTCAAAAATCAAAATGTAATTAAAGAAACTATTTAACATCTACTCAGTATCAATTTTCTTTACAAACTAGAAAAAGAAACTGAATGGTTAAAATCCTAGCAATCTGAATTGCATTTTAAACTCAAAACACACTTTATGACATTTTCAGTTTGCTCTTATCGTGTCACATGTTTGATTTAAAAAATACGTAAGACTTTATAAATGCCCTATATATAAATTAAATTTCGTCCTTTTATCTTTCAAAGATGGCACTTGCTTACTTTGGTAGAAAATTGGCAAAGGACCTAAATTGTGTAAGTGAATTTAATAACAACAACAATTATGGGCATAAGACACCAAACACCCACCCGTAGGCTTTTTTGATGATCACATCCGTGTAAATGAAAAACTTCCTAAGTCTACAGTAATTTCAGAGGCCTACAGCAGTTCCCAGGCAACCATCAAATAAAAGCCAAGGTACTGTGGTGCCGAGAACTTTATTATAGAGTATTTTCTGCCCTTTCTCACTAATCCACCACCACTACTTATATAAGAGAACAGAGGAGAAATGAGGTACTGAAACACAAATGGACCTTAAAGACACTTGCTAAGTGAAAGAAGCCAGTCACACACAGCCACATATTACGTGATTCCATTTACATGAAATGTCAGAACAAGCAAACCCATCGAGTCTGAATAGATTAGTGGGCACCTGGAACTAGGGAGAAGGGAAAATAGGAAGTGATTGCTAATGTATATCGATTCCTTTTGGGAACGAAGAAAACGTTCTGGATTTAAATGAAGATTGTCACACAACTTTGTGAGTATATTTTAAAACCACTGAATTGTGGGCCAGCCAATGGTATGGAGTTTTAGGCATCTGGATCCCACATGGTTGACGGCACAGTCAAGTCTCGGACCTCGCGGATTGCAACCACCATGCTAGGTGCATGTGCATGTTGTGCTTAAAATCCTGAAAGGAAAAGGGATGCCACTGGCCATTTCCCCTGAGGGAAGCTTTCTCACTTTCTTCCTTTCTCTGGTGAGCACATACACCCTCTGGCAAACTAAAAACAAACAAAAACAAGTATAACTACTGAATTGTATACTTTAAAGAGGTAAGTTTTATGGTATCTAAATTATATCTCAATAAAACTGATGCATGAGAGAGGTGGGGGTGGGGGATATGTGTTCATATCAAAAAGTCTAAGAGAGCTATAGAAGGGTCACATGTGTTTTCCTCTTTTATTCACACAGAAAGTTGCATGAAAGATATACTGCATTCCCTAAATTCAATCATAAATCAACCCTCTTTGAGATGGCAAATCATCTTGAAAAGCCCAAAGCACTTTTGAATTTCTGTCTCAACGACAGGGGTCCTCAGAGACCTGCAGCCTGGCCACTTTGGTCTTGCTGCAGCGGAAACTGAAGCAGCCAAGATGTGGTTCAAGTTCCTATCTCCAAATGGCTTTGTTTTTTCCCCTCTTGTGATCAGTCCTTCCATCTGAATTAGTGTGGCACTAATTGCCTAGGCCACTTTCTTGGCACGTGATAAATGTTTAGTTAACGTCTCATGTAAATACGTCTTTTCTTCCTAATTAGATCATTCTAGGCCATGTTTTAGAAGTCTCTTTACACAGTCAATAGCAGGCTGGCTCTGTACTTTCATTAAAAGGAAGAGTGTGTACGTGTGTTGTGCGTTTATTCACTTTGATGAGGGATACTGATCGAGGAAAGTTTCTAAGTAACACCATCACATGACAGGAAATCATTAAATATAAAGTCAATATCTAAACCACCTAATTAAAACCTCATGGCTGTAGGTAGAAAAGACATTAAGATATAATTCCAAAGAGGTAAATTTATACATCTTTTATGGTTTTAATACAGGTTTTCTTCCAACTATATGCAGTCCTGTCTATTCCTGGATTAAGTAAATAATTTAAGGATATAACTTGAAATTTGCAGTCAACTAGGAGAAAGTGATGATAAATTCTACTTCAATTCTCACTATAGAGAATTCAGGTCATTTCCTTCTTTAGAAAGTGCTGTGCCTGATTTTTTCTCTACATTTGTAGTTTTTTGTTTTGTTTTGTTTTTTAGAATATGCTTTACAAGCACACTAAAGGTTAATGAATTTATTTCTTGGGTGGAGGACACACCCAAAAGGGTTTTCATGCCACAATCCATCCACCATCTCAGCCTGCCTGGATCATGGGCACATGCACACATGCCTGCATGCTCACACTCCCAACTCATTTTAATTAGCACTACAGAGTCAATTTGGAATCAGAGACATTTGCTGCTCTCCTAGAGATGACAAATTACAAGGTCCAAACAATGATGAGGTTGGAATAGGGGTTGGGGGGTCAGAGAAGGAGTGGGGCTTAATCATCTCCACAATGGGTGGATCCATCCAGACAGGGCTGTAACAGGGTCAGGGATTACAAGAAGAATGTGCTCCTCCAACCAGGAGACAGCACCATACTCAGTTTGGGCAGAACATTAAGCATTCCTAGGTGTCAAGATATCAAAACATAAACCATGGCCCACTTTCTGGGAGAAAGGTCAGACTAATATTTTAAAGGAGAGATAAGAAGTTGCAGCAGGAATACTCAAGGATAATAGGATTTGAATATTAAGTGAGAGCACTTAGACCATGACCTAGGAAAATATTTCTCAGCATCTGGTCTACATCAGAATTACATGTGGATTTATTAAAAATGTAGACTCCTGTGCTCCACTCCTTAGTGGTGAATCCCAATGTCTGTAGGGGAAAGGGAAAACTTTGGGATGTACATTTCTAACAAGTGTGCCATTGAATCTTTGGGACACAGTGTTTGAGATCAGTTGCCTGGATATCTTGGTGAATCTTTTAGTTGAAAGATCAGAGTGTAGATGTTGGCAGAGAATCCATCTTGGGGGCTACACTGTATTCATTTAATAAATGTTTAGTATTGAAAAGCAGAAAGGGAGAAGTGTTTTTAGTATTTACTAAATAAATCGTATTCATTTTAAATCATATTAGAAAATTTTAAATCATGTGTGACTAGTGCATTTCTTTTGTATAGTGCTATTCTGGATACTTAAAAAACATCACTCCTTAACATAATGATTCGATGGGTGCATTATTTTTCACCAGAATTGAAATACACATTTAGCCAAGGAGCCAACCACTTGGTTGTTTGTAAATAAACTCAGGACTAGGTTAGCAGGTAGAGTGGTAGTTAGGGCACTGGTTCCCACATGAGCAACTCCACAATTCAAATCCAGGACCTAGAGGCTTGAAAAACATGCATGCAAGTGTGTGTGTGTGTGTGTGTGTGTGCCCAAAATCTCAAGAGGAGAACGGAGGAAAAGGAACTGCAGCATGGTCATATTCCCTGTGGATTTCACTTTCTCTCTCTCTCCTTCTGGTAAGCGCATGCACCCTATGGCAAAAACAAAACAAAACAAAACAAAACTTAAAAAAAGAAAAAAAAAAAAAAAAAAAGGCCCTGGACCAAATACTTCAGGGGTGAAGCCCACATTTGTTTTGAAGAATCTAAATAAAGTTTTAGCCAATACAAAATCTCTATGTGAAGCATCTGAGCTGCACCATTTAAACTGGTAGGCAATGGCCACGGATGACGGCTGGTCACGTGATATGTGTGTGGTATATAACGAGACAGGCTCTGAGTGAAAAGGATAAACTAGATTTCTAAGACTCAGTATAAAAAATGTAAAATATATCATTAATAAGTCTTTATGCTGATTACATGTTGATTTTAGTGAATAGTATTCATTTAGTAAATACTATTATAGTATTTATTCACTAAAATATCTTATTTAGAACATTTTAAATCATGTGTTACTAGTGCATTTCTTTTGTATAGTGCTGATCTGGATATTTAAAAAACATCAGTGCTTAACTGATTTCATGTTCCACCAAAATTCTTAATTACTCAACTAAATATCTGCATTTAAAGTCAGGCCTGTATAGACAGCCACTAAGAATTGCTGATTACTCTACACATGTAATATAGAGAATACAATTAGGTACTTGGATGTCATTTTCCCATGGCCATCAGCTATCCTTAATTCCCCTGACACAATGTAAATTCAAGATCAGTTTCTTTTGCCACATCTACAACTTAAGCAGAAAGGTTCGTATGTAAAATTCTAAGTCGTAAATGTTCATAAATGACCACTCTCAGTGTAATTGTTTTTAACTGTTATTTTCTAAAAAATGTACTTTTGGACCTGTAGCACAGTGTTAATTAGGCAATGTACATTGGGAGCCCAGATCCCACAAGCCTGACTGTGGTTCAAATCCCAGCTC
Source organism: Tupaia tana (assembly GCA_026018925.1). Lineage (NCBI taxonomy): Eukaryota > Metazoa > Chordata > Mammalia > Scandentia > Tupaiidae > Tupaia > Tupaia tana. The sequence goes on from JAKSZU010000003.1 coordinate 180,219,692, forward strand.
TGGTGGTTTAAAGACTCTGGGCACAGGTGCACACAATGCCCTAGGTTCTAATAGGAAGGAGAAATGAAAGAAAAGAGATTAGATGTTTAAGATGTTTTCATACTTTGTTCCTATTTTAAAAATCGCTCTTATTTTATTTCAGGAAAATAAAATACAGAAAAGCCCCTTACAAATAAATACTATTTTAGTATATATCCATCCAATTTCTTTTGTTTTCACTGTTAATGAGTGTTGATATAAAAGTATTAATTCTAATTACTTTTACAAATATTTTCAAGCTAAATACGTGTTTGGGGTGTTTTTTTAGGTTTTTGCCATAGGGCTTGTGCATTTGCCAGAGAGACAGAGAAAAAGTGAAAATCACCCCACCAGGGGGGATAGCCATGCTGCATACCTTCTCCATTCCTCTTCTAGGGAGTCTGAGTGTGCGCGTGCATGCACGTGCCTGGTGTGATTTTTCAAGCTACTAGGGCTAGGACTAGACCATAGTCGACCGTGTAGGAGTCGAGTGCTTTAACCACCATACCACCTGCTGGACCCTACATTGTACATTTTATTTATTTTAAGAGAGATTTTTTTTTTCTATAGGGCATGTGTACTTGCTGGAGACACAGAGACAGAGAGCCAGAAAGCGTGAAATCACCCTCCAAGGAGAATAGCCATGCCACAATCCCTTCTCCTCTATTCTACTTAGGGATTTTGGGCATACATGCACACATACCCGGTGTGAATTTTAAGTTGCCAGAACTCAAACCACAGTCGATGATGTGGGAGTCCAGTGATGTAATAATGATCACACCACCCGCTGGTTCCTATGTTGTGCATTTTAAAGAACCACTTCTCCCAGTTTGTGTTGGTTCCACAAAATCTAAGTCACAATCATAAACACCCTTTATTTGTAAAAATGAAACATTTGCCTTTTACTTTTTTTTTAAAGATTAAAGTTTGTATTTTATTTTCATTTCTGATAAAATGCTGGTTTCCAAAAAGTTCAGTTTGTTTGGATCACCAACATGTTCCACAATACTGAGGTAATTTGGTCAGAGGTCAGGAATGTGGGCATGCCACCATGGGATGTGGGAAATCATTGACAGAAGGCATCGCAATCACTTCATAGGGCACTGCCTCGAAGCTGGACAGGCGTGACATGTCTCTTATTACTCAACAGGACTGAACACTGCTCTCCTCATCCTCCTGAACTATAAAAGGTAATACCACAGGAGAGGGGAAGGACTCTCTCACATGTTTGCATTCCAAATTCCACGTTAGGCACTCTCTTATATATTTTTTTTAAAAAGCATGTATTTCAAAGACCTAGTATAAAAAATGTAAAGTATCTCGCTAATAACTTTTTATGCTGATTAGCTATTGATATGATAATATTTTGGATATATAAAAAGTCTTGGATATATATATATATACACAATGAGCATGTGGCAATAGTATTAATTCTAATTATTTTCTTAAAATATACATAAGTCTTAAATTTTTATAAGCTAGAGTTAAGAGACTCCCTCTTCACCCAATGCACGTGGGTAGGAAGCTTTCAGAGGAAGCTTTTCTCTGCTTTGAGAGTGAGCTGCTCTTTTCAGTCCTGCAAAATGCTTAGGCGGATTAAGAAGACAGGAGAGTGGGGTTCCCTGTGCTTCCCCTTGGTCTGATGTTTCTAGCTCCTAAGAAACAGAGGCGGGGTGATAAGTGATGAAAAATGAGTCAGGCTAATTTTCAAGCAGAAAGGAGAATGGAAAGGATAGAAGCTTACTGGGCAATGGAAATGATCCAACTCCAGGCTTGTTAATCTCTGTGATAATAAAATGGCACTTGACAAGTGATTCAGGCCTGATATCTACTTTCTAAAAAACTGACATGTTACACGCTATCCCAGAGATGCTATCACTCTGTGAAATATCTTGGGAGTCTGGCTCTCTGACACCAACTAAGAGTCTGAGAGTTCAATTCAATTCTGAGGCCATCTACCTGGAGTCAGTGTCAGATTCCACAGGATGAAAGGCTCAGTCCAAAAAAATGGCCCCACTTCAGGTGCAAGTCACAAGCCCCAGGCCTCATGAACTTCTGACCAACCAGCTATAAATTAAGTTCAGAAGCTCCATGACCTTCCCTCAGGTTCAGTGACTTGTTAGAATGGCTCTCAGAACTCAGAAAAACACTACACATTTACTAATTCATTATAAAAGATACAGGAATAGCCAAATGAAAGGTACATAGGGTAAGACATTAGGATGAGGGTTCAGAGCTTCCATCTCCTTTCTAGGCACCCCACCTTCCCAGCATGAACACCCCAGAGATGGGTGGGTGGAGCTGAAAGTTCCAACCCTCTAATCACTAGGTTTGGGGTAAGCAGCCCTACCCTGAGGCTAGCTAGAGGCTCCACCTCCAGTAACCTCATTAATAGAAACTCCGGTGTGATTGAAAGGGGTTCATTATAAATAACAAGACATTCCTATCACTCAGGAAATTCCAAGGGTTTTAGGAGATCTGAGTGAGGAACCTAGGACAAAGACTAAATACTGTGTATTTCTTACTATACCACACTGAGTTAAAAGCAGTTCTTGAGGGTGAAAAGAATATAGGCAACTAACATAAAAATAAAAAAATGCTTTTTACATTTTTACGGCTCACAGGAATACACACATACACACAACAGCCTAACAAAAGAAAGCATCAAAAAGTAGTTTACTCACCCCATTTCCTTAAGAGATACAAATCTCTAAAGTAACTTAGGTAAAGACTACAAGGTGGTGGTTACACTGTCAAGACAAGACACACTGTGCCACAAAAAGATGGATTCCTGCATTATTGCCTTCTGTAAATGTGGCTCAGAACTCAGATTCAGTCCAGAGAAGACTAAAGGCACCTACGACACTTGCTGTGCACATTTCTACTGTCCTAACCACGAATTCCAGTTTCAGAACATCCGTCTGTAGGCAAACCCTTCAACAGCTCCCTCACACTGTGCCTATCACAATATTACTCTCCTGTAAAGGACAGGAGATGAACCCCTATCTGTCACCATTAACAAAAATCAAATCAAAGTGGATCAAATATCTAAACCTAAGACTTCAGACTATAGAACTCCTGGTGGAAAACACTGGGGAAAGTCTGGGAGATATTGGGGTAGGCAAAGACTTCTTAAGCAAGACCCCCAAAGCACAGGCAATAATTCCAAAACAGACAGATGAGATTACATCAGATTAAGGAGCTTCTGCACAGCAAAGGACACGGTAATTAGTATGAATCGACAACCCTCGGAATGGTTAAGAATTTTTGTTAACTGTGCCTCAGATAAGGGACTGATAACCAGAATACACAGGGAACTCAAGCAGCTTACCCAGAAGAAAATGATTAACCCAATGAAAAGATGGGAAAATGAGCTGATAACTCTCTAAGGAAGACATATGAACAGCCAAAAAGCATATGAAAAATGTTCAACATCCCTCATTGTAAGGGAGATGCAGATCAAAACCACAATGAGATACCACCTAACCCCAGTCAGAATGGCGAAGATTAAAAAAACAAATAATGATAAGTGCTGGAGAGGATGTGGTGAAAGGGGGACACTCCTACACTGTTGGTAGAAATGTAAATTGGTCCAGCTACTGTGGAGAATGATATGGAGGTTCCTCAAAGACCTTCAAATAGAACTACCATATGATCCAGAAATCCCACTCCTGGATATCTACTCAAAGGACAGGAGAGCACTCAGTCAGAAAAGTGTTTGCACAACTATTTTCATTGCAGCATTATTCACAATTGCAAAGACATGGAACCAACCCAAATGTCCACAAACAGATGAATGGATTGAAAAATTATAGCACGCATACTCCATGGAATACTATTCAGCCATTAAAAACAACAAGGCCCTGGAATTTGATAGAAAATGGATGAATATGGAAGATTTGTTGCTGAGTGAAGCAAGTCAGGCTATGAAAGAGAGACACTGTATGTCTCCACTTAATATATACCAACTGTCCACACTCTATGGTAGAGACTAAAAGGCTGAAGAACATAAAAGCATTAAACATTGTAATGGACATCAGAGACAAAGTGGAAAGAGAGTGTGTGAGGGAAAGAGTGTAGGAAAGGAAATTTGGGAAACAGAGAAGTAAAACACTTGTGGTACACAGATAAGGTTTTTTAATCTGTTGATGAGGATGTGTACAATAGTCTCAAATGGGGTAGACTGAGGTATGTATCATGCTGGGTAAAGTCTCTTCACAATCTAAATGATGTATAGTATTTTAATGTATGAATAATAATTTTTTAAATTAATTTTAAAAATAGATATTTCTCTTTGCTCAAAATCAGGTGGTCAGCCTTTCACACCACTCTCAATTAAAGTGTACTGTTAGAATAACTCTGTTGGGTTTGATACTTTATTCCCTCCCTTGGTCTCTGACACCCAAGGAAGGGGACCAGACAACCATCACTACTAGTCTCAACATGCGATTTCTAAACTGGCAGCAGCATACCTGGGAACCTGTTAGAAATGCAAATTACCACAGCACACCACAGTCGTACTTGAATCAGCAACTCTGGGATAGGCCGAGAACCCTGTGCTTCGGAGTCCTCCAAGGTATACCACCACCAAGTGTTTGGTGTACACTCAAATCCTAGAATCTCTGTTCTCTTCTCCCTACTGCTGGGCTGCTCTGTAACTCCTGCTGTCAGCATATGGCTTCTTAGAGGGCTCAGAGACTTTTCTGTCCCACAGAACAGAAGATAAGGTAATATGCTCCACTAAACAGTTGCTCTCTCCCTGGTATCCTGTGGATTCAATGAATGCAATTCTTCCCCTCCCCTCTACAACCACCCACATCATTGTGTAACCTGGAAGCAGCTCCTTTTCTCTTCAATATGTCGTCATGGGTTTTCATGGTTTCTTCTAGGCCACAGGTTTCCAAAGATCTTTTTAACATGTCTGAATGACCCTACCATCAATATTCTTCATCAATGAGCTTTAAATCATATTTTTCCTTTTTATTTAACTAATATAGAAAAATTATAGACACTTCAGAGCGGGTCTGTGTTCAGCCACTTCCCAGCAGTGTGCCCTTTAGCAACCTGCTCTCTCTCTTCCAGCCTCAATGCTTTCATCTATACAATGTAAATAATAATAATCTTTCCTGAATGATGGTTATGGGATTAGCTATTAATGTATGCAATATATTCAGAACAGTAAGCACCATATTGAGAGCTTTTTATTGATTATCGTGTCCACAGTTATTCAGGGACCTAGATAAACACACGAGGAAGGTTAAGTCAAATGATGGACACTACGAACAGCTGGAGGTTCTCCCCTGAAACTGTAGAAGAGACAACATACAAGGAACAAGGACCTGCTATGCAAGTAAAATAGCCCTTAAAAAGGAGATGATAAATGGCTTAGAACCAGAAAATAAAAGACTTATGGTCCCCGTCACCACAAGCATACTGGTCTAAACACTCAAATGAAGATTTAAGAAAAAAAAAGTAAAAGATTAAAGTGCAAATCAATCCACAGCCCAGGCCAGCATCTTGGTTTCCATAAGGTTTTATGTTAATGAATGAGCTAGAAAGTAACAGAATATAAGGCCCCAATTCTAGAGTGACTGATTATCTGATTAATCTTTCATTCAGCAAACTCAAGAAAGATCTTCAAATTGCTACCACTCAGGAGATGTATTATTCTAAGGCAGCTGAAAAAGTTTCCTATAGCATTCAGCTGGCTGCAGCCCCAACATCATTCCTTTCTCTCCTCCTCCTTCCTTTATATTCCACATTTTCTAGACAAGCTGTTTGCTCGGGACTGACCAAACTCTCACTCCAGGGATGCATCCTGCTTAGATGAAGCCAGTCAGCATGTCCCATGCTCCTGCCCAAGTTCTCTTCAATCGGGCCAGTGAGGCTGATCCCAGGACCGTGAGGAAGCCAATGTGCTCTTTTCAGCTCGCTGTCTGCAAGGCCGGGGACCCGGACCTGGGACCCGGACCCAGGCAGCCTGCTTGTGACTACGTTCTGCTACCAGCAAATGAAGCCAAAAAGTGGGGAGAAAGACACTGGGTCCTGGCCACACCACTGAAGCCCAGGAGTAAATCTTGCTTAAAGGCTGAATGTGCCTATGTGGCAAATAAATTATTTTTGTCATTTAAACTACTTTGGGTAGGCTTTTTCTAGTCTGCAGTTAGGAGAACTCTAAAGGACATATGCTTCACAGTCAGATTCCATTTTACAGCTGATGAAAACATAAGCAATATTCACAATTAACAGTAAACTTACCTGTTCAAGTCATGACTCTGATTTACTCAACTAAAGGTATTGGGAGGAAAAAAGTCATAGACTCACTTTTCTCACTTGGAAGCAATTTACTTTGCAATCTCAAAGTACAGAGGTAGGACCTTGAATACACTCCACTTCGACCCATGGTTTACAAATATCCAGTAATACTGAGTTTTTCAGAGTGACAGGACCTTTTCCTGATTTTCAGGATAATTTTAAAGTAAAATGCTCCCCACGCATAGTGGAAGTGTGCTCTAGGTACTCAGCAGCAACAAGGGAATGAGAAATCAAAAGACAGCTTGCCACTAATTCTAAAGAGTCAATGGTAAACTTTTACAGAATGAAATATGCCTTTACCAGACTACACTACTGCTTTCAGATCTAAAAATCCTCTCATGTGGTGCTAACCAACCATAGTACAGGACAGGTGAGATAATATATACCACAGGCACCAGGCACACAGATTAATTTACATATGTAAGATGTGTCAAAAACGAAAGAATTTTTACAAACTTAGGGCAACTCTTTCTGAACTACTACAGAAATCACTCTGTTCTCTGAATCAGTCTGGCCATTAGGACTGACAGCTCTCCAAATATGGAACAGGCTCCCTCACAAGTGGCCAGCTCGCTCTTGTGGGACACATTGGACTAGAGGTGAGATGGTCTTCAAACAGGACAGCCATAACAAACGGACTACCTTCCAAAATGGTAAGGGTGGACAATTTTTAAATTGGGGGCTGTCCTGCATCCTGGCCTCTGTGACCCATCATGAAGGAAGGAGGCTCACCTGCCAGAGCCTTGATGCGGGACCGCTCGAAGAGCCGCGCAGAGCTGTTCTCATTGTCCCAGTCATCCACGTCCCAGCGGTTGTTGACATCACTGTATTGCTGTTGGATCTCAATGTTGTCGTAGTCTGTGGCTACTGTGGTCGTCATCTTGAACTGTCTCAGCTGCTCCTCCACATCAGATCCTTCTTAGAGTTCTGCGAGAAAGAAAAGGAACAACATATTTAGATGCCCAAAGTGTATATAGTCCCCATGAAACCTACTCCAGTAGGTGGGTAGAAAGTAAAACGATAAATGCTCTTTGAGCATAAGTTTTCTGAAGTCAAAGTTGGTTTTGACCTTCAGCACTGCCTCACCAGGTGTGCAACCTTGGCCAAGTAAGTTACTAGAGCTGAGCCTCAGTTTCCCCAACCATTAAAAAGGGAAGATGCTTTGTAGGTTGTTGAGAAGATGGAATGAGATGGCCAAGAATTGGTGGGATTCTTCCATCTTTTCAAAGTTTAAGCTGTGCAGTTTTGAGGTTTATATCTGAGCTAGATCAACACCTTCTTGGGGCTTCTGAATGAACTAATTTATTTCTGCTGTATAGCACCATAAACTATTATCCTTTAGCCTCTCCTGGAAATTTATAACATGTGTGTTAGAAAATAGATCATTTTATCTAACTATGTCAGTTATATACTATAGAACTGATGCTGGGGCTGGAGGGTGGTGTGGTGGTTAAGAATGCTGGACTCACATGTGGCCAACCAGGGTTCAGGTCCTGGACCAAATGACCTGCTTTCTCATGTTCCTTCTCTCTCTCTCTCTCTCCCTCTCTCTCTCTCTCTCTGTCCCTCTCTAGTAAAAATTAAAATAAAATTTTAAAATTAATAAAGTTAGATAAAATAATTCTTTTTTTTAAAAGAAAGAAAACTGATATTTAACTCTTTTTTCCAATTTTGCCAGAGGGCATGAGACAAAGAGAGAGAAAGTGAGATAGCACCCATTCCCTCCCCCAGGGGCACTGGCACTCCATAATCCCTTCTCCATTTCTCCCTCCCTTCCTGCCTTTGGGCACCCATACACTCCTATTGTGTTTCTCAAGCCACCGGGACTGAAACTGTGCAGTGGTTCATGTAGGATCAAGCTGCCTCAACTAACAGATCAGGGGCCGGCCCAATGTTTAATGTTAAGATACAGTTACACACCAAAGACAGTACTAATGCATAGTAGACTACAATTATTTATATTCTTATTATAGGTTTAGTATACCTTATGCAAATGCTTGAGACCACAAGTGTTTCAGATCCAATTTTGGGGGGATTTAGGATATTTGTATATACCTAGTGAGCTATCGTGGGGATGGGACTCAAGTCTAAATGTGAAATCCACTTATGTTTCATATACACCTTGTACCTGTAGCACAAAGGTAACTGTAGATGATACTCTGTATTGCAGCTTTCTGACTACACACCATCCCAAGATCAGGTGTGGAGTTTTCCACTTGTGGCATCATGACAGCACTCAAAAAGTTTCAGATTTTGGAGCATTTCAGATATGAATTTTTTGGATTAGGGCTGTCCAGCCTGAATTACAAATTCTACTATCAACACCAAAACCCATTTCTCAAGAACCCACTAGGCAGGACCACCAGATAATGTAATGGTTATGTCGCTGAACTCCATGTAGTTGACCATGGTTCAAGTCCCGGACCCAGTGGCTTAAAACTCATGCTGTGTGTGTGTGTGTGTGTGTGCATGCCCAAAATCCAGAGAGTACAATGGAGAAGGGATTGCAGCGTGGCCATTCCCCATGAGGAGTGATTTCTCACTTTCTGGCTTTGGCTCTGTCTCTATGGTGAGTGCACGTGCCCTATAGCAAGAAACTCTCTCTTAAAAAAACAAAACAAAACAAAACAACACTAAGGCCAGTGTTTTACAGGATAAATGTGAAACGCAAACCCAAGCCTTAACTTTTGGCCCACTGCTGGTTTCATCTTATCACTGTATACTCAGAGAACTAAGAGAGATGTGTTTGGTCTTAAATGTAGCTTCTTCCTTCAACACAGGTATTATTCACTCACTGAATCGAAATACACTGAAGACTTCACTCTGCGCTCAGCACCCCCTGCTAGGGACAGTAGTAAACAAGACAGGGACCTGGCTCCTGGGAAGTATATGTCTTAGTAGAAGCTAGACAAAAAGCACACGAGGCCAGGCAGTTTAAAGGAAATAAAAGGAACGCAGAGTAATGTGACAGAAAGTGACTGTGTTAGATCTGGGGGTCAAGGTGGCCTCCCTGAGTCAGGACTGAAATGGAGATCTCAGTGTCAAAGGAAACAGCATGGCATGTTGGAGGGACAGAGAATTCAGTGTGGCTAGAGTCTGGTGGAGACAAGGAGACCAGCCAGGGAGGTATGTGGGCTAGACCGGAAAGGGTCCAAGTGTGACGGGGAGCCACTGCAGGATTTGTAAGCCAGTAACTGACATCTCTGGAGGCATAGTTTGCAAACATTGCCTGGTGTATGTGGAAGACAGGTCCTGGAAGGGAAAAGCAGCAGGAGCCAGTGGGGGGCTATCGCAGAGATGGCAGTAGACTGTGCTGCAGAGGGAGGACCCAGTGAAGGACAGACTGGACCTAAGGCATTGGAAGTGGTGACTTGAGGGAGGCTCTGTGCTTGATTCCTATTGGTGTGGTTAAATTCCTGCATATTTAAAATTTCACCACAAGGACTCAGGCTCAGTCAGGCATACAAAGCCTTCTAAGTAAATTATGTCAATCTGCAAATAAAGAATGGGGGAGAAATTACTCCCCTTCTAGTGAAAGGGAGATATACCAGGGGAAAAGACGTTTTCCATCTTCCCTCCCGCCTATATACCAGGGGGAAAGACGTTTTCCATCTTCCCTCCTGCCTAACCTATCCACCCACATCTTTTATTTTTTTTCTTTTAACATTTGTTACAGGGTGAGTATGCTCACCAGAGATGGACAGAAAGAGAAATCAAGGGGGTTGGCCACGCCGCAATCCCTTCTCCTCCATTCTCAGCTCGCGATTTTGTGCACACACGCACACGCACCCAGGGTGTTTATCAAGCTACCGGGTCTGGGACTTGAACTGTACCATCAGCCATTAGGAATCCAGCCAGCTGCCTTAACCACTGATCCACTGGCTGACATACACCCACAGCTTAAGATTCAAACAGCACAGGACTACAGGACTTCTGTGCCTGGATGTGCATTTGGTAAAAGTCTTGTTCAATGTGCCAGTGTGCTAGCCAGACCTCCACTCAGCAACACCAGCCAAGAGATGATTTTCCCCCTCCATATTCCTCCAAAGTAAATACACAAAGCCTCCTATGCAGAAGGGAAATACTTACTGGACTCAAATGTAGCTTTTCTCAAGTTCAGCACACAACCACACACATCACATGCAACCAGGTTTCCATGGTAAACAAATTAAACTGAAACAAATTAACTGCGCCTTGAGTGGTATAATAATTGGCGGCCCAAGTGCACAGCTGCCTCCTCTTTTGTCTTTAGCCGTTTTCTCCCAAGCTATCTGAAAACACTGCCAACATCCACATCTTCCTGAGGAGGAAGCGCCAAGTCCACCTCACAGCTGAGCCCAACATTTCTACCTTAAATAGTCACCCATCTTTACCCCAACAGGGAAATCCTGCATTCTCACCACAGCCAGAACCAAGCCCATCAACAGAAGTTTGTTAGTGTCTTCACTTTGACACATATACTAGCAATGTATGCAGAGGATTTAAAACAAAACGTTTCAGAAACCTAAACCAGTGAGGGCATTCTACTGGATGATTTTTACAGCTGAATTTAGCATTCAGTGTTACGACTCTTCCAAAAAAATAAAGAAAATCAATGCTGTCATGTATCACTTGCTGTGGGAAATGGTCACTTTTCAAGAATTTGTCAATATGAGAGATCTTTATAAAATTTAGCCTTGGAGGATTGAGGAAAAATGTTCAAGTCTACTAATCCCAAAGTCTGCAAGGACAGAAAGTGTGATTTAACCCAACCAAGGTGAAACTGGAGCACTGTATACCTCTCCCAGATACGCTTCAGCTCTCTGGTGCCACCTGCTGATGGCCGAGAACAAGCCACCCACACTCCAGAGCAGTCCCAACCTGGGTTCCGACGTGTACATCTGACACCCCACTTGAGGAGCCCGACTGTATCCCTTCCTCACCCTCACCTGAAGATCTCTTTTCCTACCCACTGACTCATTCCCACTTACCAAATGCTTCCCACAACTTTTCATTCACCAAGTGTTAATCTTTTCTTAAGCTAAAATAAGTAACTCAGAGAACTTCACATTTTTTTTCAAGTGACCTTTCTTAATGGTGTTCTTTAAAAACACTGTGATTGTTCCTCAGACAAAGAGGTGAATGGAGAGGAAGAGTAACTATTAATCTGTGTACCAAAGAAATATCAATGCTGTAAGTTAATTTTTTATTCAGTTGTTTCACTCAAGTGTCTAGATGTGGATATCACAGACTTTTTTCTTCAATATTCTCCCTCTGTCCTTGGACAGTATCCTTGTCAAACAGCTGAGTTGTCATAATGGTGGAACCCATTTTTGATGCTCAGAGCAATTTCAAGACAAAACATCCTCCACCCCCTTTGCAGCCACTGTGAGAGGTACTTCCAGGCATTCAGTAACCGCGAGGGAGCAAGCCAAGGGTGAAGGACAGAGTGGCCCAACACGGAGATTCCAACACTCCTACACCCTACACACATCGTTACCCCTGAGACCCTTCAAGGGGGAGAGGGAGAGGGGAAAGGAGAGGAGGGCCGTGCTCTCTATGAGCACAAATGACATCACACCCCAGGTGTCCCTAGGCAGGTCTCCAAAAAGGGTTGTATTTTCCCAAGGTGCTATTAGTCGTGTGTCCCAAGGGCAGGTGACATCATCTGTATGGTTTAGAGTTTAGAGGGCTGAGGGAAGGTTGGGAGAGAAGAGGGGAAGGTTTGGCTATATGCAACTCTGCCTGGTGGTTCCACCACTAGGAGAGCTTGGCAGGTCTGTGTAAAGCTGGCCTAAGATGAGACGAAGCAATCGCCCCTCAGAGAGAAGGGCCCTCGGTGCTGCTAGTTCAGTGAGGGTCTGCTTTCTCTCCAACTGGAACTCCACAGTACGAGCTCATTAAATAAAGCCTGAATGAATAGAAATCAATAATATCCTGAATGTGACATGGTAATACCCATGTTCTTTGTGACCAGGGTTTGAGAAGACAGTTAAAAATACCTATCTTCTTTATCTTCTCTTCCCCATTGTGTGCATGTGTGTGTGTGTGTGTGTGTGTGTGTGTGTGTATAGAAATAAGGACTATGTATTTCCCCACTTCAAATCACTCTTCTAGGCCTCTGTCCTATATGAACTGGTATTTTTCAAAAGATGCAAAGAAATATCAAATACTTCATCATATTCTGCTTCAATAAGCAGGCACTGGATTTATTTTTTTTTCCTTTGTTCATGACAGCATGAGTGCGTACATGAGAGAGAGAAACAGAGAGAGATGGGCACCCTACATGGAGTCCGGTCATACTGTGACCTCCTCCCGCTAGTACTCGAGTCCGCTGGATCCTGAGCACTCACATGCATGCTTACAGTGTCTGAGGCTGACTGGCTCATGGATTTGAACTGTGGTCTCCATGTGAGACCCTGTTTTCCTCAAGGGCTACATTATTAACTGCTACACCGCCAAGCCGGTCCCACTACATTTACATCATTAAACAGATGGGCCAAGACAAAAATGGATGAGGAAACTATGATCTTAGACCTGCAAAGCACAGAGGTTCCCGTGGCTCTGGCAATGGGCAACCACAAGGTCATAATCATTAGGAGAGAAACAGTTTTTACAAGTATTCTATTAGTTCTCCTATGCTGACTAAAAATGTTCAATACCTGGCACATCCCAGAGAGGAAACATTTTATCTTTTACGTTACTTCCCAAGGTGCCACATTTGTTTTCTATGTCACACAGGCATGAGGTAAATCCACAGCGTTGTATCCTGTAAGCAGGTCTCTCTCTGAGTGTCCTTCCAGCGCCCTCTTCTGTTACTCTACAAAATCTCCTTGGGTGACATTGCCCACTTCCTGTCTGACTCCAAGCTTTTGCTGACAGCTGATCCCTGGACAGCTAAGTGCAGTTGTCTCCTGATTATCACCAACCCTGTCTAAAAGCAAACTCACTTCCTCACTAAATGAAACCTCCATTCCTCCCAGTTACCTCAACCAGAAACTTCACAATCATCCTTCACTCCTCCCTTCCCCCTCCTCACATGTAGGTTGCCTGTGGCTCCTCAAAAATCTCATGAGTTAGCTCAAGCAGTAGGTTTTTATTCTAGCACCTCACCTCTAATTTTAACCCCAAATCCACTCCCCCACATTGCCGCCAAAGGACCTTTTTCAATTGTCATTCTTATCCTTTCATGTCCCGCCAAAGTCCACCAGTGGCTCTCCAAGCCTTCAAAATCATGCCCAGAACCCTTAGGAGGGGAAATGAGACCTCTCGTAAGGCTTCCTGCCCACCTCTCCAACCTGGCCCCACTCTTCCTGTCCTAAGCTCTTGTAACTCCTTGAAGAGAAGTCATTCTCGTCTCAGCTCCAAATCTACCATCTGGAGAGGCTTTCTATTTCTCACAAATTCTGGCTTAGGCATTGTCTCATCTAGAAAGCATCCCCCAAATCACTTGCCACCTGGTCTGATTAGACAACCTTGGATAGCCCCCTAATGTACTACCTTCCAGATACCTTATATACCTCTGACTTATCATTTATAATCAAATAGTTTTATGGGACCAGCGGGTGGCATGGTGGTTAAGGCGCTGGACACTCCCATATGGCTGATCATGGTTTGAGTCCTGAACCTGGTGGCTTGCTTTCTCACTTACCCTGTCCCCTCTCTCTGTATCTCTCTCTAGTCAAATTACAATGAATGAATGGATAAATAAAATTAAATAAAATAATTCTTTTTAAAAATAGTTATATAATTACAAAACTTGTATTTACTTATCAACAATAGGCTATAGCCTCTAAAGGCCATGCCCCCATCATACTGTCTTTATATCTGTCAACTCCTAGCAGGTGCCTGGTGACATTAAGTGCTTGCTAATTATTTGTTTGTAGGCTGGCCAGCTGGGTGGGTGGTGGTAAATGGAGAACTGAAAGTGAGGCCATAGGGACAAAGTCAACTCAAGCTGCCACTCTGGTAGTGTCTCCATCACTCACAAAGCCTGAAACACACTCTCTGAGCTGCACGGATCTGGCAGACACTCTATTTTTCAAGGAAGTCACATTTTAAAAATAGGCCGCTAGCAAACATGAACACGTATTTAATAAGGTGCTTCTCCATGCACATAACAAAATGTAGAGTTCCCTTTTTTAGTTTTTTACCTATAAAAAATCTGTCAGAACTACGCCAATCTCAGAGAGTAAAGCAACAGAGAAGGGAAAGGGAGGAGGAATGGGAGAGTGATGGCTGTTGCGGTCGCTGTTTGCAATGGTCTCGGGAGGAAAAGGTTGACACACTTGGCAACGGCTGCTGTCTGCGTTAAAGGTCCCAGGACTCACAAGGTGCTGGAGAAGAGGTTGTTCACAATACAGACAGGAAACCAGCAATGAAGACCTGCCTGTTCCAATGGAAAATCCTTTTAAGGAGCCTCTTTAAAAATGTCTTGTGTGAGAAACGTGAAGATTATAAGGATGTACAGCTTTCATCCCAGTTTATTTCTCCATTTACTGGATGCATTTGGAAGGCACATAACAGGTCTTTGTGGGAAGAAACAGAAAGAAATCTCAAAAGCAATTAAGAGAGCTCAAATAATGGGGTTTATGCCAGTTACATACAAGGATCCTGCATATTGCAAAGACCCTAAAGCTTATAACATCAAATATCAGGAGTAAATTACATAAGGTTATTACCAATAAATATATTTCACAATGTGAAAAAGAAAAGTAACAGAGAATAAACTCCATTGGCACTAACATGCACATTCGTGCACATACATCCTTAATACCCAATCTTAATTAAAGGTTCACATAGATTAAATAATAATGAAGAAGGTGACCGACATTTATCCATCCTTTTTGAGAAAAACATATGATAACAATTATTATGGCAGAACTCACAGATCCAAATGTTCTGCAACCATTTAAAACCATCCTGCTTCACTGCTAAAAGACTTGGAACAATATATACTAGGTTGCTGGTATGCAATCTTAAAAAAAAAAAATCCTGCTAAGGACTTGGAAGGGACCAAATTGTGTACACTGTGTCTGAGAATACCTAGTAAGAAACTGATGAGAGTTCTGCTTTCACCCTCTTAACTATTCAGTCGCCAGAAAGCCAGTCACACCCTGTTTACAATTTGCCCACTGAGGCATTTACAGCACGTGTAAATAGCCCAAACAGAGGAATATGGGCAAAAACCCACTGTTTCTTTTTATTTTATTGGTTTTGCTGTGAGGGATGTATGCTACTAGCAGAAGACAGACACGGAGAGGGGGAAAGTGAGAAATAACCACCTCCATTCTGCTATAGGAATTTTGGGTATGTACACACATGTGCCTGAGATGTTTTTCAAGCTGCTGGGTCTGGGACTTGAACCACAGAGCTGACTATATGAGATCTAGCACCTTAACCACCATGCTACCTGCTGGCCCAGCCACTTTAGTTTTATACTTACTTCTAGATAGTTTTAAATTACCTAAGAGTAAATAGTTCCAATGGCACTGCTGTCAAAAAGCCAATCCTGAATTTCAGTGAGTTTAGCATTTCACTGCCTTATTCATTATGAAATTCCATAAGTCAGCACTGCATATACCTTGGACAACAAAGGAACAATCACACACTTTCTATTTAGATGCTGATTTTTACTCCTAGAGCAGGCTGGTATTAAAATTCACTGCAAATGCATTAAGTGAAAATGTGTATCTCAATCACCTGGAATAGGGATCAAATGAAAGAAACATGTAAAATTGCCCTGAAAAGCAACACCACGCTAAGTGATGAGAGAGACAGACACACATACACACTGCCCCACAGGGGCCAGGGTTGTATCTGTTCTGTTTGTCTTTGTACCACCACACCTAAGCCACACCAGGTGCTCAAAAGCAATTGTGAAATGAAAGAGAAGCAGTAGGAGCAGTGTCATCACAGAGGCCCCTAACTCTGAAATACAATGCTTCCTCCTACCTATGTAACATAAACCCGGATCACAGTAAAATTCTCATTTTTTTTCTGGGACAACCAACCTCTTTACTCAGATTCATTTAGCATAGTCATCCTATTTTCATAAAAAACTTATTTTGAATTGTCACAAATCACGAGAAGTAATATTTGGATAGATTTGAAGTAATGGTGAATTTCACAATCTCATTTATGTTTACCCAATAACATTTATTTCAAAGACAGACTGCGCTAAGATAATTTTCCTTTGCCAAATAACCTAAATCCTAGGCTCTCTTGCCTACCCAGATTTCTAGAGGTTTAAGTATAATTAATTAAAATTTCTAAAACAGCACTTGAAACAACTCTCACTGCTTGGGTTAACACTTCAGCAGCAAGCTTTTCCCTTCTGTATGCTTAGTAACTGTTTCCCCAAACTTACTTGGGAGTCTGTAACTTTCAAATAAACAAAATGAGTAAAGGTTGGCCTATGACATTTGGAAGGGAAAAGTGATGTTGATCCCAGATAAACCATTCAAATAATTGCCTTTTCACATATTCTAACCTCTACTACTAAAGTTTATTTAAACCTGATCAATCTGAATTTAAAAAAAAAGATATTGTTTAATGATACATATAGTCTAGAGTACATTAGAATCCTGAACACTATTTAGTAAAAGCTTGTTTCCAAAGATAATCAATATCAAGCTTGGGGGGCCAACAGGCGGTGTGGTAGATAAGGGTGCAGACTCCCACATGGCCGACTGCAGTTCGAGTCCCAGTCCTGGCAGCTTGCTTTCTCACTTTTCCCTCTTTCTCTCTCTCTGTCCCTCTCTGGCCAAACTAAAATGGATGAATAAATAAATAAAGTTAAATAAAACATAGTTCTTTAAAAAAAAACAAAAAAAACAAAAAAAAAACAAGCTTGGGGACCAGCAGTTAGCGTAATGGCTATGTCGCTGGACTCCCACATAGTCGACCGCGGTTCAAGTCCTGGACCCGGTGACTTAAACTCACACCAGGTGCATGTGTGTGTGTGCCCAAGATCCCAAGAGGAGAATGGAGGAGAAGGGATTGCGGTGTGGCCATCCCCTCTGGGGGGTGATTTCTCGCTTTCTATCTCTCTGTCTCTCTGTCTGTCTGGTGAGCGCACGCTCCCTATAGCAAAAACCTCTCCACAAAAATAAACAAATAAATAAATAAATAAATAAATAAATAAATAAATAAATAAAAGCTTGGTAACAAAAGTCAGTTAAAGTAAATGTGGATTCACTCCCCCCTCCCAGAATTTCTAAATATTAGCATATAAGAGAAAAGAGCCACAGTGTCTAAAATATTACCGTAAATTAGAACCAGCTCTCTGATTTACAACTAATTGCTTGCATTTATCTTAGGTCACTGGCCATAGGTTAAGTATGTCTACTGCAGAACCAGACTACAATGGAATCAACTGACCCATAGGCTCAACACCTTGGCGGGGGATACCTTACCACACTTCCCAGTCCAGCCTGTTCATGGTCATGTGAACATGCACTTGGCATTCAAAGGTGCTTGCTTTCCACTCTATTGCTCAAACAACTTCAAAATGAAAATAAGGTCATCTCTGGGACCAGCAGTTGGAGTAATGGCTATGTCGCTAGACTCCCATGTAGTTGACCGCAGTTTGAATCCCAGACCCAGTGGCTTAAACTCACGCCAGGCGAGTGTGCACGCGTGCCTAAGATCCTGAGAAGAGAATGGAGGAGAAGGGATTGCGGCGTGGCCATCCCCCCTGGGGAGGGGGGTAATTTCTCACTTTCTGTCTCTCTGTCTCTGTCTTTCTGGCGAGCGCACACACCCTACAGCAAAAACCTCTCCAAAGAAAAAAGAAAAGAAGGTCTTCTCTGGTGTCCTCAGTCAGATACAAGAGTAAAAGAAATCAACAACTTTCTAAACAAGAACAGAGTATACAGGCTACCAGGAATTTTGTAAGTTCCCTGGTGATGTGATTCTGGAAATGGCATTTGTCAAGTATTTGCTTGACCAAAATCAAGCCTATAACTTCATTCCCTTGAACTACACTCTTAATCAACAAGTTTTCTACTTCCCCGCATATCTACAACATAACTTGCCTTTGTTCCTCTTGTCTCCAAATGCTTTCAGAGGAGTAGCTTCTTTTGTCAAAATCAGCAGCAGAGCAAAGAGTGAAATGGATGGCACGGCAGCCTGGAGCACTTGGAGGGAACTCCTGGCTTGTCGGAAAAGTCATGGTGCATTTTTGCATCGAAAAACACATCATGACTTTTCTGACAACCCAATAAATTCTCTGAGCATTTTATGATTCTGCACAGAGAGAAAAGTCAGAGGCTGGGCACCCTGCAGTGGCGGGATTTTTCAGTGGTGTCTGGGTGACACGGGCTAAATTGTGCCCTTGGTCCCATGCCAAACTTCACATGTTAAGTAGGTCTAATCCCCAGTATGACTGTATTTGGAGACAGGCAGGTAAGGTTAAAGGAGGTCACAACGGTGGGGCCCTAACACAACAGAACCGGTGTCCTTCCAAAGAGAGGAAGAGACAGTTATGGTCCCCTTGCCTGCACCTGCTCACACGAGGAAAGGCCAGGTAAAGACCTTGACATTTCAGGGAGGCCATCTGCAAGCGAGGAGGAGAAGCCGACCCTGAGAACACTTTGATTTTGGACTCCCAGCCTCTAGAACCATGAGAAAATAAATTCCTGTTGTTTAAGCCCTACAGTTTCGTGGTTTCTGACAGCAGTGGAAGCAGACTAATCCACGAAGTGAAGTACACCATAAAGCTGTCTTTGGTGCCATTAAAACTCAGTCCCATCCATTCAAGGATCCTGTGGTGAAGAAAGGCTTTCCAGTCTCACTCAGCATCTGGTAATCTTTTTTTTTTTTTTTAGAATTATTTATTTATTTATTTCCATTTGTTATTGTCATTTTTTTCTTTATTTGACGAGAGAGAGAGAGAGAGAGAAAGGGAAAGTGAGAAAGCAAGCCACCAGGTCCAGGACTTAAACCATGGTTGGCCATGTGGGAATCCAGCGCCCTTATCCACCACACCACCTGCTGGCCCCAGCATCTGGTAATCTTTACAGAGAAGGAAAACAGGTAAGTGAGAACAGCTCAGACTAACCTCTACTTTCTCAGGGAAGACCCTTCTGAAGTCCCTGGCCCAGGGTCCCATGTCATATGCTTTTGCTGGTAGGTATTTTTTTTTTCACAGCATGTATCACAGCAGGGCTTAAATAATTACCTGTGTACCTATTTGTTAAATGACTATCTCACCTTACATACTGTGCTCTTCATGGATTAAAAGGTATTTTTCTCTTTTTCATCGATGTATCCCTAGATATAATGCCTGGCACATACAGGACAACAGGTAAATGTCTAATACAGTGTCCACATATAAACTGTAAATGGGGAATGGGGAAGAGAGAGAGAGAACTGGGATAAGCTCTTGTAGATCAATAATTATCTATAATTGGGGCCAGCAGGTGGCATAGTGGTTAAGGCACTAGACTCCCAAGTGGCTGACCACAGTTTGAGTCCCAGACCTGGTGACTTGAAACTCATACTGAGTGCATGTGCATGTGTGCCCAAAATCCCAAGAGGAGAATGGAGAAGAGATAACCGTGTGGCTACCCCAGGGGGTGATTTTTTGCTTTCTGTCTCTGTGTGTCTCTGGTGAGCGCACATGCCTTATAACAAAAACCTCTCTTAAAATAATGATCTATAATGAACTTTTTTAACATATTTATACCACATTCAAATTTTTAACCACCCTTACTGACCAAATGGAAAATTTCAAATGGCAACTTCAAATTCCTACCCAAATTACAGAGGTTACTTTTTCAAGACTAATTTTCACTGCTGGCTGAAGAGTCACACGCACAGGGTGCTGACTTACAGATCTGAGTATGGTGGGACAGGCCCCTAACACAGGGTTCATATCCAGTCAGCACTGTCCTCACCCTCCATCCTGACCCTCCGAAAACACACTAGGAAGGGAAGGCCCCATGACCAATACAGCCTGCATTTAGATTTTTAAAATAAAGTACCCAAGGGGGCCAGGAGGTGGCATGATGGTCAAGGTGCTGGACTCCCATATGGCTGACTGCAGTTCAAGTACCAGACCGAGAGGCTTGCTTTCTCACCTTCCCTCTCTCTCGGTCAAATAAAAAAATAATAACAATAAATAAAAAATTAAAAATAATAAAGTATTCACAAAAAGAATAAGTAAAAACTGATAGCAATTCAAAGAAAACTGGGTGAGCTCCTTGTGAGGCAACAGCAGAAGGTAGTACCACTATTGGAAAACGAAGTTAAGTACCCCAGGGTACTGACCAGCCCACGAGTGTCCAGAAAGGGGCAGCCAGGCTGGAAGATACTCAGGAGTCATAGCCCAGGAGCCAGAACCCTGAGGGGAAAAGTCTAGCAGAGACATCAGCAACTATCTATAAGCAGCTTGGGAACCCTCATGGGTGCTGGGTCCTGGTGCAGACTCCCTGGCAGGCGGGAGCAACAATTCCATAGCAGTTCAGGCTTATGAGATATGGTCAGACAACAAGGGCCTTCCAAAAATGCAGAGTGAAAAGGTTCCCACAGGGCGGCCACAGACGGGACTGACTACTACATGCGAATCCAGTTCAAAGGTTCTGTGATCTTGCTAACCAAAGTGTCCACCATTCCTGTGATCCAGTGCAGTATCAAGATGTGGTCCACCAGGTGGTACATGCGACTCTTCAATGGGGCGCAAGATACTTCATAAGAATGGCTTTCTATTCCTCTTTCTAACTGAATCTGCATTACTTTAATTATAACCATTCTTTGGAATGTTTTCACATTAAAAAATTTGCCTTTTTTTATAAACAAAAGTATTCTTCTGCAGGCACTTATACACATTTTCATTGGCTTTCACAAACCCACTGAAAATAATGGACAAAACATTTTGGAAACAGCTTATACATTCTGATGGAAACATTAAGTACTATACCACTAGAAATATTTACCACCAGGACCAGCAGATGGCATAATAATTATGTTGCTGGACTCCCATGTAGTTAACTGTGGTTCAAGGCCCAGACCTGGTGGCTTAAAACTCATGCTGTGTGAGTGTGCGTGCATGCCCAAGATCTGGAGAGGAGAATGGAGGAGAAAAGACTGTGATGTGGCCAACCCTCCGGGGATGATTTCCTGCTTTGTCCCTCTCTCTCTAGCTAGTGCACGTGCCCTATAGCAAAAATCTCTCTTAAAAAAAAGAAAAAGTGGGACCAGCAGTTAGCGTAATGGCTATGTCGCTGGACTCCCACGTAGTCGACCGCGGTTCGAGTCCCGGACCCGGCGGCTTAAACTCACGCCGGGCGCGTGTGCGTGCGTGCCCAAGATCCCGAGAGGAGAATGGAGGAGAAGGGATTGCGGCGTGGCCATCCCCCCTGGGGGGTGATTTCCTGCTTTCTATCTCTCTGTCTCTCTCTGTCTGTCTGGCGAGCGCACGCGCCCTATAGCAAAAACCTCTCCAAAAAAAGAAAAAAAAAAAGAAAAAAAAAAAAAAAAAAGAAAAAGTAAGAAATATTTATCACCAAAAATTAAAAAGGAAAGGCCTATTTGTGAGACCAATGATAAACTGCATCAAAACAGTGAGCTATAAGCATGGTCACTTTCAGGCTAATGGAGATTTTTTTTATTTCTAATCCTTGGACACTTTCAAATTCTGCTAAATCCCTCAGATCTTTAAGGATGTGGTGTGTGTGTGGCAGGGAGGACAGGGAGACCATGTCAAAGAGATTTCTCTCACAAGCACCTTGTCCCCAGGGTGGGCCTGCAGGACAGACAGGTAGAGGTGTTGATCCCCTCAGAGGCACCTCACGCTGTGCCTAGTCTCCCACAAACAGGAAGGCAGCCACTGGCTGACACAGCATCCTGGAAGACTGGCCAAGTTTCCAAGAGATCATCTCATATCTCTAAGTACGCAAAAAGGTTAAGTATCATATGCTAGAATGGAGACACACCAGCCCAGGGGCAGGGGACAGTGGACGACCAGGGTCCAAACATGCCTTTATTTTTTCCTTTTTTCCCTCAATAAGCTTAATAGAATAAGCTCCACATAGCAAAAAGATTATTCTGGAGAAACCCAGGGAGGTCACTGAATTGAAGACTGAGGACATAACCAGTTATTAAAACCCCTCTTAGTGTGAAACCCAAGGTGGTTCCTCTGCCAGGAGAGGCACCAGCTACCCGGGCAGGGAGTATCAGCTTGCCTCCCCTCAGGACCACAGAAGGGCGAGGCAGCAGTGCCCTGTGCATTCTCTGCAGGAAGCTGGCCAGTCTGTTAGCTTGTCCTCCCTCCTGACTCTCATGGAGGGAGAAGCCAACAAACACCAGTGCTCTTTAACCACACTCCCCAGGAACCTCCAGTGCAAAACTCCAGAAGGTTCCTGCTAACCAGCTCAAATGGCCTTATAAAAGAGGGATGACAGACACCCCGCCTCCTTGCTTTCCGAGTACATTCCAAAAAGAGAAACAAAACACCCAGCAAAACCAGAGCTGGCCCATGGTTTTGTCCCGAGACAGATTTTTCATGAACATATCTCTACCTGACTGCAGGGTAAATACGCTAGTCCTCTGTTATGCAGGAAAAGCAGCAGGGAGCTGTCACCCATGCACACACAGCCCAGCCTCAAAACACATTCTCCTGAGTGAATATTTATTTCTCTTCCTCTAAATGGCAGGATGTATCTCCCATCTCTGAGTGCTGTTACTGCCAGAAATAGACAGGTCTGTTAGGAGCAGCCTTCTCTGAGGGAAGCTAATCCCCACAGAGGAGGGGCAGGTAGGTACAGCTAGGCCACTCTGACAGCTGGCCATCCCCGCCAGGCTGAATCCACACCAGCTGCCCACTACGGTCTACATTCCTCAGGTCCGCATCTGGCTCCTGACAAGACTAACAAGACTTCACCACACTTTCAGCTGATAGCAGAGGGGAGGCCTTCTGAGCCCAAAAGAAGAAAATCCCCACCTCTCCCATCATGACTACAGTCTCACACTCTTGGGGGCAAGGGTGTCATTTCAGATGCCAGGGGGAATGTTGGATAAGGGATGAGTGAATTTTTTGATTGACATCCTGAAAAGAAAAATACACACAGTCTCTCCATCTTTAACATCTGGAGACTGATGCTTTCAGATTACAAGAATAAAGCCAGGTCTAGAAATGAACCAAAGCCCTTTAATCCAGTCTTGCTTTACAATGCAAATGTTTTTCAAACAAATATCCCAAACCATGTTAATGACCACCTGCAATACAAATTTTCAAGAAGCTATAAATAGCAAAATTGTGATCCTACTTTTCTCTTGCAAGGCCTCTTCTGTGCACAGGTCACTCCACAGCCCAGTTTCTACCTCCCACAACTCCCAGATCTCTCCTTTGTGCTTTCCTCTTCCGAGGGACTCCCCCTCCAGCTGGGGATGCCCTAAAAACCTTTACCTTAAGCCTTGCCAACAAGGGACGCCTGGTTACCACCCATCCATCATCAGGACACACCACACCAAGGAGCCCAAGTGGGAAGGTAAGCAGGTAAGAAGGGCGTTTTGGAGAAAGCCTCTAAAACGTGAAGGGCCGGGAGAGACCAACTCAGAGTCTAGGCAGTGCGACCTCGTTGGGGATACCACAAACCTGTACTTTGCTGTCCAGTCAGGTTAGCGTTTATAAGTTAAAATGATCCTTGATGGGTACACATAGCATTAAAAATGGCCAGTTATACTAAAACTGTGCCTAAATAATGTACTGTTCCCTAAAGGAGGAAAAAAGAAGTTTCTCCAATTCTACAATATGCAGAGGCAACTAGCTCTTCTAGAAGCTCTTCATGATAAACAGCCCCTGGTCCAGAAGGTGCCATCTCATTTCGCTCATTACCAACCTGTTTGTTCCTGGACAAAAAGAACAGCGCACCTGAGGCAGTCTAGCACGCCTTCTCACTGAAGAATGTAGCAGCTCAGGCAGGGAAAGGGAGGCAGTTTCTACTTGGGTGAAAAGGGCAGGGAGATGAGTCCTCCTGTCTGCTCTCTGGGGATCCCAGCGTCCTGCTCTCTGCAGCCGCCCAGCCTGACTCTCTGCAGGACAGTCTATAGGCCTCTTGTAAGACCACTAGAGATCCAGAATCGAAGAATCTGGCACTCCTTCCAGAAAACAGCCATCCCATTCTGGTCAGTCCCAGCGGCAGGACTTGAATAAGCCACCATCTGCTCAGGGTCTCAGTTTCCTTGTTTGTAAAGAGGAAGGACCAGGCTGGAATACTGCCTCCCAGCCCTAGCCACATCGCTATCAGCTGTGGGGATACTGTAATTTCAATCGGGGGGACCAGCAGGTGGTGTGGTGGTGAAGGCACTGGACACTCCCACATGGACAAGCAGGGGCTGAGTGCCAGACCTGGTGGCTTGCTTTCTTGCTTTCCTTCTGTGTGTGTGTGTGTGTGTGTGTGTGTGTGTGTGTGTGTGTGTGTGTCTCTCTCTGGTCAAATTAAAATAAATGAAAGAATACATAAAATTAAACAATTCTTTAGTTTTTTTTCCATCAGACGGGCTCAGTATGGGTCTTTTTTATTTTTAATTTGTAAACACAGGGTCTCACTGCGTCACAATCCTCCCATTTCAGTCTCCTGAGTGGCTGGGACCACAGATGTGTGCCACCACACCTGGCCTGCAGGTTGAACAGAGAATCAAACTGGGGCCTGCCATGCATCCCAGTCTGTGGAGTACGGTGTTCTAGCGGCACATGCCATTGTTGCTGGGCCTGAGTGTCAGGATCTTTGAAACATGTAACTGTGACTTGAGAACTACTAATCAGTTAGAGCTCCTTCCAGCTCAAGCCAAACAAAAAAAACCTTCCTAAGCCCCAAAGAACAACGAAGTTGTCTGCACACACACCTCACCCCGCACTCTGCCTTAGCATTGTGGTTGGTGATGGAAAGGGGCTCATTGCTGACAGAGCAAGTCTGTCCTGGGAAGGGATGGACAGCTCAGCTTCCCACCGCAGCCTACCTAACGGTCTGGGCATTTCCAGTCAGCTTGAGAACCTGAGACTCTGTACGGGATTTCTATTTCTCCCTCTACTGCCCGACACATGAGTCTCACAATAAAATATCTTAAACATAAATTTGCGGTCATTTAAAATAAGCCTTCAGCTAATAAACGTGACTACTTGTCACTTTTTTTTAAAAAAACAAAGAATGAAAAACTGCCTAAAACATTCCTTTATTCTTTTCCCTTTCGTAGATTACAGACCACAGAAAAACACAAAACAAATCCTAAGAAATGAACAATTAACATAACAAAAAGTGAAAAGAATTATAATACCAAGATGCCAAAAATACTGATTACATTTCAATTACCATTAGCGCTTTCATCTGGAAAACATATCCTCCATTGGAAAGTACCCAGTGTAACAGCTGCATTGCTTTTTCGACTTTCACAAACACTGAAAAAGTTAGCCAAAACTCTGCACTGGCTGACATCCAGGGTTTTATTATTATGTACTATTAGTTCAGAGTGAGACATGTGGGCTAAAGGGAGGGGGAACGCCACGGAACAACAGGGGCTTCGTAATTGTATGCAGATGTGAAGGTTTCTGAAGCTTTATCTGCCAGAAAATGCCTTCCATAAGACTTCTATTACCTGTGGCCTTTATGAATTTAATTAGATAATTACCAGTGTGGTGTTTTTTAGGACATCGTTTAAAGACTTAACTGTAAAATCGTTTTTCTTATGTCAGTGACTGAGCCAAGCTGACATCTTAATATGTTTTTTTTTAATATGTAAAGCAAACTGGTTGATTCTCTCCCTCTCCATCCACTTCATAAGTGCTGAAAGCAAATCAAGAGGCAAAAAAACAGTCACCTTTCTTTATTATGCCCAGTTCCTGTCAAATCAATTATGGTTCAAAAGCCAGAGGATTTTATTGGGTGGTTGGACAATAGTATCTCAAGAATGTTGAGGCTCATGTTGTTTTTTTTTTTTTTTTTAAAGGTTTTTATAAGCTGAATAGAATGGTATAGTCTAAGTACAGACTCTTCAATTTCATGAACCTGTAAAGTTAAACGAAAATCAAACAAACAAAAATTTATATATATAATAATTACATATGTAAATAAAAATATCTTACATATTATATATACAAGGACTATATACAATATAGATATAACATTTAATTAGGTAAGGAGTAAAAATTAGAACACAAAAAGCAACTATCTAGTATTACCCCTATTTTATAAAGAAAAGTCAACCTGATGAATAATCATTGTCGACTTTTGAGAACTGAAACATTAATCCCTTCTTGAAGAGCACAGCATAGGATAGACTCAGAAGCTAGACCACTTGCTTCAAATCCCACTACCTACTTGACTCTGGTAACTCTCCCTCTCTCAGGACATCTGCGCAGGGCGGGGAGTGCTTCAGGACACAACTGGACGCCACAGATGCGAAGGAAAAAAGTGTGCACTAACAGTCAGGAGATGAGGGCTGAAGTCCCAGAGGCTGGCCAGGAGCTGGCCCTTTATCACTTTACAGATGACGAAATTGTGACCGTGTGGTTAAGAAACTTAGCCAAGGTCAGAGGTAAAAGGTACTGGAGTTGGGATTTGAACCCAAGTGGTCTAGCTTCTGATTCTATCCTATGCTGTCCACAA
The DNA here is from genome assembly GCA_026018925.1 of Tupaia tana. NCBI lineage: Eukaryota > Metazoa > Chordata > Mammalia > Scandentia > Tupaiidae > Tupaia > Tupaia tana. Next base: position 180,246,610 of record JAKSZU010000003.1, read on the forward strand.
GGCACGTGCAACTGTTGCAATTAAAATTAAATAAAAATGCAGCTCCTCAGTCACACCAGCCATGTGTTCAAAAGCAACAATACGGCCCTTGGTGACCATATGGAACACTGAGAAACATTCCTGTTACGCCAGAAAGCCCCACCAGAAGCAATGATCTAAGCTCTTAGCCACTACTCTTCTTTTCTTTTCTTTTCTATTTTTTTTTTTTTTAAGAGCCAGGATCTTGCTATGTTGCCCATGCTAGCCTTGAGTTCACAAGCCTCCTGCCTCAGCCTCCCAAGTAGCTGGGACTACAGACACAAGCCAGTGCTTGGCCAATTAGCCACTACTCTTGCTGCCTCTCCAGTTGGGTTTGGCTCCAGACCCTGAAGTCTATGCCTCAACCTAAGAAAATCTTCTAATGCAGAGTTTTTCAAACTGGGACTCTCACATGTTCTTAAAGCAAAAAGAATACAGAAGAGTTGACAGCAGTTTGATTCTTGATGGACTTCCTCAACAGGAATGCCAATTAGAAGGCTTTTCTTTTATTTTTTTTCCTTTGTTATTCTCCACTCCTCCTGGCAGGATGTTTGCAGAAACGGTCTCCGGCTGTTAGGTTGGTGGTGTGCACTTGCACCTGTCCTGCTGTGCAGAGCTGAAACTCTGTATTTATGGATTTTGTAAGCAGAGTTCAGCCAGAGGGTAGCCTTTCCTGAAATTTAGTTCCCAAAATATTTGCAGATATTTTTCAAAATGTAGAAAGCACACCACATAAAGTTATTTTATGGAACAAAGTTTCCATAAAAACTTTTGGCATTCAGAGTGAGCTATGGGGGTGGAGGTTATGACTTCTGCAATTCCCAAGAAAGTGAGGCTTTGAGAAACAGCAGTTGTTAAAAACAAATTACCTACAAAAAGTGTTATCAGTCATTGTTCATGATGACTCTGAATCCAAATGCTCCAGCCCAGCTATTGCCAAGGTCTGGAGGGGAAATAAGGCTGAGGACAGATAAACTTTGGTAGGAAAATGAAACTTCTGGCATCAAAGCACTGGTCTTTAAAGAGGTAAAAAAGAAAACTCCTTGGTGAGTGGAGTGAGTCTCAAGTGGAGAACAAAAGTGTTTAAGTAAGCTTAGTGGAAGACTTAGAAACAAAACAAAACAAACCCCCTAATTTGTAGTTCTTGCCATGACCGAACTTTCCAGTTGTAAAGTTCTATTTCTGCATTTCTTAAACGAAGCCAGTATAAGATTCATAACAAGGCCCAGCAGCAGTGGTGCAGGGGGTAGGACACCGTTGTGTAAGGGTGGAACCACAAGCCCATGGGAGGCCTAGGTTCATTTCCTTCACTGATCTGAACAACCTGGGTGCAGAGTTGCACCTGCAGTCCTAGCTAACTGGAAGGCTACAGCAGAAGATTGTGACAATGGAGAGACCTTGTTTAAAAACAAAAAACAATAAAAACACCTCTTTCTCTACACTCTCATTTAAAAAAGAGGGGTGGGGGCTGTCTATAACAAAATGTATTAATTCCTTCTCTCCCTCATCTATGCCAGGTATTATGCTGTTAATATTTGGAAACCCAAGATGGTTCCTTACTGGAACTCTAGGGGTTCTGTGAGTGGACAAGCATCCATGGGCCAATGGCTGACAAGTTTCTTCAGCACTGGAGAAACAAAGGAGCCAGCTGCATTGGTGTCCCAGTGGGGGCCAATACCAATAAGCAGGCACACAGATCTTCATGTTCCATGCCACTTATTTATCGCCATTTACTATTTCCTGGAAAACTATTTCCATAGCAGACTCTCAAATCAGCAGACTCTCAAATCATCTTTTTAAAAGAAACTTTATTTATTTCTTCTGAGAAAGAAAAACCCTCAACGGAGTCTTCATACCATGACCCACCTCAGTCGGCTCCAGTCACAGACACATACACACCCAGGCCTGGAGTGCTAAGGGAGGTCTGAGAACTCCAACTCCTGACCTTTCCCATGTGGGTCTCCTTGGGTTACCACTGTGTTACCACCTGGCCTCAAATCGTCATTTTTAATAGCTGTAGAACATTCTACCACCGCGTGTTTAACCAAGTCCCTACCATGAGATAGAGCTGCTCACTGTTCTCAGAAATATTGCCATGATCATGATAATATCATTATAACCTTGTCAATTACTTTCTTAGAATAAATTTCTGGAAGGGAACCTACTGCCCTACAGGAATGGACTCGCTCTCCCACCAGCACTGGGTGTGTGGATGGCCTGTTTCCATCCACTCTGATCAACACCAAGCGTTACGTTCTTTAAGATAACCATGTCTTTAATGCGGTATTCACTGTAATTTCAACTTGCAAGTCTGCATGCCAGGATTGATGAATATGTTTTCCTATTATAAGCTGATCATTGGGTAAGCTACGAATACTCTGTGCTTGAGTGCACTCATTTGTAAAACAGAAATAATAATAACTGTTTCTCAAAGGACTGATTTGAGGGTTAATACACATAACATGCTTCTAACAATATGAGGAATGCAGAAGCATTCCCAAAAAAATGTTTGCTATCACTGTGACTTATAGATTCCAATGTATTTCTGATTGGAGAAGAAATCTTTCTTTGGAAACAATAGAGGCCACATTGTGGTTATTTTTTGTGAATAACACAGATGAAATAATTATCACTGGGTAACAAAGAACCACTGTATGTGCCCACATGTAATTCTAGAGGGGGACCTCTCTCCCTTCGTTTAATTAAAAAATATAATAGATTAAGGCTATTTTTCTGTACTACAAATTCAGAAATTGTATCTTTTAATAAAAAATGTAATTTACAATCTTTGGTTTACTTTCTTTTTAATAAGACAAACTAATTATTGTTTTCCCAGATTTTTAAACACATTTTATAACAAACAAAATCCTCAAGAGGAGTTTGATTAAATAAATTATAGACTCTTGTTTGTCAAATAAAAACCTATGGTATTTTATATGCATACATAAAACATGAGATGCACCGATAAAGCTGCAGGTCAGAAAATATGCACATCAGGATTCTATTTTTGTTCGAAAACATAGATCAATTTGAAATACGATACACCAAAATGTTAAAGGTAGTTGGAACTGGGAGGTGGAATTAAATAAAGGCAATTTCTTTATTCTTAACTGTATTTTCCTTAGTTTCTACAAAGAACACTTTATTTTTGAAATGAGAAATCGTAAGTATTTGTACAGGTGGAATTCCAATGTGGTGTGCAGTTTCTTGGAAAGAGCAGAGCTGCCTGGAAAGGCCGGTTCCTCTTGGATAACAAGGTTCTCCCTGACAGAAATGTTCTTTAGACAGATTTGGGGGGTGGCATATCAAAAGGGCTACTTGAGCTCTGAACCTGAGGTTCCTGCTTCCTCATACTCCTAGAGGTGGAAAAGGGTCCTGATCTGACTTTGCCCCTTGCTTACCACCTATCAGTGATGCCCCAAGGCTTTCAAAGGACAGTTCCAAGCTGTATGGTAAACACACAAGTCCCCGCTTTCCTCTAGTGCATTCACCACGAAGCCCCTACCATTCTCAGGCTTGGCTCACCTCCTAAAATACCCGCCTCACACTCAGCTCAAGCTCACCTCCTCCGAGGCCTTTACTACATACCTCTGTGCCCAGATGTACCAAAGTCTCTACATAAAAGTGTATGTGTGTGCATGCCTATAATCCCAGGAGGAGAGTGGAGCAGAAGGGATTGTGGCATGGCTATCCCCCTGGAGGATGATGTCTCTCTTTCCCTCTCACTGTTTCTCTCTGGTGAGAGAAACATACCTATGGCAAAACCTAAGGAAAAAAAAATCAATTAAGAAAAAGAAAACTCTATAAAACTGTTTCAATATTAAAAAAGAAAAAGAAAGATAAATATGGGCCAGCAAGTGACATGGTGATTGATGCGCTGGACTTCCACATGGCTGATGGTGGTTTAAGTCCTGGATCTGGTGGCTTGCTTTCTCACTTACTTTCTCTCTCCTTCTCTTACTTTTTTTTTTTTTTTCCTCTCTCTCTCTGGTGAGCTCACATGCCCTACTGTAGCAAATTAAAAAGTAATAACGATGATGAATAAAATTAAATAAATAATTGTTTTAAAAAGATGGTGTAATGGTTACATTGTTGGACTCTCACATAGTTGACCACAGTTCAAGTCCCAGACCAGGCAGGTTAAAATTCATGCCAGGTGCATGTGTGTCCATGTCCCAAAATCCTGAGAGGAGACTGGAAGAGAAGGGATTGTGGCAAGTGGCCACGTCTGGGACTCAAACCATGGTCAGCCATGTGGGAGTCCAGCACCCTTAACCACCACACGACCTGCCGGCCTCTATTGTTTGTGTTGCTATATAAATGAAACCAGAAAATTTCAAGTCTTTTTTCTTGTCTGGCTACTTCATTCAGCATAATTATTTTAAGATTCATTAACGTTGCTGTGAATAGCCACAGTTTATTCATTTTGTTTGCTTGTTCACTCATTTATAAGCTAGAGGGGCACTTGTGCTCACCAGAGTGAGAGAGGGAGAGAAAACACCCCCCATGGGGTGCAGTCATGGCACAATTCCTTCTCCTCCATTCTGCCATCCTTTCATGGTTTGGGGCATGCATGAATGAGCCCTGCATGTTTTTCAAGCTGCTGGGGCTGGGATTCAAACTGCATGGGCAGCTACGTGGGATTCAGCTCCTTTAACCACCAGGCCATTGGACAGGCCCAGTTTACTAACTTTCATGTTGGAGTGATATTCCATTGTAGGGCTATACCACAGTTTATTTACCCATTCACCTGAGACAGACTTCTGGGTTGTTTCTGTGTGGAGCTGCTACAAATAACACTGCTATGAACATTGGTATGTACGTTTTTATGTGGATATTTGCTTTCATTTCATTCCTAGGTATTTCTGGGTAAATATCCAGAAATTTAAAATACCCAAGTGCTTCTGGTATTTCTGGGCAAATACCTAGGAGTGGAACACCTGGATCATATCATAACATCCTAAGAAACTCCATCATGGAGCATTCTTATTTGATTTTTTGCAGGCAACAATAAGAAAAATACTCAAATATACCACGGGAATATCAAATTATAAGGGATGGTGAGTCATTTTATAATGTGAATAACCATTCTCTGTAACTTTTAAATTTCAGTCTTCACATTTGAAGTTTGTGAGTCATGCCATTAAAAAACGATTATTATTATTTTTTAATTTGACTGCAGAGATAGAAAGGGAAAGTGAGAAGACATGTGGCCAGGTCCGAGACTTGAACTGTAGTCAGCCATGTGGGAGTACAACACTTTAACCACCACGCCACCTGCCGGACCCAAATGAGTCATGCCTTTATTAATTACAGTTATATAAAGACTTGTGCTCTAGGGACCAGCAGTTAGTGTAATGGCTATGTCGCTGGATTCCCATGTAGTTGATCGAGGTTAGAGTCCTGGACCCGGTGGCTTAAACTCATGCAGGGCACGTGTGCATGCGTGCCCAAGATCCCGAGAAATGGAGGAGAAGGGATTGCAGCGTGGCCATCCCCCCTGGGGGGGTGGGCGGGTGATTTCTTGCTTTCTGTCTGTCTCTCTCTGTCTTTCTGGCGAGTGCATGTGCCCTACAGCAAAAACCTCTCTAAAAAAAAGATTTGTGCTCTATCCATTGCCCAGTCCTCTTACACTGCACCTTCTTCTCAGGATTTGGAATGGCACCATTAATTGCTTCTTTCTCTTGAAGTCTCTACGGTGGTGCTGGAAAGAGCATGGCATTATCAGAGTCCTGAAGAGGGATATTTTGCATGTATTCCAAGCAAAGACAGTCCCTGCTCATGTGACTTAAGGGAAGTCATATTAACTTTCTGTGTCCTTGACAGTCACCGCATCATTACTCGAAATTAAATGTAAGATTTTTTAAAAAAATAATTATTTTTATCTATTTATTTACTTATTAATTAATGACCAGAGAGAAACACACACACACACACACACACACACAGAGAGAGAGAGAGAGAGAGAGAGAGAGAAGAGCAAACTGCCATTTCTGGTATTCGAACCATGGTCGGCTATGTAGGAGTTCAGCACCCTTAATCACCATGCTACCTGCAGCCCCATAAAATTAAATGTAAGATTTAAATAGCTGCTGTTTAAGAGGCTACTCAGCAGTAAATACAAATGAACTATGGATAGAAAAAGTAATTTCACATGCAAATATCTATCTTGTTACTTGGTCCTGAACCCTCTCCCCCCGTAACCTAAATTAAGAATATGTAAAAGCATATGATTTATAAGATATACACATAAGTGAAATTCAGAACACAGAGGAACTAATAAGAAAATTGAAAGCCTCGAGATGCACTCTGGTGCTAAACTTTCTAAGACTGGATTCTGTGGGCGTACGCACATGCCTGTGATCCCGGTCGGCTGACACTGGGGACCCTGTTGCGGTGCCTATCTTTTTCTCTTATGAAACAAAATGAGCAAAGTTTAAGAAAATATTCTGTAGACACATTAAACTACACAATTTTCTAAACACACAGCTTTAAAAGGATCTGAGTATAATACCATAATAGAGCTAAGCAGAGCCTGACAGCTTTTATTATTTCTATTAACTTTCCTGCTCTAGTTTATACAAGCCAATAAATCTCATTCTTATTCCACATGAAAAGAAAGGAAATTCAGCCAGTAGTCAATTACACTTCTACTGAAGGCTGGGAGTATCTTTGCTTGAGACATAAGGCACATGTCCATGTGTTCTCGGCATAAAGACTATCGTGATTTACAGAAATCCAAACGTTTCAAGTAACAAAAGCCAAATCCCATATAAACTACCACCAGTCTGTTTAAGTCTGAAGGCATTTACCACAGTAGGAAGTGAGTGCAAAAGTTAGTAAGTCATAGACGGCAGAATCTTTGAAACCGGTGTTAAAAACATGCCTTAGACCCAGCAATTCCCCTCATAAGAATGTAAAGGAAAGGTGAATCCAGACAAAATTTAAATGCAATGGGGCATGCCACTGCACTTTTAAAGATGGCCTAAATGAAATATGGGACTGTATATCTACTTTATACAGCCATGAAAAGTGTTTTGGAAAAAAAGTTTTAACATGCTTGACATCCTGAGTTACATCAGAAGTGTTACATCATGAGTTGTGTACACACAAAGTGAGCATAATTAAATGTATGGTCTAAGGTATCTGTGTGAGAAACTGTGAATAAACCAGACCGAGAAAAAGCATAACAAGCATGTTAACAAGGGTTAGCTCTAGGATCAGAAGAAACTTCTTTAATGTATTACTTTCATAATCAGAAGTCCTTTTTTTTTTTTAAATTACAGTATGTCCTCAAAATAAAATTTTTAAGTTTTTCTTTAGTCTCCCCCTCCCCCACAGGGTGCATGCGCTTGCCCAAGAGAGAGACAGAGAGAGGAAAAATGAGAAATTATCCCTGAGGGTGGACAGCCATGCTGCAATGCCTTCTACATTCTCCTCTTGGGATTTTGGGCATGCACACACACGTGTCGTTTCCAAGCCACGGGTCTGGGACTCCAACAGTGGTCAACTATATGGAATCTAGCACCTTAACCACTATGCCACCTGCTGGACGCATCTCCCCCACCACCCCCGCCTTTTTTTTACTCTTGAAGTACCTTATTATGTCTACAGAAACAGCTGAAGAACAAAATATGTTCACTAGCCATCCTACATGTCCATTTCTTTAAGGGACCACAAGCAAAACCTAAAATAACATCTGGATTCAGAAAAGAAGGAACTAAGAAATAAATTAAAAATGAATTCTCACAGAATTTTCAATATGATGAATTTAAATGTGCATGGCTTTCCAGCAATCAAAACTCTATGTTCACAAGTTTGCTGAGGGCCAGGGATCAGGCACAGCTGTAACACAATGCTGGACCCACATGGTCCTGGGTTCATGTTCCTGAACTTCCCTATATCCACCAAGCACACACATGGCTGAGTTCCGTACTGGCTGAAGTTGGGGTGTCACCTCTCTTTTTTTTTTTCTCTCTCTCTAAGGGGGAAAACAAAATAAAACAAAACAAAACACAAAAAACTTATACAATATCCAGTTATTTTGAAGTACTTATTCCCAATCAGAAATTTCTGGAGGGGCTGTCTCCATGGTACAACAGTAATGCACTGGTCAAGAGAGGCTTGATCCCACATAATGACTGCAGTTCGAATCCCGATCAGGACAGCCTGAAATACACCCAGCAGGCACGTGGGTGCCAAACAAGCTGATGGGACAGGTAGAGGACCAGAGGAAGGGGACTGCAGAGTGACTGGACCCTGTGCAGGGTGCTTCTTTCTCTCACCCACACATAGATTTCCACACACTTTATCATGAAGAAAATGCAAAAATTCTGGAGATCTGCCTTCTAAAAAAAAAAATTCTCATTACCATATTAGTGGTTTTGAGATTGTTCAAATTTCCTATTTTCTCTTTTTTTATAGAACCCATCTGAATTAAAGCAGTACCAGAGAAGACCTCTTTAATACTTTCTGAATTAAAAGACCTGCTTATAAAATGTCCTAAAACTTTTTTTCTATCTTGTTTCATCATTCCGGCAAACCTGAACTAATTCGTGGGGTGGCTCTGTGAGATCAGCATGAATGGTTAATGCTGAGGTTCTCTCATATTCTACGGAAACACCACTAAGATTATAAATATTTCAGGCTCATAGGTCCTCACCTCGATCCAGAACAATCCAACTAATAAAAACCAGTGAGAAGATCATTTCAAAATAAAAGACGTTTTCCATAAATAACCTATATTCTCAGTAGTATTTTGCAAGACATGCCCAATTATGAGTTTTTCTGAGCATGCTATTAATCATGCGAAACTGTATTGGCTCTCAAATCAGAATAATGATTTTAAAAATCAATAACTTCCATCTGCATACTGCTGTATGTTTTTTAAGGTCTTTCGATGACATCATTTTATCTGATCTCATTTTTGACACTCATTTTTCAATGTCAAACTTAAGCATTAAAAGCTCTTTTTCTTAATTTTCTATTTCTAGAAAACTGGAATGTTATTTTGGCTTATGATGGCAATAGAGCTCTGAATTTTTGCCTCAGCAATTAAATATTGTATACAAATGCATTTGTTTAGATTAGTCCCTTTACAAAATGAGTCCTTTGTAAGATTATTAACTGAAATTGAAAGTAAAAAAAAAAATTCACATAAATGTGTGGAAAATTCTGTTATTTTTCCTCCTATACAAAATGTACCATCTGGAGTTATTCTGTAGCCAAAAATATATCAAAAGATAGGACTTCTTATTTATTTTATTTTATTTTTTTAAATGGTGTGGTGGGTGAAGCTGTAAATCACAAAGAAGCCACCAGGATGAGATAATGCACAGCACTGAAATCTGAGAAAAAGGGTCGTGGAGATCAGCCTCAAAGCTCACACCCAGCTGTGTCACCACACAGGGCCCTGACACACCACTCTTTATACTGAAGCAAGAAATAGCATCCTGGGAATGAAATAGGAGAACTCAACATGCTGCCAAAAATAAAAAATAAAATGAAAAGAAGTAGATTTTAGGAAGAAAACTACAGTATGAGTCAGACATCACAAGAGCCTAAGGTGAAACCAGAGATTCACTGATTCTCCGGGTTGCAAGGTTTCTAGTCTTATCCCTGAGTTCACCTCCCTCGTCCTCAGTTTCCTCACCTGAAAGCTGAAGCATGATGATGAGGTTAGTGGCTCCCAAATTTGACTGTTCCCCCAAATCACCAAAATATTTCAAAATACAGATTCCTGGGTCCAGAGCCTGGAAATTCTTATTCAATAGGGATGGATGTGTCCTAGAACCTATAATGTTTCTAAAAACCCCTCAGGTGGGTCTGAGTCCTGACACCTTTTGCGTAGAAAGAATCCTTTTTTCTGACAACCCAATACATGTCTGGAAACTACCAAACAAGACGATCTGTATGGTACCATTTCACCTTTCTGTTTTAAGAGTGATTAAATCTCACTGACAAGAACCCAACTCTACTTAATTCTAGAAGATTTCTCTATTGCTTTACTAAGAAGTAAAAACTGGCATTGCAGAATGCCATCAAATTTCAAGGGTTTGGAGGTGAGGTTTCTAGTTATCATTTAAAATTCAGTTCTATAAAAGTCTCAGAAATCTGTGACCAAAGAGGCATCCTAAAGAGTTCTTGGGAGCTCTTTCTGTGCAGACAGCAGGCCCACAAGCATGGTGAACGTCCCTAAAACCGGCCAGACCTTCTGTAAGAAGTGTGGCAGCACCAACCTCATAAAGTGACACAGTACAAAAAGGGCAAGGATTCTCTGTATGCTCAGAGACAGCAGTGTTATGACAGGAAGCAGAGCGGCTATGGTGGACAGACTCAGCCTGTTTTCCGGAAAAAGGCAAAAACTACAAAGAAGATTGTTCTGAGGCTTGAATGTGTTGAGCCCAACTGCAGATCTAAGAGAATGCTGGCTATTAAGAGATGTAAGCATTTTCAACTGGGAGGAGATAAGAAGAGAAAGGGTCAAGTGATCCAGTTCTAAGCCTCATCTTTTCTATTATGAAGACAACAAAATCTTGAGGTGAACGTTCACCTCATTTGATTACTGTTGGTCTATTTGTGAGGGAATAAAGTAATCAATAAAATCCCCCTTTCAGGGAAATTTGACTCATGGTTAAAGAGAGAGAGAGAGAGAGAGAGAGAGAGAGAGTTCTTGGGATAGCTCTTAGCAACGAAAGACATTGATTAATCAACACTTGCTTTCCTATTATCCTCCTTAGCATTTCTTGGATCTTTCCAATCTTACAGTTGCCTGTTTATAGGAGGAATTAACATTTATGTAGCTCTTTAAGCTTCAAGAAATAGAATATAGAAAATCAGGTAGAATAAAAATGCTAGACATAATTTACAACAGCAGGTGAGAGTTAACAAAAAGTCTAAAAATTATTAACAATGGGAAGGGAGGGGAAGGCATGCCTTTTCCCCTTCTAGCAGTCAAAAGCAGGGTTGGAGGGAGTGGCTGGAAAATACATACAATTCCTACATGTGTAAAAGTCCTGGGGAGGGTGGGGTTCTGATCACTTATTCCCTAAGGGGAGGCAGTCAGTACTGTGTAGTTTTCTGTAGTCAATACAGATATGTGGATATGACCTATCGAGAACCTTTCTCTGACAAACAACAATGTGAGGAAATGAGGTCTGCAACAGGGAACTTGCACTTCACACTGTACTCACAGCAGAGAGTGACAAAATAGGAAAAGCTCTCTTTAATGACTCATGAAGCTGCCGGACTCACCCCTAGACCACCTGCAAGCACTGGATTCATGCTTTTCCAGAGCTCTTCCACTCTCGGTGCCCCTGAATTCCTGCCATTTTCTTTTTGGTGGGCTCAGGGAAAGCAACAGAAATCTCTTTTGGGAGGGGCTGATGTCCAGCGAAATGCAAGAGAGAAGAAGGCAGAGCCAAGCGTCTGGATGGCCCAGACCAGGCTGCTGATCTCCAACAGCCTCTCCTAACCTGTCTTCTCACTCCTGCAGGGGGCAGATGCTCCAGGGGACTTGTCTGAGGGGAAGCATGGCTCAGAAACCAACATCCTTCAGAACCCTTCATTTCTCCTCTAAGTTTTCTCTATTCCATGACCCTGCCTTTTGTGGCTCTTATGTGGCCTGCCTGAATAAACATGATTTAGTTTGATCCTACCTATTCACGCAACTTCTCAGTGTCCCAGCCCCCACGAGAACGTAGGGGCCTGCACTGGAATTTTAATTTACTGGAAGTATGTGTTAGTGTTATCCTCATCTCCTACACACTAGAGACCAACCGGGAGAGGCAAACGACTGAGGCAGGTCTTTCTTCAACAGACTGGATAAAATACTCTCACCTAGTCTTACCCCAAACACTCAATGCTTCAGTCCCTAAAAGGGCATTCCTCAGCTCTGAAATAAAGCTGCATTCTCTTCCCTGGCCCTGGCCTTCAAGGGCTCACATTTGCCTGCCCTTCGTCCTTATCACTCCCTCAGGTCAGCCTGCTAAAATGGGGCCTTTCTGCAAGATGCGACACATAATCCATGGCACCAACTGCTGCCGGGCTTTTGGTGCCAAAAGACCATTGACAAAAAGCCTGCTTAAAAAAAGTATGTGGTAACTCAGTAGTGGCAAATCCTATCGGATTAGCTCTATTCCAAGACTGCCCTTCCTGTGTCAGACTTCTCAGATGTCCATGGCCTTTCCCATGTTTGGTTGATATCCTGCAGAGAGCCTGCACCTAGGCTGCCCAGCAGAACTTTCTTCCTTGAAGGAAATGTTCTGCCTCTGAAATGTGACTGGTATAACCAGGAAGCTAAATTTTTACAAAAGAATTGTTTATTTAATTACATTAATTAATCATTGTTATTATTTGACTAGAAAGAGGGAAAGTACTGGTATAACCAGGAAGCTGAATTTTTTTAAAAGAATTATTTATTTAATTATATTAATTAATTATTATTATTATTTAATTTGACTAGAGAGAGTGAAAGTAAGAAAACAAGCAGCCAGGTCCAGGACTCGAACAGCAGTTGGCCATGCAAGAATCCAGCACCTTAACTATCATGCCACCTGCCAGTCCCAGGAAGCTGAATTTTTATGGTGTTATTTAATTCTGGTTAGTTTAAATGTACGTAGCCATGTTGCTCATGGCAACTCTATGGCACAGCACAGACTACTGCCATAATTATGAGTAGACCAGAGAACAACATGCAAACTTGGCTGTATGTCAGAATCACCGGGGAGCTGTTTCAGGGTCTGGTGTCCATTCTGTACTCCAGACAATTAAATCAGATTCTCTGGGCTTAGGATCCAAATATCTGCAAGGCTCCTCTGGCAATGCCAATGTGCTGCCAAGGTAGAGAATCACTGCTCCAAGATGTGAAAATTCTTACTGTGAATAGCCAATCCCCATAAAACCAGACACCTGTAAACACTAAGCCATGTAAACAGGCCAAATATGCCACCCATCATGCTAATCAATCCTGTGACACTGTGACAAACCTCAGGCTGGTGAAGAGCAAAAACATGCCCAGAAGAAATGAACACTGAAAGGAAGCAACGAGGAAGAGACAGTTCATAAGATAATTTAAAAAGAGGGAGAAAAGGAATTTTTCAAACACCTGTCAACAGCTAAAGCCTAGCTAGTTCGAGCTGTTCTGGAAAGCTACTAGTTAACAAACTAACATACTCCAAATCGAGTACATTGAACAAACAGCTCTAATGGGATTTTCTCCTTGGCTAACCTACCCCCATACTATGTCGGCAGCAAGCTCCTCCTTGCCACTTTGCTTTTCCCTTCAAAAGACAATCTGAAACCTGTGCTTTTTCACTGGGTATATTACACCTTTTAAATGGCAGCAATTAAAAAACCAAGTACTGGTCCCAGATTTATTTGCTCCGGCTCTCTTCTCCCGCAGGTACAACTTCAGTCAACCTTCACTTGCCATTACTAATTTAATCAAGTGTATCATTAACCTAGTGGAGCTTTTTCTAAGAGACCTGGCTTACCAGAGACATCATACCCACAGTGCAAAAAATGCAAATAGACACTCAAATGTCTGCAGCCTCTAATCTTCCTATCAGCATTTCCCAAAGGCATGTGGTGCCCTTCAAGGTGACTACTGAAGGACTTTCAAAGCTGATGCGAAAAGCTCACTAGCTGTTGACTGAAAGTGAAAGAGGAGGTTTTAATGGGAAAAACATTTGAAGGTCACTCTTAATGACAATAGAAGTTGTTTCTCTACACTGATGAGTGGAATATAAATGATTCACAACTAAGCAACCTCCCCAAATTAATACTAAAGTAATTCAATTACAGAATCAAGAACTCCTGAAGTTGGCCAGGGCTTCAATAAGTCACCTTAACCACAGGACTTCCCTCCAAGGAGAAAGAAGTGCTGGCTTACATCCATCCACACTTACAGCCAAGAAGTTCTCACAAAGCCGATGTAATCCTTGCTGCTATGGCAAACCAGGCCGAATTCCTTTTCATCTTGGCCTTAGTGGGCACCCAGCAGCAGCTACTCAGTAACAACTTCTCAACCATCCACCCAGTGGAGGGAAGAAACATGGGTTTTTAAAAGTTAACCGAATACTTACAATAGGATCTGGACTCCACTTTTTTTTTTTTAAGAGGTTTTTGCTATAGGGCGCATGTGCACGCCAGAAAGACAGACAGAGACAGAGAGATAGAAAGCGAGAAATCAGACCCCAGGGGGGATGGCCACACCACAATCCCTTCTCCTCCATTCTCCTCTCAGGATCTTGAGCACGCACGCACGCACACACGCCCGGCGTTGAGTTTAAGCCCCTTGGTTCGGGACTCGAACCGCGGTCAACTACATGGGAGTCCAGTGACATAGCCGTTACGCTAACTGCTGGTCCCTGGACTCCACTTTTTAAATATACATTAAAATGTGGATTATAACAGGATAAAAGTCCTTTTTATAATAGATTATATAACTAGGATTGTCAGATACCAGATATTGAGCTGAATTTAAATTTCACATAAACAATGAATTTTGAGCATAAGTATGTCCCAAATATTGCATAAGATATACTAAAAAAGGATGGTGCTGTTTATCTGAAATTAAAACTTCACTAGGCATTGTTTGTTTGTTTTTCTTTCTTTTTTCCCTAAATCTAGCAATTCTACCTATTACACTGTGCTGGGAAAAACCTCCCCCTTTTTATTTGTTTGATAGAAATTTATTTCTCACAGTTCTGGAGGCTGCAAGTCCAGAATCAAGGTGCAGGCCAATTCAGTTCCTGGTGAGGGCACTCTTCCTGGCGTACAGTTGGCCAGCTTCTTATATGGAGGAGAGAGCGCTCTGGTCTCTTCCTTTTCTTAGCAGGGCATTAATCCTATGATTACGGGCCCACTTCATGACCTAAAACTCAACTTCTGAAAGAAGAAGGGAGGTCTAGGTTTACCACTCCCCGACCACTTAACCACCCAACCATTTCTATGTCTCAAAGTCAGCTATAAAAAATGTGCTCCCTAATGTGGATAGTAGCCACAACCTGATAAAAGAGTGTCCCAATGCCTAGCCTTCTCTGGACCACAGATGCTAACTACATGACTAAGTGCTACAAGTACAGGTAGCTAACAAAGTAAAAGTAAACTTTATTTTCCAAGCCTTTACTTGAGTAAAAGGCTCAGATGAAGCAAGTAATTAAGTTTGAGCAGGTTCCAGAAATGAAAGAAGTCACTAGTAAATGGTATTATTCATGCAATACAATGAAAAGCAGGCTGGCCCTATAACCTAGTGGTTAAAGGAGCCAGATCCCACATAGGCAACCATATGGTTCAAATCTCATCCTGGGCAGCTTGAAAAACACACTGTGTGTGTGTTTGTGTGTGTGTGCATGCCTCAAATCCCCAGAGAACAGAGAAATGGAGAAGGGACTACAACATGACCACACCCCATTGAAGGGTGCTTTCTCGTGCTCTCTCTTTCTGACTCTCTGTCTTCCTATCTCTGGAAAGCACTCAAAACCTCTAGCAATTAAAAAAAAATTAAAAGCAAATTTTGCTTTGGAGAAATAAAATGAAGACAATAGAAAGTACAATGAATATATAAAATGCTATCATGTGAGGTATCCTAAATAATAATTATTTTTAAAAACAGCTAAATCTATCAAACAGTTATAATATGCCAAACAATTTTCTAAACACTTTACCTGGTTTATTGCATTTAATCCCAACACCCTAAGAAGTACTATCACTAAGCACATCTTACAAAGTGTAGAAATTAAGATACCAATATTAGGTAAGTTACTAAGACTAGGGCTATCACACTACTTGGTTTGCCTTAGACAGTCCTAGTTTATGCCTGGTATCCTGGTACAATTATTAAAAGTGCCCCTGCACACTCATAAATTATCCAGCTTAGAAGATAAATGGTCAGTAACTTGCAGAGGCAGGGGTCCAGCCAGACAGTGTGGCTCCAGAAACAGAACTCGGCCACTGGAAGATACTCCCCATTCTTACCTGCCAGAAAGAGGACTGTAATGGTGGGATTTATCATTTTACTTTTGCCTCGCATACCCTGGATTTCCTACATGGTTACAAATCAAATTTGGGGAATGAGGGTGGGGTGGGGGTGAGGGTCATGTTTTTAGAATGGTCCCTTAAATCACTGATCGCACACAGCATAAATCATCTGTGACCAGAGAGGAATATTCCTCAGTCAGCCTTCATGTACATTCCTGGATCTGAAAAATTTTAAACAAATCCAACTTACCAAAGTAATATTTAACCAGATCCTTTTCTACTTTGAAATGACCTTTGCCTTCCTTCTGGCTGGTCCAGACAGCTGGGGCAGACCACTGGTAGCTATTTTTATTAGAGAAAGGTAGACATGCAATATACACTGACTTATTTTCATACACAGTGGGCTTTTTTTTTTTCCCTGAAAAACAAAAACAAAAAACTTTCTTTTCTTTACCTTAGGTATGGTGTATTTTCAAAGCATCTCCAGTTGTCTGCGTACATATTTAACTGTCAGTGACAGCCTGATAACATGAAAACAGCAAACATAAGCTCACCTCCTCTACATAATTTTACAGTGTGCCACGACTGGTTCCAATAAGCAGAGGTAAGATGCCTTTCAAGGTTCAGTGCTTTGAAGATGGTCACGAGGACACTGAGTATTTCCATATAGCCATAGATGGCCCCAAAGAATAGTCACTGCCTGAACAGGGACAGTTTCAGCCCTCAGACTGTGTGAGGCTGTGTGACTTCACCAAGCCTCTCTGAGCCTCGGGCTTTTCCTTGACACAATGGTGTGGATGGACTAAAATGCCCAGTCCTGAAACTCCCAATTCTAAGTATTCTCTACGGTCTTCCCGACCACATACTACAGCTGGCAATGTGCAAACCTTCTACAAAACTTCCTAGCAGCTGGCTTCCAAGCTGATCCACAATAGGATCCAGGAGGGGACCCCGATACATGTGCCCAAGGGGAGGAAATAATCCCTTTCAAAAGCAGATCCAGGGAACCAGCAGTTAGCGTAATGGCTATGTCGCTGGACTCCCACGTAGTCGACCGTGGTTCAAGTCCCGGACCCAGTGGCTTAAAACTCAAGCCGGGCGCGTGTGCGTGCGTGCCCAAGATCCTGAGAGGAGAATGGAGGAGAAGGGATTGCGGCATGGCCATCCCCCCGGGGGGTGATTTCTCGCTTTCTATCTCTATGTCTCTCTCTGTCTGTCTGGCGAGCGCATGCGCCCTATAGCGAAAAACCTCTCAAAAAATAAAAAATAAAAAAGGAGATCCACACAGAGGCTAGCACTGAGGAAAGCTCACACAGCACTGAGGCTGACAAACACCAGCTTCTCATCAGGAATAAAACCTTGTCCCTCTGAAGACCTACCACAGGCATGCCCAGAGTTTCTGTGGTGAGCAGAGAGGGATCTTGTTTTTGTGACAGCCTTCAGTATATTGTGACTCCTACAGTCCCAGGCCATGTGCAAAATGTTTTTTAATATTTATTTCTACCATAGGTCACAAATGCTATATCCTACAATACCAAATCAATGAAAAGGACCAGACTGGGAACTGTGGCTCTAAAGAAGACTTTCTGCCTCCAAGTCCCACATGTCACCTTCAAAAGACGAGTCTACTCAAGATCAGTCCTGACTGTAATAGCACCGGGAAAGGGGTGGGATGGGGGCGGCTGAGGTAACCCATAGCTTTACAGGTGTGTTTCCTGTCACAAGACAGCAATTGCCCTTCGTACTTGTTCACTCACTAAGGGAAACAGCAAACAAAATGGAAAATGAAAATGGAACACTCAGTCTGGATTTCATGTGAATTCTATTAAAAAATCAAATTAGTCATCATTAAAAAGAAAAAAAAAAAGGCGATGCCACAAACACAAAGGCCAGGGAGTTAGTCACTATAAGAGTTTACCTATGTGTAGTTATAAAAAGGGGAGCTCCTTCTTCCCTGAAGTTTTATTACATGAAATTTATAGCCACATTTAAGTGAAAACGTCCACACTGAGATACGTTACATATGCAGGCATAAAACTCCTGGCACCAAGCTCTGTGTTTAAACCCAAAGTCTTCTGGTAGAGAAGTAATACCTCTTGTCAACCCTTGTCTCTCTACTCCTTATCAGAGCCTCATTTCAGTAGGGTCTCATTTCAAAACTTCCAGAAAACTTATTATAGAAAGCCATAGAGAACCAAGAAAACTGTTGAAGCCAATGAAAAAAAGTTCCATGTGTCTGGGCCATCTGTTCAAACCAATTTTAATTTTTTATAACCACTAAGATATGTGGTCATGGGGACCAGCAGTTAGTGTAATGGCTATGTCGCTGGACTCCCACATAGTCGACCACGGTTCGCGTCCCGGACCCGGTGGCTTAAAACTCACGCCGGGCGCATGTGCGTGCGTGCCCAAGATCCCGAGAGGAGAATGGAGGAGAAGGGATTGCAGCGTGACCATCCCCCCTGGGGGGTGATTTCTCGCTTTCTGTCTCTATGTCTCTCTCTGTCTGGCGAGCGCACGCGCCCTATAGCAAAAACCTCTCTAAAAAAAAGGAAAAAAAAGATATGTAGTCATGGTTTACTCTTTTCGGTGATAAATTCAGAACACAAAAGCAACTACATGAAGAAAAAAATCCTATAGATTCAACAGAGGTAGGTTACAAATAGTGACTAAAATTTGAAAGCATTGCCTGCAAATTGATTTGGAATAGGGGAAAATCACAAATAAAACTTCTTCTCAATTAATTAGTAATTAAAATGATTTTAATATTTTTACTTTGTATGAGAACAGAGAAGACTAGTGTATCCCAAAACATATTCTGTGAAACTTTTTACCCAAGAGGGCCTGCGAAAAATCAGAAAAGAATTTCAAGGTACACTCAGAAAGCACCACGTGTCACTCTCCCTTCTATTATAGGACGTCCATTAGCATACAGCGGCTCTGAGCAGTCCTTCACCAAGGAAACCTAGGACATCTTACTTTGCCCAGCACTCACCAAATTTATTTGACCAGGATATGTCCTTTATAAAACACAAGGGATCAGGACTACCAGACGGCGTAATGGTTAGGTTGCTGGGCTCCCATGTAGTCAGCTGCGGTTTGAGTCCTGGATCCAGCAGCTAAAACTCACATGGGGCGTGTGTGCGTGTGTGTGTGTGTGTGTGTGTGTGTCTCCAAAGTCCCAAGAGGAGAATGGAGGAGAAGGGATTGTGGCATAGCCATCCCTACTGGGGGGCAATTTCTCACTTTCTGTCTCTCTGTCTCTGTCTCTCTGGTGAGCACACATAGCTCTATAGCAAAAATCTCTCTCTAAAAAAAAATAATAAAATAAAATACGAGGGAATCTTCAAAATTTTTGTAGAAAATATCTATTACGAAAAAACTATCTATGAATTTCATAGTTTTAGGTGTCAAATGGATTGGACTAAAGAATATCTAGAACTTGACAAAGCATTACTCTGAGTGTATTTCTGGGGTTTTTCCAGAAGAAATTATTAACATTTGGAGTCTTACAGTAGAGTAGATGTGGACAACCTGCCCTCAGTGGAGGGGTACAATGCAGTCAACAAAGGGCCTGGAGAGAACAGATACAGTAGACGATGGGATCTTTGGAGAGAGACTTCTTCTGTTGCCTCAGACAGCAGGACTCAAGGTTCCTCTGCCTTCAGATCCCAATTCCCCCAACTCCCCGCTCGATTCTCAGGCTTTTAGCCTGGAACTGTGAATTACACATTGGCTTCCCTTAGGTCATCTTCGAATTTGCTGTAACACACCACCAGAATCCAGGATCTCCAGCCTGCAGATAGGCTGTTGTCAGACTTCTCAGATGCCCTAATAGCATAAGCTGATTCCTCCTCAAACTCCCTCTTACATATATATACGAAGCACTTGGTTCTGTCTCTCTAAAGAACCCTGACTAATATGATGGATTTTAACATTTTGTACCCAAATAAATTCATATTTTAATTCTATTTATCCATGAACATTTTGAAATCCCTCTGTAATATTTCTGCTTCCAACTGGTTGATGGGAAACACTGAGTTAAACCGTAATATCTATGCTCTTATCTATGTTTAGTCGGAAACTTCTAATGATCACACATAGCCAGTCTCTTCTCTTTCTGACCGATCATATGGAAGGATTATTCTTGCCTGCTTCTCCCTGTAGGAAAGACTGGGGCATGTCACTAGTGCCGGTCAATGGCCTGTAGGCAACCCATCAGCCAGAGTCCTTCAGTGAGAAAATGTCCTATCATATGACATCATAAGCCAGAAGGATAACATGAGTGAGAAATAAACTTCTGTGAGATTGTAGAGAGATCTGCGACACCACACTACCTGCCTGATAACACTATAGAAGAGAATTATTCATAAATAACTTTTACATATAAACCAAAAGTGACAAAATAAATAGAGATATGTAGTTGATGGGAATTAGACTAAGACTACGACAGTAATAAATCTATAAGGAGGCCACTCTGGTCTTCAGAATCCTAAATCAAACATGAAAGAGCAGTAAGTTTAAACTAAATACGACAGTATGAACTATTAGGTCCTTGGAAAAGTCATGATGTATTTTTGCATAGAAAAGCATGGAAAAACACTCATGACTTTCCAGACAACCTAATAATTTGAAATGGCCAAGTTTCATTTGTTTGCAGTTTGTGAGGTAGAGGAGGTAGTAAGAGTATTATCACTTACTGAGCACCCATCAAGTGCCAGACACTGAAAAATGATGTGTACATTTTGTTGCATGTCATCTGACACTGTCAGAGCTGATAGATGATGATCATTAGAATCGTCCCCCCTTCACATGAGAAAACCAAAACTGTATTACATAATTTGTCAAGGTTTGTATTGCTAATAAAGGGCAGTCATATTAAAAAAAAAATACATGTAACTGTATTCTTTTTGCTACACTATCTACCTGAATTATTGGAAAAACATGAATTTAAAAAAAAAATAAAAGTTTTGCATTTCAGTACTCCAAGGCACTGTGTAAGTATGTGCAAGTATTGTAGAATCAAAAGGAGGCTAACTATTGAGAATGGAAGGCCTTGAGCTTTTAAAGAATAAGATGTTCTTATAATTAACAAACTAGGTGTTTGCAAGGAATGCATATACTTTTCAAAACAAACTTCACTTTTTCAAACTATAAAAGTAACACATACTTACTGTATGTAGAACACTGGAAAATACCAAAAAGCTCTCAGACAAAAACAAAAATCACAGTTATTTCACTCATTGTCCCCAAAATAACTTAACATTTTAAAATTTGCTATAGTGCAAGTATATTTACCAGAGAGAGACAGAGAAAGGGAAAGTGCGAAGGTACTCCTGGGGACAGGGTAGAATGGCCACACTGCAATTCCCTTTCCTCCACTCTCCTCTTGGGATTTTGGGTACACATGCACACATGCCCAGCATGTATTTCAAGTTGCCAGGTCCTGGGATTCAAAGCACACAATTGGTCACGTGGGATTCAGCCACCCCAACTACCACATCATCGGCTGGCCCAATAACTTAATATCTGAAGCATTTTCTTATTTCTTTTTCTTTGTGTATTTTTCTACTGAGTTGAGATCATACTATTTATACAATCTGTGCTCTACCCCCCCCTTATAAAAATCTTCCCATGTTATTAGGTTTTCCAAAATAATGCTAATAATGTTTTTATTAACGGAGTACTAGCTAACATAAGAGTACTTCAAAAAGTCTGTGGAAGAATAAAATTGAAGTACTAGTTTATTTGGGGGGAAAATTTTAAACCATGCATAGTTTTTTCACAATACACATTTTTTATGGAGCCTGTGAAGACCCCTCATCCTTAAATATTTGCCAAGCATTAGTGTAACCATTTTACTTATATTAACTTATCTAATCCTCATAATAATCATATCAGGTCTGAACCATGATTATTCCTGTATTACAGATGAGGAAACCGAGACAGAGAGTTCATGACTTACTGAAGGTGACAAAGTATGTGATGGAATTGGGCCCGGACAGCACAGTTCCAAGGGCAGCACTTTCAAGTACTATGTTGTAATCCCTCCATAATATTCCATTCCCTACCGCAGCTCTAATCAGTGAGGGACATGTAGGTTATTACCAAATTTGTTTATAATAATGTTACAGTAGACATCTTTATAGACATCTGAATCACTATTTTATGTAAGCCCATTCAGACAGCCAAACGCTTCCTGTTCCAAGTTCAATGTATTTTCAGCTAGCTGACAACAGCTGTAGAAACATCTGAAACGGCTAGCATTTCATAAACCAACTCCTCACTCCACCTACCAGTGGTATGAACTTCCATGGGTCCTCACCTGTCTACTTCGCTGCCATCTGCAGCAGATTTCAGTAATGTTTCCATCTGCCTTCACGCTGCACAGTTAAAACCCTGGGCCTGTTCTGTGCATCCCCCAATATGTAGAAGCACATTCCATAAATTTTTATGTCTGGAATATTTTAAATGCCAAACTTATTTGTTCCTAGTCCTATAAGCTTCTGTCAGTACAAAAGAGATGAAAAGAGACTATTCAATATGTATGTGGAAAATTAAAAATGAAGTTTTCCTCATTCAGACAATAATCTAAAAAGGGATATTGGAATACTAAACTTTTTGCCTACTCATCTTATGACTGAACTCTATTACAAAGTTTAAAAAATATATACTCTAGGGGGTTGGCAGGTGGTGGGGTTGGTTAAAAGCACTGGACTCCCACATGGCTGAAAGTGGTTCAATTCCCGAACCTGTTGGCTTGTTTTCTCACTATTCCCTGCCTCCCACCCCTGTCCCTCTCTGGTCAAATTAAAGTGGCCTGGTGGTTAAAGGTGCTGGATTCCCACATGGCTGACCTTGGTTCAAGTCCTGAACCTAGTGGCTTGCTTTCTCACTTTCTCTCTGTCTGATCAAACTGGAAAATAAAAATAATGCTAAATAATTATTTTTTTAAAATGTACACTCTAAATCAATGGGTGGTTTGAGATAAAAACTGTCCAAAATATAGCTTAACATGAGCAGATCAGATGCTAAGTGAAAGGGAAATGGTTACTCTTACCTCACATCTCTTAAACTCAACTTACCAGTTTGTTTATACAAGGATATGTTTAAAACAAAACAAAACAAACAAAATACAGCACATGTGTAAAAAAAGGCAAAAACAATAAAAATATTCAGAAATCATAGATGCAATTAGAAAATTTCCAACGTGCTGAATTTATCTGTCAGCTAAAAAGCTGTCTGTCTTCACAAAACATTTTTTCATGTTATAAAAACACAAAATGTTTTTTATACATTCTAAAACATAACTAAATTAACCCCAACTCCATTAAAAGGTATAATAATTACAAGTTAATGGTTCATTTAAGGCATTTACATAAAGCCAGAAATTACGTTTCTATATAAGGGGAAGACTGCTGAAATATATCTAAGATACTGAAAGTAAAAAAGTAAAACTCAGGACTTAAAAATAAAATGATAGTGACATAAAAGAAACAAAGCCATTTGCATGATACTCTAAAGAACCATAAAATTAGTGCAATTAGTAGAAATCCAAATTCTCCCCTTTTGTTTTCTTTTTCTCTTATAAGCCAGATGCTGCACGTGCTCACCAGAAACAGAAAGAGACAAAGGGAGAGGGAGAAAGCAACCCAGTGGGGTGTAGTCATACCACAATTCCTTCTCCTCCATTTCTGCATCCTGGGCACGCTCACACATGCACCCAACATGTTTTTCAAGCCACAGGGGCTATGATTCAAACCACATGGTCAGCCATGTGGGATCTAGCTCTCTTAACCATCATGCCACAGAACTGGCCCAGTCGAAGTCCAAATTTCTAATTTTTAAGTTATGAGACAATTAAGACATCTGTTAATACCATTGTTTAAGAAAGTCTTAAGTAATAGGAACTTGGTTTGTACTTAGGGCCCTCAAGATAAAATTCACTATATTCAAACATTTAGTACATAATCCTGACTATTATTTTATTTCCATCCACTAACCCAAACACAGCATTTCAAACACTTTCATTTTCAGAGCACCCAAATTGGCTGCTTGGATAAGCACTGCAGGCAGCCCCATCTCTGCCAAGTCACCCCACCCTGATCATCTCACAAGGCTCACACCCATCCCAAAGACCCCTTACCCCAATACACTTTGCTTTTACCACTCTGACTTTTAAAAGGGTGAGAGGGAGGTAAACAAGGGGAAAAAGAAAGGAGCAAAACATTTAAGACACAAAAATTGAAAATTATTTGTTGATGATATTATGTATGGTAATATCTTCGACTGTACCAATATACAGCGTATTTAGAGTGGGAAAATCCATTTGGTATATTGTAAGGATATAAAGTGATTCAATGTAAAAATAAATAAATATTTTAAAAAGCCTTTCTACTGGAAGAAGTGAAGAGACCACAATTAAAAAGTAAATCAATTATGAGAATCAAGTACTGCAGACAAACTACCAATGAGCTTAACAAGTCTAAAAATGAATAACTAAGAAGGATTCCACAGTATGGTGCCCAAGTCTTTTATGCTGCCTATACAATGTTTTAGTGTTCAAACATCAATGATTCATATCCAAATGTCTAACAAATATCTAAAAGATAGGGCTTTAGGAAAAACTTCCAGAGCTCCAATTTTTATTCAAATCACAAAGACTGCAATATTTGGCAGTGAATGGCAGGGGTGGGAGGGAGAATGTTAAAGAGCATGTGGGGAGTAAGGCAAAGGAACCACAAGTGAACTCTGGGATAATGCATCTCTGCTGAGTTCAGCAAAACCATGCAAGGCATGATGTTATACAGAATTATTTTCCTACATAAATTTAAGATTTTAAAAGACTGTTAAAACAAAAATGAAACAAAAAAAATCACTAAAATAAAGAGGAAAGCAATCATCTCCATTTCTTGTTAATACATTGTAGAAGATCAATTTTGCCAAATGAAATGACAAGATTCAAGACATTCTGTTAACCTGAAGCCATTTTAAGGCAGACCAGGCTGCATTAGTGTTTGTCACACAGCTTGCTCCAATCTCTTGGCAGGTCTCCAACACATTCCAGCTTTGTATGTACAGCCTTGCTGGACTCACGTCCCACTTATCTCTAAAGACACACCGAGTAAGATGTTGCCACGTTACACAACCAACCCGACATTTATTCCCATTGGGTCACTCTGCACAATCCTGGACAAAACAAAACAAAAAAAACAGACCACCATCTGTGTGGAGGCAGCTTAATCCAAAAGATCCAACTCACACTGGTCTTCAAAACAAGTATCAGAATACTGCTCAGCCTGTGGGAGATACTATACCTTCCTGCCCAAAGAAAGGTTAAGTAGTCACCAAATAAGGAAGGAGAATGGGTATGGGGGGGGGGGGGGTGAGTCAAAATCAGATCTCAAAAAAGGACACTTCGACTACAGATGCTAGCTAGCCCCTAGACATGCCGTTACTGCCTACATTTGGAAGTGGATTATTGGGTCTATTTTGAAGGATAACCTTAGTAATTAATGAGCCCCATTACCTCTGTGAAAAAAACACGATCATATAGAAATGCACCCTCTAAAAGTCAGTGTAGTCTCTAATTGTGAATATTTAGCCCAAGAAAAGGGTGCTCTTCAAAAACGAACTGGAATGGTTAACCACATGCTGCTACATTCCATTCTTGCTGAAAACCGTATTTAATTAGCACATTTGAGCCTCGTGCTCGGCACAGCTGCACAACATTCCAGTGATAGGCTAGGATCCATGTACGCTGTACACTCAATGTCTACTTACTTTAACAGCTGAGAAGCCTGAGAAGATCTCAAGGATGTCTCACTGAAGATATATTTTTAAGTACTTATTTCATGTGAGTAAAAGTGACCTTTAGCAAGAGCATAACCCAGTGAAAATACACAATTAAAGAAAAAACTGCATGCTAACATATATTAACAAACATACACACCTCACAGCTAGAAAAATTCATATAAAAAATTAAATGGACAGATGACAACAGTCTTCCTTCTGAACAAGATGATAAATTAGTCTGATCTCTAATTAAAACTTCTACACTTTACCAATAAAACAAGATTTTTAAAATAAGAATGAAAGCTTATGTTCTTAATGTCAGGAACACACACTTCAAAACCAAAATAAGCTTTTCAAAATGAGAAAACATCCTGATTATCACAGAAACCCAGGAATTCCTTTAGCAGTGGGTGGTGATTTAACAAGCAAACAGACCAAAAAAACCTACCTTTCAAACAAGAATAAACTATAAGGTATGTACTGGTTTCTTTCCTTCCCAAATGGCAGCAAATCTCAGCTCCTGGACGGAGACACTTTCCCAACTCCGCCCTGGGAGATAAGTTGGGTATTTAAGGACAGCTGGCAGCAAAGAGTTGTCAACCTCACTGTGAGAAGGACCAGGCCAGGCCCCTCTTGGAGAAGTCACCTGATTGAGACCTCTAACCACCATCTACCTCCTAAAATAGTGGCAGGTGTTCTCATCCAGCCAGAGGTCTGGCTCAGGCCACATTCCAGCTCCCTGCCCTCCCCTAACCTGGGCCATCAGGACCACTATGGGTATATCTGGGTTCGTTTCAGTCACAAGTGTCAATTCCTAACATTTCTAAGTGCCAGGAGGTCAGGTTGAAACCCCTGCCCCAGGTTTCAGGTAGCCCAGGGACAACAGCCATCAAGCGTGCCTTTTTCTTTTCTTTCTTTTTTTTTTTTTTTTTTTTTAAGATTTATTTTATTTTATTTATTATTATTTTTGTTTGGTTGGTTGGTTTTGGTTTTTTTGGGTGTTTCGTTTTTTTTGTTTGTTTTTTTTGTTTTTTGTTTTTTTTTTTGAGAGGCTTTTGCTATAGGGTGCGGGCGCTCACCAGAAAGACAGAGAGAGACAGAGAGACAGAAAGTGAGAAATCACCCACCACCCTCCCGGGAGGGGGGGCGAATGGCCATGCCTCAATTCCTTCTCCTCCCTTTTCCTCTCGGGATCTTGGGCACACACACACAAGCGCCCTTCGTGAATTTAAGCCACCTGGTCCAGGACTCAAACAGTGGTTGACTACATGGGAACCTAATGATATAGCCATTACACCAACTGCTGGTCGCTATCATTATTATTATTTTTAAAAATTTGACATAGGACACATGTGTTCACTAGAGAGAGACAGAGAGAGAGAAAGTGAGAAAGCAAGCCACCAGCTCTGGGACCAGAACTACAGTTGGCCATGTGGGAGTCCAGTGCCTTAACCACCACACCACCAGCTGACTCTCACAAGCATGTGTTTTGATGGTTTCCAAGCACCTGCAGAGAGAACGATTCCCATCAGGTTGCAAGTTTCTGAAGAATCCCTTATTTGAGAATTGAAGCATAGCTAGCTCATCACCCAACTTAATTTGTATTTTTCCTTTAAACCATGAAAGGAGCCCGTACTGGTCTTTAGTGTTCGAGCCTAAGAAAAGCTCATCTGCCATGTCTTCTCTGAGACTCCCTCCTTCTCTGAGACTCACTAATTGCAAGAAAGGACTTTCTCTTCCAATAAAATGGTATTTCTCCCCCTCTTCCCACTCCCTCTTTTCCCATTTTGGCACCTCCCTCAGAAAAAAGCCAAATACCAGAATCACAGCAATAAACAAGCTCTAGTAAGTCACCTCCATCCATCTGACGGTCTAGGGATTAAAGTGGTCTGCATAATTAAGCAGACACAGTACATGGCTCTTTGTATTGAAACAGATCTTAGTTCCAATGGCAGAATTTTAAAGAACTGAGCCAATACAGAGACCCTAAGAAAGCTGAGCTCTAGGGTATGCTTTCAATAGCTGCAACCAAGCTGAACCCAGCAAAATTTATTGCATTTAAGACCAAGATTATAACCACATCCATTCCATTTGTGACACGTTATAGAATAGCTGTTTCAAAGACTCTCTGACATCTGAAGACAAAAGTAAAATCAGATGTTGTCCAAAGCACATGGAGATGTCTCTCAAGGGAATTAATGCAACTCTGATGGGGATTCGTTTCAAAACAAAACAGAAAGCACATACTATGTAATGAGAACTTAATTTCTGGTATTTTTCCACTGTAAAAAGATTTTATTCAGTGAAGAGAAATTTCTATAGTAAACAAATTTTGCATTATCTGTTTCTTCACAATTTTCTTATTACCCACATGCCCAAAACAGCTCAGGGCTACAGGCAGTATTCATGAGATAGCTTTAACTATGCTCAGCAGTCAGATTTAATGTTTTGCCAACATACATGTATAAACTGTATTTTTGTTACAATGATGTTATTCTAGTCTGTGCCTTTATATTCTTCAAAAACCATTCAGGAAAAAAGCTATAAATACTATATGTATTAAGAGATACTATAAAAAATTCAGGGATTGTAAAGTGGTTAAAAATGAATATTTTAACTTTTAAGATTATTCTAACTCACTATAAAAGCTCTCCTAGGACACCAACTGGTGGCATGGTGGTTAAGGTGGCTGGATCTAACATGGCCAACTCTGTGGTTTGAATCTTGGACCTGGTGGCTTAACAACCACATGGGACACCTGTATGTGAGTGTTCAAAATCCCAAAAGAAAGAGAGAAAGGAGAAGGGATTGAGGTATGGCCATCCTCTATGAGGGCTGCCTTCTCATTTTCCTTCTCGCTCTCTAGTGAATGCACACTTTCTGGAAAAAAAGGAAAAAAAAGTTCTCTTATGCTACAGGATGAAAAATGTTTAAACATCATAGAGAAAAATTAATGAGCATTGTTTTAAGGAAGACTCTGGGTTTTCCTTTCCCTTTAAGTACATAAGATAAAGATGGAAAATCCCAGTCCCCAAAAGTCCTAACCCACCCCAAGACACTGTATAGCAGGTGAAGAACATTCCAGAAAAAGGTGCAGCTCTTGAACATTTAGATTTAGCCATGAAGCAAATACACCAGAACGAAAGTTATCCCTGAAACAGCCACCCAAGAGGATAGGGAAACAGAAACTTCATCCAAAGCCCAAGGCAGGAGCCAACAGGGGCTGACCTCCTCTGGGACAATGTTCACATAGCCTCCCTTGTGGCCCAATTCCTACTCTTTCCCACACTTCACGGAAGTCATGAAACACCAAGGCTCTAACAAAATGCACATTTAAATGAGGGATGAAGAAATCTTCTTAAAATGCCAGTGTTCTTTATGCTTCCATTTAACAATTTAATATTGTTTTTCTGTAAGTACTGGTAGAAAAAAATGTGAACAGCAGAGGGTATATTTAGTTAATCATTTTGTTATGCAATTATACATAAAACATATAAATTGCAAAGGGATAAATTCTATTATATTTATATATTGTAGTGGCTTCAAATTTGTGTATTAAAGACAAGAACCAGCCAAGAACTCTGGATTCTAAAGCAGAACTATTAGATGGTTCTATAAATCACTCAGGTATCTACACTCACAATTGAGAGTTTATCAGGAATGGAATTATGACTCCTATAAACAAGGGTCCATTTTAAAGCAATCCCAAAATTACAACATCTTATTTCATATCTCAAAGCACAATTAATCACGAAACCCTTCCCAAACAACCACTGAATTAAAATTCATAGCAGAAAAAACATAAAACTCACGGAAGTTAGTTAATTTTTGTAAGCTATGTTTTACAAAGTACCAACACAGTTGGGAACTTGGACCATAAAACAGAAAGTTCTACATTGCCTCCTAATGTTTCCACCATCGTTTTAATGACAAACTTGGCTCATTCATGAGATTTACCTTCAAATTATCTCCATAAAATTCTCCTTCTAAAAAATTTTAAAACAGCCCTTTGTCTCCTCTTCGTGGTTGAGATTAATCTCTCACACACACATACATACACCTTTCATCTATGCGATATGTATAAACATATGAAAGATACACATGATATATATATATATATATATATATATATATATATATATATATATACAAAACTGTAAGAATTTCTTTTCATACAAAAAAGGAAGGATAACATTAAAATTAGTTCCTCTCAACCTTAACCTACAATATTCCCAAATGCTGAGAAACTATTCATTGTAAGAAAACCTAAATATGTAGTGATTTTATTTTAAAGTATTCATTTAGAATCTGAACTCCATTTCTGACCATTTCCGTGAAACACAATGGTTTCATGGTTACAAATTTGCTCCAGAAGCAATTTTTGGGCTCCCAAAGTGAGAATAAGCAAGTCAACAGAACTCCACCGCCCTCTCTACTTAAGTGTGCAGACTGGAAATAACTAAAGAACCCTGGTCTTCCGCACACTTTAAGCTGACCCTGGTAAGTGTGGGGAATCAAGTCAGTATTCTAACACATCTGAATGCTCTACTTCCTCTCAGACCTAACCCCTTCAGATGCTAACTCACTTATTTTCCCACAAACTGCTCTTAGAAAGTACAGAAAAGGACAGATGTGACAATTCTTTGGAATGTTAAACTATTTAATACCCTACAATGAGTCAAATTTGAGTTTTTCTCTTTTTAAAAATTAACATAAACTCTTGATTGCATTTTTACTATAAATATGGTCCTTGGGGATCAGCAGGTGGCATGGTGGTGGTTAAGGTGCTGGATACTCCCACATGGCAAGCCATAGTTTGAATCTTGGACTTGGCGGTTTGCTTTCTCACTTTCCCTCTCTCTCTCTCTCTCTCTCTCTCTCTCTCTCTCTGTCTCTCTCTCTCGTCAAATTAAAATAAATTAATGAATAAATAAAATTATATAATTCTTTAAAAACAAAATGGTCCTCACACTCATCTCCTGTATTATTTACTGTACTCTTCTCTATGAGTCAACCATTTCAAAATGAGAAATGTGAGTCACAAGAATTTCCTTTCATATGGGAAAGGAAATCACCCATGCATGCACCATCCAAAGCAAACTACTAACATTTTAATGTGTTTCCTTCCAGTCTTTTACTTAATATAACAAAACTGGGGTTATACTGCATTATTCAGCTTTATATAGAGATATTTCCACTGACCATGATATTGATAGCATTTTCCAAACCATTATGTTAAGCACTATATTGAATTCTGTCCTACGGATCTACCATAATTTGATTATGTCCCATTGAAAAACATCCTTGTTTAAAAGCCTCTTTTTTATTTTTAATTATTTATTTAGGTTACAGAGCTACATATGGGATTTCAATCCACAAAGTTAAGTATCAAGATCTTCTGTTTTATGTGTGTGTATGTGTGTGTGTGTGTGTGTATATATATATATGTGTGTGTGTGTGTGTGTGTATATATATATATATATAGTGGAAAACAGGTGGTTTTATATATAAATGATATTTACATGTATATATTATATATATATATAAAATTTTATATATAAATATTTTAAAAGTCCAACTGTTTGCCACTAAATTTGCATTAACTCAAATACTCTCCCTACAGGTGATGCAGAAATCTGATCACACAGAATTGAGAGCATTATCTACTTACCAATTTTAGTAGAAAAATTAATCTGTTTGAATTTGTGTTTCATATACTGGTAAGTTTGAACAATTTAACATGGTTATTTGCCTCCTTCGTTTCTTTTTTTTTTTTTTTTTTTAAACAGGGTCTCACTACTTGAAATCCTCCTGCCTCAACCTCCCAAGTACCTGGGACTGCAGATGCTCACCACTATGCTCAGCTTTCAGGGTGGGCCGGGAATCCCTCCACCCCTGCCTCACATGTGGCCTGAGTCTTCCCAGTAAAAGAGTGTTATCAATGTATGCTACCAACATTGGGAACTTTATTTCTTCTTTTATAAACTATCTGTTCATATCCTTTCTCCAGATACTAGAGTTTTAGTTTTCTTATTTACAAATGTCCATATGTATCAGTCAAGTTTGCCTTTCTATTATTTTGACATGATGCATAGATATAAGTTTCACACAGACTGAAGTTAGCATTATTTGGATAAATAACAGCAATCTATTTAGATAAATAGCATCCTAAATGATGGCTATTATTTGCTACGATGTATCTTTTCTGAATAACTTGAACTACTTATTTGAAAGAAAGCATAAAATTGAGACAAACTAAGCAAATAATAAATATTTTATAATCATGAAAATGTATTTTCTATATGGCAAATACGTCCATTAACACCATTTGACAGAGAGGTCTAGACAGCCTTCCCAAGGTCACTTAGTACGTGAAGGAACTGGCCAGGGTGCACAACTGGAGAGGCTAAAGCTTGGGACCTTTCCACCCAAAGGCCTCCTGTCAGCCTGGCTAGCCATGACCTCTGTCCAGCTCCACTGGGTTCTGTTGGAACCTCAAACTCAACATGGTTATAGCAAAACTGGTTTTCTTCCCAACCAAATATCCACTTGAATTTTTTTTTTTTTCAAAGGTTTCTGTCTTGGGCATGTGTGCTTGCCAGAGAGAAGAGAGACAGTGAAAGGGAAAGTGAGAAGTCGCCTCCCCCCAAGGAGATAGCCACTCCACAATCCCTTCTCCTCCTGAGATTTTGGGCGGGCATGCACACATTTACTCCCAGCCTGATTTTCAAGCCACTAGGTCCAGGACTTAAACCATGGTTGGCCAAGTGGGAGTCTAACACCTTAACCACTATGCCACCTGCTAGTCCCTACTTGAACTCTTGACTTGTCTATTTCTGTCATCATCACTAATCAGGCTCTTGGTCACCATTCAATTTGAAACCTTCGCCACCTGAGCTCCACCCACTAACTAGGTCCACCTCGCATCCACTTACCCTGCAAGTAGTTAGTCACAAGATTTGGCCTTCACAGCCTTTCTCCCATCTCTCCCCTCCTTTCTATTCCTTGGCCACCACTGTAACTTGCTCCCTTAACTTCTGAGCCCCTCAATCACCCCTGCCATGTCTCCTTCCTTCCAGTTTCTTACCGTCTCACTACATTCTGAACACCATCAATGTGTTGAGTTACTCAAATATCTTATGATCACACACTTTAGAGGTGGACAAGCTCTTAAACACTGAGCACCAGATATGGTTATTAGTTACTGCCTAGAACACTGTGTCAGGAACTTTACCGAGGCTGTATATCAGCTCAGTGGGAAAAGAGTACCATGACTGATTTTCAGCATCTGTCAGGGATAGCAGGGAGTGCCATGTACCATTATTTAAGCCCCACTATGATTTACTTCATTAGTCTTTTGTTTTATAAAATTAGATCTGAGACCAGAGGGTTAATGGTTTGGCGAAGTCACACTTAGTCAGTAAAAGGTCTTTTATTTTCAGTGTGCATATAATGTATAAGGTATACTCCATATACTAGAACGTACAGTCTCAGGATTCAGAAACCAATTCTCATTCAACTTCAAGCCAGCCTGTACCACCATCACAAAGTCAAATCCTGGCACGTGAATGTATAGAATTCTTGTGTATCAAAAACCATTTGCCAAGTAGTCTCAGAGTAGCAGCAAAAAGAGAACATTAATAGTGTAAGTTTTAACTAGGAAAAAGAAGTGTTTATGAAGAAATGTATTATACTATTTTCAATTAACTGGAACCTAAACTGGTAAAGGATTTCCAGCCTATGTTAATAAATATATATATTCTATTGGTCACTCATCCTTTTGAAAAATAAAACTAAGGGGACCAGCTGATGGCGTAATGGTTACAAGGCAGGACTCCTATGTAGCTGACCACAGTTCAAGTCCTGGAACCAGCAGCTTAAAACTCATGCTGGGCATGTGTGCATGTGCCCAAAATCCTAAGAGGAGAATGGAGGAGAAGCGATTGTAATCTGGCCACACCCCGGCGGGGGGGTGATTTCTTGCTTTTTGTTTCTCTGACTCTCTGGCAAGCTCACTCACCCTATAGCAAAAATCTCTCAAATAAATAAATAAAACTTAGACTAAACTGTTTATTAGCTCTTTTGATAAAAAATGTTTAGGTAGTTTTTGCAAAACATACCTAAAAGCTTCTAAAGCTTAGGAAGTTCCACAAGAAAGGAATGGAATCATTAGCAACTAAACTCATACTTAGTGCCTGGCGCTGTACACTGCTGCCTAATAACTATTTCTTTTTTTTTTTGAGAGGTTTTTCGCTATAGGGCGCGTGCGCTCGCCAGACAGACAGAGAGAGACATAGAGACAGAAAGCGAGAAATCACCCCCCAGGGGGGATGGTCACGCCACAATCCCTTCTCCTCCATTCTCCTCTCGGGATCTTGGGCACGCACGCACACGTGCCCGGCGTGAGTTCTAAGCCACCGGGTCCGGGACGCGAACCGCGGTCGACTACGTGGGAGTCCAGCGACATAGCCATTACGCAAACTGCTGGTTCCCCCTAATAACTATTTGAGAGTAAAAAATATTCCTAAGTTTCTGATGAGGAAACTGTGGTCCTGAGGTAAATAACTAGCCCTCCACATACTGAGTATACAACAGCATTAGGATTTGGGCCCAGGTCTGTTACACTTCAAAACCAAGGCTCTTTCCAAACCAAGGGAAATTTTTTTTGCAATAGCAAGATTAT
This sequence comes from Tupaia tana, assembly GCA_026018925.1. Classification (NCBI taxonomy): domain Eukaryota; kingdom Metazoa; phylum Chordata; class Mammalia; order Scandentia; family Tupaiidae; genus Tupaia; species Tupaia tana. The sequence goes on from JAKSZU010000003.1 coordinate 180,281,087, forward strand.
CCTCACAAACCTTAAGGGACTAAAGCTGATTATGACTCTACTAAAATTATAAATGACAATTCATCAAAAGAAACCAGAGTGCTTTAAAAAAATAAATAACTGAAGGACAATTTTTGCAACACATTTAATCTACCAGGGATCAGGAGACAAGCCCTAAATGCAGCACTCCTACAAATCAATAAGAAAAGAAAAATTCAAAAAGAGGCAAAAGACTGAACAGGCACTTTACAGAAGAAGGAACCCAAACAGTCAATATAAATAGATACACTAAACCTCTATAATCAGGAAAACTATAAATAAAAAGCACGATGTGATAACATTTCCCAAATGCAAACGGAACAAGATTTTAAAACTGGTAATTAAAGCACTGGCAAGGCTGTTAAACAATCATAGCACATACCTCTAATGGGAACACAACTGGTACAACTACTCTGGGAAAATGTTTGGCATTATCTAAAGTTGATGATACACATTCTCTGTGATCCAGCAAATTCAGTCCTTAGAAACAGAGTGTGTGTTTATCTCCACATATGAACCAAGGGACGTGCAGAAGGACCACTCATAGCAGACCCTTTACAATAGCAAAAAACAAAAACAAAAAGCTTGAATCAAACCGTATCTCTAATTATAGTAGAATGAATACTTACGTCATGGTAGAATACTACATAGCCATAAAAACGAATCAACTACAGCAACAGAATGCATGAATCTTGGGAATACAATGTTAATCTTAAAATGCAAATCACAGAAAAACACATAAAGTGTAATTTTGAATATATGAAGTTCAAAATTATGCGAGATCAAATAATAAATAATCAAATTCTTTTTTAAGAAGAATAAACCATACAGAAAGGAATGATAATCACAAAATTCAGGATGGAGGCTGCTTCAGATGAGATGATAGAGGGGTTCTGAATGTGTGAAGATGTTCTTCAACTAAGTGGTAGCTGCCTGAGTGGTTATTGGTTTGTGATTCTTCAACATATCTTTTAGAAACATTACTTTGTATCTGCTAATTACTTAGTTAAAAAGTAACTGTAAAAGAATGAACTGAAGAGCAGGGCGTGGAATCTATCAGTTAACAGAGGGCAGGATGCCAGAGGACAGCAGAGAGGATACTGAGCTCAGAGGTTCGGTTTTCAGGGCTCCAGCTCAAGGCCAATGCCCAGTGGGAAAAAGTTGCTTTTCAACTTTAGAACTCCAAAACAGTGATAAATTTATATAAACTATAGTAAATAGTAGTCTTCCACCTAGAGATTGAAGAAGAGCTTTAGAAAGTAATTGGGTATTGGGACCAGCTGTTAACGTAATGGCTATGTCGCTGGACTCCCATGTAGTCTACCGCGGTTCGAGTCCTGGACCCGGTGGCTTAAACTCACGCTGGGTGCAAGTGCATGTGTGCCCAAGATCCCAAGAGGAGAATGGAGAAGGGATTGCAGTGTGGCCATCCCCTGGGGGGTGATTTCTGGCTTTCTGTCTCTCTGTCTCTCTGGCGAGCACACATGCCCTACAGCAAAAATCTCTCTGAAAAAAGAAACAAAAAGTAATTGGGTATTAAACAAATAATTGAAGGTGAGCACATCACTTTCTTCAACAGCCACTTACTGTGACTCACAGGAAAAATGTGCTGATACTTCAGCAAATAAAAAATGAGAAAGGAAAACACAAAAGGAAGTTTTTGATATTGAGATTCCTCTGCTGAAGGAGTAAAGCAAAATTTCTTCCTTTTATGTCATACAAATCACATAGGAGTCTTATTAAAATGTAGATTCGGATTGGGTATGTCGGGAGTGGGGTCTAAGAATCTGCATTTATCTTTTATGACAAGCTTCCAGGTGATTCTAATGTTGGTGATTCATGAACCTCACTATGACTGCAAAAGACATTCTAAAAATGCTTTCTTCGGAGATATTTAAACATAAAAATATGCACGTATCTAATTGGGATAGCTCAGTACCAATGTAGAAAAAAAGGTTGACGATATTATCCCTACAGTATGTAAACTACAATAGAGCATAACTGTTGCCAGAAAAACTGGAGTACTAACTAAATCTTTTGCAAAGAAAAGGTGCTTAGAGAAAAAGCAGAAACAGAAAACTCAGAGAAAGAGAAATCCATGAGATGCTTTTTTCACTTCCACAAACTTATGGATGTCACTTTCTAAAGAGGTACTGGTCCTTTCTTTATCGAAGTGGTCTGCATTCCCAGTAGCCTAGCAGGAAGAAGCCAGGGCTACCATAGGTAAACTAACAGTTTTAAATAAAGCACAATTAAAATGAAGACGTTGGTCAGGGCCCAACATAATTAGAGGAGCATCATATCATTGTACATTTATTTTTTTTTAAAAAAAAGGCTTTAAAAGTCTGTCCAAAGACATGTTAGGATGAAAAGGTTAAAATCCATACTGAATGATTTTCACTAATGTCTGTTTGTTTAAAAGTAGTAAAATCATGCCCTCTTAAAGTAGTACTTTCACATGTAAAGTCCTACTTTCAATCATCAGGACAAGGTAACCACTCTACCACTTCTTCCAGGAAACCCAACCATGCCAAGTCTCTGCTCAGGATGTGTCACAGTGAGGTCCTCTCACTTGCTTCTGCAACACAGAGAGTTGCCACTAGTCTCACCCAAGAATGCTCTTCACGGAAAGCCTCTTTTGTGGGAGACACCAAGTGCCAGCAGGTCCTTCACTGCCCCAAACCACTCTCATTCTCTCTACTGGTCACTCCAGGGATGACAGAGTTGCAAAGAGTTTAACCCGACGAAATTCTGCACCTGGTGTGTAAGTCAGAACAGCTAAACCTCCGGTGACATCAACATAGCGTATTTCTTACAACACAGTAAGTCCGAAATACCTGCATAATCCGTGGGAACAGTACTCACAAAAATCTGTAGGCAACCCAATTTTATACAGCTGGCATGACGACAAAGCCCAGATCCAGAAGTCCCATACTTTATAGCCCTCTTACAGAAACCCATAATAATGCATGTACATCACACAGTTTACATGCAGTTCTCGCAGAGCTACATAAACTCAAATGCGACAAATGCAGATTCATTAGAGATTTTTAGAAAATAAAAGCAGGCACGCCCTTGGCTTTGAAACACTGACCTTCCCTGCCCAGCATACTGAAATTTCCTTTTCATACACATTTTTGAAGAGCCTGGGTTGACATTGAAATATATCCCATTTGCCATCCCACACTAAGTGAATTACAGAAATGGCATTTAGAAAGGAAATTCTCTGTGTATAAGCAGAGACTAAACAGATGAGAACACTGGGAACTATCTCCTTCTGACCAGACACTAGCCACAGAAGCAGTGGTGGTCTGCCCTCCCGAAACCCCTCAACCACATCTGTAAAAAACACATATACCAACACACACACACAGAAGCAAACATAAATGCAGTCCTTTACTATCATAACCCCATTAGTCATGCCTGGAGACTTAACTTAGCTATCTGAATCAACAGAAGTCTGAATACTAATGTACCACCAATCATGAGACTGATTTACCTACTAATCCTTAATAAAGAATCCAAATATGTCATTGTACTTGACTTACGGGAAAGGCAAAAGATTAAATCAAAGCAAATACAGGTAAAAGGAAAATCATTTGCCATTCACCAAATAACTTACAAATTCCTTTTAAACGACCTACAGAATGCTAATATTTTAATAAATGTCTCCAGAACACAGGAACTAAAATATATTAATCATTTCATTTTTTAAAATGGATCCTGTAGAAAAAATTCAGTCTTAACACTGAGCAAAGAGAGACAAGGTACTGTAATGTCATAACTGAATGTCCAGTTAATAACCACCAACTTTTCAACTATGAAGACGCCGATGCACAGCTGGGTTGTGAGCTGGGCAGGGGTACACTGGTGATCCACAGAACGCCGCGGTAACTCCCCCACACTAACTGCACCACTGCCTCGGCGCACGCTGGCCCAGTCCCTCCTGCAGCCCCTCCCTATGGCTCTGGTCCCTTGGTCGGAGATCAGATTGCTGTCCGCATCCGCAGGCCGGCTCCCTCTGGCTGCGTTAGTGCTGCAGGGCGCCCCTTCGTCTGAGCACTGCCCAACAGGTCACCCCAAAAGAGAAGACTCTCTCTCCCCTCACACCTAAGTGACCTGGTCCTCCCGACGCCACATCCATCTGAAGCAGCATGACAAGGTAGAAGCAGCTCCAGGGCCAGGCCAAGGGCAGCCCTGGGCCTGGGTGGGGCCGGGCGGGGGCCGCAGGCGCCGAGCGGCGGTGCCAAGCCCCGCCAGCAAGAACCAGGGGAAGCTGCGATACTGCTGCATTGTGCTGCATCACGGCGAGGGCACCGTGAGCCATCCATCTTGCCAAAAACGCACATCCCCGCCCAAATAAACCCCACCGAATCCATTTTTCTCCTCTGCCTAAGCACCCCCACACTCGCCCTCTATCTGGCCTGGCTTTTGACTGGAAAAATAATGGACAACGATTTGTGTACGGATCCCCACTCCTTCCCCGCCCCATCTGATGGTGGCACTTGGCACCCTTCCTATCGCAAAAACAAAAGGAAGGCTCCCCCCAAAACAGGGCCGCAGGCGTGGTGTGTGGGGGGCGATGCCGAGGGGCTTCCGGCCCACCTCAAGGCAGGCCAGGAGGGTCCCCACGCACATACAAACCTGTTGAGAGGGTGGAAGGAGCTGAAGGGCGGGCGCAGCGGCGGCTCCGCGCCCCGTGGTGGCTCACGCCCAGCCCAGGGAGAGTGGGGACAGCAGGGAGGGCGGGGGGCAGGCGCGGAGGGGGTAACGAGCGAGAGGATGGGGCGGGAGGCAGGGGCCGCCGGGCCGCCGCCTCCGGCTCAGCTGCAGCGCGGCGCACCCCGGACCACGCCTGGCCGCATCCCCCGTACCGTTACGCGCGGAGCCGGGCCCTGTCAACGCCGCCCCCGCTCCCACCCGCCGGGGCCAGGGGAGGGCACCTGAAAATATACCCTCCCGGCTATCCACTCCTCACCCACCCCCACACTGGGGGTCAGCGGCGCCCGGCCGGAGGGAGGAGGAATCCGCGCCGCTGTGCCTGGGCCGGGACCGGGCCAGGCTAGGGGCTGGGGCCGGGGCCCAAGCTGGTCGACCCGCCGCCTCACTGCGGAGCCTGCCGCCCCCAGCCCCGCGTCTCCCGAGAGCTACCACGCACTGGCTACCCCAGATCCCCGCGCCGCCCCCGCCCGGGCTCCGCAGCCTCCCCGCCCCCACGCGGCTCCGGGGCCTCGGGACAGCGACCGGCAGCGGCGTCCTCCAGCCCGGGGCCCGCCGCCCTCCTCCGGCCCCGCGCCGCGGAGCCCGCCCGGGAGGCAGCCCCAGTGAGTTGGCATCTTCCTGCCGTGGGCCCCTACCTACCTCCCGGGGATGGGGTGGGGGCGCCGGGGTCCCGTCCTCCTCCCGCTCCTCGGCGGCCGGGCGGGTAGGCCGGGAGGCGACTCCGCGGGGCTGTCCGCGGCTGGGGCCGGGGCTCACAGGACGGGACCGATGGGCGCTGCTGCGCGGGGCTGCGCGCTCGCTCCGGGAGGAGAGGCGGCCGAGGGAGGGACTGGAGGAATCCGCAGCCTGCACGGCAACAGCTGCACTGATTCCGGGGGCTGGGCGGGAGCGCAGGGGGCGGAGGGAGGAGGGCGCAGGGAGCAGGCAGGGAGGGGGCGAGGGGCGGGGAGAGAGCGCGCGGAGCGCGGGCTCCGGGCGCGCGCCGACACGGGCGCGCGCGATGGCTCTCTCCCGCAAGCCCTCCACTCTCCTCTCTGGCGCTTCCTCTCTTCCTCCCTGGGATCCTCCCTTTCGCCTGCCTTCGCTCTTGCTCCCGCCGCGCAGCCGCCCACCGTGCCCTGCTGGACGCGAGAGCTTAGCGGAGGGCGCATCCACGTTCTCCCAACTGAGGCTTTTCCCGAGCCCAGCTCGGACCTCGTTCGCCGCGGAGCGGACTGGCCAGGCTGACCAGGGCGGGGTGGGCACCGCTGCCGCCGCTACCCGAGGAAAAGGACAATGAGGGCTTTGTCCCCACAGCCTGCAAGGGCCAATTTCACGTTTAATTTGAGGCTAATTCGATTATCGCCATGGAAAGGGGCAGCCTAATTTTCTACGTGACTTGTGCAGCTTCTTTTCACCCGCGACGTTAGCGTTACAGAACGCGTTGGAGACAGGGTGCTTAGGAAGGTTTGGGAGCGTCATTTGCCTGGTTGGTTTCAGATCTGGGTGGTGTTTCCTTATAGTTTCCGCCCAGCGTAAAGAATGGCCACAACCTCTCTGTGGGAAGCCTTGGGCGTTGGGAGGAAGGAGGTTTGCTTCTCCGGGAGGGCAGTGTCCCCCTGGTGAATGCTTTTTCACCCATTCCCTCTGGGTAGCTGAGAACAGCCCCTACAAGTGGTTCCTCCACCCCTGCCTCTCTCACCCAAGCTCAGGCTCCACTTTAACCTGAGGCCAGGTGTTCTTACCTGGGCAGTCCGCGGGGGTAGGGTCGCCTGACTGCGGTGGACGACTTGAGGACCTGAGTTCTCCCCAGTCCGTTCCAAGACGGATACTGGACTCATCCTCTAGTTTTTGTCAAGTGCCAGCGCCTCTTCCCAGCCAGCTTATGCGCTCTGTCAGTCCCCCAGGCTGAAATTCTGGGATCGCCACTATTGGGAAGAGAAAAAGGTGGAATCACCATAACCACGAATAGTGGCGATTCCAGAATTTCTACACAGCTCTTTAGAAAACAGTCTGGAAAAACAGACTTTCTCCCTGCTCTATAAGATGCCCAAGGCAGCACTGCGGGGATTTCGGAGAGAAGAGGGCCCTTATGGCTGACAAAGCCCCAAGGCTTTTTCCCTAAACATCAGGTCGCCTGGAGGAAAAAAGGAAAAAAAGAAAAACACAGGACAGTTAAATAATGTGGGTCATGCTACATTAAATCAATAGAATCCAGCCTGATAGGTTTATATCTTCATATGTATTTTTAAATGAATATTTAAGAATAAAATTAAATGGAATTGTCGCAGAAGCTTGAAGATGATTCTTCCTTTTAGGCCTTTGTCTAAATGGCCTTTCGATGTTTGTAGCAATGTTTACTTTTGATATATATATGAAAAACATTGGGAAAGGCAAATAATTGAGCATTTTTCTCAGAAGATTAATCAACACAACCAGAAAGTAAACTCCCCAAGGCAGGGTTCTTTGTTCACAGAATAAACAGCAGGCACTTAGGAGGTACTCAAAAACTATTTGTTGAATTGAACAGAATCAATGTGTAAGGGCTGTCTTTGTTAGGTAATACAGGGAAGTCCACTAAAAATGAAAGTTGTTTCCCTTTTACTTATTTTTCAGATGGCCCCCAGGACTGCCCTACCCACCATGTTAATGAAATACCAAAACAATGGCAACACGGGGAAATGCCTCAATTTAAATTGTTCCAATGTTACTCTGAAATAGTGACTCCTGAGGGAGGGCTGGTAGTGTGGTGGTTGGGGTGCTAGACTCCCACATGGCTGACCACAGTTCAAGTCCCAGACCTGATGGCTTACTTTCTCACTTTCTCTCTCTCTCACTCTGTCTCTGCTCAGTATTACAAATAAACAAATATTTTTTAAAAAATATAGTGACTCCTAAATGCATCCTTTATCACAGATAACAGTACTTAAACAAATCTTCATTTGATGGATGATTTACCTCCCCTACTCCATTTTACTCCCACTTAATCTTTAAAATGTCCTTCAAATCAAAAGCCATATACAACCGCAACAAGGTACACTAGGAAAGCTACACTAATTATGTCAAAAATATGAAAGACAAGGGGACCAGCAGTTAGTGTAATGGCTATGCTGGACTCCCACGTAGTCGACCGCGGTTTGCGTCCCCGACCTGGTGGCTTAAAACTCAGGCCGGGCGCATGTACGTGCGTGCCCAAGATCCCGAGAGGAGAATGGAGGAGAAGGGATTGCGGCGTGACCATCCCCCCTGGGGGGGTGATTTCTCGCTTTCTGTCTCTATGTCTCTCTCTGTCTGTCTGGCGAGCGCACGCGCCCTATAGCGAAAACCTCTCCCCCCCAAAAAAAATATATATGAAAGACAAGGATTCCAAACCTCACTATAAATACCTGCCTTAGAATTTCAAATTTTTACCTTTTAATGGGAAAACAATCTCTCAAGAGACCCCCTATACCACTTACTCAAAAGAAATAATAGACCAATGACAAGTCCATCTACATCTAGAGAGATGATTGGGGAAGGTATCTCTAGGGAAAGCAAAAATCTAGAAAAAGATTAAAAGTTTTAGTCAGTAGTGATGGCAACTCAGATTATTCCCAAATATCTCAGAGATAGTTTTATTGAAATTTATCCTATTAAAATAAAAGTTTATTTAAAAGAACCTAGAACTCAATATCATGCCTGTAACATACTATACTCTCCATTTTTTTAAAAAGAGAGATTTTTGGTATAGGGCATGTGCACGCACCAGAAAGACAGAGACAGAAAGCAAGAAACCACCCCCCCCGGGGGGATGGCCACACCGCAATCTCTTCTCCACTCTCCTTTCAGGATTTTTGGGCATGCACATGCATGCACCAGGCGTGAGTTTTAAGCCACTGGGTGTAGGACTTGAATCGTGGTCGACCTTGTGGGAGTCCAGTGATGTAACCATTATGCCATCTTCTCCATTTTTAAAGTCATTTGTCTCCCATAGAAATAGTACTTTATTACAAAATGTTCGGAGATATAAATTGTTATTCTAACTTTCCATTCAAAATGTAGGAGACAATCTCATTAACATTCCTGCCACCATTGCACTGTATAAAATGTTGTGGTCAACTATGGCCCACAGAGAGGACAGCGCATTGGTTTGAATGTGTCCTCCCAAATGCATGCACTGAAATCTGGTGAGCCACTGTAACAGGATTAAAAGTGAAAACTTAATCTGACTATAAGATTAAGTGTTGGTGCTTTAGGGAGGTGATTAGGATTAAGGTGATGGGACAAGGTCCCATGATTGACTCCTGATGGCACACACAGGCACACAGACATAGGTTTCTGCTCTCTTACCATGTGATGCCCGCTTCCATGTCATCCACCAATAAGATGACTCTCACCATTTGTGGTCCTTTGACCTTGGACCTCCAGAACTAAATAAACCTCTATTATTTTTCCAATTTCAGGACTGTTATTAAGCAACAGAGAATGGATTAGAATAGACAGCAATCCCATAAGATTTATTAGGTTTGTGTAAGTATACTCTATTATGTTTACATGATGATGAAATTGACTAAAAATACATTCCTCAGGACGTCCTTGTCTTTTTTTTTTTTTTTTTTTTTTTTGAGAGTTTTTCGCTATAGGGCGCATGCACTCGCCAGACAGACAGAGAGAGACATAGAGACAGAAAGTGAGAAATCACCCCCCAGGGGGATGGTCACACCACAATCCCTTCTCCTCCATTCTCCTCTCAGGATCTTGGGCACGCACGCACACGCACCCGGCGTGAGTTTTAAGCCACCGGGTCCGGGAGGCGAACCGCGGTCGACTACGTGGGAGTCCAGCGACATAGCCATTAGGCTAAGTGCTGGTTCCCAGAACGTCCTTGTCCTTAAGTGACTTGGGACTATATTAGTAACTTCAGACTGTCATGATGCTATACATAATTCCCAAACTGACAATGGGTCACTTATTGCTTTATAAAGCCAACCGTGGTTTCAAGAGACTCTCTAGGTTCTGTCTCTCTGTTTCTCTCTGGCAGCACATATGCTCTATTGCAAAAAATAAATAAAATTAAAGGGTAGTCGGGAGAGACTCTAGACTCTCCTTTGTCAGCTCAGCATTCCATAATAATTTAATATTGTGTTACCTCCATGTCTATGGTGCCTCTCCAATCTCCATTGTAACAGAAGAGCAAAAGAGTTAACTAAATACTTCCACCCAGAAATGACATTTGGTTACCTCCTCACATTTCATTTGCCAAAGCAAGTTGCCTGACTACACTTAGAACCTGATATTGATAAGTAATAGTATTGTCTCCCATGACCTGTCTTATTTAGGAAAGAGAATGATACTTTAATTATTTCTTTGACTTTTTTTTTTTTTTTTTTTTTTTTTTTTTTTTTTTGAGAGATTTTTGCTATAGGGAGCATGTGCTGGCCAGAAAGACAGAAAGTGATAAATCACTCCACTCCCCCGGGGGGATGGCCACATTGCATGGTCGAATGGATTTCTCTTCTATTCTCCTCTCAGGATTTTGGGCACACATGCACACGCACCCAGCATGAATTTTAAGCTGCCAGGTCCAGGACTCTAATTGTGGTCAACTTCATGGGAGTCCAATGACATAACCATTACACCATCTACTGGTCACTATATCTTTGATTATTAACCCTGTTAAGGATCCATCTTTTATTGTACTGATAACAGCCTAAAACTTTAAAATCAGAACACATTTTGAAAATGTGAATACATTTCTTAATTTCTATTTACTCCTATGCTTGACTTCCTTTTAACCCTGAACTAAATAGGAAATTTCCTCATATTCAAAATGTTTCACTTGGAGAGTCACATATTAACTTTCACACTGGGAAAACCGAGATGTATGTTTACAGGATTTTTACTATGGCCAAATATTTTTAAACACTAATAACACATTTACCACTGTAAAAATTCATTCTTTCATTTATTCAAGGAATACATATGTCTTATAATGTCTACGTTCCAAAATAGAGCAGTGGGCAAAACAGTAAAAAACTACTGCCTTCATGGACCTTCCATTCTAGTAGGGTATACGATCAATCAATAAACAAGTAAAAGAGGGGTGGATATTATAAAAAACCTCAAATATTTGCAGACAGGTTTCTTTGCAGTGTCTATACATTCATAACCTTTCTTTTTTTTCTTTTTTTTTTTTTTAAGGTTCTTGCCATAGGACACATGTGATCACCAGGAAGACAGTGAGAGGAGTGAGAGGGAAAATGAGAAATCACTGCCCCTCCACCCCCACCAGGGAGGATGACCACTCTACAATCCCTTCTCATCCATTCTCCTCCTGGGATTTTTGGGCACACATATGCACCCGGTGTGAGTTTCCAGCTGCTGGGTCTGGTACTCAAGAAACTGTGCGTCATGTGGGAGCCCAGCACCTTAACCACCACGCCTTCGCTGGCCCCAGTTCAAAACCCATTTAAGGGAACCAGCAGTTAGCGTAATGGCTATGTCGCTGGACTCCCATGTAGTCGACCGCGGTTCGCGTCTCGGACCCGGTGGCTTACAACTCACGCCAGGCGCGTGTGCGTGCGTGCCCAAGATCCCGAGAGGAGAATGGAGGAGAAGGGATTGCGGCGTGACCATCCCCCCTGGGGGGTGATTTCTCGCTTTCTGTCTCTATGTCTCTCTCTGTCTGTCTGGCGAGCGCACGCGCCCTATAGCGAAAAACCTCTCCAAAAAAAAAAAAAAAAAAACCCATTTAAAAGAAAACTAAAGTATGTATCATATAGCTTTAATGTATACAAAAAAGAGATGGTCCTTTACTCAATAAACATGTCCAAACAAATGCTTTCTCAATAGATTAACAGTAAATGTACATTTATGTTTCAAGCTAAAATAATACTTTAACGTATAGGTTTTCCAGATATAAATCTATCATTTTGTTTTTTTCTAAAATGTAATTCAAGGATTAAGTAATGTTTCCTTAAATATGACACCAAAAGTGTATGCAACAATGAAAAATAGAGTTTAAAACTATTATACATCAACAGACATTATTAAGACAGAAAGAAAACAGACAAGTGGCTGCCAGGGAAGAGAGGGTGGGGGGAAATGAGAATGCACTGCTTACTTGGTGTGGGGTTTTATTTTAGGATGATGAAAATGTATTGAGACTAGAGGTGGCAGTTGCATCATAATGAATAAATGAAATGCCACTGAAATGTTCACTTTAAAATGGTTAATATTATATGCATTTCATCTCATTTTTAAAAAATATAACTTGAAAATGAAATTTTTTTACTTTCTCATTTAACCTCATTTTTCAATAACCAACCTTTAGTCACATCATATAAATGGTCTTCTGACATTAAAAAAGAATTTTCCTACATGCTCATCCTGAATAAGTGTTTATCACAATTTCTCTCTGTGATATGAGGTAATTATTCCACCTGCATATTTTCAAGGAGCTTGATTCTAATTATCCCATCACAGAAATATGAGTGGTTCTGAGTCTTTACTGTTGAGACTTATAAAAAAAAAAAGGTTTCTGGAATCTCCCTTTGGCAAGTGGCAACTAAGAATGAGGAAGGAACTCTCCACATCACAATGTGCACTTGTTTTTCATCTTCTCAACCTGCACTGTCCAATACAGAATTTTCTGGCCACATGTGGCTACTGAACACTTGAAATATGCCTAGGGTGAACTGAATTTTTATTTTTATTTATTTACAGTTAAAATTTGAATTTAAAAATTGATTCTTGGATCTACTCCATGGCACAGAAATAATGCACTGCTCAAGAGCTGCCAGATTCCACATGGCAACCACTGTGCGAGTCCTTGGCCCGGTCAGTCTGAAACATGTTCAGCATACACACAAGTGCTCACGGTGCAGTGCTGGAGGACTGGAGGGAGATGGCAGGATGACCAGACGCTGTGGATGGGTGCCCCTCTCTCTCTGTCTTTCCTATGCATTTATTTTATTGTGAATAAAAAAGAAACTTTTTTTTTTTTTTTTGCTAGAGAGCATGTGTTCTCAACAGAGAGAAACAGAGATAGAGATAAAGAGAGAAGAAAGCACTCCCCATGGGAAATGATCACACCTTCTCCTTCATCTCTCAATTTTTTCAGGATTTTGGGTACCCACACATGCTCCCAGTGTTTAAGCTGCTGGGTCTGGGACTCTAATCATGTGGTCAACTATGTAGGATTCAGCTACTTTAACCACCAAACCACAGAGAAAGTGTGCTCCCACCCCCAAATTTTTTAAAAAGGAAAAAAATTTATTGTTGGTTTAGTTATTGGAAAATTTTAATTATCTTTGGGACAACTTGGGTATTAGAATCTACTTATTTTAACTATAAATTTTATGAAACCTACACACACACTAGAATTGAAAGACTTAATTTTTTTTTAAAGTAATGTAAACTATCACAATTTCTGAAATACAGGTTATATGTTACTACGGTACTGTTTTAGATATGACTTAAATAAAATCTACTTTTTAAAATGAGTATCTTTTTTATTTTTTAAAATGTGGTTATGAGAAAAATTTAAATTATACATGTGGCTCACATTGTATTTCTTTTTGACAGTGCTCTAAACGATGTCAAAGAGGTCATCAGAAACTGTCATTTTCACTCATTAGGTTCAGAAAAAACTGGAGAAAGGCACCTAGAATCTGGAATATGCACAAAGCAAGAACTCTAGCGCTTGGTTAAGTTTCCATCTTGCTGACTTTCCTATGGTGCACCGTCACAATGGCCTCTGTATCTGGGGCAGCAAGTCGTGACTTTTGGGGGGAATGGAAGGCAGGCGTGGCAAATATTTTCATGGCTGGTCATTCTTTTGGAAGTCCTGAGAAAACCTTAGCAATGACACAATGCCACTGCCTAAAGAGAAATCACTTGCCCCCCTCCCCACCCTGCAGTTTGACATAGTTTGCCAGCCTCCATAAAGGATTCCAGAAGTGGGCTAGATTCATGGCTAGAATTCATTCAAGAAATTGCAGAAATTCGTAAACTGATGGGTAAGACATAGAGAGAAAAATCATTTTCCCATAGAGGCCAGAGAAGTTTAACAAGCAGCTTGTTTGAGGGAAAACTTCTGCCTGGACCAAGTTCCTAGATACTGGCCATATTGCCCCTGTAATCACACTCCTGATGTTGGGGAAACCTCATTTCTTGTCCCATGCCCTCAGATGCTGGGTGGGTTTAGATATATGGTCACAGCATAAATGTGACATGGCACTCTCAGAGGGTGACAGGTGACCAAAAAACACTAAGATTATTTGCACATTTGCCATGAAAGCAGTGACAGTTTCCTTGCTTGCTTTGCATAGTTTGCAGGCTAGTTTCTTTTCTCAAGCTCCTTCTTTTAAACATGGGCTAGAGCAAGCAAAAGTTCAATTTTAATGAAAAGCCTTTTTATTTAAGACTGAAATTGGAGCCCGTAATGAATCACAAAAATGAGGCAACATTCTCTAAATTCCAGTTAAAACATATTTCCCACAAATCAGATACAAAGTATAATGATTTTTATTGTTCTTATTTAATATTGTTTTTGCTATATACATACACATACACACACATATATATGTATGTATATATGTACATATATATGTATATACACACATATATATATGTATACACACACTGCTAAATGCTTTACATGTGCTCACTTAATCCTCATGGCATTTTCCTGATGAAGAGACCAAGACATGAAGAGTTTGGGTCAGTTGCTTGAAGTCTTACAGCTATTAATAGGAAGTGAGGAAAACAATATTTGAACCCAGGGCCATCTGTCACCAAAGCTGTTCCCAAAAACTTGAAAAGGGAAATAGAATCTTAGACATTTTACTTGATTTTTATTTAGGCTTTCGACATAAACACAATTACTCGAAATACGTGGTCAAATACATCTTTTTTTAAGACTGATATCGTTTTAACAACATTTTAGGAAGATATTTTTTAGATAAGGGTTGTAAAGATGTATCTAAGTTTGAAAAAGTTTTAGGCACTGGGATTCTTAGGTTTCAAATGAAGTTCACCCAACTTGAAAGTCATCCACTTCTTCATAAGTGCTGCCAATGTGGAGTAAGAAAAAAATACTTTAAATAGAAAATTCCCCTTGTGTTTGGTGAACAGAGCAGTATTGTTTGTTTTTTGAAGGGGACAGGAGATGGGGGTAGAAGTGGGGGTGTTTGTTTTCACGAAATCTGCTTTGAAGAACTCTTCAGAAGCCTTCCCAGGAGCCGCCAAGCAGGAGTGCTGGGGTTGAATGCAACACATGCTGGGGAAGTTGGGGCCTGTCTCAGCTGTAAGTCATTTACACTTTTGAGATTCTCTCTAAAGCGAACCTTGGACCAAAGCAAGCTGAGAAAATCATACACTGGATTTCAAATTGCTACAGGACTCTCTCGTAAGAACAAAATATTTATAGGTCTAAGTTTCAAACAGTGGTAGGTTAACTGAATTTGAGAACATGGAATTTCACCCACTGGGTGGGAAGACTTATGCTATGGAAAGGCTAAGAAAGTTATCCAAAAGCATTCTCTGATTGTCTTATCTATTGGAGTATAGATCCCGCCATCTTAAACCACAGTTAAGAGGAGAATCAGAGCCTTCTCCAATCATTCTCTGTTGATTTCCTCCAAGAGACTGGAGAATTTGCTAGGCTGCCCCTACCTCCCCCGCGGGTGAATTCTCCCAGATATTCCAGAACGAATGCAGTGCTGATACTGCACCCCTGGTCTTTCCCATGATCACCAGCCAGCTACATCCCTGGACGGAGGCTTCCAGTTTACAAGCCTTCTACATCAGGTGGCAGAAACTGGAAACTCAGTGTGGCTGGCATGAAGAGAGAACTCCAGTCATACCTGAACTGCTGATTTTTCACCTCTCCAATGACAGGGAGTTTATACTAGACTGATATAAGTTTGCCACAAGGATTCACACTCCAGAACAAAGTTGCAGCAATAAATAGTAAATTATTGGGAACCAGCAGTTAGCGTAATGGCTATGTCGCTGGACTCCCACGTAGTCGACCGCGGTTCTCGTCCCGGACCTGGTGGCTTAAAACTCACGCCGGGCGCGTGTGCGTGCGTGCCCAGGATCCCGAGAGGAGAATGGAGGAGAAGGGATTGCGGCGTGGCCATCCCCCCTGGGGGGGGTGATTTCTCACTTTCTGTCTCTTTGTCTCTCTCTGTCTGTCTGGCGAGCGCACACGCCCTATAGTGAAAACCTCTCCAAAAAAAAAAAAAAGAAAGAAAAATAGTAAATTATTTCTTAGTTCTTCCCTGGTCCCACTAAAAATACAGGTGAGATAAACATCTGTTTTTGTTTTCAAATATTCACTGTCACAGAGGTTTCTTTGTTAATTTTAGCTTTTTCTTTGAATAGAAAGTACATTCACATTTTTTAAAATTAAAGTGATATCAAAAGATATGTAGTGTTGGGGTTGGCAGGTGGCATGGTGATTAAGGGTGCTGGACTCTCACATGGTTGACTGGGATTTGAGTCCCGGACCTGGCAGCTTGCTTTTTCATTTTGTCTCTCTCTCTCTCTCTCTTTCTCTCTCTCTCTGTCCCTCTCTGGTCAAATTAAAATAAATAAATAAAGTTGAATAAAAATAACTCTTTAAAAAAAAGATATGTAGTGAAAATTTCATCTGCACCTTGTCCCCATTATTTCACATTCCACGCCCATTCCCTATAGGTAACTGAATGTTTTTTTCATTGTCAGAGGACACATGCACTATCCAGAAAGAGGGAGAGAAATTCCTGCCCCTCCAATGGGGTTTGGTCACTCTGCAATCCTTCTCCAATGCTCTAGCCTGTAGAGATTCTGGGCATCCACGCACACTCACACGCATGTTTTTCAAGCCTCCAGGACTGGGATTCAGTCCACGGTCAGCCGTACAGGATCTGGCTCCCTTAATCGCTAGGCTATGGGGATGGCCTGGCAACTGTTTTTAAGTTTTCATATATACTATTCTTCCATATGTAGTACTGTCCACATATACTACTCTGCCCAGTGCTTCTTTAGGCATATATACATAAAATCAAATATACATTTTAGAAGTCACTCCTTATCAGCAAATGGTAAGCTTCTTTATTCTTTTCTTCACTATAGCTGGGAAGAATATCAGCTCGGGAAAGCCTAAATCGACCACACAGGAGAAACTCTTTACAGACGTATAACACTAAAATCCAAAAAGTGCATGAATCTTACCTCCTAAGGGCTGCACAGAAGAGAAGTTACTGAAAGTCTTGCGTCTCAGGAAAGTGATTTCTGTTTTGATTTCATTTTTTGTTTTGGTCTTTAAGTTTGTGTGAGCATGTGGGTATATTTGTCTTTGTTTTTTGGTATGAAAATGAAAAAATCTGATTTAATTTTTAAAGTAAAAATTTTCCAATTTCTATTTTAGTTCCTTCATACCCTGGGGTAAATAACTTGGTATCTTGGGAGGCAAAAAAATATATGTAGAACATGCTTATCTAGGTTATAGCCGTGAACTTAGTTTCTTTTTTTTTTTTCTGGAGAGATTTTTGCTATAGGGCGCGTGTGCTTGCCAGACAGACAGACAGAGAGACAGAAAGCAAGAAATCACCCCCCCCAGGGGGGACGGCCACGCTGCAATCCCTTCTCCTCCATTCTCCTCTCAGGATCTTGGGCACACATGTGCCTGGCGTGAGTTTAAGCCACCGGGTCCAGGACTCAAACTGCAGTTAGCTGGCTGGGAGTTCAGCAACATAGCCATGATGCCAACTGCTGGTCCCAGGGTTCTGAAAATCTTAAACACTGCATGAAAATAATACCCTTTGGCTACAAAGTCAACCTATTAAAAGACATTTTGGCCAGTTGCAGGGGTGCACTGGTAGCGGAATGCTCCATGATGCCCCTGACATACGGGAAAGTCCAGGTTGTGTCCTGAGGTCTCCCTGTGCATGCTGGGTTCACATGCGTGTGCCTGTGATTCTGGCTAGCTGAAGTCAGTGGTAGCATCACAGTGTAAATATCCTACTGGGGTCTCAGTCTCTCTCTCATGGAAGAAATAAAAATAAACTAATGAGCTTCAAAATAGATTTTTTTTGTAGGCAGTGGTTATTACACTGATAAATTGAATGAAATTTCTTTTCAATTTGAGGAAATATATATATATATATATATATATATATATACACACACACACACACACACACATACATATATATGTGTGTGTGTGTGTGTGTGTGTGTGTGTGTATCACAGGATTCTGAGAGCACATGGTACATGCCTGGTATATTTTTCAAGCTACCAGGGCCAGAATTCAAAATGCATTGGCCATGTGGGATCCCACTCCCTCCACGCAGTGCTCAACCACTGCTCTATGGGGCTGGATCATTCCAGGAGTATTTTAATAATTTTTTTAGGTGTTTGAGAGACTCATTGGAATGGCTAGAAATGCTATACCATATTTGTTATACCATAAAATGATCCTATTGTAAGGATGAGAATGATACTTAAAGTAACACCATTCTTAGAGAAGTGGGGCACAGAAGAAGGCTCAGATACAACTCCAAACTCTTGCTAAATCTTCTAAAATCACTAGCAGTTGTGTTCTTTTCTAGTTTTGGAGATGTCTGATAGTGACCTCTTCAGATTAAGATAGGATTGACTGTTGAGTACTTCTCCAGGAACTGCTGCTACTGCCTCTAAAACTTACTTTTAATCACTCAAAGCTGTGAGTAGAGTCCAGGACCCCTCTTTTACCAGCTACCTGATGATTAGCAAGGAGAATATTTAGGATAATGATCAGTTCATTGCTATTCTAAGGCAATAGTAAGAGGAATCCAATTTTAGTATATGTGCTGCCGAAGCGAGCACAATAGTAAGAGGAATCCAAAGGAAAAATATAAGAGATTTGTTTATTATTAATCTTTCTTAAGTCCAAATGAATAATATATACTGATATATGAGAAAACAGAAAGTACAGGAAAGTGAACAATGGAGCAAATTGCAAGCAAAATATGACTTTGTATTAACTACCAATTAATCTAATCACTTAACTGCCAACATAATTGACTACCAATGCAATGCCCGCAACTACCAATACCTTCTTTCTTTTGGGCACCATATAACGAGTACGACTGTGCGGAATGTTTCTCAAGTACAGACAGCCGGGATAACCCACCTATGAAACACAGCAGTCCAACGAAACAATTCTCATGTTAGGAATCAGGGGAGTTAAAATTTTGTGCAATTCTGGTGACTTCTCAGGCTATGCAGGCAGGTAGGAATTCTGTGTTCAAGACCGTGAGTTAGAGGAAACTTGAGATGGGCATTCTGACTTGGAACCTTGGCACCCCTTGAACAAGTGACTTCATCTCATGTGCCTGTTTCTTTATCTCCCAATTTCTATTCTAGTTCTGTCAAAGGCCTTAGGCATTTTGCATAGTAAATCCAGGACAAATCCTGGAGGAGAAAAGGAGAGGGAGATAAATACCTGGTTAGAAACACAAAGTTTCTGCATTAACTTTATATGACATTTTATTGATGGAGTTTCATGTTCTGGACCATTTCTTACACATTTATACATTTCCCCCTGGCCCTTGGAAAACTGAAAACTCCATGGAACATTCCATGAATGATCATCAGTGTTACAGTTGTACTAAAATAACTGGGGCCTATTTATAAACCACAGGAAATTGTTCTTTCTCAGGATGCAGTCTGAATAAGTAATTTAAAAAATGGAAAACACTGTCAATCATCCATATGTTTTCTCCATTTACTGTTTACCAAACTGGTCGTGAGTGTTCCTATCGCCATACCTTTGCTCATGCTGTCCTCATAGTTTAAATACCCTCCCCACATCTCTAAACCTTCTCCTCCTTTAAGGCTAAGCTCAAGTTCCACTTTTTCTTTTCATAGAAATTTCTACAGTTTTTTGACATGCCCTTTCCCCCAACCCAGGGATCTCTTTTTTCCTCTCAACTGTGAGTCACTCGCAGCCTGTAACACATCACTTAGCACTCCATTAAGTCCTGCCCTAGATTGTTCTCTCCTTTTTGCCATTGTATAATACCAGGCTTTCCAGAGAGGCTGCAAAGTGCTGGAGGAAAGAGTCCTACATGGTAACCAACATAGCTCCCAATCCAGAGCTGAAAACATGGATGGCACTTGGCATTGCTGGTGGAAAATGGAAGTTTTCAAATGAGCTAAAGCAAAGCAAAGCAAATCACAGATGCCTGATTTGCAAAACTGACAAACCTGAGCTACTGTAGTTGAGGTTGGGGCAAAGGTAGGCACACTGGCATCCTATAAGTTGGACTCCACTCTGTAGGCCCAACTGTGAACTGGCTCTGGAAACCATTAGGGTCCACCCTCCCTCTCTCTCATGCCTGGTGGCACCAGTGTTCTCAGATTTCCCAATACTGAAGCTTCCTCGTTGTACTCCCTCAAGGCCTAAGCAAAAATATATCTGAGCTGAGCTGTCAGGACTCTCCAGCATGCTCGTTACATGCTCTCCTCCACATTCAAGCACCATGACCTAACTCATGGATGCCCAATCAAACAGCTGGAGAACTGAACATGGCTGATCACGGAGCAGTCATTTGAGCCATATCCCCACTTCTTATTGTCCTGGCATAGAGCATTAACTGCATGTTTGAAACTCTGGAGGTCTCTACTAGGACTCCCTATCAACACATACTCTTCCCCAAAAGTAAACGTCTCTTCTCTGCTTCTTATTCTCAGTTAATTGCAAGGAAATGGCGTACACACATTTTTGTTTTGTTTTGAATTATCCAAGGGCTCAAGCTCTCACCAAAGAGAGACAAAGAGACCAAGCAAGAATAAGGGGGAGAAAGTGCTCTCCAATGGGGGGGTGGTCATGCCACAATCTCTTCCCCTCCATTTCTCCATCTTGTCAGAATATAGGGCACATGTGCCTGGTGTGTTTTTTAAGCTGCCAGGGCCAGGATTTGAACTGCAGTCAGTTATGTGGGATTCAGCTTTCTTAACCCCCAAGCCCAGGGGTTGGCCCTTTGAGAGCAGCAAGAACAGAATGAAGAGTGGCTGTACCATTCACTTTTGAGCCCTGGCATTACTCCAACCCATTCCTACGACAGTGCTGCACTGTATTCCCGTGACACTGACCTCCTTGGTTGCCTGCTCTCCATGGCTTTCTACTTGGGTTCCTGCTCTTCCCTTGATTTTTTGAACTTGATTATTGGAACAAGGGTTTTTCTTTGACTACACATCCTGCTGACCCCCCATTTTCACTCCAGAACCTAACTCAGACCTAGTACTCTCAGCTGTTGGTTCACTGACCAGTGTCTCTAATGTTTCTAACTGACCCTGACAACTCTAGCTAGTTCAAAACACTAGGGCCTGCCAGCCAGAATCTGAGTGATTTCCCGAGACTCTCTTGCCTGGCCCTGATCTATGGGTCCTGCGAGTCCATGTCACTCAATTCCAAACCCTTGACTTTGCGGCCCCTATCTTGGCAGTCTCTGTACTTGGGCTCCTTATGCTCTGCAGCCCTTTGCCTGCCCAGCATCTGTGCCCCTACAAGAAAAGTCATGCCCCCACCATCAATATTGGAGGACATTCCACAGAGCCTCTAGGGAGTAGCATAAAAGTCAGTCAGGGAAATCATTTTAGGGAGAAGAGCTCTTTTATTTCCTTAAATCCACTGTGTAAGTCAGGAGATTATTTATTCTCAGAGGGAGATATGAACAGGAGTTGTGTAAATCTGGAGTCTTAGTCCCATCAAGAAAGAGAGCTACACATTTTATAAAGGACAAATAATTTAATCTCTCCCCCATGATTCTACCAGATGGGCTGAGGCCTACTGGGAATTTGCAGTGAGGGAAATGCTCATTAGGAGCATAAGTAAAGGACTTAGGACTCTTGTTATCCATCTTCCATAAGCAGTCACTTTGCTTTATCTTTTGTCTTTTTCATTTTTTTTTTAAAGAGAAAAATAGTGTTGACTTGAATTCCTAGTGCTCTTTTATGCAAAAAGAAAGAAAAGAAAGAAAGAAAGAGAGAGAGAGAGAGAGAGAGAGAGAGAGAGAGAGAGAGAGAGAGAGAAAGTCAAGCAAAGGGCATGTCTTGGTTCAGCCTGGACTCAGCAGACAGCCTACATGATGACAATTGCTGGGAGTTAGAGGCTGTTAGCCCCTTATGGATCATTATGCAGTTACTTCTTGATGCTAAGCCGCTGTCGGTGCAGAAGGGGCCTATCCGAGGGTAGGCTATTAGGATGCCTCGTCCATTGCTGACATTCAGCAAAGGTTAAATAAATCTTTTTTTTAAAGGATTATTTATTTATTTAATTCCATCTGTTATTATTATTATTACTATTTTTAATTTGACCAGAGAGAAAGGGAAAGTGAGAAAGCAAGCCACCAGGTCCAGGACTCGAACCACAGTTGGCCACGTGGGAATCCAGCACCTTTATCCACTAATGGTTTTATGGAAAGAGTATTGCGTATGAAGGCAAGATTTCTAAAACCAGTTCTTCTAAGGACCATGGGTAAGTCACCCGGCCCATCATGGTCCCTTCGCTCATCTTACAATAAGGGGATTTCGTGTCTCCTAAGATCCCCTCCAACCCAGAAACTCCCAAACTTTGCAACAAGTCCTAGTTGGTATTTAGGCACTAACTGGAAATTTATAAATCAAATAAGATATTCTAGAAGTAGATATATTGATATCCTTCAACAATCATAGTAATAGAGTTTCAGCTTTGATAGAAAAATCATCTTTCTCTCCTACAAATAACCAAGATTAAAGAAAATAATATAATAGATATGTGGCAACATCTAACATGGAGGGGCACAACACGTTTCAGTTAAAGGGGCATTTCCTACACAGCATTCCCCAAAACTTAATACTAGAAATACTGTTCTGTCATTTAGATTTACCCACATAATTGTGTCCTAGTCAAGTCCTTTATCGTGCTTTTTTTGTGTGAATTCAGGATTCAGTCAGTGATTATACACTGCATTTAGTTGTTGGGTCTCGTTAGTTTATATCTAGAATAGTCTCCTGAACTCTTCATTTTTCGTAACACTGATACGTTTGAGGAGTCTAGGTCGGTTATCTTGTAGAATATCACAGAATCTGGATTTTTCTAACTGGTGTTACCTCAGGTTTAGAATCAGAATTAATATGTTTGGCAAGAAAACTATATTTGTGATATTTGTACTGTTATTTTTAAATTGCTTTTATTTTACTTTGAATATATGATCAAATATTACAGAAATAAATAAGGTAGAAATGGAATGTATTTCAAAATGCCAATCCCTAGAGATAGCCAGTATTTACATTTTTAGTGTATTTGCCCTTAATTTTTTTATTAATATAATAAAAATAGAATTATTTCTGTATCATTTTAATTATTTTCCCTTTTTACTCATTGCTAGATCTTGAAATACTTTCTATGTGAGTACATATAGATCCATCACATTGTTTTTATTGGTTTTCTTCTAATTTTTAGCTATTAGGAACTATGCTGGAATCACCACCCACATACATTTATCCTGTGTACTTATCTGAGTGTTTCTTTAGGTTACATTACAAGTAAAATTTGTGGGGGCCAGAAGGGAGCATGGTGGTTAAGGTGCTGGGCTCTCACATAGCCAACCATGGTTTGAGTCCCGGACCTGGCAACTTGCTTTCTCACTTTCCCTTTCTCTCTCTCTGTCAAATTAAAAAAAAAAAAAAAATTAATTTAATTAAATAAAAAGAAAATATTATTTTTTTTAAAAGTAAAAGTTGTGATCAATTTCAATAGACATGGCACAATTGCCCACACAAAACATATCAATTAATATACTAACAACATTCAAGAGTGACTGTTTCCTTACATCTAATCCTGGTTTTACCACTCTTTGTAATTTGTGCCAATTGGAAGTGAAAATTGCTATCTCATCATCATTCGAATTTGAACTTTTAAACTAGGAATGAGGTGGAGCATACTTTCATATGTCTATTTCCTGTTTCTTGTTCCTTTTCCTGTACTCTCTGTACATATCCTTTGTCTATTTTCCTATAGGGTTATCTTTTCTTACTGATTGGTAAGATTTATATGACTAATTTAAAAAATATATATATATATATATATATATATATATATATATATATATATAGTGTATTTATTTATTTCTTGAGAAAGAAGGAAAGAGAGATAGAGAGAGAGAGAGAGAGAGAGAGAGAGGGAGAAGGGTCCCTGACAGGGTCTTGTCATACTGTAATCACAATCCCAGCTTTCCAGTCAGCTAGAATCACAGGCACACTGGTGCATTCAGGTGAACCTGACCCTGGGGCCCTCCCACATGGCTCCAGTATTCTCAGCAGTGCCCCACCACCTGTACCACCATTACTAGACCACAAGACTCACTTTTTTTTTTTTTTTTTTTTTTGAGAGGTTTTTGCTATAGGGTGTGTGCGCTCGCCAGACAGAGAAAGAGAGACAGAAAGAGAGAAATCACCCCCCGGGGGGGATGGCCATGCCGCAATCCCTTCTCCTCTTGGGATCTTGGGCATGCATGCACACACGCCCAGTGTGAATTTTAAGCCACCGGGTCCAGGACGCGAACCACAGTCGACTACATGGGAGTCCAGCAACATAGCCATTATGCTAACTGCTGGTCCCTAAGACTCACTTTTAAATTAATGAAATTAGCTATTTCTTTTCTCTATGTCTAACTATTTTGTGTGATTAACTGGAACACTAGATAATATCCTGTGAAATATATTCCAAAGAACATACCAAACTTAGGAAAATCCACATTCAGAGCCTTCTTTTGAACTGTCCACATTGGAATAGGGCCAAGGCACTACTTTATTTCAGCCTTATGTGAGAGTAAAATGTGTGTTATGTGTTTATACACACACACATGTACATTGTGTATGTAACTGGAAAGTGGTTTTTAAAAGTGTTTTCTCTATAGTCATTTTCTTTTTTTTTAAGGTTTTGAATATAGTGTGTACTTGCTGGAGAGAAACAGTAAGAAAGAAAGTGAGAAATCACCCCCCACCCCCCAGCGGGGTTGGCCATGCTATAATCCCTTCACCTCCTGGGATTTTGAGAATGCATGTACACACGCCTACGTGATTTTCAAGTCGCCAGGTCCAGAACTTGAACTGTGGTCAGCCACGTGGGAGTACAGTACCTTAACTACTACGTCACTATGTCAGACCCAATGGTAATTTTCTTTCAAAAAATAAACTACGTTGGACCAGTTCTATAACCTGGCCAGCCTCAAATCACGACAGGATAAAGGAATGTAAGAGAAGGGATTGTGGTGTGACCATATCTTGTGGGGTACTTTCTCCCTCTCTGTCTCTGGCAAGTACATGAGCCCTCTGGTAATTAAAAATAAAACTATTTTAAGATACCTTAATATGAGATTCTTAACCTCCTGAATGGTGGGAGGTTCCAAGGTAGAAGCAAGGTAGAATTTTCTGAGGCTGGAAATGGGCTATAGATAAATAAACCCTATGTTCATGGCTGACCAAGTCTCTTTTTTTCCCCATGGTTGGTCACAATTTGGAACTTATCACTCTGGAAGTCTCAGGAAACTGGGATAAAAAGAGCATCTTTGAAAAGTAGACTCTTATCATTGACTGTTCTCAGTCTGAGCTGCTGGACCCAATTTGGTGGCAGCTCAGTTGGCTGTCTACAGATTGTACTGTCAGGTGCACTCTGGGCCTAAGTGCAATCTTTTTTGTTTTTTAAGAATTATTTTATTTATTAGTATTATTACTATTTTTAATTTGACCTGAGAGAGACAGAGAGAGAGAAAGGGAAAGTGAGAAAGCAAGTCACTAGGTCTGGGACTTGAACCATGGTTGGCCATGTGGGAGCCCAGGGCCTCAACCACGATGCCACCTGCTGGCCCCCTAAATGCAATCTTTATAAATCTTTCCAAACAAAAATGACTCATGGCCAAACAGTCTTTGTTTTTGTTTTGTCTTTCTTATCCCAATCGAGTTGGATTCCTTTTGTCATGATTTTGATCTTGCCATTGCAGTTCATATGATCAAAAGAGTTGGCTTCAGAGATTCCTATATTTGGTGATAGCAAATTACATTCAGCATTTTTACAAAGTTCTCCTTAATCATTTATCCTGGTTAACTGGAAATGCTGGCTGTGTGCCTGGTACAAAAATTAAAGATTAGTTAACAGAATGCACTAGGTACATCACTGCCAGCTCAATTCAGGACACATGATTAACTCTCTTACTTCCTCCAAGTTCAGCCGTCATTCTGGCCTAAAAGTAATTCAATATTTCTTTGTTCAATTCTATTGACTCTCTATAAAAAGAAATAGGAAAAATAAAAACTTCAGTTTTTGATACCCCAAAGTTGTGCTTGCCAGCAAACTGGAATACATTCCATTTCCAGCAAGAAAATATTTGTATATGTTGCTTTGAGGGAGTTAGGATGCATTTTATCAGAATTTGATTTCATAGGTGTAGATGGTCCATGAGGGCAAAAGTAAGCTATTTATTGCTAGCCCCCAACATAGCCAAGAAATAAAAAATAGAGATCTATGTACACAGCCAAAAAAATAGGAAGTAGAAAAATAAACATATTTTCTGACTCTTAAATTATGAAACCAACACACAAGGGCACTGCACAGAGAAAGATTAAGGTCGCTTGAAAGGGGCAGAAATCAATAACCTAACTTAAGTCTTTAAGGCTTGATCACTGTTGAACTCTAGCACATTAGAAGAAAATAACAATGTATGTTATTTGCAAATGCAATAGCAATGTTATATGGCAGCGGTTTTGGTTGTTATAATATCACTATATTGCATATATTTCATAATTGCTGTTCTTTCCCAATAGAAGATACTCAATGGAGCTTAGTTCTCTTTCCCACTATACAAGATGGCAGGTGAAAAAGCTGAGAAATGGGATACTAAGGAGGAGAAACCTGAAGCCAAGAAGGCTGATGCCAGTAGCAAGGTTAAAAAGGGTGACCCCCAAGACTAAAAAGCCCAAAAAGGGGAAGCCCCATTGCAGCCAAAATCTGGTCCTAGTCTGTGACATCAGCAGATACTCCTGATCTGCCATGTATTCCAGGAAGGTCATGTACAAGAGGAAATACTCAGTCACTAAGCCCAGTAATGAAAAGAAAAAGGAGGGGACCAGCGGGTGATGTGGTGGTTGAGGTGGTGGCCACTTCCACATGGCCGACCACGGTTTGAGTCCTGGATCTGGTGGCTTGCTTTCTCACTTTCTCCTCTCTGTCTCTCTCTGGTCAAATTAAAATGAATGAATTAATAAACAAAATTAAATAAGTAATTTAAAAAAAAAAAGAGAAAAAAAAAAGGAGAAGGTTTTTGCTACTGTCATAAAACTAGCTGTTGGGGACAAGAATGGTGGTACCCAGGTGGTTAAACTTTGCAAAATGCCTAGATATTTATCCTACTGAAGATGTGTCTTGAAAGCTGTTGAGTCACAACAAAAAACTCTTTAGTCAACATGTGAGAAAACTGTGAGCTAGCATTACTTCCAGAATCATTCTGATAGTCCTCTCTGGATGCCACAGAAGCAAGAGAGTGGTGTTCCTGAAGCAGCTGAGCAGTGGCTTTCTACCTGTGACTGGACCGTTGGTCCTCAATCAAGTTCCACTGTGTAGAACATACTAGAAATTTGTCAGGGTTGCCAGGTTGTGTGGTGGTTAAGGGTGCGGGACTCCCACATGGCTGACTGTAGTTCGAGTCCTGAGCATGGTGATTTGCTTTCTCACTACCCCCCCCAAACACACACACACACACACACACACACACACACTCTGTCACTCTCTGGTCAAATTAAAATTAATTAATTAAAGCTAAATAAAATAATTCTTTAACAAAATACTAGAAATTTGTCATCAATACTTCCACAAAAATTGATATTAGCAAAGTAAAACTTCCAAAACACCCACTGATACTTACTTTAAGAAAAAGAAGCTGCAGACGCCCAGCCACCAGGAAGGTGAGATCTTCCACACAGAGAAAGAGAAATATGGGATTAAAGAAAATTTGTGGACTCGCACATTTTACCAAAAACCAAAGCTATTTCTTAGCTCCAGGGGTACCTGAGATCTGTGTTTGCCCTTTCAAATGGAGTATACCCTCACAATTGGTGCTCTAAATTCCTTGCCAAGAACCTAATTAAATAACTGAATATATATTGAAAAAGAGGAATAAAAATATCAATGGAATAAAAATATCTGCCTTTTTTTCTAATCCCTCCCTTTTAAGTGTTCTAATTGCTAACATAGTGGATGTGCTTCAAAGCTGTGCTTAAGTACACTCATCTAACTCAGTTGGGACAGAATCTCCTATACCCACTCAATTTGTTAAGCCACAGTTGAAATATTTTGATAAGAGAAAACAGGAAACAGCTCTACAAACAAACAAAGGTACATTCAGGGTGGAATCAAAACTTTTCCTTTATGGAAAATAAACTAATAATATATGTTTTCATTTGAGCAGGGAAGAGCTGGCACAAAACAGAGCTTATTGTACGACTGCTACAGTCATTGAAATTAGGTCTCATGGATAAAACATATCGACTACTAAACTCTTTGGTTCAGCTCCTCAGCCGCTGCCCAACTAACCAGGTTTCATAAACAGAAGGATGAGAAAAATATGGATAGTTCTGCTGCTTCATGGACACACCTAGAACACAAGCTATTAATACAATGTTCACACACTCGTCCTGTACTACCCAGCAAAGGGTCAGCAAATACACGTTGATGGGATTGTATTCACCCTAGCCAATCATATGCAAGGGCTAGCAATTATCTCCTAAAAACCTTTCATGGCTGGAGATTTTGATTGAATTTTGACAATCAGATTTGATATTTCCCTACCCCCAGCAGTTACTAAAAAAACTCCAACAACAAATCTACTGCACTCTTCATTCTTCTGATTTGAGTGATTGTGCCATGATTACTTAATTTGCTTTTCATACTTTGCAGAGGAATTTAAATAGCTCAGATGTTTAACTCTTAAAAAAGTGGTTACCAGTCACACATAGCAACTATTCCCTTTCAGAAGTGTCATAAAGATGTTTGTAACTGGTTGCTGGGCTTCTTCAGCATAGCATGCAAACCAGCTTACATGTTTACATCCTCATCAAATATGACCTTAAAAACAAAGGCACAGCTCAAGACAAAGCAGGCATTCACTCACTGGCAACACCATGGTGCTGCTTTCCCTCATTCTAGCATGTTCTATGTGTAAAAGTAATCCCATTGCTATGGCATATGAGTGCATATAATGTGGTCAGACCCACCAAACACAAATAAAGGTGGTCAGGGACCAGATGGTGGCACAATAGTAAAATGCGATGCTCCATGAAGCTGGACCAGGTTCCTGGTTCATTTATGGAGACCTCCCTGAGTAGTCTGGGCAGGCACGTGCCCATGATCTGGAGCTGGCTGAAGCTGGGGGTGCTGTGTCTCTGTCTCTATCACTCTCTCTGATGGTGAAATAAATAAACTTAAAAAAATAAATAAATAAAGTGGTTCCTGACTGCTCACAGAACTAGAGGCTCTTGACCCTCAGGGGATGGGAACTCCAAAGCAAAGGCTCCAGTGAAAATCATGACCACAGGATTTAGTGGTCACTACTCATGGGCCCTGGAAAATATCCATGCGACTGGCCCCAAACCACAGTGATGCCAATGAACTTGTGGAGTTGATCCCTAACAGCATATGTGAAAGTACAGGTAAAAAAACATTTAGGCTGAATTGATGGATCCTGAGATGAGAAGGATTTGGAAAGAGTCTGTCATTCCCCAGAACTGTACCATGATAAAAATCCTCTCCCACTTCTCCCTGCTTTCTGAACTTATATAGGTAGATGCTGATTTTCTTTGGTTGAGGGCTTTCTTAAGTATTTTTAAAATAAAAATATTTGAGAGAAAAAAATACCATATGTTGTTCTTACTCATAACTTAATGTGAATAAGGAATAGAACATTCATAAGATGAAATGTGTCCATAGGGCACAGGGACATAGGAGAAACCTGCCTGCAACGGGTCCTTGAGGAGAAGATGCTATGGAAGGTGAGGACTGGGGGCCTTGATGCTTACCAGTTTGCCAGTGGCCTCTTGAAGGTACTTCTTAAATTTCACACCCACAGAGAGCTCTGGTATCTAAGCTGCCTGTTGGCAATCCTCTGCAAAGTTGAAGCAAACAGGGAGTGGGCTGCCTGGGTGCTGAGCTGAGTACAGGAGCAAGCTGATCTGCAGAGGTAGTGTTGTGTGGTAGAAAGAAGTGGAGCTTGCCGTCAGGAAACCCTTAGAGCTTTCTGTGGCTTTTAGGTCTTCTATGTGATCAAGTCTCCTCCTTCTATGTGATCAACCCTCTCCAGGTATTTACAAAATTAACATTTCAAGTTAATTTCCCCATCCAGTCCAGCCCAGCCCAGTTCTGAGAGCCTGCCAGTAGACAGGGCTATGGCACTTCTTTCACAGCAAAGGAATGGCCATCAGTGAAGCCCTAGGGAGGGGCCAACATCCCTCCCCCATCCGGCACTCTCTGCCACCACCACGTCTCCGCCCAGAGATGTAAGATTTGTTTTGCACCTTTCTGAGTGGATCTCAAAGCCCTTTACAGACAAGAATGAGGGTTATCCCAGGACAGAACTCTTAGTTTGTATTCATCAGATTACACTTGGCTAAAGTAACAGTCGCAGTTGGAAGCAGGAACAGGCTCATGCTTCCTAAGAAGTCTGGTAGGGATTTTGTAATCACAGGATGAGTCTGGAGTACAAGGCAAATTTCATAAAAGCTCAGAAATGTGGCAGAGGTGTGCCTTGCTATGACCCTTATGCTGCACATTCTATTTCCTTTCATCCAATCAGCCTGGTAGTGGTGGTGGTGGTAGAGGGCCATGGACAACAACATTTATATAGCATTTACTAGCTGCCAAACAGAGTTCTAAGACCCTTACATACATTAATTGATAACAATCATTAGAGACAGGTACTATTATTACCTTCCTATTTGATGGATGAGAAAACTGAGGCAGAGATACAATAGTTAAAAGGAATGACCCAGTCTCTGTGGCACAGTTTGTAACTTACCAACTGCAGTGCTGAAAGCCTCATGGCCTACTGTAGGTATGAATCCCTTCCCAGTAGATTTGAATCTCATCAGGTGTATGCACACGTGCCCAAGATCCTGATAAGCTGCAGAGTTCAGGGAAGAGTATCACAGGGAGACCAGACTCTGTCGAGGGTGCTTTTTTCTCTCTCATCTTTTGGATACACATGCATGCTCTCTATCGTGAATGCAATAAACTTTAAGAAAAAAAAGTACAGCTAATTCCACCTTAAACTCACAATAACTGTTGTTATTGCTCTCATTTTTGCAGGTAAGGAAACTGTGGCTCAGAGGTCTTAGGTATTTATCTAAGGTCACACCACTAAATGAAGGCAAGGCCCATCCCTAACATTTGGGGAACCTGAAGCAAGAGTACAAATAGTGTGGACCAGCTGATGGTGTAATGGTTATGTTGCTGGACTCCCACATGGCTGACTGGACCCGGAGGCTTGAAACTCCCACCAGGTGTGTGTGTGTGTACGTGCCCAAAATCCCAAGAGGAGAATGGAGGAGAAAGGATTGTGGTGTGAACATCCCCCCGGGGGGTGATTTCTTGCTTTCTATCTCTCTGTCTTTTCAGCACACACACGTGCCCGATAGCAAAAAATCTAAGGAAAAAAAAAAAAGAGTACAAATAGTGGCCCTTGTGAATACATTTAGTGCATGTGAATAAATATGCAAAAGTTATACACCAAGCTGACAGTTAAATGAAATAGGCATTCTCCTCTTACTTTGACAAATAAACCTTCATAACAACCAGGAAGGCCAGATTCAAATTTGGAATTTTCATTTTTTTGTCGAGCAAGAAAGAGGTGGTACACCATAGAGAGCTAGTCCTAGCCCCTGGCTGGCCACCCTTCTTTTCCCACCCCTAAAACTCACATATGGCTACTCCTTGTCCATATTCTCTGCAAACAGCTGACCCCAGGCTATCCTGAAACCTAGCAGACACAGATCCTTCAGAGGACAAACCTGGGAAGAGGCCTATACAGGCCCTAGAAACAGGCTTGGTTCATTAGCATGGGGAATTTTGGAGTCTTAGTACCTGGAGCATGGTCT
This sequence comes from Tupaia tana, assembly GCA_026018925.1. Taxonomy (NCBI): domain Eukaryota; kingdom Metazoa; phylum Chordata; class Mammalia; order Scandentia; family Tupaiidae; genus Tupaia; species Tupaia tana. Next base: position 180,312,941 of record JAKSZU010000003.1, read on the forward strand.
CCAGGAGAGATGTGGGCTGTGGTAGGCACGTTCCCTTGACTTATGGACTCTTCACTCCCTGGGGTAGGATGGGCCTGGAGATGGGGCAGAACAGGGCCATACAAGGCCCTGTTCTTACAGGCCATAGCAAGGCCATAGCCCAGGACAGAGCCCCTCTTGCCTGGGCTTGAGAGTAGTTTGATGATGTGATAGGAAGGCTTTCCTCACCTCTGCCCAAGGCCAACATCCTTGCTTGAGCCTCTGTCCCCACCCCCAGAGTTGATGTCACTAGGACCAGGAGTGGGTAGAACGAACAGCAGGGAAAGGAGGAATGTTAAGAGTGGGTGAGCCTGGGCAGTCTCTTCTCACCCACTCCCATATTCCTTCCTTTCTGGATCCAGCTCCAGTCCTGGCTGCACAAACACCCAAATGCAGAGCAAGGCCTCCACACCCTTCCCTTGTTTATAACACCAAGCAGGGAGAGAATAGGAACTGCTGGCAAAGTGGTTGTTATCAAAAACTGTTAATTCTCTCCTAACCTGGAGGTAAGATTCTGAAAAAAACTTGCTTGTCCTGAGAAAAGTCCTTTTCCTCCCTGAGACCTCAGGCCTGGGGTCTGCCTGCCCAGCCCTCCTTACCTCCTAGCATCTGGCGTGGGCTATTTGCATGCACTTTAGAGGGATCCTGTCAGTACCATAGACTTCTAAATTTAGCGTTCATACATAAGTGCAGTTTACTGCATTAGCTATCACAAGTAAACATTTCCACACGGACCTAATTTTGTACTGTTGATGTTCAAATGTCATTATTCACAGTGTCATGCTTTTTACCGAAGGGGTAAATTAGCATCCCTACTAACCCAATTAGCCCCAGCATTCTAGAGCTAAAACGCTAGGAAACACTGGCTGTGGATCTGAATTGCTGCAGTGTAGGACATCCCTCGGCCTCCTCCCCAAAACACTAAATCCTACTGATGCTCTCCTCCCCCGACACCACTAGAGGAGTGAGGACAGACATCTTGCTTGATACCAGGCACGTAGGTCCCAGCCCGGAGTCCTCAGAAACTCACCGAACAAACAACCATCAAGAAAACCATTTTTGTGCTACAGACCAGGCCAGCCCTGGGAGAGACTGTATCAGATCCAACCGGGGGATTGGAACCAGAAACAGGAAAACTGTCAGGAACTGTCGTCTTTCCTGCCACCCCTACCTGCCACAGTAGTTCTCTACATCACTTCCTTCTCCCTGCAAGCCACTTCCTCGGCCTCCCCACTGCTTCACACCCGAACACCTACGTGGGAAGCACTGCAGTTCCTCTCACCTGGGGCGGGAGCTTCACCCCCAACACAGTTCCGGGTTGAGAGCATCTGGTTGGCTCCGCAGTGAGTCAGGTGTTGTTTCAGGTCCAATCAGCTGTGGCTCCAGGTGGGTGGAGTCAGGGAGGTTACAAATAAGCCGCAGGGCCTCTCCGCTGGCGGAAAGCTGAGGCTCCTTAGAGAGGGGGCGTGTGCGGTCCCTCTGAAGGTTCGTGAGTCTGGATAATTTAAGAGACTATTTATTCAGCTTATCGTTTGGAAGTCCAAGGTCCAGGAGGGACTCATATCTGGTAAGAATTTTCCTGTTGGTGGCGTCCCAAGGCCACACAGGAAGGGTGTACTATAATGAGAGAACAGGAACACATGTTTGGGCCTATGTGTGTCTTTGTTCTGGACTCATTCCCTCTGGTTTTTTTTTTTTTTTTTTTTTTTTTTTTTTCTTAATTATAGAGCTTATGTGCTCGCCAGAGAGACACAGAGAGGAAAAGAGAAAGAAACAAAGTGAGAAATCACTACCCCCCCCCCCCCCCCCCCGGAATTGGCCATGCTGTAGTCTCTTCTCCATTCTCCCCTCTGGATTTTGGGCACGCATGCTCCCACGTTTTTCAAGCTGCAAGGTCAGAAACTTGAATTGCACAGTCAGCCATATGGGATTGAGTTGCCTTTACCACCACCACCAGCTGGTCCTCATTCCCTCTTCTAATAAAGCTACCGGGAACCAATCATAGGGGCCTCACCCTAATCACTCAGTCACTCCCAAAGGCCCCATCTTTGAATACCATGAGGGTATTAAGTTTCTTCTTAGTGCCTTCACAATGCAACCGAGTTCTAACACAGCATGCTGAGGGGAAGACCCAAACCACAGCAGATGATAAACAGTTGAGGGCGAATTTCACATCTACCGTTTGTTGCACACGCTGCACCTTTATTTACTAAGAAATGTCATGACAATATCCTCCTCATCTTACTTCTCATCATTAAAATTTTTTCCAGTTTTCCATTATGGAGCCATAATGAAAACCCCAAATTAGAAGTGAAGAGAAACATTATTGAGAATCTGTAATAATCCCTACTCAGCATTTTGCCTGACTAAAGCCTGTTTGGAACTTGCATAGATAATAACTGTTGTTGGAACTGGGCAGTGACACAGTGGTAAAATGCACCGCCTGCAAGGCCAACCCACCTGGGAAGGTTCTGGGTTTGAGTGGAGGCCTGCCCGAGTATACCAGATATATCTGTGCCTATTCCTTGGGGCTGGTTCAAGCCAGCAGTGGATCATGTTCTTGAGACCCTGTCGAGGGTTATGTCTTTTTGTCTGTCCCTCTGACTGATGAAAGAAAGAGATATCTTTAAAAGGAATTAAAAAGGGTTGTGCATGGAAGACCAGATCTCACATGACCAATAGCAGTTTGAGTCCTGGTCCAGGTGGCTTTAAGGGCACATAGGCACACACGTGTGTACATGCCCAAAATCTTGACAGAGGGAGAAATAGAGAAAGATGAATTGTGGTATGACCACACCTCATTGGGAGGTGCTTTCTCTCTCTGGTACCCACTGGTAATAAAAATTTAAAAAAAAAAGAAAAAAGAAAAGAAGCTGTGGTTAGCCTGGTTCATTTTTTAGATCCCAAGCTCGATCACATCTTTCACTGCATTTACTTGACTTGTCTAATATGTAAAACAATAGCTGATTCTGCACTCTGTAATATCATAAACTTCTCAGTCCATAAATCCTAGACTAGGATATCTGAGGAATTTCTGGCAGATTCACCAAGAAACATGGCCAATCTAGATGCTGGAGGAATTTCTTGAGACTCTAGCCAACTAAAAACATTAACACTTCACCCATATTCCAGAGGAATGCAATTATTTTGTGCAGTTGGACAGTCTTTAGGGAATGGACAATATTGCTATTATATAGTTTAAGAAATGTGTATTTGGTTTCTCTGATATTTATGTTCATGAGGAACAAAGCACTCATTGCAAACTTAATTTTGAGTATGGTTTATCTGTGCCGCCAGATTAGTTTCAATTGTAGGGTTCTAAAACAGTATTTTTATTTATTTGGCTAAAATAACTTAGGGGAAAAAAACCTCTTTACCAAAATCAAGTTGTAAATAAAATTTCATTAACACTTTATTCATTTGCTGTTCACTGGGTATTTGCTAGGTGCTGAACTTGGTATGTGCAAGATAAAGGACACATTTCTTGCTCCTATCCCACTCACAGTCCAGCAGAAAAGACAGATTGGTCAACCAAAAGTGATAGTGCAACACAGTAAGCGTGATAAGTACACAGAATTTAAGGGAGGGAATTGGAAATCTGCTTGGGTTTGGTGGGATGAGGGAAAACTTCAGGGTAGAGAATGAAGACTGAATTGACTTTTAAGTGATAATTTATATGGTAATGTCCTTGACTGTATTAATGTCAGGGAAAACCATTTCCTTCACTGTAAAGATATATAGTAAGTAAATGTAAATTTTTTTTAAATGTGAAAAAAAAAAGTTAATAAAGTAAACAAAGCGAGAAGGGTGCTTGGCCCAGAAGAAAGCATGAAAGAGCATAATCTATTGTGGGTATTGGCAATGGCTTGGTTTTTGCCAGAGTAGTAGGAGTGGACTGGAAAGGTCGGCCTGGTTCAAGGTGACAAAAGACCAAGATGAAATATTGGAATTTAATTCTAGGATGATGTGAAATCTTCAGAATATAGCTGTGTGTCATTTAACAGGGGAATGCATCATGAGAAATGTGTCATTGTGCGAACCTCATAGACTGTACTTACACAAGCCAGATGGCACAGACTACTACATACCTAGGCTATATGGGATAGCTTAGTGTGTCTAGGCTACAAATCAGTATAGCATGTTATTGTACTGAATGCTGTGGGCAATTGTAACACAACAACAGAAGTCCTTGTGTATCTAAACAAATCTAAATGTAGAAAAGGTACAGTAAAAATGTAGTAAAAAAGATTTTAAAAACCGGTACATCTGTATAAAGGTATTCACCATGAATGCAACATGCAGGATTGGAAGTTCCCAGTGGGTAGGAAATAGAACCTGCCTCCCATGTGACCTCAGCCCAGCAAGAAGCAGTGTCCAGCCTGTACTCTTTCTTTCTTTCCTTCTTTCTTTCCTTCCTTCCTTCCTTCCTTCCTTCCTTCCTTCCTTCTTTCTTTCTTTCTTTCTCTCTCTCTCTCTCTCTCTCTCTCTCTCTCTCTCTCTCTTTCTTCTCCCTCCCTCTCCCTCCCTCCCCCTCCCTCTCTCCTTTCTTTCTTTCTTTCTTTCTTTCTTTCTTTCTTTCTTTCTTTCTTTCTTCTTTCTTTCTTTTTTGAGAGGTTTTTGCTATAGGGCATGTATGCTCGCCAGAAAGAGAGAGAGACAGAGAGACAGAAAGCGAGAAATCACCCTCAGGAGAGACAGTCACGCCGCAATCTCTTCTCCTCCATTCTCCTCTTGGGATCTTGGGCATGCACCCACATGCGCCCAGCGTGCCTTTAAGCCGCCGGGTCTGGGATTTAAACTGCAGTCGACTACATGGGAGTCCAGCGACATAGCCATTGTGCTAACTGCTGGTCCCTGTACCATTTCTTTTTTAAGAAAACTTTTTATTGAATTGTAAAATATGTGCAGGAACATGCACATATAAGTATTCAGCTCAATAGTTTTCTGAATCGAACACAGCTGTGTAGGCAGAAACCAGATCATAATAAGCAGCATCGCTGAAGCCCCTCTTATTTCTTCCAGTTACTTCTTGCTTCCCTCTGCAAGGCTGACCACTGGCATGACAGAGTGCATGCATGTGCAAGGAGGGTGGGGGAGAGAAAGAGAAGCACCTCCACTGGGCTCATTCATGCAACAGTGCCCTTCCTCCAATCCTCTGTCTCTGCCGGGGTTCTGGGCATGTGCTTGCATACCCAGAGTGTTTTCAGGCCAACCAGGCTAGGGACTTGAACTGCGGTTGGCATGTGGCTTCCAGCTCTGTGATCTGGTACACTATTGACTTCACCACAGCATCTGGGCCATGCTGGTCTGACTTCTGACACCACAGATTCACTTGCTGGTTTTTGAAATTTGTTTAAGTGGAATTTTAAAGTACATACTCTTTTGTATCTAGCTTCTACCCACCAGCATTATATTATGGCTATGAAATTCATCCATGTTGTCATGTGGAGATGTAGTTTATTCAACTTTATGATTGTATAAAATTCCTGTTACATGAATATGACATTGTTTATCCTCTCTATTATGTATCAACATCTAAGTTTTTTTCTGATTTTAGGCTATTAAGAATAATGCTGCTAAAAACATCTTTGTGCTTACCTTTTAATGAGTGTATGTATGTGCCTCCTCTGGGTGAAATACCTAGATGTGCAGTCTGTGTTTTAGGCTAAATGTATATTCAGCTTTATTGGATTCTCCTAATCAGTTTACAGAGTGATTGAGCTAATTTAAAGTCCCAGAAGCAGAATCCAAATTGTCCCAGTTTCCAATACTTGCTATTTATGTTTTTCATTTTAGCCATCCTGGTATGTATTAGGGACTGAATTGGGTCTATTGCCACTCCTACCCCAATCCTATGTTGGAGTCTGGTTTAGTCTATCTTTCCGTTGTTTAACAACTGAATGTCACACTGGATAATTTCACAAGAATAGGGTTTATTGGGACCACAGATGGCATAATGGTTATGTCACTGGACTCCCATGTAGTTAATTGTGATTCAAGTCTTGGACCCCGTAGCTTAAAACTCACGCCAGATGCATGTGCATGCATGCCCAAAAAGAGAATGGAGGAGAAGGGATAGCAGTGTGGCCATGCTCCTGGGAGCTGATTTTTATTGCTTTCTGTCTCTTTTTCTCTCACAAGCACACACATCCTATAGCAAACATCTCTCTTAAAAAAAATAAATAAAAAAGGAGTAGAGGTTTATTTAGCTGAGTTTTGGAGGTCCAAGGAAGGGGGCTATATCTGTTGAGAATCTTCTTGTTGGTGGGGACTCTCTGCATATTCTCAAGATAGTGCAGGGCATCACATGGCAAGATCAGTTGGGAGGGTCTCAGAGAAATCCAGATGAGAAAGGATAAGAGCCTGAACTGAGACAATGACTGTGAGTATGAAGAGAAAAGGTAGAGTCTCAGCTAGAACTGGTGGTACAGTCAGAAGCACACTAGGCTGCAGTGCTGGAGGTCACGTGGCCAACTGTGGGTTCAGATCCCCACTCCAGTAGACCTGAAACATATGGATATTACGTGTGCCCCAAATCCCAACAAGCTAGAGGGCAGGAACAAGGGGATTATTGCATGATGGAGTTCTGTCAAGGCTGCCTCTCTCTCTCTCATACACATGCACCATCTGTCATGAATTAAGAAAAGATAGATTCAGGAAAAAGTTGGGACATTGAACTGGCAGGCCAGTGTGACATGTTGGACATGGAGGTAAGAGAATACAGAATGACTCCTAGTTCTTGGGTTTAGGAAGCCAGTTAGATGATGTCATTTGGATGGAAATAAGTATAACCCAGGGGCTACCCTGGCCCCTGTGACTGCAGCATAAAGTTATTTTTCCTTGGCATACCTAAACTGTTATAGTATCAAGCTTGGAACAACCTGTAGGAAATCAGATCCTGTCAGGGTGTCCTATCAGTTATTTCTGAGTGTGCCTTGCAATGCCTTTTAGTGTGCTGCAAAACAAGTTCCTTGGGTTTTCCCCTTCAGATTTCTCATCTTGTTACCTTGCTGCTGCTGCTACTGCTGCAACTCTTCTGAGAGCCCCACTCTATGGGGTCAGCTGGCTGAGGCATGACTGCTGCCCACGAGTCAACTTCCAGCCTTGGAAATAGGATGCCTCCTCTCAAGACTAACCAGGTGCACAACTAAGGCTTCAGTCTGGCACTTCTAGAAACTGGCCCCTTTTTGCCTTGACTTTTCAGCTACCACATTGCTGCTTGTTTAGATACCTGGTGGCACCACTCACTGGCTCCTTGTGGCAGCCACAGTTATTATGCCAGTGGAATGTCCATAGTCCTCCAAATCTCAGATTTAGATTCAGTTGGTCACAGACCCTGCATCTTTCTCTCCTTCAATTCAAAATACTCACTATTTCCCATTTCTTATTCCAAGAGAAAGCACTTCACAGATTGACAGCAGAAACATCCATTCTGTACAGGGAAAAACTCCATCCTCATCTCCTAGCATTTGGTCTTGTTCCATTGTGCGAAAGATGAAATCACAAAATAGTTCAAGATTAGCATATTTTCCAATGGCTGTATGACTCCATTGTTACCTGGATAAACTGGCACTATGGGGAAAGGCTTTAGAAAGATGATATATTTTACCCTGGATGTTATTGAAGAGATGTGACACTCAAGTGGATAGGAGGAGTCTAAAGGCAGAGAACAGCTGAAGACCAACATATACGTGGTCATAGAGGTGTGTTGGAGCTGGTGAGGACTGATTATGTGCATCTCTTCCCAACTCCACAGTCAGTAATTGGTAGCTTGAGATTACTTACACCACAGAAATCAGCAAACACTACAAGTCAAAGCTTCCCCACCCCTCCCATGGTAGAGCTGTTTGTTAAACATTTAGCCATACACCACTGGGAGTGAGGATGAAATCCAAGAAGAGAAGATACAACAAGAGAGGAAAAAGTCCAAGGGAGGAAGGAACTAGCATCTAGGGTGTGTGTAGAGAAAGGGGAATTGGATGGTCAGCCCTTGGCTTAGTGGTTAAGGCAACTAGATTCCACATGACTAACTGTGTGGTTCAAGTCCCAGACCTGGCAGCTTAAGAAACATGTGGGCACAGGTGCATGTGTGCCCCAAATCTTAACAGGGTTGGGGGCGCTGGACTCCCACATGGCCAGCCATGGTTTGAGTCTTAGACCTGGTGGCTTGCTTTCTCACTCCCTGCATGCCCCCATCTCACAAGTTAAAAAAAAAAAAAAATGCTAATAAGTAAAGTTAAATAATTAAAAAAAAATCTTTTGAAAAAAAAATCTTAACAGGGTAGAGAAGTAGAGGAGACAGGATTGTGGCATAGCCATGCCACATGGGAGGTACTTTCTTACTTTCCCTCCCCTCTCTCTGTCTCTTTCCAGTGAGCACAGCAAGATGTCGTGTGTAGACTCTAAGGAAAGATGTCTTAAAGACACTATTTTGCATGATAACCCTGTGGGATATGTTCTCAAAATATCTATAAATAAGGTCAGATTATATGATGGAGACCAGTCAGTAAAAGGATAGTTATTCTTATTTTTTTAACTATTGTACCTATTTTATAAAGTTTATTTTATGAGAGAATACGAGGGAAGGCATGTGTACACATACATGTGAGAAGGAGATGGGCACAGTGACAGGGTATCATTGCATTGTGATCGCCTCCTTCGGTCTCTCAGCTGACCAGGTTCACAGGTGCCTATGTGTTCTTAGTGTGTTCCAGACCAGCCCAGGATCCTACTGGCCATGTGTCTCCAGCCTTGCAGAGGAACTTACTGCCACTCACACCACCACGACTGGATCTGTGACTATTTTTAAAAGCTATTTAAAGCAGTCAATAGGACTGCTTCACAGTCAAGCCAGTAAGTGGTTAAGGTTACTGAAATAACCAGCCAAAGATTTTTTAACTGAGTTATGCTGGTCATTTCAACATCTGAGTGATACAACCAATCAATTGTTGGGCAACTGACCTCTTTACACTTTTTGTCCAATCACACAAGCTTATTAATAAACATCAAATCATATTATTTTGAAACTAGAGAAAGCATTATACAGCGAAGGAAATTAAGGTTCAGAGAAATTAAGTGACCTAGCATGACCACCACGATCAAAACACAGCTGGGTGCTGATAAAGGCAGGATTAAATCCGGAGTCTCCTCCCTCCTCTTTCCTGCTGTCCACTCTTCTTCCCAGAGACTAATGTGAGTGTAAGACTAATGTGAGGAGAGCTGAGTCTTGAAGCCAACATGTCTGGGGTCTTTGCAGCCTTTTTATTGCAATTCAGAGGAATCAAGGTTCTTGGGTCCTATCTTCTTTTGCTTGGGGTTATATTGCCAATAATATGCAGGATTTAAGCCCACCACAGACCATGACTGCTGTAACCAGGGGAACAGGAGTGTCTGGCAGCCATTTTGTGTTCTCGACATTTCCAGGAGGAGCATGATAGGCAGAAGTTCATGGTCAGGAAAGGTTGGGACCAACTTCCTTTGCTTGTCTTGAGCACCAAGAAAAGGTCTGAGTGCTTGCTGCATCAAAGGTTGGGTTTTGGATCTGATTCTAAATCACAGATATTAATGTTTGTTTAATAAACAACAGTATCTATTAGAAATGAATACAAAGGTAACTTTGGTTGTAGGAATTAAAATCCATCCACTAGGAGTATTTCTCACTTGTGCTCTTCAGAGGGTCAGCGCTCACGGTATCATTCTAAGCAGCCTCATTTCCTGACTGCTGTTCAGCAGCTCAGGAGACTCCCCCACGGCTTAGGGAGTGTGTGGGAGAAAACTCACTCCTTTCTCTCATCAGAGGGAGAACAGCTGCTGATTGAGTTTTCTTCCTTTTTGACTTGAGTGGGGATGTGGATGGCCCCTGCAGAGCGGGAGTTACACATTGCCACTGTTGGGATTCCAGTTATTACTGTTGTTTATCTAATGAGCCAGACACCGAGCCCTTATTTACTGCCCTCCAGAGCCAATTCGTCCATGAAATGACCAGAACACTTAATCCTTATTGTTTGGTTGTATGTATAACAATAGTCGGTGGTCCCCAGGACCCTAAATTATTAATTTCTTAAAATGGCATCTAATGAGCTGTGACTCATGTCCCGGTTACCCCTGCCTCTTTTAGATACTGCCCCCTTGGCTCAGAATCTTCCTTGCCTTTCCTCATTAAAACTTTGTTTCCCATCACTGTCATTGGCTTTCTGCATATTCTCTGGGAGCAGATTTTCCTTTTTTCAAATGAAGTAAGTCATCTAAGGAAGTTATTCACATTTACATTTTCAAAATATATTTTCCTTCTCATGTGGGTGTTATTTCTGAATAAATTGGTTCAGCAGTAAATGTGCATAATGCTTCATATCATCTGCCTTCCTTGGTTTTGTTTCTTGGTCTCTCTTCTGATGGTCTTTGTTGTGTGTATCTTTTTATCTTATACTTAAAAATATTTATTTTAAAAATAACTTACAATAAAAAGATATTCTACATTGTGTTCTATGTAAAACGACCATAATACTAGATATGTTGGCCATTAGTTTCAGTTAGTATCACTAACTTTTTTTTTTTTTTCCCGAGAGGTTTTTGCTATAAGGTGCGTGTACTAACCAGAAAGAAAAAGACAGAGAGACAGAAAGCGAGAAATCACCCCCCCGGGGAGGATGGCCACACTGCAATCCCTTCTCCTCCATTCTCCTCTCAGGATCTTGAGCACACATACACACGCATCCAGTGTGAGTTTAAGCCACTGGGTCTGGGACTCGAACCACAGTTGACTACATGGGAGTCCAGTGACATAGCCATTATGCCATCTGCTGGTCCCCAGTATCACTAATCTTTTTTACATATTAAAACTGTGGATCTATCAGTTTCTTCTTTAGTACACTAGCTACACACACACACACACACACACACACACATTATTTATTGCAGACATCTTACCTTTTCTTTGTATGCCTAACCTTATAATTGGCTAAGTAACATTTTTTTTTTTTTTTTGAGAGGTTTTCGCTATAGGGCACGTGCACTCACCAGACAGACAGAGAGAGATAGAGAGACAGAAAGTGAGAAATCACCCCCCAGGGGGTATGACCATGCTGCAGTCCCTTCTTCATTCTCCTCTCGGGATCTTGGGCACACATGCACACACACGCGCCCGGCGTGAGTTTTAAGCCACCGGGTCTGGGACTTGAACCACGGTCGACTACCTGGGAGTCCAGTGACATAGCCTTTACGCTAACTGCTGGTACCAATTGGCTAAGTAACATTTTGATGTCAGGTTTCTAAGGTGACCTAAACATTACAATACTCTAGTAAAGTGTATTTATTAGGGAGCTTTAATTGCCTATAGACATGTGGAGAAAGTAAGACCTGGGAAACTTGCCAGTGATTGCCTCTTGACCTTGAACCAGTTACTTAAGTCAGTGGTTCCCCATGATGTCAGAGTGACATTTCCAGGAGACCACAGCACAAGGAAAATAATGTCACTATAGGGAATTTTCATAAAGCAAAGTTATTCAATGTTTAAAAAAACAAAGTTATTATCTTTTCTGCTTTTTGGAACTTAAATATTCTGTATTTTATGACATGCTATTGATGTGACAGAAAAGGATACCATTTCCTCATAACATCTTTACTTGGTAAAATAAAAATAGAATAATTTATGTCAGTCTCCCCCAAATTTTCTGGACATTTATGGATTATAGGATTCTTAGAGGAGGCTTATACCACCTCCCCCAATACCTATCTCCTACCCTACCCAGCACCCCACTTTATTTACTACTCCCCAGATCAATTTAGACATTCAAGGTCATTCGTGAACTGATATCTTCTACCTTCCCAGTTATCATGCATGCTTTTTGTGATAATTACCCTCAGGTTTTATGGAAAAACAGACCGCAGAGATGCATTTGTGCATGCGTATATGCATTCAGTAACAATTTTCTGAGTGCCTAGTTGGTGAAACAGAGGGGACTAAACAGATGAGCCCAGCTCCCTGGAGGCTTATTTACTATGGGGGCAGTGGAGGTGGGGCAGAGCTGTTGTGTAGGCTGGAGTGGGGGAAGTTAACAATGAACAAGCGGCTATTTAACACCATTCTGAGTAGTGAGAAATATGAGGTTATGAAGCCCTTTCCAGGTTACTGACATGGCCACCAGAGTGACTGGTGTGGTGCTGGGAAGGGGAGGGCCACTTCAGATGGTGGTCAGGGACAGCTCCAAGAGGGAAGAAGGTTTAATGACTTGAATTATCTGAATGACCAAGAGAAGCTGTCCAAGAAATAATTGGGGGAAGAGTTCCAGGCCCGGAAACAGCATGTGCAACGGTGCTAACATAGAATTTGGCCTTTTTCCCTGGGGGGGGGGTGGTGGTGGTGGTGGTGGTGGTGGTGGTGGTGGTAAGGGTATTGAGTGAAGGAATGGAATAAAAAATTCTGTTTTTAATATATGAAGTTTACGTTGCTCATCGACACCCAAGTGGATATTTTACATATACAGCTAGATACATTCATCTGAGTATAGGTAAGAGGCTGAGACTGTAGGTAAAACTTGGCAGCATCAGCCTATGGGTGACATTTAAACCAGGCAGTGGTAAAAAGATAAGGCCAAGGAATGAATGACCCTTGTGTGAATCCATCATTCAGACATTAAGGAATCAACAAAGCAACAGCTTGGAGGAAATCCAGGGAAATTTGGAGATAAAGGTTGTTTTTTTGTTTGTTTGTTTTTGAGAAGTTTTTGCTATAGGGTGCATGCGCTCACCAGACAGACAGAGAGAGACATAGAGACAGAAAGCAAGAAATCACCCCCAGGGGGATGGTCATGCCGCAATCCCTTCTCCTCCATTCTCCTCTCAGGATCTTGGGCACGCACGCACGAACGCCCGGTGTGAGTTCTCAGCCACCGGGTCTGCGACGCGAACCACGGTCGACTACATGGGAATCCAGCGACATAGCCATTACGCTAACTGCTGGTTCCCGAGATAAAGGTATTTTTAAAATGAGAGGTCAACTCCATCATTAAACAATGTGATATAATTTATTAATATAAATAATTCTGATTGTTTGCATTACTATGTTAATAAACTAACAGTTGTAGTAAAACCAAAGGTGGCTCCTTTTACTTAATCTAGGCATTGCTGCATTTAAGCAAATCCTAGTTCTAGGCTTTTCTTCCTACTGTTCAGAGTGGCTCAGAGCTCTGCTTGCTGCCTCTGCCTTTTTCCAGAGCGGCCTGGGCCCCTACACTCTAACCATCCTGCTAGATTTATTCCGTGCATGATAGCAAGTTTGGCCCCCTGATATGGGATTGTCTCTTAGTGACTCTTGAAATTCTGAAGGTTTACTTTCCTCTCATGCTAAGAAAAGAGAATTGAAATTATTGGAGACTTTGAGTCTCTTCAGATTCCAAGATAGATTCAGCCCAATCTCCCTGTACCTAATCAATGTAGATTAAATTTAGTTATTTTTAAAATTGCCTGAGACATGTGTGCCTACCAGAGAGAGACAGAGAGTGAGGAAGAAAGCACCCTGCAATGTGTGATCGTGCCACAATGCCTTCTCCATTTCTCTATCCTGTTAGAATTTTGGGCACACACTTGTGCCCAGTGTGATTTTCAAGCTGCCGGGGCTGGGATTCAAATTGCAGTTGGCCATGTGGGTTCTGGCTCTCTTAACCACTGGAGTATGGAGCCAGCCCAGATTAAATTATTTTGCATAGAATAGTTTTGATTTCCCATAAACTAGGTTAGTGAACTATCAGATTCCCTACCCCACTTCTTTCTTAGACTGTTTTTGAAAGTATCCCCTTTTCCTCTAAGTGTTTGAAACGTGCATTTATAGAACATTTGGAAAGTAGCTTCATACGATGTTTCTCACATTCCTCTTTGAGTGATGGCTGTGAAGATAGCCCAGAAACTGTTAAATCCTGCCAGAAGAGTATTGCATTATATTCTTTATTGTTGTCAATCTACTGGGTTGTTGGAAAAGTCACGAAGTATTTTTTGTATGTAAGAATGTGTCATGACTTTTCTGACGACTCACTATTTTTGTGTGCATATTGCTTGGACAGAGAAATAGGATAGAACAACTATATTAGACTGGAATTTGAAACAACTGAATTCTCCTAGCTGAGCAAGTCAAAATCTCTTTGAGATTTCTCAAGTAAATGGGGGCAGGTCTACCTGTATTAGTTGTCTAGTAACCTAAAGTATAATTGTCAAAAGGGTAAAACAATCTCTCTCAGGAAAATGTATTGTGAATACATGTCAAAGATTTTATTTACTGAGAGAAACATTAAGATGTTAAAACTGGTTCAAAGAGCATCTGAGGTTATGTGTGTTTGTATAAAATATAATAAAAAAATTTAAGATTGATGAATTAGAAAGAAAACTCTGGTTCATGTCCAAGAGAACAATAAACTAATCTTTGTGCTTATTGGCTCAATTGGCGGAAATTATTTACATCTTCACCAGACAAAATTTTCAAATTAACCTCTCAACTTAAAAGTTGTAAATTCAATAGAAAATAAAGCCCAATATAGCATTAAAGGAAGACCCAGTAATATTTTCTGCCTATGTTCAAATGTCATAATTTAAAAAAATTAATATATATATATAAATATATATATCATTTATGTGTGTGTGTGTGTGTGTGTGTGTGTGTTTGTGTTTGAAAAGTCATAATGCATTTTTGCATAGAAAAACATAGAAAAAAATACATCGGCTTTCCCGACAACCTAAGATATAGTACTTGCTAACATTTCTTGGGATTCATATGCTAGGCAACACTGAACATGTATTATCTCTTCAGACGCTTACCACCATCCTATGAGACAGGCATTTTTATTTTTATCTGAGACTCTGAATGGTTAGTTAGCCAGCCCAGGGTCACAAAGCTCATAAGTGGCAAGGTCTTGTAACCCTCGAGTCTGTCAGAGAGAACATCCATGATACATAAAACAAAAAGGGCAGACTTCACCATCAAAGATGCAGCATCTTTCTGAGCACATTGGGAAAACACAGCAAAGAGAAATTGCAAGGAAAAATCATCTGTGGTCATTTCCATAGATAACTATGGCCTGTATGCCTGATGTCCCTGGGAAAGGAACAAAACGGCGTCCTGCAGGAGATAAGGCTGGTGGGGAAGAGAGATAATGAGCTCGGTGAAGGCGGCCAGAGTCCCAGCAGTCCCACTAACAATGCCTTCTCCAAGTTCCTTAGTGGAAAAATTAAACACAGCACCAGATTTCCTTTTCGTGTGTAAGCCGGGAATGTGCCTGCTGCCCCTCCCTGTGCGCTCCTCACTGGTTTCCACTGGTCTCACTGTCTGGCTCCAGATGTCAGGGAGGAAGCCGGAGGTGGGAGCTCCCTCTAGGGAAGGGGTCAGTTAGGAGGAGTAGGCCTTGAAAGCCTCCTCGGAGTAAGCAACAAGTTCTGAAGACGCAGTCTCTAGTTTTGCATGAGTCTGTTGAGTTTTGAGTCTGTTATACCTGAGCCTTAACAGAGTGGTGTTTACTTGCATTTGGTCAGCTGCACTGTGGGGCGGGCCAGTGTCTCCACTGGGGATGGAGAGTTAATCAGAGAGCTGCCACTGCTTACCCAGGCCTGGAGGACAGTGCGGAGGGAAGCTCCTCCAAGGGAAAGTGAAGAACAGGCCATTCTGTCGGGACAAAAGGTAGATGAATGGGTGCCAAGGCTAGGAGCAATGGAGAAGGACTGCCCGTGGGTTTCTTCGTGGGGTGATGAAGAATTAGATGAAAGTGGAAGTTGCACAAGTTCAAGAATATATTAAAGTGATGGACTTACTTTATATGGGTGATTTTTATTATATGTGATTATATTTCAATTTTTAAAAATTTGAGGATAAGGCTAGCTAATGCCATGGTTAAGGCAGCTGGATCCATTATGATCTACTGCACAGTTTGAGTTCTGGACCTGAAGTCTTGAAAGACATGACAGGAGTATTTGTGTGCATGCCAAAATCTGGAGAGAAGAATGGAGGAGAAGGGATTGTGGTGAGGCCATCCCCTTTGGGGTGGTGATTTCTCACTTTCTCTCTTTCTGTCTCTCTCTGGTGAGTGCATGCACTCTATAGCAAAAAAAAATTAATTTGAGGATAAAAATAAATGAAATGGTGAATTTTGGAGCAATGCACAGTACTGTCAGAGCCACCTGCTCTCCCCCAGGTGTCCTGACTGCATATCATAAATATTTTCAAGAGCCCTATGTACTTTTTTTTTAAGAATTATTTTATTATTTAACTTTATTTATTTATTTTTAATTTGACCAGACACACACACACACACACACACACAGAGAGGGAGAGAGAGAGAGAGAGAGAGAAAGTAAACCGCCAGGTCTGGAACTCGAACCACAGTTAGCCATGTGGGAGTCCAGTGCTCTTAACCACCATGCCACCTGCCAGCCTCAAGAGTCCTATGTACTTTTCATAATTTTCATTCTTATGGTAGAATACTGGTCCACCGTGCACCACAGTTCATAAAGCAATATCTCCAATGCTGGTCATCTAGGATGTCCCACTTTTTGCTATTGAAGATACTAAGAAAGGGCAATAAAGCTCTCTTGCCACAAATCTCAGTTTTTCACCATCCTCTCTCTGGACTCTGTATTCCTGATGTCCAGGACAGCTCCTTGTTCCCTATTTAACTATTTTGACTCACTGTGTCTTTCCCCTTTTTACTAGCCCCCTCCTTATTCAGCCCTGCTAGTTTCCGCTCACTGTCCTATCCACCCCATCCAAGCATCTAGCTCTTCTGCTTCTACTGCTAGTCTTCTTGGAAGTAAGTGCATTATTTCTGTAATGTATTTGTTTACCTACTTGATTCCTTTGCCAGACTGTGAGCCCCCTGAGGTCAGATCAGTGTCTTATTAATTCCTGACTCCCAATTGCCTTATCTTGGCAGGTTGGAAGGTGTGACATATATGTTAATTGAATTTAATTGAATTGCTAAGGCTCGGAAGAACAGTGCAGAGGTGTCTCTTTGCTTCTGTTGAATTGCTCTCCTAGTGCTAATTACAGGAGCTCAAATTATTGGGCCAAAGGCCACAAATGTTTTCCCATGCTTGCCATATTGCTTTCTGAAAGGTGATACTAATTTGTAGTGTCACCTGACACAAACGAGCGCACCAATATCACTGTCACCTTGCCAGCCCATCATTTTAAAAATGCTAATTTAGTAGGCGTCAAATGATATTTCAAGGTTGCCTTCATTTGCATTTCTTCAATTACTACTAGGGTTGAACATTTTCTCAAGTGTTTATTTACTGTTTCTGTTTTTCCTTGGGGAGTTACTTGTTTATTTTCTTTGACTATTTTATCTCTTATTGGTGAAATATAGCTGATAAATTTGAATAAGTCCCTTTTATATTTATGATTATGTAGTCTGTTGTATTTGATATATATTTTTTCATATCCCATATATTGTTTTCTTATGTTTTGATGTTTTTCTTGACAGAAGTTAAAAATTTATATGTATATTTACCTATCACCTTCTTGCTTTACAGTTGCTTATAAAGTTCAAGAAAAAGAAATTTCTTCCTCACAGATACACAATCTTTTATTCAATGCTCTATTCTTTTCTCATAGTAAAAAAAAATCCTTCTGGAGTATACTGAATACTTAGTTACTTTTAAAATTGCTATCACTAATTCTAATACCTTGTATCAAATATAATACCTTGTATCAAATATTCTTTGTGACAGTTTTGATCACTTGACCACAAGGAATGAAAATCCAATGAACATTGCTTAAACAAGTAGGGATTTAGAACATTGCTTAAACAGTAGGGATCTAGTCTTTTCACTTTATAAGAAGTCCATAGGTTGGCAGCTGCTGGATCATCGCAGTGTCTCAGTGATGCCGGGGCTGAAATTCTGGCTTTTCTTGCATGCTCTTTGCTTCGTGCTCCCAGAAAGACGGCAGGCCCTCTGTGGTCAAAGCAGAAAGGGTAGTAAGAATCAGGTCAGTCCTTTTATCAGGAAAACAAAATGTTCTCAGAAACCTACCAGCAGACTTCTGCTTATGTCTCATTAGCCAGACCTTGTCATATGGGCACATCTAGCTGTCACAGCAGCTGGGACAGTATTCAGTTCTTCCTATAGCAGAAAACAGCAAAGCAGAAGAGGATTGGGTGAGGTCAGCCTACTAAAAGTATCTGTGCACATCTTTCTTCCCTACTTATGCTTATTTTCTTTTGTTAAAAATTTTTTTCTATAGGGCACATACACTCATCAGACAGAGAAAGAGAGAAAGAGAGAAAGAGAAAGAAATAGAAAATGAGAAGGCACTCCCCAGGGAGGTTGATCATGCTGCAGTCCTTTCTCCCTCCCTTCTTGGGATTTTGGGAGCACATGTGTGCACACGTATCAGTGTGTTTTTCAAGCTGCTGGGTCCAGGACGAACCACGCAGTCAGCCATGGGGGATCTAGCCACCTTAATCACTGAGCCATCAGCTGGCCCCACCCTCTTTATACTTTCAAAAGCCACTTTGTGACAGGTACATATATTTTAAACATACACATGCACACACACCAGTTTTTACATTATTATATTTAATTTTACAAAAATGCTTCTGTAAATTGTTGGGCCTTTTTAAGCCTTTTTATATATTAAGTTGTGAAAAAAATCCCTTTTTATATCTACTATACTAAAGACATCAGAAACACCTAACATGCTATCAGATGCTCCCTTTATACCAGTTTTTGGGAAACTTCTCAGTACAATTAAATACTATGAAGAACTTATATTCTTAGCAATTCTCCTGTGGTCCTCTTCCCAAAACTAGCCTAGTTTATGTTTAAATATTTTTTTTCTGTTATACCAGGATACCAAATCTCAGGAGATAATGACTTTCCAGAAGTCATAGAACCAAAAAGTTATGTAAGTGAGCCTGCTTGTTCAGAGGAACTCACATGAGATGGCACTTAACAGCAAGCCTGTTTCTTCATCTGTGAAATGGGAGAGCAGTG
The DNA here is from genome assembly GCA_026018925.1 of Tupaia tana. Lineage (NCBI taxonomy): Eukaryota > Metazoa > Chordata > Mammalia > Scandentia > Tupaiidae > Tupaia > Tupaia tana. Next base: position 180,331,931 of record JAKSZU010000003.1, read on the forward strand.
TCCACTGCAGAGTTGTGAGAACTAAATGGAAAGATGGACATGAAGCTCCTGCTATGCTGCCCTATCACCACCAGCATTGTCCCACTGCTTCAGCTCTTGTGACTGCATGGACACAGTCTCACCTAATTTGCAGCAGCTTATAAGTTACATAAGTATGTTTGATCCCATTAGAGGCACTTTCCTCTGTAGCCTTAGAGTGATAATTACTGTAAGTCTGTTGAAATACTGTTGTCAGAGCATTCTGGTTTCTTCTATGGCTTGTACCTAGAGGTTCCAACCTGTGCTTAGAACTGAGGTCCCTGCACCATCACAAAACTCTGGGAGGTCTAATTTTTCCTTCTGTGGGTGCCCTGACTTGGGAACCACCATCAGTAGTGGTTGATCTGCCTGCCTACTCTGTGGAACAAAAAGGCTAGTCTTGGGACCAGCATTTAGTGTAATGGCTATATCACTGGACTCCCATGTAGTCGGTCGCAGTTCGAGTCACGGACCCGGTGGATTAAAACTCACGCCAGGCGCATGTGCGTGCGTGCCCAAGATCCTGAGAGGAGAATGGAAGAGAAGGGATTGCGGTGTGGCCATCCCCCCCGGGGCGATTTCTCGCTTTCTGTCTCTCTGTCTCTGTCTCTGTCTGGCAAGCGCACGTGCCCTACTGCAAAAACCTCTAAAAAAAAAAAAAAGTCTAGTCTTTTCTTACTGGCCTAATAGGGTGGAGCTATTTAAAGAAGTCTGTGTTCAAGGTGGAAGAGAAAGAATGAGGGCTGTCATGGGATGTCATGACACTTGTCTGTACTCCTTCCTCAACTCTAAATTCCAAGAGGACAGGAAATAGGTCTGTCTTATTCACCTCTTTGTCTAACTCAGTGTTGAGTAGACAGCAACTTGGTAAGTATTTGTTGAATGAATGAACAAGCTTGGTGAAATCAGAGAAACCTTTGCCACATCGTAAGTGTGCCACCTTCTTACTGTGGGATGGGGGAACTGATGATAAACATGTAACCTTACCATGAGATTTAAGTTGAATTTAATAAATAGTAGCCACAACTATGATTATTAGCTCTTCCCAAATTATACTAGCTGATGGACAAATATAATAATCACAACCACCAACATTTAATAAACATTTTCTTTGGGCAAGATCCTTTGCTAATCACTTTACATGTGTTATCACCTTTAATTCAAATCCTCCTAACCACCTTATAATTATCCAGATGCCAGTATTCCTCCAAGACATTTCATATACCCAATATTTGACATCCCTCAATGCTCACAGGTACCAAAATCTAGTTAGGGAAAGAAGAAATCCTTTGCTGGTCTGTTTCTTGCTACTCCGTTCTCTAGAGACCCACAGCTCCGTTGTTCTAACAAGATTGTATAGAATGTAAGTGATGGCAATTTACATGTAAGAGCTACCCCAGACTAAAATGTAATGGATTCATGGTTGTTGTAGCAACAGGCATCACATGACCTCAGTGGCAAGCAGAGGATGAGCCTGTGGTCACTAGTGATGGGAAAAAACGAGGGTGGATTTCTGAGTACCAGGAATCAGTGGGCTTAATTGTCTGGCAGCGTCCATTACTGGAACAACTGAAAATACTGCAGGCTAAATTCAGACCCCTGGACAAACTCAAAGATTGACTGGTCAGAAGGAGAGGGAACAAAGGGGCTTTGTTCTTGTTCCTATAGCTCCTCTGGGCACATTTGACATTTTAGGATAATAGTTCTCTCATTTCTAGAATAGGAATAATAACATCTGATTCCCTGTCTCTCATAGGAGTATCTGAGAGCTTAATGAAGTGATGTTCAGAGTTTCTCGATGAAAAATAATGCTATAGAGATACAAATTATTTCAATGAATAAATATATATGAGCTCCATACATGCTCTGAAGAGTTGAAGGAAAGATAACACTGACTTATTCAAGATAAATTTCAAGAGTTGTAGATCTGTGTTATACTCTGAAATCTCCATAATACTACCTTTATAGTTCTATACATATGTACATATGTCTGGTATAAATAAATATACACTTATAATTGTGGATACTAGCAGATGTAGAATCAGGTGCCATTTTGCTGTTCCTAATTCCTTGAATTTCTATCTTCTTAGAAAATATCAAATAATCAATTTGACAGTATTGGGACAGTATCAGTTGAAGTCATTTACTTTGCAAGTCAAAGGGTTTTCTCAAATCTTAAAAGAACTGGTAAAGAAATATGGCAATAATAAAGCTGACTTTAAGGAATTCAAATACTCTAGACTAGGAAAAACTCCATTGTGCAGAAGTTGTTTAATCCAAAGAAGTAGAAGATTTTAATGAAAAATCATAATGATCATTATCAAGTTTTGGTGGTTAAAAGGATCATGCCTTGGTTATCTAAAAAAAACAGGTCCTCTGACAGAATACTCAATTCTCTAACCATGAACGTTTCTGTAACTAATTCTAAAGGACTCAGCCTCAGGAGGCCCAGGCTATGACTGAGTCCTGCCACTAATTTGGTGAGAGAAAGTCACTGAATCTTGCTGATCTCTGTCCCCTTATCTGCCAGTACAAGAGAATGGCGTAATTCACCTCTGCAGTCCTTTCAGCTCTAAGATGTTGTGATTACGTTTCAGTCATCTCCAGACAACTTAGTGCTTATCTTCGAACAAGCTGAGCAACAGCCTGAAATGAGCACTAAAAATGATGGAGACATACTAGAGTTACAGTAATAGCTGAAGATGGCATTACTGGGTGAGAACACTGTGCTAGACCCGGTGCCTCACACTATGCATTTACCCTCAGGAATACATGAGTACTATAGCTAAAGTAACCTAGGATTCAAGCAAGGAATTCTGAAAATTTGTGGACCTTCCAAGAACCAGCCTGCATAAAGATGGATCTAAATCCTGTCCACATCCCTTTGGAATAGGCAAGGGAGATATGGTTGTTGGGATTATTTTTCATAGCTTTCTATCTATGAGTCTGTGGATTTGGGAATTTACAAAGCTTCAGAGCATAATTACTGGTCAATTGGTAGACTTCATCTCGCTAGACTTTTGGGACATTTGACATGGTTAATTGAAACAATCCTTAAATCAATTTCTTTATAGGGCTTCCAGGACCCCAAACTCACCTGATTCTCAGCCTGCCTCTCTCACCAATGTTTCTTAGTGCCCTTTACTGGACCCTCCTCGTCTTCCCACCACCAGTTGTTGAGCCTCTTCTCTTCTCCATTTACACACTCTCTCTTGGTGATCTCATTCAGGCTTGTGGCTTTACAGGCTGATGATTCTAAAATTAAACCTCCAATAGAGACATCTATTCTGAACCCCAAACAAATATATTCAATTGCCAACTCAATATCACATGAATACCTACTCTCAAATTTCACATTACATCCACTTGGATACCTAATCTCAAACCTAAGAGATCTGGACTTCTGATTTTCTCCTCCAAACCTGTCCTTTCCCTGATGTTTTAAAACCTGGTAAAAGGAAGTATTGGTTCACTTAGCTGCTCAGGCAAAAACCCAAAGGAGTCATCCTGGTTTCCTCCTTTTCTCTTACATGTCTCATTTAAAAAAAAATAAAAGCTTATTTTACTCAGGATAGCACATGTGTGCACAGGAAGTGAGAGAGAGGAAAAAGAGAAGGAGGAGTAAAAGATCAGGAGGGGGAGGAAGAAGAAAAAAAGAAAAGAGAAGAAAGGGAGGAACAGGAAGCACCCTCAGCAGGTCTGTCACACTGGAATCCTCTTTCCCCAGCCTTCCGGCTTGTCAGGGGCATGTACACACACCTAGGATGTTTCCAGGTGGACTCCAAGATTTGAACCTGTGGTCAGCCATGTGGCTTCTAGAACTGCAGCTCAGTTTGTGCCACTGGCCACAGTAATCATATGTGCCTAGGCCATATTTAATCAATCAGCAAACTGTCATTTCTGTCCTGAAAAGTGATCAGAATCTGACTATACTGTTCACCAGCTCTGCCACTTCCCCTTAGTTCAGATCCCTAGCATCCCTCATTTAGACTTTTGAAATTATCTCCAATTGGTCTCTTAGCTCTATCTTTCTTTCTTTTCTTTTTCTTTTTCTTTTTCTTTTTCTTTTTCTTTTTCTTTTTCTTTTCTTTTCGAGAGTTTTTTTCTATAGGGTGCGTGCACTCGCCAGACAGAGGCAGAGAGACAGAAAGTGAGAAATCACCCCCCGGGGGGGGGGGGGGGGGGGATGGCCGCGCTGCAATCCCTTCTTCTCCATTCTCCTCTCGGGATCTTGGGCACACCTGCACAAGCACCTGGCGTGAGTTTTAAGCCACCGGGTCTGGGACGTGAACCGCGGTTGACTATGTGGGAGTCCAGCGACATAGCCATTACACTAATTGCTGGTCCCTCTTAGCTATCTTTCTTGCCTCCAACATGATACTTCTTATCATACAAGTCTGTTCGCTAAACAACAACTTGTGATTTTTTTAAAAACATAAACCATTCCACACCCCATAACTTTTCCTCATCCGTGGAACAAGATCCCAAATTCGTACCATGGCCTAGGAAAGACTGTGGAAACTGTCTCTCCAACCACATCTCTTGCCATTCTGTCCCTCCACACACTCCAGTCACACCAGACTTGTTTTTTTTCCAATACATCCGCAATGCTCGGAGTTGTAGGATCTCTTTCTTTCTCTGGGTCTAGAAAACAGTTTTCCCAGATGTTTGCCTGTCTTGCTCCCTCTCTTCATCCAGGTCCTGTTTAAATGTCACCTCATCAGAGGTGTATTCCTCTAATGTGTATTCCTGAGGTTAAATAGCTTTCTCCAAAAGCTATGTGTGAGAGCGATGTCTCTGTGCCCTTAACCTTATTCTTATTTCTCCATACCAGTTAACCTTCCTTCTGCTAAGGGACTTGGCTCTTCTTGTTTACTGCTGCTTTCTATTGCTTACAGAACTATTTGGCACATAGGAGGTACTCAATAAATATCTGTAGAATGAATGAATAGGTCAATATTATAATTATGAAGGCATGTTTTAGAATGTGAATAGGTAATTTACTCAAACATAAAGAACAACAGTAAGAAAGTACCTTGACAACAATCAAAGAAATGATCTGTTCTTGCTCCAGCCTTAACAATTGTGTTTATCTCCTGTCTTGCTTCAGGAACACATTGTAACCCCAAGCCTGGTCCGTGGACATGCTGTTCCTTGCTCTGGTCTATGTAGACTCCCCAAGCCTTGACGTTGTGCCCACTTCTGTATTACTGTCTGACCTGTCTGCACTCTCTCCGTTAGTTTACCCACCTCTGGTGGAAGTTCAGCTCATTATAAGAAAAATGGTATATGCTAATTGCCTTATACTCATTATCGAAACATTCCATGTTCATCACATAATTAGAAAAAAAGAAACACGGGAAATAAAAGTCAGCCAAAATCTCTCTCTACGTACCCTTCAAATATAATGACATTTAGCATTTTATTAATAGTTTAACTTAGTTCTGGTTAAAAAAAAAAAAAAAGGAAGAAAGAAAGAAAGAAAGAAAGAAAGAAAGAAAGAAAGAAAGAAAGAAAGAAAGAAAGAAAACTATCTTGCTCCGACTATGGTCTTATAAGATCCATCCTGGCTGGGCTAGTCCCCTGGTCTCCATGACAAGAGAAAGAGAAAGAATGGAAGTAACATTTTATAGCTGGTGAATGGTGGGGGGAGGGGAGTCTAAAGAATACTATTACTATGTTGGTGAAGTTGATTTTAAGTTAGTAAATGTATCTATTTCACTAGTAGAATTTTAAATTGAAACAGTGATTCTGGCTATATGAAAGTATAACACCATTTTAGAAGTTATGTAAATATTCAGTCTTTTCTGCACTAAAAATAATCTAGCAGGAAAAATTTATATGCACAAAGATGATACTGCTATATAATCTATTTTGGTCTTTCAAAATGGAGAATTATCTATGCATTTGACAATAGGGAAGTGGCAAAATAAATAGTGACATATAAATCTTAATGAAAAATTATTTTCTATTAGAAATGATAATATGAACTATATATGCGAAAATGATTATAATATTAAATGAAAAAGAATACAAAATTAAGTTACAAATAGGTAAAAATATTCATAATTATAAACTATGGACAGTGAGTGAAAGATATGAACAAGAAATCATTGTAAAGAGGAATTGAATTATGGGTGATTTTTTTTTTTTTTTTTTTGAGACAGATTTTTGCTATAGCGTGTGTACACTTGCTGGAGAAGCAGAGAGACTGAGAGATTGAAAGTAAGAAATCATCCACTTGGGGGGAATGGCAATGCCACAATCCCTTCTCCATTCTCCTCCTGCTATCTTAGGCATGGCCAAAGTGCCATTTGAATATATTTGCCACTGTTATTGTCGTCATCTCTTTTTGTGTGTTTTGTTTTGTTTTTTTTTGTTTTGTTTTTTTTTTTTTTAGAGAAATTTTTGCTGTAGGGGGTGTGCACTCACCAGAGAGACAGAAAAAGAGAGAGAGACAGAAAGCAAGAAATAATCCCCCCAGGGGAGATGACCATGCTACAATCCCTTCTCCTCTAGTCTCCTCTTGGGATTTTGGGCACACATGCACATGCACCTGGCATGAGTTTTAATCCAGCCGCCAGGTTTGGGACTCAAACCATGGTTGACTGCATGGGAGTCCAGCGACATAACCATTATGCCATCTGCTGGTCCCATCATCTCCTTTTATTTTATCACGAAAGAGGCCAAGGAGCAAATGAAAATATGCAACTGCTGATCTCTAAAAGTTGATAGTGTGTAGATGGTGTTTGTGACCTACTCAACAAGTATTCCCAACACGCTTCCTCTTTGCCTATGTCCTATAGGAAAGACTGGAAATGCCATAGTAGATTTTCCAGCCCTCTTTGCAGCCAGTGGTTCCCATATGACCCATTCCTGGCCAATAAAATCTAAGAGGAAGTCTATTGAAGTGCAATTCCAGAAAAGTTTCCTCCGTAATAAAGAAGTGAGACCCATGAAGAGAATCCTTTCTGCCTTTGTTTTTTGTTCTGATTTTTTGCTTGTGAGCACTGCCTCTAGGAGCTGTGACAACCATCTTGCAACACCACCAACCTGAGTCTGAACTAAAGAACAGACTGTTTCAAGACTTCTTCATAACTAAACAAAAAGCATTCTTACGGTTTAAAGCCTTTATTAGGTTTTCTGTTACTTGCAGCTCAATACATTTTAATTGATACTTCAAAATAAATAGAATACTCATCAACACAGAGTTATTCAAGTATATAGAAACTACAGCATGAAAGGAAACATCATCATAAATACACAGATTAATTTAAAAGAAAGCTATACATTTATAGAGGAAAGTGAAGCAATGATGATATGTTCAGTATTTATTTTTGAGAGTTCCCATAAGTTTATTAGTATTTCTTGGTAGAAAAAAATATTTAATATTAATAAAGCAAGAATCCAGACAGCTTCTTTGGTTTGTTGTCTCTATATTACTTGTATGTCTCAGGAAGCAGCCTTGTAAAGTATGATATAATGGTTATTTTTTTTCTCCCTTCATCCTCTGACTTTCATTAACATAGAATGCACCTAAATTATGTAAGAGAGTTCCCTGGGATTTGAGCTCTGCCTAGGGGTGGTAAGAGTGTGATTTCTGATTTCTTTATTGATCGAGTATTGAGAGTCTCTTCAACTCAGCCTGTCTCTACTCAATATAAATCTGGTTTTAAAGATGATAATGAGTTATTGAATTTGCTGAAAGGAATTGATTGCCTAAAAACTGGAGAAGTTGGTGACAATATAGTATGTCACAAATGGACTGTTTATTAGAAACATAATTCTCACTTTTCCTATTTTTTTCAAATGGTAGATGATGTAGCAAGTTAGCTGACCCTTAGGTTAAAAACGAAAGTCAAGAGAACAGACTCTGTAATTATTATCTATGAGGTGATGAATCCTAAGCTTGATATAGACAGTGGAAATGGAATTCAAAATCACATGCGTGATAAGAATAAAGAAATGGGCTTTGTCCTTAGTGCTTTTAGATGAGGACAGGGTGTGTGTGTGAAACAGTTACAACTTGTTTCATCTGTATGGCCACTAGTGTTGGTTTCCATGTTCTGGCTGGACGAGGGTTGGAGGAGAAAGAAGGTGAAAAGCCTCCTTCATCCATTTCTGTTTCATGAAGACCCTCCTGAAGCTGCTTGGGTAACAAGTCATCAGTTTAGCTTGCAAGTGTCTGCAAGTAACAGAAAAACATTTCAAAGTGTCTTATACAAGTGCCTTTCTGCTTTATTTTTGTTGTCGCATATAATAAGAAACTCAAAAGTAGGTTGATACTGGTTTAGCTCAACTAAGCAACAGTTTTTCCCAATGGTATTTGATGTAGCAAGTTAGCTATAACAACAGGATTCTAGACTTTTTTTGGTATATCTGCTACACCAACCTTAATGCACCAGTTTTTACCTTCATCTTTGACTTTTTATGATTGCACGATAGCTAACACACCATCATTTCTAATCCAAGGCCAGGAAAACGGAGTGGGTAGGGAAGATACCACCAGCTATTATTTTTCTTCTTCCTTTCCTTTCCTTTCCTTTCCTTTCCTTTCCTTTCCTTTCCTTTCCTTTCCTCTCTCTCTCTCTTTTTCTTTCTATCTTTCTTAAGAATCTGAAAGTCAGAAAAACTCAGGAGATTTCTGTTATGTCTCATTGGTTCATATGTGTCTCATGTCTTTCCCTTGATGCAAAGGAAGCTAGGAAAGAAAATATTTAGCTTGGAACTTGGTTAATTATGTTTTATTTACTATTTTACCTGAGTAAAATTGGGTTTTGTTAGCAAGATGCTGCCATAATAAATATAAGATTAAAGGAGTAGAAATATTCTTTCCTGCTTTGCTAAAGATCACTGCAGCATTTTTAGTAGCTGGATGGCCCCAGTGCTCCAGAAGCCTTGTTAGAACCTGGGAGGAGATGGCAGCAGAACCCAGAAAAGGCACCAGTACTCACGGGGAGGAACTGCCCTGGAATGACATCATGACCTCTCATCTCCCGGTGGGAAGAGAAGCAACTTCTCTGATTTGGGGGGGAGGGGTGTTGAAGGAAGACCTGGGCATGCTCAGTTCGTTCCCTTCCTCCCTCCTTACCTTTGAGATCTGCAATGCATCTGTTCCTGATCATGCCAGAGACTTAGTGGGACAGACTTTGATCCTACAGGTGAGTACTGAGGTGGTGCAGCTGTGCATGTGACTGGGGCAAAATGCATAAGCCTATTGCACAACTCACCCATGTCCCCTAACTTAGCCTTTCTCTATAAAAAAGCTGATGATACTGATTTTCATTTATCTGACACCTGTATGTCACTTTTAATTGTAACTGAGCTCAGCTGGGTAAAAGATAGGTAGTATGTATGAATACCCAATGCCCCAACATCATCAGCCACTGTGCATCCTCAGCCTGACATGGACTTGTGGACACTCAGCTCTGAGACCTGTATTGATGGGCCTGGATGTGAAAGATGACAGAAGTAATCTCTCATGTGGGTAAATGTTTGGCTACCATTTCTATGACCTTTTCCTGGCAGTAGCATGCGGTTGATCACTTGTAGGCCTGGCTGGACTGGCTAACTCTATTTGCTTGAATTTATGCAGAGTGATCCAGCAAAATTTAGCCAACGTGTAAGAATGATTAAGGAAAAAAGACCACTCCCAAGTTATTTCAGGGGTGAATATTTGGAGCTAACAAAACATTAAGTCTTCATTCTTAGATTGAGTGAAAAACAAACTCCAATGGAAAGAAAACAGATTTCTGAAAATACTCTTTCCTTCTCCTCATAGAAAGAACATCGACAATCTCTATTGCCAAGCAGCTGTGTTTGGAAACTGCTCTTATTCCTGTAGATTTGGGGTTATTTAAGATCCAGTCCAAACTGTGACCCATATACTTAGGTTTCATCCAAAAGAAACTCTCATGTTTTTAAAAAAAGAGTCATTATCTTTAGGAAGGTTCAGCCATAGAAACAGTACTAAGAACTTCCTGAAGTGTTTTCCAGATCTCATCAGCTTTCTACATAAGCATGCATGTAACCAAAATGTATTTTTGTGGCTTCTGGGCAACTCTCATAATTTGAAACATATCCTCTAAAATCAACACACCCACCCACGTAGAACAGTCAAATAAATTCTCACTTCTTGGCTGCCCAAACATGTTACTATTTTCTCTGAGAAAGCCTCTCCTTAAGTGTCTTAGAATGTGGTGTGGAGGCTGAAGAGGCTGATCAGAGTGCCTTGGTGTGCGCTAACTGCTCAGATGGATAGAGACTGGCACAGGGCCTTCTCAAAAGTCCACTCAGTGCCCCATTATCCCCCCGGAATTATTATTGTTCAAATGCAAGGTGTTAGACCCAACTGGAAATGCTGAAATGTGATTTGAGATTTCTCATCCAGGTTTGGCTAAGGACAGTTCACCTTGACTAACAGTTGTAGCCTCCATCCTGTCTTCTTCATTTACTGACATGTACTTGACCAAGTAGTATATCAGTAGATTTTTATCAGAGAAGCAGAATCACTAGGGATGATACTATAACAAGGGATTTAACCATATGTGTTTTAGGAGCTGGTTAAAAAGTCTCTGTGAGGCTGCTGCTTCTGCCTCTGGTACTAGAACTTCAGTCAGCAAGACAGGTAAGAAGGAAAAAAATGGGTGTGAAGTGGGAAAGGCACAGATAAACTAGAGTACGTGAAGACAAGGCAGAACTATGAGGACAGGCTGGACCTCACAGTGGACTCTCAGCCATCTGCAGACTTACGCAGGTGCTTGCAGGAGAGGCCGGAGACCTCTCTGTTACTCAGAGGAGTACACCCGGCCCCGGAGTCACAGAAACTGATGAAGGAGACCTGGTGGGAGCTGGAGGAGCTGTGGGTACAGCTGCTATGGAAACCAACCAGTGGAGTCATCCGATCAGCAGTGACATGTGTGAGCATCGACAGTGCCCCTATGCCTGACCAAACCTCCCAAGCATTAAAAAAGTGTGGCTGTTTCCTTTCTGCCTTCTAAATCTCAAGCAAAATTTTTCTTCTGACCAAAGCCAACTGTTCAAGGAAGAGAAGTCGGAGAAACGTAGCACCAGCTTAGCTAAATTGACACTACACATCCATCCCAGAGAGGGAGAAGGTGGCTGGATAGACTGTAGAAATAATATTGTCTCCCTCCTTTATGTTTCTGGATAGAAAATTGAATGTGCTTTATAGTCAGGTAGCCAGATCTATTAATTGAGGGTAGGAAAATGCGAGCACTTTAACTTGACATGACAAAAGGAATCTGAGATGGAGTGTATAAAAGCTAAAAGCCCAGCATAAATTATTCAAAATAGAAGAAAATACAAAGACAATTAATAGACACCATAGCAGAGTGCTATAGGCATGTGAACCACCTCAGAGAAGGAAGGTTTATTGGGTCTCAAGTAGCAATAGCAGCAACAACACTAGTCAAAGACATTCAGTCTTTACCAGTATCCATTCAGATGAGAAGCAGGAATGTACAGGTGAGAAAGGGGATGGGGGCTTTAGAATTCCCTATAGAGGAAAGCTATAATAGATACTTACTTCTGGGTAGTTCTCAATATTTCTCCAGTAGGTGCCTCTACCAAATCATTCAAAGGGGTAAGGTGAAGTGATGTGCCCTGATCCATGAGCTGTCAGTATATCACATCATTGGTGGGGCCCAGTGATGGATTCTGATTGGGCTCCTGTCATTCTTAATACGTTTTCTCTTTCACATTTTTGACTCCTATAATTTTCTTTTATGGGAAGCTAAGTCTTAAGTCATATACAAGGGCAAAAAAAAAAAAAAAAAAAAAAAACGGCAGCCTATTTCTGTGAGGGGACATGACAGTTGTTTAAAGCTATCATGTGATAACTGCTAATGACAGGTTCCAAAACATTTCAGAGACTTTGAAAGAAGTCTGTTTAGCTAGAGAGGCTTATGTTATTTGGACAGTCTAGTTTTCTGTGTATCTCTAGGCTGTGCATCCTGCTAATTACATGTGTGCAATGCCCCCCAAGTGCACTTATCCTTGACCTGCCTATGTTATGAATATTTCAGATCCATGTGTTTCTTTGACAGATTCATCTCTCCTGTTTGGGTTACAAACCAGGTTGCTCCTTACAATTTAAACAAATAGAAACCTGGAGATTATTAAAATTTTTACAATGATATTTTAAGAGGAAAAATTTAACTCATGTGAATGCCATAAGATGTATAAGATGACTGTACATTTGAAAGAGAATTTAATGTCATCAAAATTAAAAAAAATACATTAAATTGGTAAAAAGGACAGGCATTTTATTGACCTTACACAGAAATAAAAGCTCTCCCTGGATATCCTTATTACTCTCAAAATGTTACTTTTTCATGTCTTTTTTCTACAAGCTGTAAGTTTGATTTATATTGACTGTATTCCAGTTCTGTAACTTCTGACTGTTGCAAATTGGAAACATTTTCAAAGCACAGATCACATATTGATTATTGAATAACTCAACAACATAAAAAAATACTGAAATTGTAGTAATACATGGTCTAGAGTGCTTAATCGAAGTAGTCTACAAATTATTCTAAGATCTATATATTGGGTCATCAGAAAAATCATGATGTGGGACCAGCAGTTAGCGTAATGGCTATGTCGCTGAACTCCCATGTAGTTGACTGTGGTTCGAGTCCTGGACCCAGTGGTTTAAACTCACTCCGGGAGTGTGTGCGTGCATGCCCAAGATCCCGAGAGGAGAATGGAGGAGAAGGGATTGTGGTGTGGCCATCGCCCCTGGGGGGTGATTTCTCACTTTCTGTCTCTCTGTCTCTCTGTCTTTCTGGTGAGCACATGTGCCCTGTAGCAAAAACCTCTCAAAAAAAAAAAAAAAAAAAAAAAAGAAAAGAAAAATCATGATGTATTTTTCTATGCAAAAATGCATCATGACTTTCCAGTGACCCAAGAGTTTAAATCAATTTCTGTTCAGAGATATTTGATACCGAAAACAATTTTAGATAAGAATCTATAAGAAATGGAGCCTTTAGCTGGGGGTTGTAAAATTAAGGATTTATAATGGTATTAAGCTGTGGAAAGTTTCATGTGAAATGGAAGGTTCTTGACAAGGTCCAAAGAGCTGGACAAACCTGCATTTGATATGAGTGGTGTTCTCTTTAAGGACAGTTTCCTTTAAGGGGTAGAATTCCCACAAATACCTTGGTGGGTAGGAGTCTAAAACACAGGTCAGCCTCAGACAGAATTACTACTCACGGCCTTCATGAAGGTGAGATGGGATGGCCAGGTAAGGCTGTGAGTGGTGGACCTGGCCAGGGATGGGGACTGCCTTGTCTTCAGGGGTATTTTCTTAGTGACTTATTTTCTTAAAAAATAAAATTATTTGATTAGAATAGTCATGTCTTCCTTCCCCCCTACTCTTCCTTCCTCCCTACAACCAAACAAAACAAAACATCAGTGAATGACCATTTTGAATGTTTCCTCTTTCACCTTTAGATGTTTTCACCTGGATAGGTGAGGCTCATTTTCCCTTTTTCTTCTTTTCCTCTCTCCCCACTGAGAAGAGCCCTGATGCATTTACTGCTCAGTTATTCAATAGGATTCACTGGTCAGTTTAAAGAGAACAGATTTGTCTCGGGGTAAAGCATGTTCTTAACAGGCTTGAGTAAGGGAAGGCCTCTCAGTGCCTTTGTGTACTTGATAGCAACTGAGCCTTGGAAATCCACACATACTTAGCATATATTCTCCAACAGTCTGCTCTTTGAAGGACCCTTGGCCTTGAGTTTGACTGAAGAGGCTGTGCTATTCCTGTGGATGCCTTCGGGGAGTGCAGGACAAATATAAACCATTTCCAGCATCCCAGAAGGCGCCCTTGGGGGCACCTGTTTCTAATTAGCCCGGTACCATGTAGCCTCTTGGAGCCCCGGCAGTTGACAAAGGACTCCAATTTCAGAGAGAATCAAAACAAACCAGTGTGATACTGGAGAACCCTACCACCAGGAGAGGACTATCAGCCATGGAAGCAGATCTCTGAAGGCTCCTCCCTCTTTTGCAACCCCCAACAGGAGAGCTAGGCCCCATCACCCATGCCAAATTCTCTTTCCAAGTCCACCCTAGGCAAGAAGGGCTTTGAATCCCTTACAGACTAGCTTAGATCAACTTTAATAACTAAAAGTGACCCGACAGATATCAAATCTGCCTAAAATGACACTAAAGAATGGAATGGGTGATTTGACAGGACAAGGTTAAAAGCAGTGACTAAATATATACAGAGAGGGAAGGAGAGTGCCATTTTCTTACATTTTTTTTCCTACAAGTTGAGTCTCCTCAAATAAACTGGTTACCTAACATCTATAACAATTTTGTTTCTATAAACTTTTTAATGTAGAGATTAAAAGAACACTGCAGAGTGAATAAGACATGGGTAAAAAGCTTCAACTTTTTCTGGTTCTCGTCCCTGAAAATGTTTCATCTGTCCATAAAAAGGGACACCTTGGCAGCCTGGGCTTTGGGAGCGCTTGCAGGGCATTGTGACAGCAGGGCCCTGAGTGCAGCTTCAAAGCCGCAGACTCTGTGCAAGCCACTCCCATTTCCAGCCTCGGTTTTTCTCCTCCAGCAGATGAATGGTTCACTCCCATTTCCAGCCTCGCTTTTCTCCTCCAGCAGATGGATGGTTCCCCAGCTGCTTCCAATTTCCTCTCGGCTTGGCTTGCTCGTCACTGAGTCATAACCTGACCTATGACAGAGGCCAGAGCGTTTGAAACACAAATGTAGGTTAAATACAACTCAAATAGTTATCCCACTTAAAACACCAAATATATAAGCAAAGAGATTCCTCTACTTGGGTTTGTATGCTACTCTATAAACCAGATCTAATCTCTCCCACTTTCCAAAGGAGAGTTAATGAATGGACTCTGATGATGTATTATGAGCTTGAGATGGTGGCTATGGGATCACCTTCCCCTTCAGTAAGTGGATCCCAGCCACCAGTAGCAGGCTTCACCCCAACTGTTTGCTTTCTCAGTATTAAAGGAAGAGAGAAAATAGACCCAAAGCTCCTATACAGGGAGGAGCTCAAAGCTGCTTGTTTTCTTTTAAAATTTTTTTGGAAAGTTAGTTATTAAATACTGCAAATATAAAATACAGATAAAATATAATAGCACACATTTACGTATATACTCAGATTTTCAAACTGTTAACATTTGGCCACATTTGCCATAGATTAAATAATAGTAAAAAAAAAAATAAAAAGGAATAAGAATATATTAGTTACAATTAAAATGCCTCCTTATTTCAACTGAGGAGATACTACCTCTTCCCAGATGTAATAACTCTCTTATATGTATGTATGTATTTTTTTGCCATAGGGCATGTAAACTCTCTGAAGAGAGAGAGAAAGGGAAAGTGAGAAATCCCCGGAGATGGCCACGCCACAGTCCCTTCTATTCCATTCTCCTCTCAGGATTTTGGGTGTGTACACACATGCACCTGGTGCAGTTTTCAAGCCATTGGGTCCAGACCTTGAACCACTGTTAGCCATGTGGGAGTCCTTCACTCCATTTGTTGGCCCTAACTCTCTTGTTACTGATAGGCATTTTTTTCCTGCCCATGGTTTTATACTTTTTCTATTTATTCTTGAAAACATGTATTGGGTCATCAGAAAAGTCATGATGCATTTTTGCATAGAAAAACAGAAAAATAATATAACTTTTTCGACAACCAATAGTTTGTGTGTTTTAGTATTTTGCATAAAGGGTAGCATACTAAAAATGGCTTTGAAACTTGCTCTTTTCATTCTACTTTGTTTTGGGTTAATCTGAGTTGAAGTATGTAGATACTCATTATAACTGAAATATACTATTTCATTATATAATAAGACCACAGTTATCTGGGCCAGCAGGGATTATAGTGATTAAGATGTTGGACTCCCACATGGCCACTTCTACTTCCGTGGTTCAAGTCTTGGATCTGGTGGCTTGAACATCACACCAGGCAAATGTGCGTGCCCAAAATCCCAGGAGGAGAATAGAAGAGAAGGGATTGATTCGTGGCCATGCCCCCTGGAGGGTGATTTCTCACTTTCTCTCTCACTGTTTCTCTCTTTCTCCTCTCTGGCGAGCACACAAGCCTTATGGCAGAAAAACCTAAAGACAACAACAACAAAGCCCACAATTATCTGTTCTACTAATTTTGCATACTAACCCTTTCAAGCTATTCACATTGCAAACACCTGTGTGTGTTTCACCCGGTACCCCCTAAGCAGCATATGGCTGAAGGTAAAATTGTTTGCCTTAAGGGTATGAGCACCTCCTGCACTAATAGATATTACATAATTGTTCTTTCAATTGCTTGTGCAAATGCACCCTGTCACACATCAGAGTTCCACATCTTTGCTAACATTTGGTATTACCAAACTTTTGGATTTTAGTCTTTCTGGTGAATGTGAATGATACCTCATTTGTGATTATAATTGGTATCTTACTGATTACTAGAGAAGTTGAGTTTTTATTTTTTTTCATGTTTATTGGTCTTCAGAGGCTATTCTGTCAAGTGACTGTTCATATCTTTTGTTGATTTTTCCATTGGGTTGTTGTCTTTTTGTTACTGATTTGTAATATGTTCCTCTATTTCGAGAATACTAATCCTTTCTTGGTTGAAAATATGAATTATTAATATCTTTTCTCAGGCTATGGGCTTTCATTTTTATTATTTTGTCATTCAATAATTTTACATTTTGATGTAGTCAAAATCTACCTTTTCCTTTATGATTGGTATATTTTCTGTGTTAAGAAACCCTTTCCAACTGATTGGATACAGAGATGGGGCAGTTGTATAGTAGAGGAGCATCCACAGATGGTGTAGAAATACTTAGATTTGATTCTTTTAAAAAAATTTTTTTATGACTTATTAGCTTCTGCTGCCTTTTTTTTTTTTTTTTTTTTTTTTTTTTTTGAGGAACTTTTGCAATAGGGCACATGTACTTGCCAGAGAGACAGAGAGATATAGAGAGATAGAAAGCAAGAAATCACCCACCAGGGTGGGGAGTTGGCCACACCACAATCTTTTCTTCTCTATTCTCCTCACGGGATTTTGGGCACACACGCACATTTGCCTGGCGTGAGTTTTAAGCCACGGGGTCCAGACTCAAACCACATCAACTACATAGGAATCCAGTGACACAGCCATTATGCCATCTACTTGTTCCATAAGGTATTAGCTTCTTAAATGATGGGGACACTTACTACTTTTTAATTCCTGAAACAGTTTGTTTTGAATCAGAGTTATCTGTTCTGTAAAATTTTAGTAAGACCTAACTAATAAAATTATCTGGGCCTTGTACATTTTATAGCTGTTATTATTAGTAGATTTCTTTAAACAGCTTAATTGAAGTATCATTTATATACCATACAGTTCACTCATTTTAAGTGTATAGCTCAGTAATGTTTGATATATTTATACATTGTGTAACATCACCACAATCTAGTTTTAGGACATTTTCATCATCCCCTCCAAACTCCCTCATGACAATTTTCTGTCTTAGCTCCGTCCTTTATGCCTGGGCAATCTGCTAGTAGAAATTGGCTTTGTCTAGAAATTTTGTATCAATAGAGTTATATAATGTATAGTCTGGTTTCTTTTACTTAATGATTTTGCGATTTGTCCGTGTCAGAGTATATATTATTAGTTTATTACTCTTTATTACTGAGTAGTGTTGCATTTATGGATCTCCTAATTTTTGTTTGCACATTTAGCAGTTGACTCTTTCAAATTGTTGGCTATTATGAGTAATGCTGCTGTCAACATTTGCTTACGAGGCTTTCTAGTCATTCTTCCTTTGTAGGTAATCTTTATTTTCTTTTTAACTGGTTTTAAGATTTTCTTTTTGCCCTTGGTGCTCTGCTGTTTCATTACAGTATCTTCAGGGATGACTTTACTTTTATTTATCCTGCTTGATACTTGTTCCTCTTCTTGAATCAGGACTCATTTCTTGCTGTAATTCTGAAAAATTCTTGGTTATTGTCTCTTCCTAATGCCCCGTGTTCTCCATTTTCTCTATTCCCTCTTTCTAAAATTGCCATTAACATAAGTCACACTTTTTCATTCTGTTTTTCATATTTTGCAACTTCCTGGGTAGCAGTCTAGAAAATAAATCTCTTTGCCTCAGGGAACCAGCAGTTAGCGTAATGGCTATGTTGCTGGACTCCCACGTAGTCGACCGCGGTTCGCGTCCTGGACCCGATGGCTTAAAACTCACGCCGGACGCATGTGCGTGCGTGCCCAAGATCCCAAGAGGAGAATGGAGGAGAAGGGATTGCGGTGTGACCATCCCCCCTGAGGGGTGATTTCTCGCTTTCTATCTCTCTGTCGTCTCTCTCTGTCTGTCTGGCGAGCGCACGCGCCCTATAGTGAAAAAAATCTCTCAAAAAAAAAAAAAAAAAAAGAAAATCTCTTTGCCTCTATCTTCGAAATCAAGGATTTTCTCTTCTTTTTGGTTGCATTTTTAATTTTAACTAGTTCATTAAATTCTTAATATAGGTGATGTTTTTAAAAAACAGTCTCTTTTTTTTGACATTATAAGAGAAGGTTGGTTCATTTTCAAACCTGCCTTTTTCTTATTCCCTTCTCTTTTCTGGTATCTATGCCTTTAAACCTAGCAAACTTTTAAATGACTTTCAATTACTTTAAATATGTATAATAATCTCTTTAAGGTTGTCTTATTACCTACTGTTTTACAGGGCAATTTCTCCCATTTGTTGTCTCTCTTGACTCTGCCTTGTTTCAATTTATTATCTTGTGTGGTTTATACATTTTTATTTTAAGTCATTTTTAACAGGTGTTAATGATTGCATTTGAGATACTTACGCTTTTTAGGTTGTGGAAGTGTCACTTTGGGCCAGTTTTATGTTTGCTCGGTGGACTAGGAGTTTCATTGTTCCTGTTTTTTTACCTTTATTCCTTGGCTTGGGATTCTTATACCGTACAGATGATATCATCTGGACCTCACACCCATATATACTTATAGGTTTGATTTCTTACTCAAGACTCTTTGATTGTAGCCTTGATTGACTTTTTTCTACTCAGTGCCCCAGGCAGATGGTAAGCTTCCTTGTTGCTTCCCTAACACAGTAGGTAGTTTTTCTAAGCCCTGGGAAGAAAAGGGCAGCTCCTTGGAGGCCTTGGTTTTGTGCAGGCGTTGATGAAGTTGATGACGGCTCCCCACTGTTCTCAGGCCCAGGCCACATCTCCTGGCCCTTTACTTATTGTCAGTGCCATACCTTGGTTCATTGTCTCCAGAACCACCCAGGTGCCAGTTCCAAAACCTCCCTGGCTTCTAGTTTCTACCTTTTTCTTTTGTGTTTGGCTATGTATTAAAATGTCCTTGGGGGGGCAGCAGGTGGTGTGATGGATGGTTGAGGCCCTAGACTCCCATATGGCCGAATACAGTTCAAGTCCTAGACCAGGCAACTTGCTTTCTCACTTTCCCTGTCTCTCTCTCTCTCTCTCTCTCTCTCTCTGTCTTTTTCTGGTGAGTGCATTTGCCCTGTAGCAAATTAATAATAATAACAATAACAACAACAAATAAAATTAAATAAATAATTCTTAAAATAAATAAAAGAAAGTCCTCTGGGCTGAGTCTTACCCTGTGTTGCTGTGTGTTTGGAGCAGGCAGGTTTGAGGCTGACTCCGTTTTCATGCGCTGTGGAGCTGGTGTCTCAGTCTCCTTCCATCCCTGTTTGCCTACAAGTTGCCATCCACTGCCTATCCATTCAGCTGGAACAGTGAGAGGCTGGAGGGGTTAGTCCTCTGGAGAAGGCTGAGGCTTCTCTTCTGCCTCCCTCCTCTCCCCCACCTCATTCTTGCTGCGTTCAGGAACCTGGAGAACTCAGGTCTGGCCTGGTGTTGCTTCCTCAGAGTAGCCCCAACATGTTCACGTTCTCTTTTCTTCCAGGATTTGACAAAACAGGCCCAGCTAGAGGAGCACCCTTGAGGGCCATCCACCCCCTGTCCCCTTCCACAGCCTTTCCCTCACTGTCCACTTGAGAGAGGCCTGGCCAACCCCACTCTGGGCTTGAGAATGCCTGGTGATTTCTCTCGAGTTCTTTCTTCTGCTTCTTGCCAATAGGTGTGGCCATCCCTTTTATTGGCGAGGAAAGAACTGAAGCTTGGGTGTGGCCTTGGGATGTAGGGGACGAGTCAGCCTTTCAGTCCGCTCTGGGGTTGGCCGTTTCAGCACGTGCAGAGCTGTTCTTCGCAGGTCCATTCTAGCTCACTTTGGTGCTACGCTGCAGCTACGCTGAGCTCGTAATAGAGCTACATGCTTGGTTTTCTTCTCTGTGTACCTCATGGGAGGGGGTGGTTATTCAGGAAGGGATTAGAATCCCAATGATCTCAAATTACGGACCTAGGTTTCTTATATCTGCTTTCATATTCAAATCATCTGGGGAATGTCTAACACTGATATGAATAACTTACCTTTACCCTAGAACAATCAAACCAGAATTTTTAAAAGTTTATTTATTAACTTCCTTCTACACGGGGAGAGTCACCCTTGACAGAGGACTGACATCATGATCCGCCCTGCAGTCAGCCAGGATCACAGGCACACCTGTGGGCTTGCCCGGAGAGGGGAGGGAGACCCAGGACATGAACTTGGAAGCTTCCTATATGGTTTCCAGTATTACAGTTAGTACCCTTACTTTCTGCATCCTTGTGGCTGGGCCACAAATCAGAATTTCTAAGGATGGGCTCAAGATACTAGCATTTTAGGACTAGTAGTTGGCGTAATGGCTATGTCGCTGGGTTCCCATGTAGTCGACCACGGTTTGAGTCCTGGACCAAGCGGCTTAAACTCACGCCGGGCACATGTGCATGCGTGCCCAAGATCCCGAGAGGAGAACGGAGGAGACAGGATTGTGGCTTGGCCTTCCCCCCCCTGGAGGGTGATTTCTCACTTTCTGTCTCTCTGTCTGTCTCTGTCTGGTGAGCGCACACGCCCTATAGCAAAAACCTCTTAAAAAAAAAAGAATTATTAATTAGTTTTGGGGTGAGGTTGAGAGTGCTCTGAGGAGATACAAAATAACCGTTAACATGTGTTGTTAAAAGGCCAAGGGACTGACTACTATGTGAGCCAACAAAGCTTCCAAATCACATACCGTGTCCAGGTCAGCAAGTTGGGGAGTTCTGTGTTCCCACTTCCACCTGCTCCATCGTTTGATCTTTGTTTTGGTCTTTTCAGAAGACAAAGATGCTCAGTCTGTAACATTTTTGCAGCTGGAAGGGTGATCCCTGGAACCTGAAGCTTTACTTTATTCCATTCCGAGGGTTGCAATGGTGACCCTGCAGGGTTTGCAATCTTTTTCTGTCTCTTCATTCTCTTCTCTATTTGTCATTTAATCCCTCTACTCACGATCTTCTCTGCTATGTTGTGCTATATTTTAGTCCCACAAGAGACCCCTTTGGCTCTGGCTACCTTGAATCCCATTCTCCAGGGCACTTATGAGCTTCCTTGGGCTGCAAAACCGGCTACGATGCGGGGCCAAATGTCTCCTGCACACATTACAGGGGAGAGCATAGGTTCTTTGAAGACACTGTGTCTCAGAGGGCAACTGTTTCCAGATTTCCCTTTTAGGTTGTGCTATTCCTCTCTCCAGGAAAGAAAGACAATATTTCCTTCTTGCATTGGCAGAATGTTCAAAGGCAATCCAAGGATCCTTAGGGTATAAGAGCAGAAGTAACTGGACTCTTTTCAAAAGGACATGTGATAAAACTCTTGAGAAGAAACGTCTGTTGAAAGGAATTCCTAGGTGCTTGCTATCACTATGTAAAAGCTTAAAAGTCACCAATTAATTATGAGAGGCCTGAAAATTCAGTGTGTTCCCTCTATCATCCTCCCAGTTCTACACTGAATAGCAATTTGTTCTTCACTATTCCTATCTCAACAGCATCAGTTTTTTGTTTGTTTTTTGTTTTGTTTTGTTTTTTGGAGACGTTTTTGCTATAGGGCGCGTGTGCTCGTCAGAAAGACAGAGAGAGACAGAGAGACAGAAAGTGAGAAATCACCCCCCAGGGGGGATGGCCATGCCGCAATCCCTTCTCCTCCAGTCTCCTCTCGGGATCTTAGGCACGCACACCCATGCGCCCGGTGTGAGTTTAAGCCGCCGGGTACGGGACTCAAACTGCAGTCAGCTACGTGGGAGTCCAGCAACATAGCCATTATGCTAACTGCTGGTCCTAACAGCATCAGTTTTTAAAATTATTTTTGCTTGGGAACCAGCAGTTAGCGTAATGGCTATGTCGCTGGGTTCCCATGTAGTCGACCGCGGTTTGCGTCTCGGACCCGGTGGCTTACAACTCACGCCGGGCGCGTGTGCGTGCGTGCCCAAGATCCCGAGAGGAGAATGGAGGAGAAGGGATTGCGGCGTGGCCATCCCCCCTGGGGGGTGATTTCTCGCTTTCTGTCTCTATGTCTCTCTCTGTCTGTCTGGTGAGCGCACGCGCCCTATAGCGAAAAACCTCTCCAAAAAAAAAAAAAATATTTTTTGCTTTATTCATAACTATAGAGCATGTACATATATATATGTGAGATAGAGAGGAAAAAATAAAGATAAGAAAACCTTCACAAGGTGTGTTCGTGCTCTGATCCCCTTCTTCCAGGCCTCTAGCCCATCAGATTTTGGGCACTTGTATGTGTGCCCAGCTTGTTTCAGACTTATTGGCCTGAAACATTCATGCAGCCACCTTGTGGGATCTGGCTTCTCTTAAATAGCACATTACCCCTGTGCTGTGGAGCCAGCATTCAACAGCATTATCAATTGCGAAATTCAACTATAGCCATGCTATGTACAGATTTTCCATGAAAAAAACATGAGTCAATTCCTTTATCTTGTTTTCTCTCTTCCTTCCTTCCTTCCTTCCTTCCTTCCTTCCTTCCTTCCTTCCTTCCTTCCTTCCTTCCTTCCTTTCTTTCTTTCTTTCTTTCTTTCTTTCTTTCTTTCTTTCTTTCTTCTTCTCCTTCTCCTTCTCCTTCTCCTTCTCCTTCTCCTTCTCCTTCTCCTTCTCCTTCTCCTTCTTCTTCTTCTTTGGTTTGCTTTTGTTTTTAGTTGCCAGAGGACATGTGCATTTGCCATGTACATTCACCTAAGAGTGAAAGAAAGAGGAAGAGAATGTACTCTCTCCCCACGCCATCAACTGTGGTCACATCACAATTCCTTCACCTCCATTTAGCCATCCTTTTGGGATTCGGAGCATGCATGCACACAAGCCCAGTGTGTTTTCAAGCCCCCAGGGTCAGGATTTAAATCCTGGTCAGCTATGTGGAACCAGCTACTTTAACCACTAGGCTATAGCGCCATCTCTTCTCATTTTTTTCCTTGAAAGAATGTTATCAGTTTAATAAGTGTGTGTTGGGACTTAAGTTTTTTTTTGAAACTATGTTTTAGAAATTCCTGCAGAAGCCTACCCCACATATTGGTAAAAATTTGTGTCATCTCACCAGAAGGATGGATTCAAGAAGTAATAAGACTATTCACTTTTTCTTTATAAAACTTTGCTTTCTTAAAATGGGAACATACTCAGCAATTAAAATATTTTAAAAATTTAGTCAAGCAAATTTCAAAAGTGTTTCTTTTGTTAGAATTTATGCAGTCCCTTAATATATGTAATTTGTTACAAACATACATGTTACTTATGTACCTTTGTAAATACCCTCATAAATATATATATATAGTAGTATTTATAAAGAACTTAGAACACTGCCCAGCAATAGAAAATCTAGCACACAGTAAATTAAAAAAAAAACCAAAAAACAAATATTTGTGCCAGCATTTAAGAAAACAAAGGACTTGTGTTTAATGTGTGAGAGGAACTTCTGATTAAGGATGAAGCCACGGTATTTAGTCGAGTGTGGAACATGTTGCCCTGCTGATTGGTAACTTCTGGTATTTTCTTTGTTCTCATTTGAGAACCTGGAATGAGTTAAAGTCAAGGAGCTTGCTGAGGTTTGACTCATTCCTTAGTTCTAGAGTGACACGAGCTGTGATTTAACACTGGCAAGCCTGCCCAGGTTTTCGGTTCTTAGTGGAAGCTGTCTGTCTGTGACTGATTGCACAGGACCAGGGGTTCTGAACACCTATTGTGACTGACCGAGGGCTGAGCACAGCCAGGCAGATGGTTTGCTGTATTCCATGATTTTTCTGGTTCCAGGCAAAGCCTGTGAGTTGAGTGATTGGGTTAATCTGGGATTCTTTGGCTGGTCCTGGACCCAGCCCACTCCTACAGCCTCAAGGGATCTGAGCTATTTCTAGGTTAGGCCAGGGGTCCTCCCTCAAACCTCAAATAGGCTGTGGACCCTGGCCAGAGAAGCGGTGGTGGGCTCAAAGATAAGGTTGTCTGGAGTGGGAGGCTGGGCAGCCAGGACCACTGTGAGGCATGATGGCCTGAGACAGACAGAATCCTGCTCAGACTCCCATCCAGCAGGGCACCAGGCTGGACCTGTGTTGACCTTAGCTTGGGAAGGAGCTAGGGGCTACTACAGGGAGGTGTGGGGAGGGTGTGGCCAGCCAGCCCTGAACCAACTTTGGTTTCGGTCCAGTGAGTTGATGTCTGTGCTGTTCCTCTATTTTCAAGCTTTTCTTGGAGGCAACCAAAAAAATAGGAGAGAATTACATTTGCAATGTATTTTTGCAGATGTATTTTTTTTACTTAGTGCTCTGTAGCTGCATTTCTTTATTTTCTTAGAAAAGAACATCTTTCTGAATTAGAAACAAACAAGCAAACAAAATAAACTGTATTAAGTAGTTCAATTGATGGTTGGAAATGATGCCCTTGCTAAATTTTTAAGAAAAAATATAACTTTCTCATTTGAATAGGAAATTGGACAGAGACTTGTGAAAAAGCACAGGGGCTTCCTTCATGTTCTTAGGCACTCATTCAAAGAATTCAATGGTTCATGGATCAATAATGCTACAACTATTGTCACTTCTGAGAGAATTCATTCTGCCATGGTCTCTTCAAGTTTAAGGGAAAATACTTTATTGAGGCTTACTGTGTTGGGAGGGTCGGGATTAAGTGTGGCCTCTTGAGTGCTCAGAGAGGGAGAATTCAGGAACTTTCCCAGCAACTCTATTCCGAGTGAGGAGCCAAGTCCAGCCCCTGAGACCATACACTCACTTCCTTCCAGCTATTCTAGTTGCACAGGAAGTCCAAGAGCACCTCCTGTCCTGAGATGACTGGTTCGGGTGGGGACTGGTCAGAAATTATAAAATGAAAGTAGCAGAGCTCTCACCGCCCATGTCCCAGGCCTAGCTTCTTGCTTGGCATGTTGAGCCTCCTCCAGTACCCTGACTTGGAAGAACTTGCTTTCCTGAGAGAGGAGTTTATTTACAATGGCAGCATAATAAAATCAGCCGTACTGGACATCAACAGTGTGCACATTTCATATGTAAGGTATCCAAGCATTTCAGTGTCATTCTCTTTTTGTTCTGGTTTTCCAAAGACATATCCTGGCCCAAAACACTGATTATACTATTTGGAGATGGCCCCGATGCTTCTCTTTCTGTCAGAAACAGATGTGCTCATGGTTAGAGAGCCATTTCTCTTAAAAGCTGTATCTTACTGGTAGCACAACAGAGACTCAACAAATATTTATTAAAGGAAGAAAAGTTCGAGGATAAATTCATTCTATTTTGCATTCATCAGGTGGCTCACATGTCCAGGAAGATTGGACACCAGTACCTGTCCCTGAATCTGGCCAGCCTCAACCTTACACTCAGTGTGTCATCTGAACAATTAAACACCCTCACCGATCTTACTGAGTACAAAAAGTACACGTAGGGTGAATTTTTCTATATTATACATGCAGCCTTTGTATCTGTATCAGGGTTTCTCAATCTGTCCTGGGCCCTGTAGGGTATTTAACCGCAGCCTCCCTGGCTCTAGCAGCCACATGCAGGTAGTCCGTCTCCTTTGCCTGCCCAGTTTTGACAACTGAGTATGTTCCCAGTCATTTTTAAATATCTTCTTGGTGGCTGCCAGGGGAAGAAGTAGGGGATTACTCTCATTTGAAAACATTGATATATGTAAAAGAGTAATACATTCTTTTATAGCTTTTTAAAGCAATACTAAAGCAAAAACAAAAAACAAAAAAAAAAACTAATAACCCCTTTTATTCCTGTTTAGTGAAGGTATTCTTTAAGATTCTGCTTCAAGGAACACACACTGAGTAGACTTTCCCTGAAAAGGAAGGTTTCTGTTTATGACAACAATATTGATTTTTTAGGGGTAGGGATTTGTAGTTATAAAACCTGTAAAAGTAATATTTTATTTCTTTTGAAACAGAGAGAAATAAAGATCCAAATGGTCATAATCCTCACCTGGATAAACATTAAAAAGGTAAAAGGAGAGACCAGCAGATGACATAATGATTATGTCACTGGACTCCCACATAGTCAACTGCGGTTCAAGTCCCAGACCCGGCAGCTTAAAACTCGCCGGACACGTGTACATGCATGCCCAAAATCCCAAGAGGAGAATGGATGAGGAAGGATTATGGCATGGCTATTCCCCCCAAGGGGTGATTTCTCTGTCTCTCTCTGTCTTTCCAGCGAGTGCATGCACCCAATAGTAAAAATCCTTCAAAAAATAAGTAAATAAAAGGTAAAAGGAATATGTACACATGGTAAAAAAAAAAAATTGTTGGTACAATTCCTATTTATCTTCCAAATGTTGACTATTTTCAATATCTTTCACTTTAGGAACAAAAATTGGGGGGGTGTGGGAGACAGGGAATCAGAGAGGAAAAGAAACAAAACATTTAACAAACACAAAAATGGAAAATTATCTGTTGATAATATGTATGGTAATATCTTTGGACAGTATATTCATGCTGGGAAAATTTATTTTGTATGCTCTAGAGATGTACAGTGATTGAATGTAAAACAATAAAATAAAGGAAAAAGTATATATAAGTGTACAGTCCTGCTAACACAGGAAGTAAGTTGTACAACAAAATCTCTAGAACTTGGGACCAGCAGTTAGCATAATGGCTATGTCGCTGGACTCCCATGTAGCCGACTGTGGTTCGAGTCCCGGACCCGGTGGCTTAAATTCACGTCAGGTGCGTGTGCGTGCGTGCCCAAGATCCCGAGAGGAGAATGGAGGAGAAAGGATTGTGGCGTGGCCATCCCCCCCGGGGGGTAATTTCTTGCTTTCTGTTTTTCTGGCGAGCGCATGTGCCCTATAGCAAAAAACAAACAAACAAACAAAAAACCCCCAAAACAAAAAAACCTCTCCAAAAAAAATGAGAGAAAATCTCTAGAACTTAATTACCTTGATCAACTGAAAATGTATAAACGTTGAACAGCAGCTCCCCGTTAACCTCTAGCAAACACCATCAGACTAACCTTCTATGTTACCTATTCTGATATCTCATGTAGGAGGAGTCACGCAGAATTTTTCTATTTCCATCTGACCCATTTAATTGGCGTGATATCTTCAGGGCTCATTCATATTATCAAATATAACAGAATTTTCTTTTTAAAAGGAATTTCAAATGAGAAAGAACTGTGTTTTGATCTATGTACATATTCTAGAAACATTCCATCGAGTCGAGTGAAATAAGCCAGGCACAGAAAGACAAGTACTACATAATCTGACTCGTATGTGGAAAGCTAGGACCGTGCCAT
The DNA here is from genome assembly GCA_026018925.1 of Tupaia tana. NCBI lineage: Eukaryota > Metazoa > Chordata > Mammalia > Scandentia > Tupaiidae > Tupaia > Tupaia tana. The sequence goes on from JAKSZU010000003.1 coordinate 180,359,611, forward strand.
CTTGCTTATTATAAGTTTGCGGAATCTTTGAAGTACGTTAATGTGATGACTGCAACATTGTTCATTTTGCTGAAGATTACTTTGGCTAGTTATTCTACTGTGATTCTATGCCAATTTTGTGATTTTTTTTTCTATTTGTATGAAGAATGTCATTGGAATTTTGGTAGAAATTATGTGGAGTCTGTAGATTGCTTTGGCTATTTATATTTTAGCAATATTAGTTTTTCTAGTCTGAAAAAGAAAAGTTTACAGTAAGGAAAGTTTAAGATTTTCTTTGGTTCTTTGGGAGATGGAATAGATGTAGGCATGAACCTGAGGTGGAAACAGGGTGGCCACCTGAGGCCAGTGCCCACTGCTAGCAAATCAGACAGACAGACCTGGGTTTACTTTCATTGAAAGGGTTTGAGACTATTCATTTCTTATCTGCCCTCCTAAGAAGGGATAGTCTTCTTTTTCTCATGGTTCATTGGCTGGGTATTTTGAAAATTTAGCTGTGTTTAGCTTCAATCTGATAGAGCTTGAACTCAGAGAACAAGTTTGCTGAGACCAGTTTTTGGCAGAAGTCCTGTCCTGGGCTTTGTGAGGGCTGACCTGTTGCGGTGGTGCCAGGGACTCATTTGCTGCCTCTTTTCCTCGGTACACAGGGCACCCACTCTTTCACTGCATTATCACGTTGTTCTGGAGAGAACAGTCTGGCCTTTGTCATGCTGCTGAGGTTCCCCAGCCAGGCCCCTGAATGGACACAGGTTCCTGGGGAAATGGGCACCCATCGGCACGGTCACTGTCCTCTTCTAAAGAGCCACTTGTACGTTTTAGGAGCTTTCCTTAATGAGCCAGCTTTTCAGAGAAGTCCTAAATTTGTTTGATGTCTTGAAGTGCTTGAGGCTCTTAATCTAAAAGTGTAGACACTGTGAAGAATTTCTTAATATTCTCTAAGTATGATTTTCATCCAGTGAATGAATCTCTTTATGTGTTCTAGTCACTAACATCCTAAAGTTCAGATGCATACAAGTAAAAAGGGCCATTTGTATGAGGAAAAACTATTTCAGAACAACAGGATTTTTTAATTATTAGTGAACTTTCATGAACTTTTGTGACATTTCTCCTCTGAACATATTGCTGTTTGTTCGCTCATTCATTCATGTAGTCACAGACATTAATTAAACAGCATCTGCACTGAAGGCGCTTCTTTAGGCACTGTGTGGGATAGAGGGGTAACTGGGAGGGGGCATACCTGGAGCTAAGAGCTTGCATTCGGAAATAAAAATATTTGTCTGCTTTGTCTCTTCTGGGCTATGAACAAGGCACGTAGCCTTCTAGCTCAGATTCCACATCTGAAATATCAGGGTAATAAGAATATCTAGTTTATAGGGTTATTGAGCACTTTTATCTCTTTTTCAAATCCCAGAAGGTGTATGCAGTACTGGAGAGAGAGAGCAAGAAAGAACCCCCAATGGGGCACAGTCATGCCACTGTCCTTTCCCGCCCATCTCTCCGTCTCATCAGGATGTGGGCCATGCACGTGCACCTGGCATGTGTTTTCTAGCTGTGGGAGCCAGGATGCCTATTGTGATTGGCATGCAGGATCAGCTCCCAATACGCAGCACTTAACCAACCACTGCATTACGGGCTGGCCCGCGTGAGCATTCACTGAAATATGTTAGCAAAGCATATGTTGTAAATCGCTCATTTGAGTTTCATTTAATAAATGAAGCAACTTTCAGAATAGAATGAAAAAGGTACTTCTGTAAATACTTGTATATTACCAAAACCAATACTATGAGAAGAAGAAAAAAAGAATGTATTACACAGAGTGAGTAACACTAGCTACTAAAATGAACAGGACCCCAGCCTTGGGTTTAACATGGCTTTCCAAGGTATGGCTCCTCTAAGTGGCTCAGGGGTCCTAGCTCCTTCCATATGTGACTTTTCACAGCTTCAGAATCATTCACTCCAAAGTGCGTGAGTAAGAACGAAGAGGGTTTGTACAAAATATTGCATAGGATGTTTTGTAGCTAAGCCTGTATATTAGTTCTCTCTCTCTCTCTCTCTTTTTTTTTTTTTTTAATTTGCCAGAGAAGCAAGACATAGACAGAAGGGAGACGAGACGAGAGGAGAGGAGAGGAGAGGGCATCCCCATGGGGCATAGCCACACTGTAATCTCTTCTCTTCTGTTTCCCTCCTTTCGGGATTTTGGGCATGCATGTACATTCACCTAGTGTATTTCTCAAGCTTCTAGATCCAGGACTCAAACCATGCAATTGGATCCAGCCAGCTTAACCACCATGCCATCAGCTGGCCCAATATATTAGATATCTATTAGCCTATTATCATTGTCTTAGTAGCTTAAATCTATGAATAGTTATTAACTCCTAGTTTCTGTGAGTCAAAAATTTGAGAGCAGCTTAGCTGGGAGGTTCTGGTTTTGGGTCTCTTATGAGTTTACAATCAAGGTTCACTTGGGCTGCAGTCATCTGAGGGCTCAAACGAGGTTGGAGGATTCTCCTTCAGAAGGGTTCACTCACATGACTATTGGCAGCGTGTCTCAGTTCTTTGCTGGCCATTGGCAGGAGGACTCAGCCATGTAGACCTCTCTGCCAGGCTGAGTATTCTTAAAACATGGCAGTTGGGGCTTCTCCCTGAGACAGTGTTTGGAGAGAAAGACAGTGTGAGAGAGGGAGTGCACATACAAAGTGGAAGCTCTAGTGCCTTTTGTGATCTTGTCTTAGGCGTCATTTACTGTCACTTCCACCATATTTGGTCATTAGGAGAGAACTGCTAAATCCAACCCACATGTAAGAGGACAGGAATAAAGCTCCACTTCTTAAAAGGAACAGTATCAAGAATTTGTGAACATATTTTAAAACTAATACAGTCTAGAAATGACAAATATCTATTGGCATAAATCAACCTAATGGTCCCAATTAATGCCTGTGGAAATGTGGCTTATTTGTGAGCACAGAAAGGAGAAGAGAATGGATCCTGGGTAGAAGAATCTGTGTGTTTATTAGTGTGTAAAGGGGGGCCAGTTAGTTGATGGGGAGGAAAAGAAAGACTTGATGCCAAAAGTGACATTTTGAATATACAATAGATAGGATTTGAATAATAGAGTTAGGAGAGGGGGCATGACAAGTGGAAAAAATCGATAAGCCAACCATGGCATGGAGGCAGGAAAGGAGACAGCTCATAGCATGGGTGAAATATAATAGTAGAAGCTAAGGTTGGAAAGGCACCCTGAGACCACCAGGAAGTGTAAGAAACAAAGTCTTTTGATTAGTTCTAATCTTTTATAATTACTACTTCATTATATGTTGCTTTCAGAGAATATTCTATAATGGTGACATCAGTGGTTCTATAAGCAAATATTGTATTGTATTGGTCCAATTTTACTGTCCTCAGTTTCCATATGTTTACTCTTAGACTAACATTGATAGCAGTATGTTGATTTAAAATAATGTATTGAGTTGGGACCAGCAGTTAGTGTAATGGCTATGTCGCTGGACTCCCACATAGTTGACCACGGTCGCGTCCCGGACCCGGTGGCTTAAAACTCACGCTGGGCGCGTGTGCGTGCGTTCCCAAGATCCCGAGAGGAGAATGGAGGAGAAGGGATTGTGGTGTGGCCATCCCCCAGGGGGGTGATTTCTCGCTTTCTGTCTCTCTGTCTCTCTCTGTCTGTCTGGCAGTGCATGCACCCTATAATGAAAACCTCTCCAAAAAAAAAAATAATAATAGTAATAATGTATTGAGTTGAATCCCCGGATAGCACTGGTATTTGTAGGGAATGGCTAAATGAGAAAGGAAATGATAGTGTTTGTTGTCTTTCATTGGTTCAGATTTTTATAGTAGAAAATTTACTTTGTAATCAGACTGACTTTATTAAATTCTGTTAGGCTACTTATGGAATAAGCTGCTTAACTTCTCCAGGCCTCAACTTCCTCACTTGTAACAATGTAACTGCTAATACTCACTGTGAACACATTTCGGGGGATAAATGAGATGACATGAAGACCAGCTGGGACGGTTGTTGGTACAGTGCAAGTGTTAGCAACTAAACGTTCCTTTTCCCCCCTGTATACTATAGCCCAGAACTAACCAGAGAAGTAGCTGTCTTGGCTCCTTTCCTTGAGGTTCTGCCTAGGAGGAAGACAAAACCATCTCCTGGGAAAATATGTGAAGGCTTACAATCAAATGTTAAATCAAATTGAATTCTGAGATCTCCGGATGATTAAAAAGTCATTGAAAGCCTCCAAGGGAGCAGATAGTGCCTAACCTGAGGAAAGCAGAGGGCTGGGGAGGTTTCATAAAGTCATTGACTTCAGGTTTGGAAAGGTCTTTGAAAAATATCATAGCAAGTAGTTTAAAGCATAAGGTTTGAGATTAGACAAAGCCAACTTCTTGTTTTGTTGTTATTTAATTGCCAGAGAGTGGATGCACTGGCCAGAGAAAATAGAGATGGAAAAACACCCCTCAATGTGGTGTGGTCACGCTGCAGTTCCTTCTCCTCCTTTCCTTCATCCTATCAGGATCTGGCATGCATGCACACGTACCAGGTGTGTTTTTTAAGCCACTGGGGAAGGGGTTTGAACTATCTAGCCAGCTCTGTGAAATCTGTCTCTTAACCATTAGACCACAGAACTGGCCCCAGAGCCAAGTTCTAATCCTTTCTTTGCTCCTGCTAGCTGTGTACCTTTGGGCAGTGTAGTCTCCCTCCATCTCGGTTCACACATCTAGAAAATGGGAACAACATTCTCCAGTAATGGGTATTAGAGGATTTGAGAAAATGTGTGAAATACTTAGGTTAGTTGGTGCAAAGTAAGCTGCAGTAAATGGTAGCTCCTAGGATCCATGGAGCCTCCCTATGATTTAGAACCAGGCCTAGAGGGTTTTAACAACTTGCTCAAAATTGCTTAGGAGACCAGTTAGGAATTAGATTAGAACCTTACAGTTTAACCAGCATGAACAAAGGTATAGAGATTGGAAACCTCACACAGATCTGGATGGAAGTGGTAGAGGAAAGTCTGGGTAGAGTTCTGGGTGGATGGGTGGAGTATCATCAGCCCTGAAAAGTGGAAAAGCACCTTGAGCTCAATGCAGTGAAGAGGGGATACGAGCCTTAATTCCTGGGCAATGAGGTGTTTGAGGCAAACGTATTCTGAGATTTGGTTGCAAAGAGATGAATGATATAATTCATGCAATAGAATTGATCAGGACTAGAAATATAGTCATTCAGTCACCAAGCCCAGTGGAGAATGACCTACTAAAAGGCACCCAGAGGCTTTTCGTCATTCTCAACCTGTAGTCAAGGAAACAAGGAGGCTAAAAAAGACATTGCCACAGAAACACTGTTTTGAGAATATCTATAGAGGAAAGAAGAAAACCAGTTACGTATTCTGTACCCACGTTCCCATGGTAGCATGTGTCTATACAAGGTGCCTGGTAAGGCATGGGTGTAATTGTGTGTGCGTGTTGGGGGCTGGTGTGGAGAACGCACAGCCACGGCTCACATGGCATTGCAGTGAGTGCGTATAAGCACTCAGTCCCTCTGCAGAATCCACAGGTAGATAAGGATTCCCAGGAACTTTTTGAGCTTTTAACTCTTATGCTAAATGAGCTATGGAGTAGCATCTCAGAGGTAACTGGGTCAACATGGAAAACTCTCCACTGGAACCTGGAACCTAGAGTGAATGATAGTGAGAGGACACCCTGGGCGGGAGTGGGTGCACAGTGTGATATTAGGGGAAGAACAGAGGTCGTGGGGTCAGATAAATTTGTTTCAGAATCCAGGCTTAGTCCTAACCCACGGTGGGGAATTCGGCAGTTTGTCTCATCAATGCTTTAGTGTCTGAGACTCATCACTGAAAAAGAATAGTGAAATTGATCGTACCTTTAGTGGTGTGAACAGTCACAGGGGGTATAAATGCAAGTGCAGGACCTGGCATCCAGGAGACGCTGAGCACATTTATTGTCCTTCCCTCTCTTGGCTTCTAAGTAAGACTCTGAAGCCTTAGAACTTATGCAAATCACCTGGGAGATGCAGGCCTCATCACTGCCCCAGGAATCTGAGCCAAAATGCTGCAAGTGGAGCTTTGAACCTGCGTGTTTAACTCGGGCCAAAGGTAGCTGATGAGATTATCCAATAGCCACACATGAAGGAACGCTGTCCTAGAGGAGTGGGGAACTAGAGAAAAATAATAGAAGCCACAGCAGAAAATCTAAAACGAATCCCAGGCAGCCTATCTTGGCTATTTTGTTATCCATGTGGACGAGGAGTCATTACTAACAGCAGCTGTGTCACTTTCCAGAAATGCCAATCACATAGACCCAGACCAATAAACCTCACTGACAGCAAAAGCCTTACTTTAAGTTGAAATAATGTCATTTCCTTATGTAAGGCCAGGTGAGGAAACTGAGGACCCCAGAAGTTGTCTTGCCCATTTCCATAGGTGTTCATTTGCTGCTTTGTTGGTTCATTCATTCATCCATTCAGGAGTAGAGTGCCTGTGATGTGAGCTGACTTAAAAGTTTGTGTGTGTAAATGAGCCTTCCAGTACACATTCTCTGCCCTCAAAATCAAGATGTTACAAGATGACAATTTCAATCTTCACAAAGGACCGCAGTACAGAATGTGATGAAAATGCAAGGTTAGCAGGACAGATAGTCCTACAGCTGTGGGAATTCAGGGGCTTTGAGTCCAAAAGGCTTATAAGTGCCTTGGGAACTGGACTGGGACTTGAAGAGGAAGCTGGATTTGAACACAGTGGAGTGGTGAGCATTCTTGTTTTCTCTCTTCATGGAATGCTTTTTCTTTATTGTTTTGTGATTGTTATGTGTTCTTTAGTTATTTGTGCTATTATCCAAATCAGTACCTCTGCACTTAATTGTTAATTATAATATACTGTTTCCTGGGAATGCTAAACATTCCACATTTTTTTTCCTTTCTAGACAGTTTTTTGGTCATTTTACCTGAATATTTCCCTACTACATGTTAGAATAAAATTCGGTTGTTACCAAAAAATCCATAAATAGCTGTAAAACACATGATTTAGTCAATTAATTAGGGGAAAATTCAGATTGCGGTTTAAAAATGTCTTCCTATTTTAAAATGTTATTTTAAGACAGTTCTGTGGCCTGGTGGTTAAGGGAGCCCGATCTCACATGGCCAACTGCTCCATTGGAGTCCAGGCCCCAGTGGCTTCAAACACACACTGTACACGTGTGCGTTCATGCTCTAAATTCCAGCAGAATGGAGAAACGGAGAAGGGATTTCGGTGCGACAACACCCCGTTAGGGATGCTTTCTCCCTCTTTCTGTTGGTCTGTCTGTCTCTTTAGCGAGTGCATATGCCCTCTGGCAATTAAAAAAAGATAAACAGGTTATTTTAGCCTCCGACCTCCTTTTGTACTAGCTTAGGTGTTAGGCCTCACACCTTGGATAAGCTCTGGAGTCTACAAAGTTGTGATAGACGGGAGTTTCTCCTAAGAATGACTAGCACTGGTTTTCTAAGCTTGGTAACTCAAGGAATATTCTCATCAGCAATCCAGGTCAGTTCTGTCTGTTGAACCTTCTGCCCTGCAATAGCAGCTCTAATTGGAGAGTTAACCTGACTATTGCCAGGCACCAGACTGATAAAGTCTGTGTTTCTCCCAGCCTGATTCCCAAATTAGGTAAAAAGGAAAGGAGAACTGCATTCAGCCTGTCATGTCCCAATGCTGCTGGCTCTATGAGTTTCTCTAAATAGCTCTTGTCAATTAACCGGGAACTACTGGGCACTTGTTAAAGAGAGAAAGTACTAACACATATTAATCTCCTGTTCTGTGCCAGGTATTTTAATACGTCAGTCCTTAAACCTTACACCTGCTCTGTGTTTAAGTATATTCTCTACCTACTTTATTTTTCTTTTTACAACAATCCTGTAGGTAATAAATGTTATTAAACTATTAAAGTAAGGGCCAAAGGCTAATTAAATTACATACTGACACAAAGAGTCATCAGTCTACTTGACTCAACATCCATACCTTTCCTTGTCTGCTATACACTGTCAAGACCCTACACCAAGTCACAGGAGTTGTGAATCATACACACATGTATTGTCATCATGTAAGCATACATATGTATTGTCTAAAATATCAGAACTGGATTTCCATTAAGGACATGAATGTGATTGTTTTTCCCAGAAAGGAACAATATCTGTAGCATCTCGCAGGGCAGCAATCTCAAGGAAGTGTGGAGCTGGCTTGCATTGCTTGCAAGAACCAATTGTTAAATTTTCAGGAATTTTGCGAGCACTTCTTAAATATAAATATTATTAGAAATTTAATTATAGGGCTGGCCCCATAGGAAAGCAGTTAAACTCTGAGCAGAGGGAACTGTAGCACACATGGACTGACTGCAGTTCAAATCTCAGCCTGGCAGCTTAAAAAACACAATGGATATGTGCACATTTGCCTGAGATCTTGACAGGATGGATAAATGGAGGAAAAGTGAATTGTGGTATGACCAGGCCTCGTTGGCAGGTGTGTTGTCTTTCTCTTCCTTTTTCATGCATGCACAAGCATCCTGTGGTATTAAAAGAAAAAAAATAAATTAAATTATGTAAACTTATTATTAAATAAATTATAGGCTAGTTCCATAGCTTAGTAGTTGAGCACTGTGCAGAGGAAGGTGGATTCCCACGTGGCTGGCCATGGTTCGAATCCCAGCCCCAACAGCAACATACCAGGAGCCTGTGCCTACTTGCCCAGATTCCTGCCAGAGAAGAAGCAAGAGCAAAGGATTGCAGCATGACCAGGCCCCATTGGTGGGTCCTGTCTCTCTTTCGCTCGCTCTCTTGCAGCACATATGCACCCCCTAAAGATAAATACATCACATATTATGTTTTAAAAGGTCATAAATATTCACAATGTATCACTTCCTAGTCATTTTACTATACCTTATTGTTACCTTTGCTCTTGAGGTAGATATACTATGTGTTGGCACCATATACTGTGTGTGTGTCTCTCCTAGCTGATATTCAGTAGTGTTTCAGTGATTTGAAATCAGCCAGAGGGAGTTGTAGCTACACTGTGAAAATTGGTAACTATTATAAACTGGGCTTGGTTTCTCCATTCACCAGCATACCATGGGCAGTCTGCAGACGGGCAGTCTGCAGACAGGCGTCATCCAAACTTCCCTTTAGAAAGAAATAAACAGAAGGGTCAGCAGATGGCATAATGGTTATATCGCTGGACTCCCAAGTAGTCAACTGTGGTTCAAGTCCCAGAGCCAGTAGCTTAAAAACTCATGCCAGGCATGTGTGCATATGCATGCCCAAGGTCCTGAGAGAAGGGGTGGCTATCCCCTCTAGGGGGTGATTTCTTGCTTTTCTGTCTGTCTGTCTCTCTCTCTCTGCCAAGTACGCATCCCCTATAGCAAAAATCTCTCTGAAAAAGGAAGGGAGGAAGGGAGGGTCTTCAAGGGTGTCCTCTGAAAGCCCAAGAGTGCTATCCTCTCATCAAAGAGTTGGTGGGAAGGTAGAAAGTCCACTGGAATGATGCTACGGTGAGTAGTTAAGACACCAGACATCAGAAAGACACCGTCACTCACGATGTCCCACCACGTAGGTTCTTGTGTGAACTTCACAGTGTTTCTCCTCAAGGAAAACCAAGCCTAATTACTTGTGCTTATAGCGCTCAGCTGACAGAAGCCCTGGCATATGGCTAATACTTTTTCAGAATATTCAAGCTCCCTGGGCCCCCAGTGCAAATGGCCAAGAAGTGGCATCCCTGGCTAGGGAGGTTTGTGAACACACATTCACAGGAGACAGTGGATGTGATGTCAGTGGGATGTGCTGTAGGCTGGGGTCTGCCAGCCTACTGCCCTGTGAGTGTATACGGCTTTATTCTGGGCAGTTGTCACAAAGGTCAGATTTATCTCCATGGACATATGTGTCTAAAAAGGAGGAAGACAGAGTAATTGAGAAGGGGGAAGAAATGAACTCTTGGCTTCACTTGTAAAACCACGTGTTTCTATTCCAGTACCAAGAGAAGGGGCTATAAAGTGAACTTGAGATTTTAAGATAAAGTTTTAGATAAAATTTTAAGATAAATGTATCTTTTAGGAATTCTTAAGACTTTGTCAGTGGATGCTGTGACAGGAATATAGTAGCACTTCTTTTGATATTATTTTACTTCTTTGTTTTCATTAAAAATTTTAAAAGCAATTGACATCACTAGAAATTTTTAACTGCATTGAATAGTACAAAACTAAAAAAGGCCATTGCTTCTTTATCTCTACTTTCTAGGGATAATCACAGTATAGTAAGTAACCTTCCAGAACTTTACACACACACACACATACATATCTACATACTTTGAAAATAAAAAACAACACAGATTATCCATATACATTTTTATGACATTGTCTATTCATTTACAATACATCTTAAAGAAGATCTAGCTCATTCTTTAAATGCATAGGGAGAATTCTGCTGCACAAATATGCCATGATATGTTTCCTACTGGTGAATACTGAAGTTTTCTGCAATTATTGCGATTAGGATAATATAGCCAGAATTTGAACTCTGGATGGCCACATGGGATCTGGCTTCCTATGCACAGGGCTTTACCATTGTGCTAGAAGACTGGCCCTATCTTGTTCTTGTTTTGCAATTGTTTGATAGTATTTATTATTTTTTCTGTGAATTTCCTGTTTGTGCCCTTTTCTGATTTTCTAATCAGTTTGATTGACTGTTTTACTGATATGTAAGAGTGCTTTATATAAAACCTTTTTTATGTTTATATGTTATGGACATTAATACTTTGTTAAATGTTACAAATATTTTCTCTCATTTTCTCATTTTTAAAATATTACCAGAGAGTAATTAACAAAAAGTTATATTTTTGTCATATCCACATCAGAGAGTATGTGCACTCACTGGAGAAAGATAGACACAGAGAGAGGTAGAGTGGGAGAAAGCACCCCCCAGAGAGGCACGGTCGTGCTGTAGTTCTTTCTCCTCTCTTTCTCCACCGGGTCAGGGTTTTGGCTATGCATGAATGTGAGCCTGGTGCGGTTTTTAAGATGCCGAGATACCAAGTCCAGGTTTCAAACCCTGGTCAGTCACATGGGATCCAACTCTCTTAATCCAGGTAAGAGTGATGCCTTCCCCTCTTGCTCTTTCATTTATCTCTAAACTTGATTAAAGTTATGCTTTTTTTGTTATATCATCATTTTACCTTCTTTTGTAGACAAACCTGCTGATCTGCTTCTTCATGCTTCTGGGTTTGGGATCTTGTTTTGTATATTTTTTTTTAAAGATTTTTATTTTTATTTATTCATTCATTCCTTCATTTTAATTTGACCAGAGAGAGACACAGAGAGGGAGAGAGGAAAGTGAGAAAGGAAGCCCCCAGGTCCAGGACTTGAACCGTGGTCGGCCATGTGGGAGTGTCCAGCATCTTAACCACCACGCCACCTGCTGGTCCCTTATTTTGTATATTTTTAAATGTTGGTCAGGTATCTAGAAATCTTTAAGGAATAAAAATCCTTAAAAGTTTTACTTTTAGGGCCAACATATGGCATGGTAGTTAAGGCACTGGATTCCCACATGACTGACCATGGTTCAAGTCCCAGAACCTAGTGGTTTGAAAATCACACTGAGCATGTGTGCGTGCATGCCCAAAATCCTGAAGAGATTACAGCACGGCCATCACTCCAGGGGGTGATTTCCCTCTCTCTGTTTCTCTCTAGCAAGCACACAAGGTCCTATAGCAAAAACCTCAAAACAAAAGTTTGACTAATTAATATAATAAAAAAAACTAACAGCATGTATTTAATACTTTGCTAAATATTCTACTATGTCTGGGTACAAAACAAAAAATATTTCTTCAATAATGTTAAAAAATGCTTTTTGCAGATCAGGGAAGAGAAGATGGCATAGAAAGTTGGGTTGAGCCTTCTGCACACTACATACATGCAGGGGAGTGGAGTGGGGGAGCCAAACAGGAAACTGGAAGGGTGTCTGACATGTATATTTCATCATTTGCACTAGAGGCAAAATTTAGCACTAACTTATTCTGTCTGTATTTTGCCAAGAGAAAAAGAAAAGAAAGAGAACTGGAAATCTGTCAAGTGTTCTGTGTTTGAAAAGTGACTGCAACATTCAAACTCAGGTTTATCTCAGCTTTTTCTTTCTGACATATTTTGGATAATGCGTGTAACATTTCTCTAAAGGGACCAAACATGAACAACTGGTTGATGTTTACGTTCTTTAGATGGAGACAAACTACCATGTTATTTTAGAAGGAATTTGTTATTCCCTGAGAAAGTTAGCGTATATTTATCAGTTTTCTATGCATGATTGTACCTTTACTTAAAATACTAAAAACCTTGCGTTCCATCTTCCCTGAGGTAGTTTTTCTTTTTTCTTTAAAATGCCATAGATGACTAAAGGGACTGTGGACGTTCAAATAATTTTTAAAATCTCATTTCTCAATCAGAAAACTCAAAATTTTCAAAATCACTTGTTTTAAAAAGGACTTCTAGTGGGGCCAGCAGGTGGCATGGTGGTCGAAGTGCTGGACTCCCATATGGCCTACTAAAGCTTGAGTCCCAGACCTGGAGACTTACTTTCTTTCTCTCTCTCTGTCTCTTATGAGCACACATATGCCCTATCATGAGTCATATAATAATGACAATAATAGTCAATAAAATTAAATAATTCTTAAAAATTTTTTTAAAAGAAAGACTTATAGTATTTGGCATGTAATTCCTTGAAATATCTCATTACAGAATGAGGGAAAAGAAAAGGAGAAAAGACTTACATTTTCAGCATTTTAGGATTCCCTCTTTTATAGATTCCATCTCCAAGAATTATAGTGTTGAGCTCAGATGAAAATAGAGAACGAGTTACTCCAGAGAGCATGGAGCATGAGGAGGAGGAGTATTGCAGGAAGCGTGTTGCACAGCACAGTCCAGGTAAAGGCTTAAAAAGAGGGAAGAAACAGCACTGCTGGTCCGGGTGTGTGCACACCACCGCTGAGGCCATGGGTAATGGAGGAAGTGAGCTTGCTATTCTAGCACCCAGAAATACGACATCATGGGCGTTCTTGAGACTCGATGTGGAGATTTAATAACAAAATAGAGGAATGGCAAAATTAATGTTGACTAACAGACTGTTAGGAAGCTAAATATGTGAGTAGAGATTCCTAAACTGAGGACAGTGCCATGCAGGAGAATAAATAGGCTAGACCAGAGGAAGGACAGGTGCTAGGCAATGGTGCAGTGGCAACACAACTGGGCCCACTGGGAGGTCCAGGGTTTGTGTTCTAGGGCCTCCTCTATGCATTGGGCATGCTTATGGAAGTGGATCATGCCTTGCAGACCTAGGTTGGGTTTTCTCCCTTTATCTCATGGAAGAAAAAGGAGGGAGGGTGGAAGAAGCACAGAAGTAAGCTGTATGCTCTCTCTCCTGTCTTATGGGAGAGTTCAACATTTGATCATTACTCAAACCTCCTTTAGCCCAGAGACATAGGCACAGGTCACTGATACAATGCTAAGGAGTTCTGACTTCATCGAATGGACAGCCACCTGATGTTTTTAAGGGGGAGGGCACTTGTTGGAGGCTGTATTTTAAGAAGACAAATTACACAGGGTACAAGTTATTCTCTTAATGAGGGTAGCAGCAGAGGAGAGCCTTAAAGAATTTACAGAGTGCATAATGTATGCCTGGCAGACCCGGACATACAGACTGTAGAGACAGACAAACAATAAATAAGTGCCACAAAAGTGACACACAAACTAGGAAACAATGGGAGGTACACAAAGAAACATTTGTACTGCTTAGGGCTGTTGGAGCTTCAGAGAGGGTAATATCTCAGCTCAGCCTTGGAGGCAGAAAAAAATGTTATAGATGCAGGAGAGGTCTGCAAGTGTGGGCAGTCCAGGCAGAGGGAATAGCATGGAGAAAGGACAGGAGCACAGACAAGCCTGGGATGTTCTGGGAAGAGTGAGGAACCCAGCCGGGATGGCCGGGGGGAGGCTCCCAGTCCTGGCAGCAGTGGGAGCCTTTAAAGAACATTAAGTGAGGCTGAGACTGATCAGACTTTGGTGTAGCTAGAAAGACCAATTCCAGCAGCAGTGCAGAGAACAGAACAGACAGGGTGTGAGAGGCTGGAGGCAAGAGGTCAGTTAGACCGTCGCCTGTGGACGAGGGGATTTGCAAGGTCCTTATCTTAGTGAGTCAGGGGCAGTGGAAATGGAAGAGAAGGAACAGAGGGAAGAAACAACTCGGTGACTGACTGGTGATGAACACGGAAGTGTCTGACCCATTTGGTGACCTGAGACTTCATTAGCTGGAATGCAGAACAATAAGTGGGGAGACATAGGAGACAGAAATGACTCTCGTTTGGGACATGAGTGTAGCAGACATCTACTGCGGTATAAGAGATGGCCCCAAACATTGTGGCAAACGGCCACCATTTTATTATGGGCAAGGCTCTTTGCTGCCCCTCTGTAAAGACTGGGAATGTCTCAAGTGGCTGGGCTGGGACAGCTAGAGCTGTAGGCACTGCTTCCCAGATGTCTTCTTCACTCACATACATGGCCCTTGGTGAAGACTGGAAGGCTGGCATCATCCTGGACTGCTGGGACAACTGCATATGGCCTTTCTAGCAAGCAGCCTTAGGGCAGCCGGGCTTCTTACATGGCACTTAGTGTACCAGCAAACAACAGCCTTTTATCTTATTTGTGATGGGGGGGGGGGGTCGGGTCTCATCATGCTACAGTCCTCTTTTTCTTAAAGACAGATTTTTGCTGTAAGGCGTGTGTACTCTCCGGAGAGACAGTGTCAGAGAGACAGAAAGAAAGAAATCACCCTCCAGAGGAGATGGCCACGCCGCAGTCCCTTTTCCTCCATTCTCCTCAGGATTTTGGGCACACACACATGCATGCCAAGTATGAGGTTTAAGCTGCCTGGTCCAGGACTCAAACCACTGTCGATTATGTGGGAGTCCAGCAACGTAACTGCTACGCCATCTGCTGGTCCCCATAGTCCCCTTTCATTAGGCCTCCAGCTCCTAAGGATCTTGGGCACAAGTGTTTTTAGGCCCACATGGGGATCTGAACCCATGGTGAGCCATGTGGTCTCGAGCACTACTATTCAGTTTGCTACCAACCACAGCACCAGGGTGGACCAATCAGTAGCCTTTTATAACCTAACCTTGGAAGTCTTGTATCATCACTTTTGTCTAACTGTATTGGTCTAGACATTCACAAGCCCATCCAGATTCCAGGGGAGGGGACTCAGACTCCACCTATCAACATGAGGAGTGTCAAAAAGTTTTAAATTGGCTGTAAAATTACTGGTGAAAAACATGGAAAACTTTTGGAGACACTGGAGTAGGTAAAGACTTATTAAATAAGACCCCCAAAGCACAGGCAATAATCCTGAAAATAGACAAATGGGATTACATCAGGTTAAAAAGCTTCAGCACAGCAAAAGAAATAAAAATTAGAGTTAAAACCCTTGGAGGTTTTTTTTTTTTTTTTTTTTTTTTTTTTGGAGAGGTTTTTGCTATAGGGCGCGTGCACTCGCCAGACAGACAGAGAGAGACAAAGAGATAGAAAGCAGGAAATCACCCCCCAGGGGGGATGGCCACGCCGCAATCCCTTCTCCTCCATTCTCCTCTCGGGATCTTGGGCACGCATGCACACGTGCCCGGCGTGAGTTTAAGCCGCCGGGTCCGGGACTCGAACCACGGTCGACTACGTGGGAGTCCAGCGACATAGCCATTACGCTAACTGCTGGTCCCTAACCCTTGGAGGTTTTAATAGGAGAATATATTTGCACACTCTCAGATAAGGGACTGATAAACAAAATACACAGGAAAGTCAAGCAGCTTACCTGCAATAAGTAATCAATCAAAAAATGGGCAAGTGAGCCAAACAGATAACTCTCCAAAGAAGACATATGAACAACCAAAGAGCATAAGAAAAATGCTCACTATCCTTAATCATAAGGGATATGTAAATCAAAACCACAATGAGATATCACCTAACCTCAGTCAGAATGGCTAAAATTAAAACAAACAAACAAACAAACAAAACCAGTAAGTGCTGGCAAGGCTGTGGTGAAAAGGGAACTCTCCTGTACTGTTGGTGAGAATGTAAATTATTACAGCTACTGTGGAGAACAATATGGAGGTTCCTCAAAGACCTATAAATATAACTACCATATGATCGAGCAATTCCACTCCTGGGTATCTACCCAAAGGACAGGAAAAGTGTCAGAAAAACACTTGCACATCAATGTTCATTGCAGCATTATTCACAATTGCTAAGATGTGGAATCAATCCAAATGTCCAAGAACAGATGAATGGATTGAAAAAGTGTGGCACATATATAATATGGAATACTACTCAGCCATAAAAGATGACAAGACCCTGACATTTGATAAATATGGAAGATTAAATGCTAAGTGAAAGAAGCCAGACTATGAAAGTGAGGCATTGTGTGTCCCCCACTTAATATATACAGAATGTCTGTTCTCTGTGGCAGAAATTGAAATATTGGAAGGCATAACAGTATGGACAGCTACTGTCAACCCCAGAGACAGTTTGGGAGCAGGGTGGAAAATGGGGGAGGAGGTAGGGAATCAAAGGAAAAGTAAAATAAACAAATTAATTAATTAAAAAAAAAAAGTCTGAGGTTGGACCAGCCTTAGCATGGTGGTGAAGGCAGCTGGATTCCACATGACCAACTGTGTGGTTTGAGATCCAGACCCAGTGGTTTGAAAAACACACTGGGCATGTGTGTATGCATGCTCCAAATCCCAAGAGAATGGAGAAGAAGGAATTGAGACATGGCCAGTCCCCCATACCCCCTTTGAGGGGGAGTTCCTCGCCCATTTTCTCTCTCTCTCTCTTTTTGGCGAGCACACATACCCTACAGAAAACTAATTAAAATAAGTTTGAGGCTATATTTCAAAACCACTATGTGTGTGTGAGAGAGAATAAAATCAAGAAGACAAATATGAGACACTGATAGATCTGTAGAGTGTCTCTACATTGGAATTTCCTGCTTTATAACATCATTGCTAGTGACTAAGTATGTGGGGTTGGAATTAGATTGCCCACACATAGACAAGTTACTTAATTTCTCCATACCCCACTTTCCTTATCCGTTACCCCATTTTACTGGGCATAGTAGTGGTAGCCTATGTATTTTGAAGGATTGGTGTGAATTCTGGTTAAGACGTATGCAGCTCAGAGCAGTGCCACTCATTTGTGTTAGTAGCTACTGTCGTTTACACAGCATTTGCACACACATTATCTTGTTTATTTGTCACCAGTGCTGCCTGGTGTAGCTGTTTGAGTTATGGTCATTTAACAGAGGAAGGACTGTGACCCTGAGAGGTTAGGTAACATTCTCAAGGTCACACAGCTGGGGAGTGACAAAGTGGTGACTTGGAAACCTGCCTTCCCGCTTCCACAGACAGCTCTTCCCACAGCTGTGCAGCTGTTCCCCAAACAGGAGTGTGGTTAGGACCATTCCTGTGCCCACCCACACTGCGGCATTAACTTTCTGGCGAAGCCACTGCTCCTGGCACTGACGTTGTCCTCCTGGGAGACGCCACTGCGGCTGCCTCTGCCCTCGCCCACCACTGGCATGTCTGAAATTTACTAGCGGCAAGATGCACACAACTGTGACAGCAGTTGTGATGCTGCAGCACCGACCTCCCTGCTTGAAATTTCCAGACTGCTACCCTTGCTCTGGAATTGGGGTGGGCTGGGTACAGCCTTTTTCCCAAGGCCGAGCGGAACCCAGGACTAGACACTAATGCATGTCCATTCTTGGGACCCATGCCGGAGCAGATGCCGGGCCCAGCTGTGCCTGCCCTCATGGCTGCCAGGGATGCTGAACGAGGACAGGCCTGCCTTTCCCTCAGAGATCCCATGGGTGCCAGCACCCACTGCATGGTTCCGCAGGGCCACGCCTTCTCACTCGGGCACACCTCCCTCTCTCAACTTGTCCCATCCTTCTATTGGGGAGGCTTAAAATCAAACAGTGACATTTTTTCTTTTCTTCCTTGAGTCGCCTGAAACATGGACCCATCTGTGAGAAAACTAATCTATCGCCTCATCAGGCCCTGCAACTGCCTGGAACAGAATAACAACATTGGCTGCTTTCTGTTAAAGGTCACCCTCTAGGCTCTGAGGAATTTTTCCTGAATGACAAAGAAGGAACAAATAAAATGCCTGTCATAACACACTTCAGAAAACAAGGGACAACCAGAAGTCCCCATTCATCTAAGGAATCTTTGAAAATCCTGCCTGGGGTGGAGTGACATTTGCTAACAATAAAAAACAGTTCACTTGGCAGGTGGCCCTGGATAAAGCCATCTCAGACAGTGGCAGACTGTCCCCCCCAGGGATTGTGTCTTACCTCCCAATACTTCCAGGACATTCCGGAGAATGCCCTGGCCTTGATGGGTCGCAGCCCACCCCCCATCCAGGCTTCCTCTCCACCCACATTGCCACGGAACTTTCTTGTACACACCGCGGCTACTTCACCTTTCCCACAGTTTAAACTGATCAGGGTCAACTTGGGAAGAATCGCTAGGTGGAACTACTGACAGATTTGTGTGTGTTGAACAAGTTACTTGGATTCCTGCCCAATTCAGATTCTGAGGGACAGAATCCTCAATGGCAAAACCAGAAAAACATCACATCGACTCTGCAGCAACAGCTCCGTGTTTCCAAAGTTACTGGTCGTCTTCATGTGGGTTTTAAAAAGTGCCAAAATAACAACTCGTAATATACCTTTAAAAAAACTTGGCAAGTACTCTTGATAATTAGCATTTCATGATTTCTACAACAGTCTTGTAAAGGTGGCAGGGAATTTTACTTTCCTCCTCACTTCCTTTTTGGAAAATATGATTTTGACTTTTTAAAAGTTTTAAAACTGTCTAGGCCAGTCTTGGGATTTTTTTTTTGTTTTTGTTTTTGTACACTATGAATTTAAGTGGTTTTTTTTTTTTTTTTTTTTTTTTTTTTTTTTTTTTGAGAAATATTGTTCTATGACCTGGTGCGATGATTGAGGTTTCTTGTGGACAGTTGTGCTTTGTATGTATGATGTACAAACCACCGAGGTCCCCAAGTCTGAGGTATCTAAGACCTTCATGTTTGGTAATTTGCTGGAAGGGCTCCTAAACTCACTGAAAACCCTTGTACCCACAATTATGGTTTATTACGCTAGAAGAATCAGAATAAAATCAGAGAAGAGAGGAACATAGGGCAGAGTGCAGGAGAGCTCCAAGCTCAAGTTTCCAGATGCACTCACCTAGTAGAATTATGGACAGTGCTAATAACGTGTCTCCGCAGTGGTGTGTGATGATCCATGTGGAGCACTGCCAGTCAGGGAACTGATCTGAGCCTCGGTGTCCAGGGTTTTTATTGAACTTTGTTGTATAGACATGGTTGACTGCCTCTCCAGAGATTAAGCTGGTACTATGTAAACCAAGACTCCTCACCACAGATCACATTGTTAATATATGTATAGACTACTTGGCCTGCCCCCAAGCCCAAGATAAACAGACAATTTTTAATAGGCAGGACATACCAGGGTCATAGAAGTTACTCCATAGGACCCAAGGGCAAAGGGCATGCCTCTCCTTGGGCAAGGTTAATTCTTTACTATACCCACAGGTGCTAAGAGTTACAGAAACCTCATATTGCAATAGAATGGAGGAAACTCTGCAGGCAGACATCTGATAGGAATTGTTCTTTTGGTCCTTTTAGCTCAGTGAATTTTTTAGTGTATATATGGTTGTACATAATACCATCATACTGGATATTACAGGTTATAGAGAGACTTTTAAAAGAATTTCAGCTTTACAGCCATTTTAATTTTTAAGAGTTTTTTTGCTTTAGGGTGTGTGCACTGGTGAGGGGGGCAGAGAGAGAGGCAAAGACATTGGGAGGGAAAGTGAGAAATCATCCCCCAGGGGTTATGGCCATGTTGCAATCCTTTCTCTATTCTCCTTGGATCATGGGCATTGCATGCATACCCACGCAGCATGACCCTGAAGCCACTAGGTCCAGGACTCAAACCATGAGTGTCCAGTGTCATAACTGGTATGCTGTCTGTTATCTCCCAGCTTTACAGCCTTTTAAAAATACCTTCCCACTATCCCATGTTGACCATGTCTGGCTTCCTCATGTTTGAGATATTACTCCATTATATTTTTTGCATCTACTGTAGATGAAAAGTCTACTGATTTTTGTCTTATCATCTTTTTTCCCTCTGATTTGTTTTAGATTTTTCTCTTTATATTTGATATTCTGTGGTTTTGCTATTTTGTGTCTACGTGTGGATTTAATTTCATTTCTCTAGTTTAAAATTCAGTTCACTCCTTCAAATTTAAAATGATATCTTTCTTTAATGCTAGAATGTTCTTAATCATTGTATAGGTTAGGACCAGGTTTTGCTGCAAGTGGTTGAACAACAATAAGAACAACAGCAGCCCTATATCAGAGTGGTTTATATAAGATAGAAGTTTCTTTGTTATAGAAAGTAGGCCATTCAGGCGGTGGTTGATGATGTCAGTGGGACTCAAGGACCCTTCCATTTTATTGTTCCTACATTTTCAGCAAAATATCTAAAACCTTAAACCATCACACCTTCATTCTAGCTACTGGGAAGAAAAATGTAGAGAAGGGACTGCCTCCTCCCTTCAAGGACAACTCCAAAGTTGCACATGATGCTCTGGTTTTGTCCTGGAACACAAGAGATGAGCAACTCAGCAGCAAGGGAAGCTGGAAAAGATTGTCTCTATTCTGGTCAGCCAAATTTCTAACTAAAAATAAATGGCTCTGTTAATAAGAGGGTGGGACCAGCAGATGGTATAGTCAATATGTCACTGGACTCCCACATGGCCAACCATGGTTTGAGTCCTGGACCCAGAGGCTTGAAACTCACACTGGACACATGTGCATGCATGCCCAAAATGCTGAGAGGAGAATGGAGGAGGAGGGATTGCAGTGTGGCCATCCCTCTTGAGGGGTGATTTCTCACTTTCTGTCTCTCTGTCTCAATCTGTCTCTCTGTCGAGTACATAAGCCTTGTGGCAAAACAAACAAAAACTTTTTAAAAAATAAGGGAGAGAGGGACCAGCAGTTAGTATAATGGCTATGTCACTGGATTCCCATGTAGTCGACCACGGTTCACATCCCGGACCTGGTGGCTTAAAACTCACACTGGGTGCGTGTGCGTGCGTGCCCAAGATCCCGAGAGGAGAATGGAGGAGAAGGGATTGCGGCATGGCCATCCACCCTGGGGGGTGATCTCTCGCTTTCTGTCTCTATGTCTCTCTCTGTCTTTCTGGCTAGCGCACGCGCCCTATAGCAAAAACCTCTCCAAAAATTTTTTTTTAAATAAATAAGGAAGAGAGAGAGTTTAGTTATTGGGGAATAAGTAGTAATCTTGTTATAGTGATTTTTATTTAAAGTTTTTCTCAAATTCCCTGTACTATGCCCTTCTGGAACTCTTAGTAACATTCTGTTTTCTGTACATCTTTTTTTTCATATTTTCTTTTTATCTTTTTGTGTTACATTCTGTGAGATTTATTCAACCCTGTCTTTCATTTTGTGATTTTTTTCCTTAAGTTACTTTTAGTCTGCTAAGTTTTTAAAAAAATGATATATTTTTATCTCTAGATAGGTCTATAATTCTACCTCCCTCCCCAAGTATTAACTGCTGGTGGGTTTATAAGGAGAGGGAATGTGACCAGGACACACACACGTTGGCCATGGGCACATTCACGTTTGCCTTCTGCCATTGCTACTCATCAGCAAGAAGACCCTTGTTGGGTATAGCCCCTGGACCTGTGATGTCCCAACTGTGAGCTGAAGAGATCTCTGTTCTTATAAATGACCTAGATTCAGGTATTTTCTGCTATTAGTGACAGACCAGAATAAATGCTTTAATACTTAACACACATTATACAAATTTATGATTTTTATAGCAATGTTATGGGTTGAAGACCACTAGCACATTCATGAAATTATTTTGAAATCTTAAATTATATGAAAGATCTTTTTTAATACTTTGGAAAAATTTTCATATCCTGATAAAGGTTATCATTCTATTAAAATAAAACATGAGGAAACTACTTAGGAACATCAAACTATTCTCATGAAATTTAAGGCACTATTTGTACTGACAAGTAGTTATAAGTTTAATAGACTATGGAATTCATCTTTGAGAGATGCACCCTTAAAAGTTGAAAAAAGAGAGTAGAACCTGGAAATCATCATTGTGTTTTACTATATGTTTTCTTAAACAATGGATACTGAAAGTTCACTTACTGTTTTATGAGGAACTATAAATTTTACTTAATGCAAAAAACATGTCCTATTTGAAAAGGTGGAGAACCAGCTTAGCTTATTGTAGTAGCCCACTTTCTGGTCTGTTTGACTCCAGGCCCTCCACCTCTTGTTAGAACAAATTCTCTAAAGCAAAAGGACTGTGTCAATCCACAGTGATGTTTGTCAGTCAACTGTGAGGTCTCTTGCAAAGAATTTGTTATTTACTAATGGTTAAAGCACTAGGTTTACAACTTAAAAGAAAATTAGAGGTTGACTCAAATGGCAGATTGATCATACACATCTGCTGTGGTTGTCTCATGAAGTCCATAAAAATGTATTTATATAAATATAGATAATAAAGTCAATTTTAATAGAATGGAGAAGCAGAGAAATTTATGATCACAAAAATAGACATCTTTATTGAATTTTGAAAGATATTACCAGAGAACCAATGTTAAAGGAACAAAACTAAAGGAAACCAAAGCCCAACATATATGTCAAGATGGCTGCTATTAAGGTAGGTCTGACAACTAAAATCCTAGAATTGATGGATATGAAGAGATAGAAGGGGTCTGAGCATTTATCATTTTGAAAAATAACAAAATTGCATGTAGAACAGCAAATCAGTCCTCCTCGCAGTTCTCCTGCTTGTGCTAAGCAATGGGCAGCCATGGCAAGGGTTGAACCCTACGCCAAGGCCAGAGAAGCTGGGCAATGCCTAAGAGGCTATCAAGCCCTAAGAGTATCAAAGAACCCATCAGACAAATCCCACTGAGATCCTGATTGTCTGCATAGCCCAACCCTGTCCCAAAATCACACTGTGAAGACAGAAACAGCTTATACTGATAATGGTCTGGTAATTTCATAGTCGATAAAGAGTTCATGACCAAGAGTCACCAATTATTTGAGAAAGAAACAAAATAACAAGAATGGGGCATCACACTTAAAACAAAAATAAACAGAATTAAGAGGACCAACAAAAGACTTTAAGTGGAACTACAATGTCCTAAGAGAGAAAAGAGAGACTATCATAATCACATATTAGAAGAGTATCATATATTGAGGAAACATGTACAAATCTTAGATAGTCTGGTATACCAATGAGCATGCCTGAAAAACAATTTAGTTAGCATAAAATTAATGTCAATAGGATTCTTACATTACTTAATACAAGAATATAAAGTACTATAAGAAAAATAATGAGAGAAATGTTAGAAGATAGATTCATGTGTTCCAACATTCAACTAGTAACTGTTCCGGAAAGAGAGAAGAAATAGGAGGGGATAAAAATAACCAAAATGTAACATAATAAAATTTTCTAGAGTAAAAGACAAGAATCTTCAAATTGAAAGTGCTTCAGTTCTTTTATGTCCAATTTTGATGTTCTAATCATTCTTTATACTACATGTTCATGCTCAGTTTGGTTTTCTTCTTTGTGTGATGTGTAATTACTGCTTGCAATCTTTAACAGTTGATTGTTTTTTCTGTGGATCATAGAAACATTTTTCCTGGGATTTTTTGTATTTGCTTTTGTGTCAGGCACCTTAGAGATGTCACTAACAGAATTAGTTCTAATGTTAATTTTGTGGTCATATATGAAGTCCTTCATGTAAATCCATATTCCAAAGTAGAATATGGCCCAAGCTTGGGATTTGCTTTCCCACAAAGTCTTTATTCACTATCTATGCTTCAGGCAAAGACAAACTTTCTTGCCATCTTCCTGGTTATATGAGTGGAGTTTTGCCTTGCATTGGCAAGCTATTGGGTCATCAAGAAAGTCATGACACATTTTTGTATAGAAAAAACATAGAAAAATACATCATGACTTTTCCCAATAACCTAATAGCCATTTGAGAGTTCTAGCTTTATGTAGTTTCAATTCTCTCTACTTAGGATGCCTTTAAATTTCATCTCTGTTCCAATATGGATGAAAATTCAAGACCCTGCCTATACTCTGTAGTATAGTCACCAGTGTGTAGACTGCAGAGTTGGAAATCACATGCTGACTGCAGTTTGAGTCCTTGGCCTGGTCAGTTTTAAAACATGCCAGGTGCATGCACACACCTGCCCAGGATCATGGTTGACTGGAGGATAAGAGGAGGGGGTTTGCAACATGATCAAGCTTTGGGGGAGGGTGCTTCTCTCTCTCTCTCTCTCTCTCTCTCTCTCTCTCTCTCTCTCTCTCTCTCTCTCTCATTCTCTCTCTCTCTCTCTCTCTCCCCCCCCACCCCCTCCCTCCCTGCCTGCCTCTCCCTCTCCCTCTCTCTCTTTCTCATGCATGTGCGCTATCATGAGTAAAGGAGAAAAAAAAAAGACCTAAGCCTTTAAGACCTTTTCCCAAATCTGTTAACAACCCTCTATGCTAATATACAGTGTGCATTCTTATTACTCTAATTATAATATGTAGCAGTACATCTATACTATAGAAAACTATGAAGCTCTTAAAATAATAAGGTGGTCTACATGTGTTGACAAGGAAAGATCTTTAAGATATATTCGTATGCAAATAAGCAAGTCCCTATTTTGGAATATGAAGGTTTTTCTGTTGTGTGAGCTTGACTTTATATTAGTTCCATTTTATTTAGCATTTCAAGGTGTTTGTAACGGAAAGTTTTCATTATTAGCCTAATTGCCATGTTATGAACAACCATAAATACCCAACACACAAATATGTAATAATAGCACTCCTTCCTTTGCAGTCTATTAAAATGCCTTTAATAGAGAATAAAAGGATACAAATATAGCTGTCATTTTTATCAATATTACAGATAATATGAGTGACTGATATATTCTCATAGACATTTATAAATACTCTTTACAGCAAAGGAATACTCCACTTATACGCAATATAATGCAGCTTAAAAAAGTGGATACATTCTGCCACACCAAACCCACCAAATTAGAATTGCTTGTGGAATTAATCCTTACCAAACTCATCTAAAACGTAAAGTGGAGTTAGTGCTCATAGTTAGTACCAGGTAAAACAATTAGGAAATATTTTTTATTTTAAGTGTCCATGTCTTTGAATTGTGTTTCTGTGTTTATCTTGTACTGACAAATGTTTTTAGATTTCTGTATGCTTAATTGTATACAGAGGAGTTCTATGTTTTAGAATGAGCAAAATTTAAATTTATAGAACATTATCCTTAAGTTGAAATTTAATTATAGAAATAGTAATGATGACATTGACCACTTACTTGTCAGTGTGCCTAATCTCATGCTCAGTAAACTTGTAAAGTTGTTATTTTTCGAATTTTGCAGATAAGAAAATTGAAGTCTAGAGAGATTAAGTAAATCACCCCAGGTCACACAGCTCATATGAAGTATACACCCCAACCCTAAATCGTTTGATTCCAGAGCTGTAATTGGTGACTGTCTAATAGAGCCTCACCTCTAAAAGTTTTATGTTTGTTGATTATGTTCATTTAGTGCAAAATAGAGTTTTTTGTTTAGATATAATTTGACATAGAAATAATATCTCATAGTCTCATAATCCATCACTCATTGGAAACTACTCATAATTTGGGCATATTTTGTTTTTTAATTCTTTTTCCCATTTATATAAAGTGTAGGTTCTCAGGTTACTTATAACAAAGAAAGCAAATGTAAGGGCCTATAAGATGACTTATAAAATCTCTGTATTCAGCCCAGTCACAGTGGCACAGGCCAGAGTGTGCCACCCTGAAATGCTAGAGCCATATGGCCAACTGAGATTCAAATCCCCAATAAGCCTAAACACCCGCAGTGCCGACAGCACCCGTGATCACCCATGATTGTGGCTGGCGGACAGGGGACTGCAGCGCAGTGAGGCTCTGGCATGGATGCTTGTCACTCTCACTTTCATTCTCTCTCTCATGAAAAAAAAATAGCTAAACTTAAAAAAAAAAATTCTCTAGATTCCAGAGATTATGGTTTTTTTTTTAATTCCTGAAATTTTTTAAATTTATTTTTTATTTTTTTATTTATTTTTTTTTATTGTTGGGTTGGAAGGTTGATGCCTGGTGAGAGGAGCATCTCCTACAGTCACCTGAAAGCTGCCCATAGTCTTCTCCCTCCTCTCAGGAATTGCCCCCGAGGCCTCTCTGAGGGCTTCTTCTGATACATGCATTTTAGTCTCTAGCAGCTCTGGGGGGTTTTGTCAGCAGAGACCTGGTGAGATCATTCTGCTTTCCACGGAATTTCCTTTCTCTGTTTTCTTGGACTGTTCTGATGAACATGACCCTGGAGCGTTCAGTAATACTTCTGTTCCCTTAGGAACTATTGGCCTGCTCCCTGGCTTTCTCTCTCTCTGCACAAAAGCTCCATGTCTCTGGAAAAGAAAACAAAGTTGACATTAATCAGGGGAACACAAATTTCTGGAAGATGTAGTTGTGAACTAAGTTTGTGGGTCCGCTGGAGTCCTGGTGACTCAAGTATTTATCTCTCTGCCTGTTCATTGCCTGTCACCTTAATCCAAAGCTAACAGCAGCACCATAGTAATTATTGGTGATCCTTTAAAAATAATAAAATAGGGTGCACCAGAAGATGACCAAGGAAAAAAGCAGAGGGTCAAAGAAGTATCTCATTATCTTTCTCCACTCTTCTATCATTTGGATTGTGTAAGACTGTTCATATCAAATTTCATTTCTTGCTCTCTAGGTTGCTATGGATACAATTAAAAACCACAGTTCATAGACCCAAGGATTTACGATTGCATCCCAAGTGTCTACTCGCACCAGCAAAAGGCTTAGTTATAATGAAATGTGAAAGCAAACATCTTTAGTTGGAAAAGATCCAACAGTTGACTCTTAAATTTCTGTTTGGTTTTGTAAACGCAAACGCATCCCCCTGCAACACACATACATTAAGCCTGTCGAAAAGTTTGTCAAGGGCAGCCCCCATGGTGCAGTGGTTAAGCGCGGCAGAGAGGAATGGATCCACATGGCTGACTGCAGTTCGAAATCTGGTCCTGGTGAGAATGAGCTGGCCACATGTGCAAGTGCTGGGTCCTGACGGGCTGGAGAAATAGAGGAAAAGGGTCGCGGTGTGACCAGATGCCACTGGAAGATGTTTTCTCTCTTCTCTCCTCCCCTCTCTCATGGGCATGCACATGCTCTACCATGCATAAACAGAAGTAAACTTTGAAAAGTGTGTTTTTAAAGGTTTATCAAACTGTATAGCTATTATCTTAAGTGAATGATTTTCAATAAACCAAATTCCAAAGACTGATTAAAAATTATGACATAATTTCTTTCTTTTTACTATGGCACATAGCTAAGATTCTATCCTAATAACTAAGTTTGCTTGCTTAAATAGACTTTTAGAAAGATGTTATGACTTAAAAAGCTTAAAGTTCTACCATAAATCTGTTCTGTCCAAAAGCATTAAATAATTAATTCCAAATAATGTCTCACCTTCCCTCGGATGGGCTCATTAGGTGTTTTCCTGGCATCATATTGATGTGTAAAAGAAATGCATTCTATAAAATTGTTCTGAAGTTCTGCTGATGCATCAGGAGAGACAAGTGGAACTAAGAGAAATAAAAGAAATTTTATGAAGTCAGGACAAAAATTAGATTTGCATATAGAAATATGATCGGTATTCATAATATTTATTCATGCTTTACAAAAAATGCTAACAAAACTAAATTCTTTAAGTATGCAAGGTTACTTATATCAAAATAATGTACAGTGGGTTCACCTTTCTCCATGAAAGGAACCAAATCAAAACAACCAAATCAGTCTCACCTGTAATTATTAGTAATTTTAAAAACTAACATTAAATTAATACAGTAATATTAAAAATATATTGGTTTTAAAAATCTGTTACCGAGATACTAGTAAGCTTTAGGAGAAGCATAAGTACAATTTTTTTGTCATTTTATTTTTTTTTTACTACTGGAAAAGCTATGAGAAATTGTCTGTGGACTCTGTAGTCATGGCAAAGGGGTTAAGGTGACAGTCTAGAAGTCCCACGCTAACAGCGTGCCTAGCTAGCACTAATGGGATGAAGTAGAAGACTCTGTGGCTGCTGAGTTGTAATTAAACACAGAATTATTTTTCAACTCACCCAATGATGGGTTCCAAAAAAATCACCAGTATATTGAATCTTTAAAGTCACTTTTAAATAATCTTTCAATGTGGGAGGTGAGTATATAGAGAATCATTATTAGCCTCTGTAGTCCACAAATATTTACTGTAAATAACTAAAAAACTCTTGGAGGGGCCAGCAGATGGCATAGTAGTTATGTTACTGGACTCCCACACTGCCAACTGTGGTTCGAGTTCTGGACTCGATGGCTTGAAAATTATGCTGGGTGTGTGTGCGTGTGTGCCCAAGATCCTGGGAGGAGACCGAAGGAGAAGGGATTGAGGTGTGGCCAACCTCCTCCCAGGGGGTGAGAGAGAAACTATAAATAATAACAAACAATAAACATATGTATGTTCGTATCTGTGTATATATGTAAAAATATATGTATAGGCATGGTATGTATGAGGGTGTGTAGTGTATACACACGCGCACACACACACACACGCATCAGTCTAGATGGCAGCTCAGCAGTAGGACAACTGGACCCACGTTGGAAGATCCCAGGTTTGCATCCTAGGACCTCCCTGTGCATGCCAGGTACACCTGCATGCCCATGGTGCTGGCTGAGGCTGGGTGTGAACCATGGCATAAAAAGCCTGTCGAGTGTACCTGTCTCTTTTTCATGAAAGATATAGGAGGATGAACTTGAAACCAAAAAAAAAAAGGAAGCAGAACGATTTCCAGTACTGTTACTGACTATTAACAAAGTTTAGTGAGCTAAAATTCTGTCAAGGGAAAAATTAATTTATCTCTCTTAAAAGATGTGCACATAAGGATTTATGTACTCCTAGCATAGCTGTGGGATTATATGCAGAAAAATACTAACAGTAGTCAGTGTTACTGTAGGGGGAGTGAATGGGTGCCTGAGAATGGAAGTGAAGAAAGGTGGGTTCACTTTTTATGTGGATCCTTTTGTACTATTTGAATTTTGTACCATATGCATGTATTATTTATTAAAAATAAAATACAATTTAATGGATTTTTAAAATCACACCTTTGGGGCAGCAGATGGCATGGTGGTTAGGGTGCTGAACTCCCACATAGTCAACCATGGTTTGAGTCCCAGACACCATGGCTTACTTTCTCACTTTCCCTCTCTCTCTGTCTCTCTGGTCAAATTAAAGAAGAATAATGATAATAAAAATAATTCTTTAAAAAAAATAACACCTTTAAAATTGGGGAGAAAAAAGGAAATAGGTTAGTAAATTTGCAGTTAAGTATTCATGAATTCTGTTTGCTATTCAGACACTATCTAAACTAATTTTACTAGCAGGAATAATGAATTTTCAAATATTTATATATTACATGATAAAAAGATGCAATCATTTCCCAGTTAGCAGGAAAAAAATAGTTAACGGGTAACATTTTCTTGAGTACGAATCATGATCAGCTACTCATAACTCATATTCTACTTACTCATTACCTTTTTTTTGGACTTATTAGCACATAAAGGAAAGTAGGTGGCAAGAATTTAAAAACTATGACACTGAGAATTCTATCCATAATATATTTTTTTCACCAATTAGAGAGTATCACCTTTTTTATTTTTGACAAATACCATGGTCCTAGGATAAAATGAAACAACGCTGCATTTAGGTGTTATCAGTGGAGTATACAAAGCGTGGGTCTGGGAGAAGACAGACATGTTTTCCAATCCTGGCTCTACCACATTTCTTAGCTGTGTGACTTCGGAAAAAAATCGCTTAACTTCATTAAGTCAGATTTCTCCCTTCTAAACTGAGGAAAATAAAATACTTTGCTTTCAAACTTCTGAGGATTAAGAACAATGTTTACAAAGTCTCTTGGATGCTAGAGTCAGATTATGGAGGGTCTTCACAGTTAGCAAAGGGCCAGCTCTTTTGTAACCTAACAATAAGGGATTGTAGGGAAAGAAAAGAAAGCATGAATGTGATGAACTATCAAAAAGCTATGAAAAAGCCAAAGGCTCTAGTGAACTAGTGTGAAGGGTTGCTGGCGGCAAGGGCTAGAAGGTCAGCAGCTGAGAACAGGTTGAGGGAGAGCTTTTGAAAATCTGCTCTTGACCTTCCCCCTCTACATTGTCTTCCAGCGGCCCCACTCGCTCCTTCCATAGAAGCTGGCAGCAATTGCCTCGCCATCCCATTGTCAGTGGAGAAACGTCAGAACAGCACAGAAGTCCCTCCAGGAAAAGGAGCTCATGAAAATGGGTGCGTGCTGCCCCCTTGGGCATTTGTTCCTTCTCCAGTTCCCCAACAGTCAGTGCTGGTGGATTAAATTTTAAGAGAGTGCCTTCTCTCAGTAGCACCTCCTATTAAATGCTTAAGTGTGGAAGAAGTGTATTCCTGACCAGAAGACCAGCCGAGCAGAGTGACAGCAAATGGCAAAGACGAAAATCAATTTTGTGGTGCCTGAAGCTCTCCAATTTGGGCTTCATTTTCTTTCTTATGTTTACCAGGAGGCACATAGACCAGATCCTGGTATTCAGCCATCACCCATGCAAGGCTGCTGGTTCTCCTAGGGGAACATGACCTCTGATAAACTAGTCAGACATCATGAAAGAAAAAAAAATTAAACATACAATGTGAAGCAGAATTTATTAGAACCAATATATCAAGAATTTAAAAAAAAACCCTCAAAGATGTAGAATAAGGTGTTAATATAAAGTAAGGATAAGAGATAATAAAATGTTAGAAAGAAATGTTAGAAATAATAAAATGTTAGAAATAAAGAAAAATATCAGTGGAAATTTTTAAAAGATGGGTTAAATAACAAGATTCATAAATTAGAAAATCAGAATGAGAAGCTCTCCCAGAAGGCAGGAAAGGATTAAAAAAAAAAAAAAAAAAAAATATATATATATATATATATATATATATATACACACACACACACACACACACACCCTATAAAATGTGAGTGAAATATAAAAATAGAATATTAATTATAAAATATAATTAATATTAATAAAAATATAAAGTGAATACAAATATATATAAATAAATGAAAAGCCAAGAGACTTGGAAAGTAGAAGTATCAACACCAGAATTCAGAGGAAATAAAAGAAGGAAATATTTGAAGAAATAATGATGATAAATATCCACAAATTAAAGAGAGACCAGAAACTTCAAATGTAAAGACCTCATTGAACACGGCAAGGGTATCAGGGGCAGGAGTGAGATCAGACAGTGAGGCCCAAGGCTGCAGCGGTGAGGAGACACTTGTGTGATCCTGGGAGGGAATGCCTCCTTGAATTTTGCACCTTCCCCTCTCAACCTCCCCTTTTCCTATCCTCCCTATACCCCCCCATCTGAGACACTTTATAGAGAAATTTAAGATCATCTGAGACAAAAAAAATTATAAATGCTTTCAAAGAGAAGAGGTAGATTACTTACAAAGAGTTAAAAAGCAGATTATTATCAAGTTTTTCAATAACAACATTGGACATAAGATAATAACTAGGGGATATTGTTAAAATATTAAAAGAAAAAGAACTTTAAGCTTTTTAACTTTTTATATACAACCAAACTGTTATTTAATTATGAAGAAAAAAATATAGAGGCAGAAAAGGCCCCAGAAGACTTCTTCATAAAACAGATCTACTTTGAAAAATTCCTAGAAGCAGAACTCAAAATCATAAATAAATCAAGGAGGGTGTATATGTATGATATATAGAAGTAGATAACAAAAATATGTTTCCTTAAAAAGAACTAAAGAACAAAAATAAGTATCATACCCATAAGAAATCAGAATTAAAATTCTACTGTTTAGTAATAGTGAATATTACAAAAAGGAAAAAGTTATATAATAATTGGAAGGAAAAATAAAAATCTGGGCAGCAGGTAGCATAATGATTAAGGCACTGGACGCCCACATGGCTGATTGCAGTTTGAGTCCCAGACCTGGTAGCTTTCTCTCTCTCTGTCAAGCTCTGTCCCTCTCTGATCAAATTAAAATAAGTAAATAAATAAAGTTAAATAAAATAATTCTTTAAAAAAAATTAAAAACCTTCCATTATTTGTAGGTAATATATTAGTAATTCCCTGAATAGAAAAAACACTGTCTCTGGTGAGTACACACACTCTCTAACAATAAAAGATATATTTAAAATATTATAAGTAACTATTAATAACTTCTTCTATATTCAAAGGTCCACTTCAAAATAAAAAATTTCGTACTGAAACAGATTACCCTGAGCTGCAGGTAAAAGCTCAGCTCTTCCACTGGAGAAGCCACATGGACAGATCACATGGGGGAAGAGGCCCAACTGTCCCAGTGTCCCACTGAGCCCAGCCCTCAGACCACCTGCTCACTGAATTCAGCCACACAAGTGGTCACTACCCAAATAGGTGAAGAACTGCCCAGCCCAGGTTGCAGCATACTGAGCAAATATTAATAGGATAATTGTTCTTCAGGCAATTAGATGTGGCTTTTTATGTAGACGTATGAAAGATACATACTTCAGAAGGAAGTAAAACCAATGAAAAGGAATCTTTCTTTTTTAGGTTTATGTATTTCTTCCCCAAGCAAGGAGAGAGAGTCTTAATGACATCATCCATCCCCACTGTTCAGCCAACTCCAGATCACGGGCAAACATGTTCCTAATGTACTCAGGGAGGTTTGGACTTGAACCAGGGAACCTTTCTACATGAGACTGCCTCACAGAACATTGTAGTTTATCGCTGTGCCACCATCGGGCCCCAAAGTGAATCACTTTAAATCTCAAAAACAGTAACTTTAAAAAGGATTCATTTCTTCATCGGGACTAATAAGGGGAAAGAAAAGTAATTTGAGCTATAATAGGGAGAAATTCATTACTTAGATATTGCACATATTAAAATTAGATCTAACTATTAAGTTCATTTATGCAAACATAGACGACTTTCAAAGAAGCCCACGGTCATGAAGAGCACCTCAGTGTGAAAACATCAAAGGAAATACTCAAGGTCTTAGTACTTACTCTACTTAATAATTCAAATTGGACCCAAAGTAGGTACTTAAAAGAAGCCTTGTTAGATGAGAACTACAAAAAAGTAAGTCAAAGTCTATGAAAAATGTTTGAAGTCCATTCTCTGTTTCTTGGAAACTTGATCTAATTAAAACAAGAATTTTCTAAACAAGTTGGCATCCAGCCATTTTTTAATTTTATCAACAAAGTCAGGATTTATTCAGTCACAGAATTTGCTGCTGATAATGGTGAGGACTTAGCAGTGTTACTGTGAGAAATTTTAACATTTTTGTATCAGCTTTAAAAGCATTCACCAGTAGTATTTTTCTTAAAAGCCCCACTCTTCTCAATAGTTATTTATTTTGATCTTATATAAGATGTTATTAAAATAATAGTATAGACTTTCAAAATACAGTAAAAACATAATTTTGACAAGAAATCTTTATGTTATGCCTTGGTGCAAAAGAAGCAACATGACTGACTGGCAGGAGGCACGGCGATTAAAGGTGCTGAATTTCCACATGGCCAACCATGGTTTGAGTCCCAGACCTAGTGGCTTGCTTTCTTGCTTTCCCTTTCTGTTTCTCTCTGGCCAAATTAAAAATTAATAATAATAACAAATAGAATTAAATAAATAAATATTTTTTTTAAAAAGAAGCAACATGAGCTAAAACCCATTTTAGAAAATTAATTTTGCCACTATGTCTGAATTAGCAATTCAAGAGTGTTAAAATATCAAATAGTTAAAAACAACCAAAATTTCATTTAAGATTGATCACAAAGTAAATCAGCCCTTTTCAGTTTATGAAGTTTTGTAATATAAGACCAAATATGAACAC
Source organism: Tupaia tana (assembly GCA_026018925.1). NCBI lineage: Eukaryota > Metazoa > Chordata > Mammalia > Scandentia > Tupaiidae > Tupaia > Tupaia tana. Next base: position 180,393,790 of record JAKSZU010000003.1, read on the forward strand.
TTATTCTTACAGAGCCTCAGATATCACAGAGCATGGCCATTCGTTAACTGACCATGGGTGGCAGCCAGGAAATTGTGCGGTGGCACCAGACATAAAAGGCTCTTTACTGTCAGCACAAGATAACATTGCTGGGATGCCACAGGCCAGGCGTAATTAAGTGGGCCGATGGAAGAGAATGACCAGGAGATAACTTCTAATCGGTATCAGCGCATGTTAATATGCACATTGTTATGTTTATATACATGTACGAAAGATCTAGCACATACACTCTAGTTTATACACTTATTTTTAACTGTTACATTGAAACCTTTTCTTTGTGGACTGGCCCCATGGTGCAGTGGTTAAGCCCTGTGCATAGGGATGCTGGATCCCAGATGGCCAACTGCAGGTCAAATCCTGGCCCTGGCAGCCTGAAAAATAAGCCAGGCACTCACGTGTGACTGCTCGAAATCTTAGTAAGATGAAGACATGGAGAGATAAGTGTGGTGGCATGACCGTGTCTCCTGTGTTCTCTCTCCTTTTCTCTTTTGAGCACATATGCCCCCTGGCAATAAGACAGTACTACTAATAACAATTTTTTTCTTCTTTTAAATAATTTCCATCTAGTATTGAAACATCACCTAAAATATAAGTAAGTTCCAGGCCTTTGTTTTATTGTGTATATTAGTTTAAATTACATTATAAATTTAAATAATCTGCTGAGTAATGTGTAATTATCATTCAACTAATAAGTATTTGTTAAATCTGGGTATTATACTAGGCCTAGGACACAATAATGAACTTAGCAATAAGACATACCAACGAAAGAACATTAAGAAACACACACACACACACACACACACACACACACACAACCAGGTTCCCAAAGCTAAATTCCAACTTAACACCTAACCTGTACAATGATGTAATGAATAGAAATAGAACCATTTATTGTCTATTATGTCCTGAGTATTGTACATGTTATTTACATTATTTTTATAACAGTACTATAAAATAGGAATTATTATTGCCGTTTCATAAATTGAATAAAACAGTATGATGAAATTTAAATAATGGGCCCAGGATCAAACAACACTAATTATCTAACCAATATTTAATTCCAAGGGAAGTGTTGATTGTGACAAAGTTATTATGATTTCCCATTAAACATGGCAGAGTCAACATGTGCATTTCTCCCATTTTTCCCCAACCCCAGTATAATGACAGTAAAGAAACTAAAGGGGCTTAAGTCCAGGCCTGCCAGTGGCATGGTGGTTGAGATGGGTGGATCCCACATGGTCGACTGCACTGTTCAAGTCCCCAACCAAAGGCTTGAAAAACATGCCAGGTGCATGTATGTACTCAAAATCCTTAGAGGAGAAGGGATAATGGAATGGCCATCCCCATCCCCCCGAGGGGGGTGCTTTCTCTCTCTCGCACGTGTGAGATTGCACATGCCCTTTAGCAAATTAAGAAAGAAAAAAGGGCTTAAGGAAAAAAGGCCTAAGGAAAAAAAATAACTAAATGAAAGTGGAGATGTTAACAAATTTGGAAGCTGGAAAGCAGATAGGTAAGTCGCAATTGACTTGAGTAGATCACAGAAAACCATCAGCCTAGTGCTTGTGTGGATGAGGATGAGGTAAACATCCAGGCCGTTTATGCCATAGCATTCTGGTAAGGCTATAGAATTTGGAGACACAGATAGCTCTGAGGCAGGGAACATGGGGCAGTGGTACAAGGTGAAGTTGCAAATAGAGGACTAAATGAGAAACTCCTGGATTTCTTGTCCTCTATCCCAGGCAGGGGCTTGGAAGATTCCTCATGAGAAAAATGAGGATTTGGGGCATGCACACATACATGCCTGGTGCGAATTCATAATTTTTTTGCAAGAAATATTTATTTTCTTCTACAATCCTCTATATACTGTCTGTACCATAAAAAGAGACTGTGCCTTTATAGGAGGTGATATTTAACTGCCAAGTCATGTTATTTACTTCATTGAGCTACTGCTACTCTTTTGTAAAATTATTTGTTACAATTGTAACTATAAGAAGCTGTAAGGGTAACTTAATAACAAAATCCACCCTTGTTACTATTTTTGCTTTCAAGCCTCCATTCTCCACAGCTGAGATCCAGTTTGCCATCATCCCGACTTTCTATAGCTTTTAGTCCTTGCAAAAGAATATCTTGTAAAATTTGATAAAGAGGTTTTTCAGTACAGTCCAGTAACTTCACTATTTCCATGTATTTAGCAATTTCACCTGGCTTGTTTTTCTCAGGGAAACATTTTTCCATCAGACCTACCATATTTTCCTATCTAATGTTGGAATCTCTAACATAGTTAGCATCTTTTTTTTTTTTTTTTTTGAAAGAGAGAGAGATTTTTGCTGTAGGGCGCGTGCGCTCGCCAGAAAGACAGAGACAGAGAGAGAGAAAGTGAGAAATCACCCCCCAGGTGGAATAGCCACACCGCAATCCCTTCTCCTCCATTCTCCTCTCGGGATCTTGGGCATGCACACACATGCACCCGGCATGAGTTTAAGCCACCGGGTCCGGGATTCAAACCACGGTTGGCTACATGGGAGTTCAGCGACATAGCCATTACACTAACTGCTGGTCCTGGGATCTTTTAAATTATCCTCCCAAGGAAGATGGCCACTGAGTCACTGGATCATGCAATAACCAAGTATTTCCAAATCACCCCATCTTGATGGGGCCAAGCCACTGTGCACATTAATGCTTGTGAACTCAATAGTGCCATCGTGATATCTCTTAGGGTCCTCTTTGTACTCTTTATGAACTCTTCTGGGCAGTACCGATAAGCAAGGCCACAATCTACCAAGTAAACGTAGTCAGCATTTTGTAGCTTAGGAACAGATTCGAGGCTTTGATAGTTCCGTGTACATATTCATGTTCATGAGTGTATTCCAGAATATCCAGAATTCTTAAGCTTAGATTCAAGACAGTTTCCTGAGAAAACCTTTTGGCATTTGCTTCATGTATATATATTTCTCTTTTCTTTCTTTCCTTTTTTGGAGTGGTTTTTGCTATAGGGCCCATGCACTCGCCAGAAAGACAGAGAGAGACAGAGAGACAGAAAGCAAGAAATCACCCCCTGGGGGGATGGCCATGTCGCAATCCCTTCTCCTTCATTCTCCTCTCAGGATCTTGGGCACGCACGCACACGCACCCAGCATGAGTTTAAGCCACCAGGTCCAGGACTTGAACCACGGTCGACTACATGGGAGTCCAGCGATATAGCCATTACACTAACTGCTGGTCCCTGCTACATATAATTTCTGAAGGTCACTACCAAAGTGATCTATTATCACAAATCTGTAACTTTTTCCATTTTTATCATGCAGGCCAGGCCCCCAATACTTAAGAACACCCAGGTACTTCAATTTATGGGCACGAATCCATTTTTGAATTTGCTCTGGTTTAATAGCTTGTTGGTACAACTTTAACTCAGTGTAAAGGGGTCCATTGTCACTGGGTTCCACTTTTACAACACAGGGTGCATCACTACTGACTGAATTCTTATCAGCGAGATAAATACCACCAAAGCCACCTTAGCCAGTGGGTAATCCAAGTTTCCATTCTTTTTTTGCTATGTCAGTTATTATCTCCCCAAGCTGCAAACTGTTCTGCAAGACCTCTCCTTGCAGGGCTAGGTCTTCCAGCTTGAGCTTCTATTTTTTTTTTTTTTTTTTTTTCGCTATAGGGCGTGTGCTTGCCAGACAGACAGAGAGAGACATAGAGACAGAAAGTGAGAAATCACCCCCCAAGGGGGATGGTCACGCCGCAATCCCTTCTCCTCCATTCTCCTCTCGGGATCTTGGGCATGCATGCACACACGCCCGGCGTGAGTTTTAAGCCACCGGGTCCGGGACGCGAACCATGGCTGACCACATGGGAGTCCAGTGACATAGCCATTACGCTAACTGCTGGTTCTCGCAGCTTGAGCTTCTTTTACATGAGGCATTTGCTCCCAAGCCGCAGACTGCTTGCCTCCTGCCCAGTACCAGCTTCTCGCTGCTTTTTTTGGGGTGTGAATTTTAAGCCACCGAGTCCGGGACTTGAATTGGGTTGGTTCTGTGGAGTCCAGCAACACAACCATTATGCCATATGTTGGTCCCAGTGATTAACTTTTTATCAAGTTATTGGCCATTCAACTTTGAATGTTTTATAGAAACTCTTTTTCTGATACCCAGATTTTAGTATATATCAAGGATGGAACTTTGTAATAAAAATATAGAAATAAAGTAATAAGCTGGTTTGAAAACAAGCACAACTTTCAGAGAGCATCTCGGCCTCTTTGGTCTGAGTTACATGCTACTCCTCTAAATCCTCATATTATAAGCAGTAGAAGATAAAGTGGGTAAAATTGGCAGGTCAAACAGGGCTGTGTAGGCCATGGTGAGGAATCTGAAACTTATTCTCTGAACAGAGAGGTGTAACTGGAGGACCTAAAGGAGGAGAGTCATGTCATTCGTGTTTTTAAAAGATGCTTCTGGCAATGATGTGGAAAACACACCGTGGCAAAGGAAGAAAGCCAGCAGGGTAATAGTGCTGCACTATGTTAGTTATGATGAAGATAGAAAGGTATAGTCTTGGGACGTATCTTGAAGAGATATTTTGAAGATATTTTGTCAGGATTTGCTGATGGATTGAATGTAGAGGGGAAGGACTTCTAGATTATCAAAACTTGAGCAGTGGGGAAATGGAGGTGGCATTCCTTGAGATGGGGAAGGCTGGTGGGGTGATAGGTTTGGATGAGAAATGAAATGTTCTAGTCTAGCCATATCAGGTTTGAAAAGGAGACTGGCTGCCCAAGAGATGATAGGTAAGTATTCGGATATGGGAGCTGGAAGCTCAGTGAAGAGACCACAGTTAGAGAGAAATACCTGGTTCTTACGTAGTTCCTTTGACCTTAAATTTCTATTCCTTGTTTTATTCACATTGAGTAGTATTTCTTGATTGCCCATACATTAAATAATATTAGCAAATCTCTCTTCTACTTCTCAATTTATATCTCCTTTGTTTTTACTTTTCTTATACATCTGTCAGGTAACCTTTTTTAAACTTTCCATATTGGATCTATAGATTGATCCTAAAAGTTGAAAACTACTAAATAGCATTTCTAATATTACATAATCACATGTATTTTAATGGCCAAGTATTGTGCCAGGACTTCATTCTCCTCCAGTAGTGCAATGTTCAGCTGGAGGAAAAAAAAAGGAGGAAGACCAGCAGATGGTGTAATGTGGTCACTAGACTCCCACATAGTCAACCATGGTTCAAGTCCCAGACCTGATGGCTTGAAACTTAGGCCAGATGCATGTGTGTGCCTGTCCAAAATCCCAAGAGAATGGAAGAGAAGGGATTGTGATGTGGCCAACCCCCTTGGGGGATGATTTATCACTTTCTGTCTCTCTTTCTCTCTGTCTCTTTAGCGAGCACATGTGCCTTATAGCAAAAATATCTCTTAAAAAAACACTATAGTATTCATGCCAAATAAATCTTTACTAGGTTAAAAATGATTTCCAATGGGGGAAAAATATTTCTGAGAGTTTCAAAGTCATTAACTCCATTGAGCTGTTATATCCTATTGGGCTCTCTTCTTTAGATGGTGATTTGTTTTTCTTTCCTTTTATAGGCACTTTTAGAAGCTCCTCTTTAGGACTGTTGTCTTAAAACTTCATAATGATGTGTAGGTGTGTGTATTTTTCCCCTTTATACTTGTAAGCCCTTAGACCCTTCCAATACCTTTTATTAGGTTGTTGGGAAAGTCATGATGTATTTTTCTATGCAAAAATGCATCATGGCTTTCCTGACTACCCAATATATAGGGAAGCTTTCTTATTTTAGAAGCTGTGTGTAGTACTGGATCTGAGTACAGGTACTGGAGTCAGGCTACCTGGGCTCAAATACCAATTATTTGTAGCGTAGTCTTGGACAAGTTATTTAAACTGTTGGCTTTTGAAGGAGTTCAGAAAATGCCACCTCAAAATAGACTGTCCTGACATATTGACTATATTGAGTTAAAGGTGCTTGAAAAATAACAGACCCAAGAAAAATATCCTGACCTTCCTTCTTTTTCTTAAAAGCAGGAGATGAAATTCTCCCGTGGAAGATCTCCTCCCTGTCCCAGAAGTATCATTCTTATCGTCAAACACAGGAACCCTGTATTAACAAACCTAATTAAACTAACCTTATCTCGCTAATCACTTCTCCAGCCAATCAGCTTCCCTAATCCAAGCTCCTTGGCCTTGTCACATTTTTACAATTTAGTACTTTCTAACTCGATCTTCATTTCCTTATAAAAGCTTTGGTGTTAAGTAGAACTTATTTTAAATAAAGCTGTATGTTTTTTTCCAGTTGTTCTTTGTATCAATATATTTTAAGTCCAGTCAAAAACTCCTGGGTTGGGGTGAAGCAGCAGGTGGTATGGTAGTTAAGGCCCTGGATCCCACATAGCCAACTCAGTGGTTCAAGTTCTGAACCCAGAGGCTTGAAAATGATGGCAAGAGTGTATGTGCCTGTGTCCAACATCCCAAGAGGAGTGGAAGAGAAAGGGTGCAGATTGGACATCCTCCCCTTCCCCTGGGGGGGTGATTTCTCACTTTCTGTCTTTCTCTCTCTCTCTCTATTTCTGGTGAGCACATGTACCCTACAGAGAGAAAAAAAAAAAAGGAAAAGAAAAAGAAAAATTAATTTGGGGGATGCCGACCTCATGGCCTGGTGATTAATGGAGCAGGATCCCACATGGCCAACCAACCTCCACACTTTTCTCAAATATTTGTTTTTGTACAGTTCTAATCTTTAGTTTTCCACCCATAATTAAGAACAGGATGGGATCAGCTTGATTTACCAAAATAACTGACAGAGTAGTTGCCATCTGCCTAAGACCCTGGGCTCAAACAGTTCATGTTGGAAGAGGATGGAAAGCTTGTGAATAGAGCCGTATTTGAGTGACAGACTTTCTTGTAACCCTGTTTCCCTCCTTCCACTCTTCATTCTCGCCTCTGCTATGCTTCATCGGGCAGAGTGGCTCTTCATTGCATCTCCTAGGTGTTGCTTCTTTGCTGTCCTTTATCCATCACTTGGCTTCCATTCTGGGCCTCATTCCAGAAAGTACTTCCTCCATTCTCTTACTATTATGGGTTTATGGCTTTGCTCCTATTTAATAGTCTTGGGAGGCAGAAAATTTAGGTATTTGTGCCCACTTTACTATCCTGAGTCAGAAGAAGAAACTCAAATTGTTTCTAAAGACAAGGCTTTGTTACAGATTGTGTAATAATTAGCCTTCTTCATTAACTACCTCCTTGGAGGTGGAACTCATGCTGAATATGACCATTTTCTAGTGTCCTGACCTTCATTTAGCTGCCTTTTGAATCATTAACTAGACTGACCAGTCACAGAGGTTGGGAGGTTAAAATTAAGTGACAGACTCCTGATCTCTGAACTCAATCCTATGGGTGGCTCTGCAGTGCAGCAGTCCTGTACTGCTCACGGGAAGCCAGATCCCGCATGGCCACCATGGTTTGACCCCTGGTATGATCAGCCTCAAACATACCAGCCACATGTGTGAGTGCCCATGATCTCATAAGCTGGAGGACTAGAGGGCGGGGGTTGTGGTGTGAGTGCACCTTGTGTACTCTCACCTTGTACTCATCTCTCTCTCTCTCTCTCTCTCTCTCTCTCTCTCTCTCTCTTTTCACATGCATGCACTTTGTGATGTCTCAAGAGAGAAAGTTTTCTATAAAAAGGGTGATTTTTAGAAAAAAATGTAAAAGCAGTCCTTTGTTGTCTACTGTCATATGTTTTGGTAGCTTATTTAAAGTTTAGCTTATGAGCTTTCGTGGAGGCTGAGGACCAGAGTGAGTCCTCAGTGAATGTGTATGGGTTTGGATTTGATCCTACACTTGCTTAAGACTTGCTGAATCCTACTTGGGAGGTAGAAGGGACTTGAATGTAAGTTAAGAAACAGAACATGAATAAAATGTGTCTTAATTTATTATAATCACATTGTCAGGTAAAGTCGATTTTGGATCTGAAACTATTTCATTTAATAGACTCTGTAACAATTATTTCCTAAGTTATGTTTTGTGAGATGCCAGTAAGATCTAAAATAAGGGTGACATGATCAATAAGTGAGGGAAACAGTATTATTTACTCTCCCCTTTTTATAAATCCATCGCCCCTATGTTTTGAATTAGGATTTTTAAAAGTTTAAAGTAGTAGGGCCAGCCTACTGCTGGTGGTATGGTGGTTAAGGTGGCTGGATTCCATATGGCCGACTGCATGGTTCAAGTCCCAGACTTAGACTCAGTATATTAAGAAACATAGCAGGCATGAGTGTATGCCCAAGAATCCTGGAGGGAAGGAGAGATAGAGAAGGGATTGCAGTGTAATCCTTCCCCATGGGGGTGTTTTCTCATTTTTCCCTCTCTCTCTCTTTCTGTCTCTCTCTCTGGCAAGTGCACATGTCCTCTGGCCAAAAAATAAAATTAAAATGTAAAAAAAATTATTAACTTTTTTTTTGGGGGGAAGAGGTTTTTGCTATAGGGCGCATGCGCTCACCAGACAGACAGAGAGAGACAGAAAGATAGAAAGCGAGAAATCACCCCCAGGGGGGATGGCCACGCCGCAATCCCTTCTCCATTCTCCTCTCGGGATCTTGGGCATGCACGCACACACGCCCAGCATGAGTTTAAGCTACCGGGTCTGGGGCTTGAACTAGGGTTGACTACGTGGGAGTCCAGCGACATAGCCATTACGCTAACTGCTGGTCCCTTCAAAAAATTTATTAACTTTTAAAATTTATTTTTGCAAAAGTTATTCCATCATTGCCTCTTGTTTTTCGTTTGGTTGGATTTTTTTTTTCTTTTTTAAGCAGCATCGACAAACATACTAAAACCTAGTATCCTCAGAGTGTTCTTTGGGAAATACTGCCATTTAGTACCAACTACTATTTTAGTAGTTATAACTCTAAAAACTTGGTGGCAGTAACTCTAAAAACTTGATGAGCAGCATGCTACTTAGTTTCTGACTTTGTGGCTAATAATATTAACGATTAGAAAAATTTTCATTATGTTATATTGAACGTGTTTGGAGAGAAGCTGCCCACTGAAAAGGAATAATGAACAAACTTGTCAAGGACTGTACTCACTGTGTAAATATTTTCAACTCTTTACAGAAGTAATTTTCTCAGGTGGTGTCAGCACATCTAATACATCAGAATTTAATAGTAACCAGAGATAACACAAAAGAGATTTTACCACTGCTCACCTTACCTATTCCACAAGAAGGTTTTTGCATCCTGCTATGTTTGACTGGTGAAACCAATGGACACGTTGGTTTTTGGAAGTCACTCCTCTGGGTGCTCTTAGTGTCATAAGGTGGTTGAAAGGCATATTCCAGTACTCTACTGTGTGGCCACCAGTCACCCTTTATAGAAAAAATTAGAAACACAAATTGGATACTGTAGGATATTTTCATGCATTGTTTGATGTCTATGAATGTTGAATAATTAAACTTGGATATTATATCTAGAAATAATACCTTTTCTCAAAGATTGTACTTTTTTTTTTTTTTTTGGAGAGGTTTTTTGCTATAGGGCACATATGCTCTCCAGAAAGACAGAGAGAGACAGAGAGATAGAAAGTGAGAAATCACCTCCCGGGGGGATGGCCACACCTCAATCCCTTCTCCTCCATTCTCCTCTCAGGATCTTGGGCACGCACGCACACACACCCGGCATGAGTTTAATCCACCAGGTCCGGGACTTGAACCGTGGTCGGCTACATGGGAGTTCAGTGACATAGCCATTACGCTAACTGCTGGTCCCCAAAGATTATACTTCTTAACAGCAAGTAAAAGTGAGTGGTCCTGTATTTTTAGCTAAAATATAGCTGCTAAAATCATAAGCAACCTTTAATCAACAGATAGAGTAGTAAAAATTGACAAGTAGTTATGTTACTTATACTACAATTTTATTATATAGATGTACACATGTATGCATATGTTGAGCATAATTTAAAATATATTCCATATTTTTCATTATGTCAATACAAATGTATTATCTAAGATAGTTTTCAATGTCTATAGTACATGACCCATACCATGAATTCAAGAGCATACAATGCTACACATACATAAAGCTGAAATAAAAGTTTCACAAAATAGAAGACTGGTACGTGGCATGGTGTTTATGGCACTGAACTCCCTCATAGCCACTGCAGTTAGTCCTGGACCTAGCAGCTTGCATTCTCTCTCTCTCTCTGGATAAATTGAGTAATAATAATTAAAAAATTAAATAAATAATTCTTTAAAAAGTTGAACAAAATACTTGTTCTTACTTTGATTCTTTATCTGAAATGCTTGAGCCCACACGTTTCAGATTTCTGATTTTTTTAGATTCTGAAATATTTGCATATATGTAATGAGATATTTTGGGGATAAAAATGCAAGTCTAAATGCAAGATTCATTTATGTTTTATATGCATCTTATAGCCTGAAGATAATTTTATATAACATTTTTTTTCTTTTGGGAGAGGTTTTTGCTATAGGGCGTGTGCGCTCACTAGAAAGACAGAGGGAGACAGAAAGCGAGAAATCACCCCTCAGGGGGGATGGCCACACCGTAATCCCTTCTCCTCCATTCTCCTCTTGGGCACACATGCACATGTGCCCGGCGTGAGTTTAAGCCACCGGGTCTGGGACTCGAATCGTGGTCAACTACATGGGAGTCCAGCGACATAGCCATTACACTAACTGCTGGTCCCGAACATTTTAAATTATTTTGACCATGAAACATAATTTGTGTGCTTTGAACCATCAGAAAGCAAAGTGGGTTCTTCTACTTGTGACATCATGTCAGTGTTCAAAAGTTTCAGGCTTTGGAGCATTTCAGATTTCAGATTTTTTTGATTAGGACTGCTCAACCTCTACATGCAGTGCACTCAGTTATGGTTCTTTTCTATTTTATTGTTTTCTATTTCATTTCACAATGCTGATTGTAACTCACATTGATTTAATAATTCACTAATGACTTAGTTCGAAAAACTCTGTCCTAAGAAGAAACATCTCCAGTGTCTTTTTTTAGATTTTTTTTTTTTTTCTGTAAGGAGTGTGTGCTTGCCAGAGAGACAGACAGAGAGAGAGAGAAAGTGAGAAAACATCCCCTGGGGGGATGGCCATGCTGCAATCCCTTCTCCTCCACTCCCCTCCTGGGATTTTGGGTATGCACACACACTCTCCCGGTGTATTTCAAGCCACTGGGTCCAGAAATCAAACTGCGGTCAGCCGTGTGGGAGTTTAGCACCTTAACCGCTCTACCACCTGCTGGCCCATCACTACATTTTTTTATAGTAAATCTCAAGTACTCAAGAAGAACTGATAGTTTCTTCAATAGCACATATGATAATCTGATCACTTAGAGGTTGAGAAAGTAGTGAAGGGAACTGTTACTCAAGTAAATGCTGGTCAAAAATAACAACAAACTGCTTGATCAGGTGGATGTAAGAGAACCTTGGGGGAAGACAATCATGACATCTAGGAATTCTTGGATATAATTAGGAATTAAATGAATCTTGGTATAATCAAACACCTTGGACTTTAAGGAAACACATCTGCCTTTAAAAGATCAGCTATGATTCTATACTCAAATACTTTTAAATTATGATTCAAAGGGGATGACTATAGGATTTGAACAACTAAAATTCTGGCAACATGATGGGGCTATATTGATTTTAAAAAGCACTCTAAGGAACCTACATGGCTGCACGGGGAGTCAGCTCTCAAATGGGCCTAGTTTCTAAAAAGACAGGCATGTGTAAAGGAGGTACACAGGGATCAGATGGTGGAGTAGTGTAAATCAACACTTTGTGAGGCAATCCCACGTGGGAAGTTTTCTGGTTCAAGTCCAGAGACCTCCCTAACTGCATCACATATGCTTATAATCCAGGACTGGCCAAGTCAGGGGGCAGGGGGAGTCACAGTGTCAAGACCCTGTCAGGGGTGCACTCTCCCTCTTCTCTGTTTCTGTCTGTCTCACTTTCATGGAGTAAATAAACAAAGTTTTTTTTTTTTTTTTTGGAGAGGTTTTTTGCTATAGGGCGCGTGCGCTTGCCAGACAGACAGAGAGAGACAGAGAGACAGAAAGCAAGAAATCACCCCCCAGGGGGGATGGTCACGCCGCAATCCCTTCTCCTCCATTCTCCTCTCGGGATCTTGGGCACGCACGCACACGTGCCCGGCGTGAGTTTTAAGCCACCGGGTCCAGGACGCGAACCGCGGTCGACTACGTGGGAGTCCAGCGACATAGCCATTACGCTAACTGCTGGTTCCCAATAAACAAAGTTTTAAAGAGAGAGAGAGATTCATGATATCAAATTCAAACAAAAAAATGTAGTGGAGTCAACTTGTCAGAAGATTATCAGGAAGCTTAGAAATAGAAGAAACTCATGAAATATGTCAAAAGACAACAAAAATAGGATGGGGGATGTGTTTATAGTAAAAGATTAAGGGAAGACTAACAATTTGGAGAGGAATTCACTGTTCAGAACTGAAAGTAATAACTACTCAGCAATTGGTTCTTTGTTAAGAGAATATATCTTCAAACTGAAGAAGTTGGGATGAACAAGTACCAAAGAGGTAATTAAACCTAGTGTTTTATGAGAACATTAGATCTCACTTGGTTACATTCAGTGAGTGCCAGCTTTTAGGCCAAAGGCATGTTGGTAATGGGGTAAATGGGTAATGGAATAATGGGTCATTATAACCAACAGTACTTTCTGCAGAGGTCACAGAAATTAATGGACTAGGGAATTTTGGAGAATAGGAGAGATCAGCTAATGCCTCATTTTTCAGAATGGGCTGAAAGGTGAGTTTTAAAAATTAGAGTTACTTGATATAAATCCTAGGAACATTCTAGAACAGATTACTAAACAGACAATGTCTTCTCATGATCTGGCTGAACAGAGACACACCTCACGTAGTGAGAGTGCTTGCTTCTGGTGGCCTTCCTCCATTCCACTGCACAATGATGATAGTGCTTAGTATGCCCCATGATCTAGGATTCAAGGGCCTTATCTCACTTTTTCTCACCACAATTCTACCAGGTAGGCTCACATGCTTCACAGCTGAGAAAACTGCCAAATTAAGCAGCTTCCCCAAGGCATGTATCACTAGCAGGCAGCAGAGCTGTCCCAGTGTAGATCTTTGCCAATCTCTGCATGTCCCTAAGTCTGTGCTTTGGTGTTATTTCAAATCTGCTGTGGAATGCAAAACCAGATAAGCATAAACTTAAATTATTTCAAAAGTGAAAATAAACTCTTTAAGTATCCCGAGAAAGCTCTTCCATGATAAGGTTGTGAGGTGTACAGTTTATACCTTCTATTTTTATTGACCAGAAAATTATTTTCCTAATACCCAACTTACTGGAAAAGTCATGGATAAGCGAATCACTAGGACTATGCCAGTGGATTTTTTTTTTTAAAGAATAGTGTAATGAAAAAGCTATCCTTAAAACAGAGAAACCTGTTTACCTTTCAAGCAAACTTCTTTTGAATTGAGAATTTTACCAAAATGGTCTCTCTAGTTTCACCAATATAAAGGAAATAATGAACTTATGTTTTTCCTAAAGTGTTATTGGAAACTTTAAGACCCTATAATTGATGAAAATAGTCTGATGAAATGTTATAAATTAGATGTGTCTTTCACTTCAGGCACATGAAATCCTACAGTTCAAAAAAGGTTTTTATTTGTCCTATTTCTGGGTAGTCTTTCTTCCCTGAGGGCAGAAGAGCATAACTTGGAAAGTGTGAAAGTATGGGTTGCTCCTGGAAGAGTGAGAGCGTGTATGTGCACATGCACTTGTGCATGGCTTTTTGGCCCAAGTATTTTCTCGTAAGAGATTATGAGACTGAAGAGATAGGTGAAAGATTTTTGTTTTGTTTTGTTTTTAACCTTAACTGAAGGGAAAAACTTTAAAAATAAATAAATAATACCACTCTATGTACCATCACTCCATGGATTGTGAAAGGTTGACACTGAGTTATTTATGACAAAACCATCCAAACCAGAAGAAGTCACCTAGTGTGATGGCTTTATCTAGGCCTTGGGAAGCCAGACTTGAAAATTGTGAAGGTTCTGCCTAAGGAAAAGGTTGTTTCCAATTCGAAACTTTGAACCCAGGGAAAGGAAGAAATCCTCCCATCCAGTCTCAGGCATGTCTACTTCCCTGGCACAGATGAGAGTCACTGGAGCTCCAGAGTTGGGCGGTCGCCTGGTTATTCCTGATGCCGGGGCTTCCGCAATGCCTGGTCCATTAGGCCCAATGGCTGTTGCCCTGTGGGCTCCTGAACCTCCTGTACAGGCTGCCATAAGGCAATCCCTGTATTTTACTTATGTTATATCTAAGCCTTCAGAAACGTTTCGGTAAACATTAGCTACTTTCCATTCTCTGGGAAACAAGGAAGAATTGTCAGGGGAGAAGTGATAAAAGCAAGTGGCACACCCTGGAGAAAACAGGTAAGAATGCAAGAGTGGTAAGCCATGCTCCACGCAGCAGCCACAGCAGCCTGGCCAAGGTGGCTGGAGGGGGCGTTTGTCACCTGTGGAACATGAAATCATGCTCTGGGGACTCCCAAGGAATAGGGACTTTGAGCAATACCTCATATGTAAACCATTGCATTTAATAGTAGAGCTCAATAGCTTTTTAAAAATTAAAGTACTATTACAAACAGCAGAGTGATCAGGTCATACTAGTTACATTTTACCTAAGGTTCAGATCTATTTTGCTGTAGATACCATAACTGCATTTAAGCAATTTATAATGTCACCTATAGCAGTCAGTTATTCCTAAACTGTTCTGTAGGACACTAGATCTATAGTATATTAGTAGAAGTCAACACAAAAGAGGTTTTCCATAGTTAAATAAATTTGGATAACAGTGAGATAGGAAAAATTAAACAAGTTTATCACTGAATTTCTCAGAATCTGTATGTAAGTGTGAATTGTAATTTCTAAGAAGGGTATATAGCAATACAGCTTTTCCAAAACATAATCAGCTTTGGAACTTTATTTTATTGAGCACAGAAGCAATCACTTATACAGTCTGCCTAAGGACATAAAACTGGGGCTGCTGGGGCCAGCAGATGGTGTGGTTAAGGGGCTGGACTCCCACACGGCCAACTGTGGTTTGAGTCCCGGATCTGGCAGCTCGCTTTCTCACTTTCCCTTTCTGTCTCTCTCTGTCAAATTAAAAAATAAATGATAACAAATAAATAAAAATAATTTTTTAAAAAATTGGGGCTGCTAAAAACACATCTTAGCTCAGACGCTTCCAATGAAAACTAATTTGGTTGTCTTGTATTTTTTAAATATTGGTACTCTTAAAAAGATTATACTAAGTTGGTATTTTCCAAAGTGCACTTTTCAGAACACTAGCCCTTACCTCCCCCTCCCTCCCATGCCAGTCCTTACTAGCATCTAATATTTTAATACACCTCACTTATTTATTTCCCCACTAGAATGTAAATGATTTTTTTTCTTTTTTTTGTTTGTTCACTGCTGTAGCCCTACTGGCTAAAATAGGACCTGACAAAAATATCTATTTTAATCCTCATAAAAATCCTTTAAGAGAGATTACTGTCCTTATTGAGATAAAGAAACCAAAGCTTAGAAAGTGTAAGGACTTGCCCAAAGTCACATGGCAAATGTGTAGCAACAGTAATATATATAACAATATGGAGAACTTGCAAATGCATTATTTTGAGATAAAGTATATATATTACAAAAGCTATTTACCATATAATTCCATTTATCTTTCTTTCTAGAAAAAGCAAAACTATAGAAAACATTAGTGGTTCCAAGGGCTGGGGTAGTGAATGAAAAATAATACTTATTTTCATGGTGGAACTTTCGGAGTGATGGAACTGTTCCATAGCTTGACTGTGGTGGCATAACTTGACCTTTGCTAAAACTCATGGAATTGTACACTGAAGAGGTGACTTTCACTGTATGAATGTGGTAGGCTCCTCAAATACTTATGTCTTAACCCCCAAACCTGTGAATATGCTGTTACATAGCCAAGGGTTTTGAGATGGGAAAATTATCTTGGATTATTTGCGTGGGCCCAATGTCATCACAAACATCTTCATAAGAGACAGGAAGAAGGTTAAAGAGAGATTTGAAGATGTACTGCTGGAAGAGGCCAGGGAAGGCAGGCCACTCTAGAAGCTGGGAAAGGCAAGAAGATGGTTTCACTTAGAGCCTGCAGAAGGACCCTGGCCTGGTAACAGCCAGAGACTTGTTTTGGACTTCTGCACTCCAGAACTATGAGAGAATAAATTTATATTGCTTTAAGCCAGCATTTAAGTTTGTGGTAATTTGTAACAGCAACAATAGAAAAAGTAGTACAATATATTATACCTCAGCAAATATGACTTTAAAAAATAAGTAAATAAGGGGTCGAGATTCCTCATGGCTCTTGCGAACTAGGTATTTCAGGGCACACGAGAAATGAAGATTTTTCTACTGATAATTCAGCCTCCAGCAAACAAGCTAGCATGGCAGGAGAGGCCAGGCCTTCAGAAGAAGATTCCTCATGGCTCCTGTGAACTGGACTGAACTTCAAGAATTTGAAAGAAACACACCATCCATCAGATGACAAGAAATCACCACAGGACCACAAGAAATATGGGAAAGCAAGAAAATACCTCTCCTCCAAGGGAAAAGATGAACTCTTCTTCATCCCCAAGCAGTTCGGTGAAAATCATGGAAATGTCTGATAAGGAATTTAGAGCATTCATAATGTCGAAGCTAACAGAGATGGAAGAGAAGAGAGACAATGAACTGCTAAAGAGAAAGGAGAAAGAAGTTGACGAGTTCCAGGAGATGAGGAAATTCTTGCAAGATCTAAAAGAGGAATTACACACTTTACAAAAGAATCAAATGGAACTGTTAGAAATGAAGACTATAATACAGGAAGTCAAAATCTCCCTTGAAAGTATTAAAAGCACACTAGATCACACAGAAAATAGAATCTCAGACGTCGAAGAGAAAATTGCTGGCCTAGAAAAATCCACCATGAAGACTGAGAAAATGGCCCAAAAATTTGAGAATAATATACGAGAAGTACTAGATACCATCAAACGTCCAAACATCCAGTTAATTGGCATTCCAGAAGGCAGAGACCCATAAGGGCATTGATAATCTATTCCATGAAATCCTGCAAGAAAACTTTCCAAACCTAGAGAGGCATTCAAAGATTCAGTCCCAAGAAATATAAAGGACCCTGAATAGAATCAACCCAAGAAGGTCTTCTCCAAGACACATTATAGCCAGGTTGACCAAAACCACAGACAAAGACAAGATACTAAGATTGGCAAGAGAAAAACATCAAGTTACCTACAAAGGACATCCCATCAGGCTAACAGCAGATCTCTAATCGGAAACAATGCGATCGAGGAAAGAATGGGAAAATATATTCAAAGTATTAAGAGAGAAGCAATTTCAGCCAAGAATACTGTACCTGGCAAGATTATCTTTCATGTGGGAAGAAAAGACAAGAACATTCTCAGATAAACAAAACCTGAAAGAATTTACCAGCACAGACCAGATCTCCAAGAAGTTCTCAAGGGTGTGCTTTATCAGGAAAATTAAATACAGACACACGGAAATAAGAGTCCAAAAACTAAGAAAGTGGCCAATTTAATTGTAGGGACAAGTCTGGAGTTGAATATTATATCCCAGAATTTAATCAGGAAAATTGAACCAGAACAGAAGATAAAAGTACATGAGACTGATAGGTTCATGCACCTACCATTTGAACAGAATCCTAACCTGTTTCCTGGCTTTAAGCAAAGTTCCTTGGCATTTCTTTAAAACTGGTTTTCTTAATCATACCGAGTGAACTCACCATTGAAAGTAGATTATGTAAGAAATTGTGTGATCAATACAATGTGGGTGGGAAAGGAATGGAAGACAATTGTAGACACCAGAGATGGTGTGAGAAGAGGGGAAAGGATAGAGGGTCAGAAAGAGGGGTAAAAATAATTCTAGGAACTAGAAATGGAAAATTTTTAATAATAATATGCATGATTAAGTCACTATGCAGTATATTCTGGATGGGAAATCACATTTTGTATGCTGTGATGATGCTTAGGGAAAGAATGTAAATTAAGCTACAAAAAAAAGTTTCAGAAAAAAAATATCTATTCAATGACTGCAGTAAGATATATAGCCCCAGCTAGGTACTACTTTATAGGATGCGTAAAGTTAGACTTGTGTTCATGGAAATGTATATATCAGCTGTGTTTGCTATGAAAATATTTAGATTAATTAAGGTCTTTGGTAATTCAATAAAATGTGGGGGAAAAACAGTATAGAAAGCAAACATGGATACCAGAGACAGTATGGGAGGAGAGTGGGAGATGGCAGAGGGTAAGAGATAGGGAATCAAGGATGGGGGAAAAAAGGAAAAACATACAGAAAACAAAAAATGGAAAATTATTTGCTAACAATAACATGTTTGTTGATGTGCTTGATTGAGACAATATACAGTGTACTCTGTATGGAAAATCCCATTTTGTATGCTGTAATGATGTACAGTGAATGAATGCAAATAAATAAATTTAAATTTTAAAAAAAAGTAAATAAGGGGTCAGCAGGTGGCATGGTGGTTAAGGCATTGGATTCCCACATGGCCAACTACAGTTTGAGATCCAAACCCAGCAGCTTGAAAATCACGCCAGGTACATGTGTGTACATCCCAAAATCCTAAGAGGAGAGTAGAGGAAGGCCATGCTGTCATGGGTGATTTCTTATTTTCCCTCTCTCTCTGTCTCTAGCAAGCATACATGCCTTATGGCAAAATCTGAAAGGAAAAAAAAAGGAAAAAAGAAAAAGAAAAAAAAATAACAGTATATTTAGCATGATAGGGTCAATGTGTATGGTTTGGCTAAACCAACAGTCCTGGGTCAGAAACACACTGTGACATTGGCTTACTATGTAACCTTAAATATGTTAATTAACCTCATTGGAGTTGGTGTTATTATCTGTAAAATATTTCTAATACTTTGTAAAAAATATTGCAGAAATTAAAAGATATAATTTATATAAACCACTTAGCTCATTTGTTAGCACTTAATGTGCTTTCAATACATTGTGGCTATTCTTCTACAGCAAGTATCTGAATTACTGAGTATCATGGAAAATTTTTATATTAGAATATGTCACTCATATGATGGGGAAGAAATGTTTTCAGTAACCTCAAGCACTACTTAGTGGCTATTATCTGACCCAATTAAGAAAATGATTGGATTCCTTCTCTGTATATGTATGGTTTGTATGCAAAAGTTATGTCAAAATAGTTCCAGGTTACTGTTTTCAACCACTGGATTATAAATAGTACTATACTGAGCTGTCGCAAACTTTAAATAGTCTGTGACCAAATTATCCTGCAAAACAGCTTCTAAATGTAAATCTGTATTTGTATCTAACACACATCTGTCCAACCTGATTTGATGGCCCTTTTTTGGGATCTATGTAGGGAATTGGTTCATTGTATGTTCTTGTATTAGTGTTAATGAATTTAGCATAAAATACACGTCCTCTCCCAGCACATGGCTTTGAAGGTTGTAAGCTTTTTCCAGGTTTTTTTTCATGTTTGATTTCTTCTTTTTTTTCAGTTACACACACTATAGCAGCATCTTCTACTTTATGCTGTCTGAAAAACATAAATATTAAATCATTTACCCCAACAAATATTTTAGTACTGAGCCATAATTACATAAAATCAGTTTTTAAATATATTTTAAATTATGACCAAAACAATTTGTTTTATTTATCATTTCAAGGGTCTTGTGCTATTAAAATTTGGGAGAGTATTTTCATATTCTAAATCGTATAAAAGATAAAGGGATTTGTGTTAATAATGATTATTCATTACAATATACAAGTATATGATACAGACTCATTTCCTTGGAATAAAGAGGAGTGACTTGATCATACCAATCATGTGTCCAGTATTATTTTATGACTCAATTACATGACAATATTATCTTCTTTCAAAACGTGTTGTTATAAGAGATGGCTTTCTTTCCATTTTACCTAGTAAACTCAGCTATCCTGACAAGCATAACAGGGTTTGAGACCTGGCACCAGGGGCTTGAAAGTATAACTACCGGGTGTGAACCCTTATCTGTAATGCTTGGGACCAGCGTATCTCAGATTTAGGATTTGTTTGGATCTGGGAACATTTGTATATACATAATGAGATATCTTGGGGATGAGGCCCAAATAAAAACATGAAATACTTTCATATTTCATAAACACCTCATACATAGCCTGAAAATAATTTTACGCAGTATTTTTTGTATTGTGGTGTTTTGACTGTGACCTATCACATTAGGTCAGCTGTGGAATTTTCCACTGTAACATCAGGTCAACACTCAGAAAGTTTCAGATTCAGGGCCTAGCCACAGAGTTAGGTGCTGCTAAGATGCTGTGCTCTGCATGCTCAGACTACGTGGGAGGCCCCCGTTGAATTCCCAGCTCAACCTAAAGCCTGACTGTGATGTAATGCACCTGTAATTCCAGCAACTCGGGGAAGCTGAGGCAGTAGGACCATGAGCTTGAGGCTAGCCTGGGCAATACAGCAAGAACATGTCTGCAAAAGGGCCAGAGGGGTGAACTTACAGTCTCAACTGGGAGGCTAACGCAGGAGCATTTGTGATATCACTAGAGCTTGTCTCAAGAAAAAAAGTTTTGCACTCAAAAAGTTTTTAATTTTGGAGCATTTCAGATTTTGAATTTTCAGAATAGAGATGCTCAACTCGTATTTAATTTTTAAAAGCTCACCTGGCACAGGACCAGCAGTTGACATAATGGCTATGTCACTGGACTGTCATGTAGTTGACTGCAGTTCGAGTCCTGGACCTAGTAGCTTAAACTCAAACCAGGCACGTGTGTGTACACGCCCAAGATGCTGAGAGGAGAATAGAGGAGAAGGGATGGTGGCGTGGCCATCCCCCGCCGGAGGGTGATTTCTCATTTTCTGTCTATCTGTCTCTGTCTTTCAGGTGAGCACATGTGCCCTATAACAAAAACCTCTCAAAAAAAAAAAAAAAAGAGAATTTTTTTTAAAAAAGCTCACCTGGTAGGCTAGGCCTTTGGCCTGCTGGTTAGGAAGCCAGGTCCCACATGACTGACTATAGGATTTGAGTCCTGGCACTGGGGGCTTAAAAATATGCTGGGCGTGTGTGTGTTTGTATATGCTTGTGTGTGCGCCCAAAATTCCAATGAGATGGAGAGATGGAGAAGCAACTGCAGTGTAACCACACCCCCATGGAGGATGTTTTCTCTCTGTGTGTCTCTCTCTGGTGCCTTCTGGTAAATTCAAAACAAAACAAAAACAAAAAACTTCACCTGGTGAACTTTTAAAAACTACTAAATGACCAGTATGTTTGTCTTTTTGAAAAAAGTCTATTATGCCAGCAGATATATTCGACCTCAACACTTTTTGCTACTAATAACTACACTGCTACAAAAATTAAAAAATCAAAATGTAAACATATAAAATACATTAGTAGTTTAAAGAACTTTTCTCATTTTAAACAAGGAAAAATAGCCCTTATAAAAGGCAATATTTAAAAATTTCACATCCTTGGGGGAAATAAAGAAATATATGGATTTGAATACTTTTTACATCAATGCTTTTAAAATCAAAGCCCTGACCCCACAGAACATAAATCCATGAAATTCCAGATTTATAATGAAAGTAGATAGTTCTGTTCAGTCTTATATGTAATCCTTAAAAATACTGGGTCGTTGGGAAAGTCAAGATACATTTTTGCACAGAAGAACATAGAAAAATATGTTGTGACTTTCCAGACAACCTAATGTAATACTTTCTTTACTTCAAATCTAAACCAAGTCCACTTCTAGCATGTCATTTTTCAATTAAAACTCTCAAGAGACACAGAAGTGGGTTATTATAGGTTGATGATAATGTGTTTAGTATCCTCAGCTGGACTGGTGTGAAGTGTATTCATGTTAGGTAAATTCAACTTACAAGCAAAGTGATGTACAGTGATTAAATGTATAAAATTAAAAAGAAAGAAAAAAATCTCATTTTAAAAATTAAAAAGAAAAAAAAAACTCAAGAGGCCTCCAGTTGCATTTACAATGAAGCGCTGCCTCCTGATTGCATTACTAAGGTCTGTGTGACCTGCTCTAACCTCTGGCAAGCCCTTTCCCCTCACCTCTCCAGCCAGCCTACCTTCTTTCAGGTTTTTCCCCCTCAGGGTATTTGCACGTGCTGTTCCCCCTACCCGGATGGCGCCTCTCCAGCATCCTGCACAGCTGGCTCTGTATCATTTAGGTCTCCGCTTTCCAAGTCATCTCCTCAGGAGCTGCACCCCAGTATTCTCTACTTCAGTACTAAGTCCATTTCTTTCATAACACGGACCACAATGCATAGTTTATGTGTGACATTTTTTGTTGTTTTGGATAAACATTACAAATACCCTTTACTAATCATAAAGTTCCATGGAAGTGTAGAGTGTTTCATCATTCTGTAGCCAACATCTAGCAAAGTGTTTGTTGAAGGTAAACGAATGTCATTATAATATTTACACAGTCCTGGTAAATCCACAGGATTGGTTTTTTACTCTAGTTTTCTTTTAGCAGCTATACCTTCAACTCTCACTCCAATACCTAAACAACGTTCAGAATCCTTCGATTCTAGTTCTTCACTTCACAACAAAACTTGATCTCTACAAAGGATCTGGAAAAACAAGTTACTGGAAAACTGTAAGTAACTTCCAAGCCAGTTCTATTTCCTAGAGCTATAAGTACTAATTTAAAAGTGGTGATTTGGGGGTGACACTTTATCATTGTAGACATCTAGCACCAGTTTTTTTTTCATCTGTTTCTCATAGTTGTAACCCAGCAGTACCAGAATCAGGTTCTTAAAGGCAAGCACTGTGACTATCTGCTCACACATGTATGCATTCACTTGATTCCTCATTTGTGATGAGCATTTTGATTATATAATGTAAAATATATGGTTCTGTAGTAATCCCTTACCAGAAAGAAACACTGAAAACCACTTATAGGCTCTGAAGAGAGTCAGACCTAGATAGGAATCCCAACTTTGCATTTACTATCTGAGCCTTGGTTTTCTCATTTGCATGAAAAGGACAATAATACCTACGGTGAGAGACATGAGAGTAACATTAACAAGTCCTTCTTCCAGCAGCTGTTTATTGAGTGATGTGTCAAGGCACTGAGAATATAGCAGTGACAAACATTCCTGCCCTCACAGAGTTTACGTTCTAGTGGCGGAAGGCAGTTGAGAAATAAAATACATTGTCTGTTGGATGGTGTTAAGTGCTAAGGACAACAGTATGCATGCACGTGGGAGGTAGCCTGCATTTTTAGGTAGGGTGGAGGCTGCATTGTGAAGGTGGCAATTGAAAAAAGAAAGAAGGGAGAAAGCTAAGCAGATATTTGAAGAAAGAGCATTCATTCCAACAGTGAATTGTAATTGCCAAAGCTTTGCAGCACAAGTGTATCTGTTCTTAAAATAGTGCTTCTCACAGTATACTCTGCTGTAGTAGGACCTCGTTAGAAATACAGATTTACAGGCCCCATTTCAACCTACTAGATCATAATCCTTGGAGTTGTTTTAACAAGCTCTACCACTGATTCTTATCAAAGTTTAGTGACAGATACATAGTCTTCAGGAGCCCCTGGCTCCACATCACTCTTTACTATCTGTACTGCCTTATTTAATAGTTCTCAAATTTTAGGGTGCATCAGTGTTGTGGTTTGAATGTGTTCCCCTAAAATTCATGTATTGAATAAGGTGAGGCGTTGTAAGGGATTAAGAAGGTGAAAACAATCTATGGTACTAAAAGGTGGGGCCTTTGGAAGGTGATTAGGATTTTGGCCATTCGTGTGGGGCGGCCATGATTGAATCCTGGTGGATATAAGGAGAGGGAGAGAAACACAGAGATAGACAGGTAAGCTCAAGCTCTTACTACTGCCTGGGGACACCACTACCACAAAGATCCTCACCACAGTATGGCATCTTGACTTCAGACCTCCAAAACTGTGAGCTAAGTAAACCTTTACTTTTTTTTTTTTTTTTTAATACATCACCCTGATTCAGGTATTCAATTACTAAGCAAGAGAAAACTAAATCAATCACCTGGAATCTTTGTTAAAGCCCAGATTATTGGGTGCCTAAACCCAGAGTTTGTGGGTAACCGACTGGGTGGAAAGCCCTAATGCCTAACTGATGGTGACCCTTGCAAATAGGCCTGTGTGCTCTAGCAGAGTCCTGGCCAAGTACTGGGAAGGGCGGTTTATAGGCCCCACCTGCCATTGTAGGAGCAGGGCTTTAAGATGCCCAGTGGGGAACAGTGATGGAGCCTGTGTTGTAAAAAGGCCACCATGACAGCCCTTGTTGAGACTGCGGAGAGACGCTACCGCAGTGTAAGGAGTGGGAAGCTCACGATGGGCCAGGGCGAGAGGACAGTGGAGGTAACTGCGGGGCACTCGAAAGGTAAAGTCCACAGAACCTGCTAATGCGTTAGAGGGGCCTGTGTGGAGTGGAGGATTTCAGATGACTTCAAGAATCCTGGGCCAGGCAGTGGAGGTCGATCGTCGCCAACACACGGTAAGTGCTCGGTAAACGGTGCATTTTAAAAGCTCCTGTTGTAAGTGCTCAACCACAAGAAGCCAGAGGTGGCAGGGGTATCAGACAAGGTTCAGCATGGACCTTCCATGCCTAGCACGCACCCCTCCGGTCTCACCCAACCCTCCCCCTGATGGAAGGGGAAATTAAAAAAAAAAAAAAAAAAAAAAAAAGGTAGCCCCAGCACTTACTGCTGTTTATCCTCCTTTCCCTCCATGCGTCCCTACGGCCTGGCAAGAGACAGCCAGGAGCCCCATACGCGAAACGCGAATGCAGACCTGCGAGAAAGAGGAGCCGAGAGCGTGGCCACTGTGACTCGGATGTTGCTAAGCGACCGCGGCCTTCAAAAGAGGCGTGGGGGGGCGGGGCGGGACCGAGGCGCGCAGGCGCTGTGGCTGGCGAGCAGAGGCTGTGGGCCCAGCGTTGGGAGTTCCTGTTTGACCCACCCTAGGCGTTGTTGTGCGATTGAACTTGACTTTTCCAAGGGCTGGGGAAGGGTATTTTTTCAGCAGACTCGGCCCTTGGCAGATCACCTAGGAGCCGTTTCCTCAGCTTCCTCCGCAGCCCAGGCTCCGCGGCTGGGGACCGCGCTGCTCGGTCTCTGCAGAGCCAGGCTGGACGTCGCCCCCAGCGCTGCCCACGCCTGCACGTGCCGGCTCCAAAAGTGTGGGCAGACGGAAGGAAAACTTGTTTTCCCCCTGAACCATTAAATACTATGTGAGTCGTGATTCGTTGTTCCCAGGCTGCCTAGCCTTGGCTGTCGCCGTTTTCCATGATTATTAACAAAACGTCTTTCCCGCCAGTCAGCAAGCATTAAAATAGAGCCAGGGAACTCTCATCTGCTACAGACGAGGCTCCCTGTGGTGTGTGCGTCTACTCCGGGCTGCGCAGTGCTCTGAATCGGGCGGAGGAGCCTGTAAGCTTAGGCAGCAGCTTGGGACTTGTACAAAGTAGCACTTACCCAGAAGGCACAGGCTTCTGGGAAAGGAGTTGAAGATTTACATCCACCTTTTAGCCCTGGAATTTCTTACCTCATTTTACCATTGCCTCCTAGTTTCCACTACAAGAGCCAAACGTCGTTGGCAACTGCCATGTAACTCTTACGCATTTCATGGTTAATGGGAAGAGGAACGTCCTTTGAATTCCTCTGAGTATGCTATAGGTCAGACTACACATGTGCATGTTTTGTAACCCAGTCAGTATTAAGAGTGTATAATTACATTTGTAGGAAATGCGGAGAAGCATGGGCGAGCAGAGGTTGGTCCTGGGGCCTGTACATTCGTGAGCTAAAGTTCTATCAGGAACACCAGTACAGGGACAGGTTTCCTCCATGACTGAACATGTACTTTGTCGTTGAAAAGGCTGAGTATGTTTATGTGTGGGAAGCAAGAGTGGGGGGTAGGTAAGGGGAAAGTGGATTGAAAACGAAGGCGTGGCTTGGAAGGGGACCACTAACACTTATTGAGATCCCACTTGGGAGTCTGGCACTTGTTAGACACTACATTAAACACCACTTGGTTTTATCCCAGCCATCCAACTGTCATTAGGAGTGGATGCCTGGGGAGCAAACAGTGTTTGAATCTTGGCACCACTACTTTCCAGCTAGTTCACTTTGACAAAATCTAACCTCACCGAGTTAACTTCTTCATCCAGAAAAATGAGAAAATACATAACGTGTAGACTATTTAATACAGGTGGAATAGTGGGAGTGGTACCTGATGTTCAGGAAATGTCTAATCATTATTAGCTATTTTTATTAGGCAATTTGACCTGCATATGTGGCTACATATCTTTGAGGCTTAGCCGGCTTCATCATTCCCCCTGGTTTCTATTTCGACCTTCACCAAACTCTTCAAGCATCTAAATCCACCTGCTCACAGTCTCAACTGTTTGGTGAGGAAACAATGGTATTTTCTTAGCTTGCTTTCTTTCAGACCAACAAAACTACCTGCACCTGTACAGGATGAGAGTTGTTTGCCTGTAGTCATTGAGCAATATGGCATTAGTCAAAAATAGAAATACATCGACCCAGCCAGGTGACACAGTTGGAAGCGTGTTGAGGGCCACAGCGCCCAGTCGACCTGAAACGTGCTTGGTGGGAGCTCATGTGCAAGATCTTGGAGCTGGAGGGCAGGGGAGGGTGATGGCAGTGTGACTAGGTTCTGTCAGGGGTGCTTCCTTCCCTCACATGTGCAAGCATGTGCTCTCTATCATGGATAAAAAAGCGGCCAAAAAATATGTAGCTCTCTTTCTGTTAACCAGTTCGTAAATATCTGGGGTTTAATTAAAGACTGAGAAACCTTAAAAAAAAAAAAAAATAGTGCCAACATAAGGAAGTCACAACCTAGTTAGAGATACAAAGCATACACACAGGAAATACTGTGAACACATGGCAATAACCCAGAACAGTGTTCTATAACTAATGGTGATGTGTTAGGTTTCAGTAGTGATGATAAAATAATATTGTAATAATGGGCCAATTATGTTTTCTTAGAGTATCCTTTACAGGGTGCTCTATAGTATATATTTTATAATTACTATTGACATCTTTTTTATATAGAAAAAAGCCTTGGGCTGCTATTCGTGGTTTGTACTAATAACTGACCTAGGAGAGACACTTAAACCTCTGCACTGTAGATTTTTACTTATGAAAAGAGGTAGCCAGATCATCTTTATGCTTTTTTCCAGATGTAAAATAGTGATTCTACTGGAAGGACGAGCAGTTAGCATAATGGCTATGTCGCTGGACTCCCATGTAGCCAACCATGGTACGAGCGAGTCCCAGACCCGGTGGCTTAAACTCACGCCAGGTGTGTGTGCATGCGTGCCCAAGATCCTGAGAGGAGAAGGGATTGCGGCGTGGCCATTCCCCCGGTGGGTGATTTCTCGCTTTCTATCTCTGTCTCTCTCTGTCTTTTTGGCGAGCACACACACACTATAGCAAAAAAAAAAAAAAAAACCTCTCCAAAAAAAAAAAAAAAGTGATTCTACTGGAAAAATTGGGGAGAAAAAAAACAGTGAATGTACTATCGTAAATAATATTGGGTTGTCGTCCTTTTGGCTGAAACTGCCATCTTCCAGTAATTAACCAAAAGGACGAACACAAAGGGAAAGAGGAGAGGCACCCGATATGTGTTCTCTAGGCCTTTTAGAAAACATGGAGTTGTTCCTTTGGCAACATATATGCGAATCTACAAGTAAAGGTGATATTGAAGACATTAAGGGAATGGGTACAGTTCAAAAAGGAATGCCCCACAAATGTTACAACCATGGCAAAACTGGAAGAGTCTACAATGTTACCCAGCATGCTGTTGGCATTGTTGTGAACAAGTTAAGGGCAAGATTCTTGCCAAGAGAATCAGTGTGTGTATTGAGCATATTAAACATTCTAAGAGCAGAGATAGCTTCCTAAAATTTGTGAAGAAAAATGACCAGAAAAAGAAAAGTCAAAGAGAAAGGTACCTGGGTTCAACTAAAGCACCAGCCTCCTCCACCCAGAGAAGCACACTTTGTGAGAACCAATGGAAAGGAGCCTGAGCTACTGGAACCTATTCCCTATGAATTCATGGCATGATGGGTGTTAAAAATAAACTAATCTGTGGTCTATAAAAAAATAATAAAAATATAAAAAATAATATAGGGTTGTTGGAAAAGTTGTGAAATATTTTTTTCTGGTTTTCTATGCAAAAATGCATCATGCCTTTTCTGATGACCCAATGCATGTAATTTTATCTGTGATAGTTAGGCTGGATACTTGTTTACGAGATAACTCAAAGTAGTTTACTAATATGTGCAAGACAAAAATACCAGTTCTATTTGAGCTAGAATGCCATATGTGAGAGAACGTAACAGCATGGAGATTGCTCATCTGAAATGTTATAGATGCAGGAAATTGTCAATACTGTTTTTTTCAAACCATAGGAAAATACCAAAAATAATGAACAATTGTATAATGTTATTGAAAAGTTAAGGTTCAGGGAGATCCAGCTTCCTCTCAGATTTTCTTCAGTGATTTCAAAAATATAATGTAAATAAAAGCCAATCCTAAGTCTATGTTTAAGAAACAAATTGGAAACAGCAGATGGCATAATGGTTATGTTGCTGGGTTCCCATGTCGTCAAGCATGGTCTGAGTGCTGGACGCATGTGCACGCATGCCCAGGATCCCGAGGGGAGAATGGAGAGGAAGGGACTGAAACACAGCCATCCCTCCCGGGGTGCGCTTTCTTACTCTCTGTCTCTCTGGCAAGAGCACATGCCTTATAGCAAAAAAAATCTCAAGAAAGGAAAAATCAATTATTTTCCTCACATACATGTGTTGTAAAGATTAAATGAGAAAATACATTACCTTGTCACATTGTAATCATTCATTTAAAAGTTACCTGTTATGGGACACCCCATAGGGCAGGGCTGGGTACTGTGCATTAGGAGCCAAAGTCCCCCATGGCTGACTGAAGTTTGAATCCCAGCCCCGATGGCTTGGACAGGATACATCGGGTTCATGTGTGCCCAAGGTCCTGATAGAAAAGAGGATTGTAGTATGACTTTACTCCATAGCGGGATGGAGGCAAGGAGGTACTTGCTCTCCCTTCATCTCTCAGGCAAGTGTACTTGACCTCTGGTAATGATAATAATAAAAGTTGTTAGACCAAGCTGTATAGTACACTGATTGATGCTGCTACTTGGCAGCTGAAGCTGTGTGGGTGGCCCAAGTTTGATTCCCAACCCAGCCTAAAAGCTGGGTATGGTGGTGTGCCCCAACTAGTCATGAGGATGAGAAAGGAATGGAGCACAGCAAGACTGCCTTAATAATAACTGTAATAATAATGATAAAAACTAGGGTAGCCACTGCACAGAGGTAACACAATGCTCTTCAACACTGGACCTACGTGGGAAGGCCCCAGGTTTGAGTTCTGAGACTTCTCTATAAATGGCCTTGTGGGCACCATGGCTGTTTAGACTAGCAGAGTTTGGGGATATATCACAACATGAAGGCCCTGTTGGTGGGGGTGGGGGGTGGGGGGGTGTGCCTTTCTCTGTGTATTTCATGAATTTTTTTTTTAAAGCTGGAAAAAATCGGTTTTTTAGTCATCTTATTTTCATGATTAGTAAGGTAGAAGATTCATCAAGTGCATACATCATATTGTCTGTCTCATCTTCGACTATAAGAACTTTGTCAAAACAAACTAGATATTAATTTTAAGGCAATGAGACTGAGCGATATTAGTGTTAGGTTTGTCCCCCTTTGAAGATGGGTAGGGTCAAATGAATCACAGATTTGGAAGGGATCTTGAGTTTCTCTGGTCTAATTTCAAAACTAACTTAGATCATACTTTTAAGAGGCATATTACAAAACAAAGATGTATGACATCGCCTAAAAAGTTAAAATCTCTGGGGCCAGCTTTGGGAGGCTGCGCACCAGCGAGTCTGCTGAGGCCATTTTCATGTCTCTTACTATTGCCATCTTAGGCTCAGAGAGCAAACAATTACACAATGACAAAGGCCATAATTGGCTCCCCTTCAAAAACCTCACCTTCAAAACCATACTCTGATTGGCCACTTCCCATAGCAAATCGGTGAGTTTAGAATACCTCAGATTTGTATATCCAGCACCTCATGATTGGTCCACAAAGCAACCAATCATAACCCACCTTTTACAATCCTTCATTCAACCAATCACTGCCCACCAACATGTATATAACCACGATCCCTGGCCCACGATCCCTGGCCCACAATCCCCTAGACCACCCTGAAGACCCTGAAGATTTGTAACACTGCGTCTCTCTGGAGGACCCTGAAGAGTTGTAACACTGTGTCATCTCCGTGCTGTTACATTGCGTGGTTTGTCCAGTTTCTCACTCCTTCCCTCAGGAAACCTGTTCGATTGTCCTGCGGGTCGGGACAGCCAGCAGTTGGCATAATGGCTATATTGCTGGACTCCCATGTAGTCAACCGCAGTTGGAGTCACGGACCTGGTGACTTAAACTCACACCAGGCACATGTGCATGCCCAAGATCCCGAGAGGAGAGTGGAGGAGAAGGGATTGCAGCATGGCCATCCCTCCTAGGAGGTGATTTCTTGCTTTCTGTCTCTCTCTCTGGCGAGTACACGCTCCCTATAGCAAAAACTTCTCAAAAAAAACAAAGTGAAAATTTCTAATATAAATAATGTAGATCACTTCTAATATAAATGATCCTGGGTATGTTTATATTCATAAAGATATATACATTTTACAAAATTCTTTGACATAACAAAAAAGTTTTAGATAGCTTCAGTTACTACAAAATCATTGCTAGAAATCACTAGCTTGGAATTTCACTGGATTAAAGAGAGAAATCTATATTTTATAAATTTGGAGAGTTCTAGCTACCTCTGATTTGTAATGATTCAAGGTTCATTTCTATATAATGCCAACTCTGACTTCCTCATAGAAGCTGTATGACCAAAGGAAGAATGAAAAGGCTGGTCTTGGGGAGAACTGTGCAGAGCCATTCTGATAGTGTGGCAGGTTCTTAGAGTGGTCACATGGTAAAGACTGAACTGAGGAACATCTATGGACATGCAGCTTCTTGAGGAAAAAGTTGCATAGTTAGTGTTACCATTCTCATAAAGGCTAAGGATCACTAAGCCATCTAGTTTTGAAGGTTTTCTGTGTCTCCTAGCTTTATTTTTTTTAGGCTACTTGTTCTATTCAAAAAATTCCAAAGATGTAATCATTTTCCTTGTAGGCTGTTACTGCATCTAAGTATCTAATTACTGAGCAATCCAGTGTACAATGAACAACTGTATTCTGGCCTGTTCTTACCAGACAATGAGATCTTAGTCTGTTTATTTGATATTTCCAGCACCTTGAAAAGTACCTTCCAAATAATAGGTCCTGTGAATGAGATGGACCAAAAAAAAATCCTTCCTTACATACTACAAAATATCTACTTTAAAATTTTAATATTTTTTTTTCTCTAAATGTAAGTCGTTGCTCTCTTCTGTGTTCTGAGCAGCCCCGATTTTTTTTTTTTTTTTTTTTTTTTTTTTGCTATAGGTCAAGTGCACTCACCAGAAAGACAGAGACAGAGAGACAGAAAGTGAGAAATCACCCCCCCGGGGGGGGGGGGGGGATGGCCACACCGCAATCCCTTCTCCTCCATCTCCTTTCGGAATCTTGGGCACGCACGCACACGCGCCTGGTGTGAGTTTAAGCCACTGGGTCAAGGATTCGAACCGCAGTCGGCTACAGGGGAGTTCAGTGACATAGCCGTTATGCTAACTGCTGGTCTCGTCAAGTTTTTTTTTTTTTTTTTTTTTTTTTTTTTTAACAAAAATAATATAACTGTTCACCATATTCCTTAGAGAATTTCCATATTTTTAAAACTGGTAATTAAAACTTCCTTTTAAGCTAAAAAAAGTTAAGTTCTTCAACTTATGCCCATAAAATCTACTTTCAATCCCTTTGATGATACAAATTGCCATTCGATGTACTTTCCCTGGGGGAGGAGAACTAATATTTATTAAACTTCAAGGTTAGACCTGATTTAAATACTAGCTCTGTGACTCTGGGCAACTTATTTAAATTCTTTGAGCTTTAGATCTTGAATATGTCTCTTGTTAATCTTTAAAAAATAAATGAATAAGACCCCAAAAGGATAAGGACAAAATGACTTACGTATTAAGGTCATTCTAGTAAATAAAATGCTATGTATGAAGCATCTGGCACAAAATAGGTGCTGAGTCAGTATAACTTCCCACCACCCTTTCCGTCTTTACTCCTTGGCTAAGGTCACTTGCTAGTAAATGATACAGCCTAGATTTGTTTTTAGATAAGACAACTCTTTTTTTTTTTTTTTTGTACCTCGACATATATTGAGTTGTCAGGAAAGTCATGATGCATTTTTGCATAGAGAAACATAGAAAAATATGTCATGACTTTCCTGATGACTTAATATTAGTTTCTCTACCTCTGCCTTTAAACCACGGCATGTAAAAATTGAAAATAAAGTTTTAAATAGGGTCTAGGGTAGTCTGGAAAAAATTAGAAACATTATGGTTGAGACTAGGTAAAAATATATAGAATAAAATCAACCCATGTCATAGGAATCCACAGTGAACAGAAGACTGACTTTAAGACACGAAGGGTGGGTTATGGCAGGAGAATATAATGCTCATTCTGTGATGGGGTGGGTTTGAAAGTGAGAATTCTCCACCTGCTTGTAAACTGTCACTATACACAACGCATTCTGACAAAGGTACAACAGTTTAAGTTCCATGGTTGGTAAAATATACAACAATTCAAGAATAAGCACACAATTATGAACTACCATGTCTCCACTTATGATTTAATGTGGTACCATAGCTTTAAGACTGTCAATAAACTGGTAGACAGCAATAATTATTTTGCTGTGAGTAGTTAGCTTCATTATAAATCTAAAAAGCTTTCCTTCTGTAGCAAAAGTAAAGTTAGGCGATCACTTCAGGTTCCATTACGAGGGTTAGTTTCGTTTACCTCCAATACCTCCTAGACCCATGCCATTCTTTCCAAAATGGTGTGGCAAATAGTTTTCACAAGTCATCACTTTTAAACTATTATTCTACCCTATTCTTTTTCCCCTTATATAATTATAATGGTATTAAGTGTTTCAAGTAATACTTAATTACTTTAGCATTTATAAGCTTCTCAAGAGTTTGGAAACTTAGCCATGTTTTTATCCTCTTATAGTAAGCCTGGGAGCAAATTATTTACCTCATTTAAGTCCCCGCCTCCCCACATTTTTGACTTTCTCTACCAACCTCCAAGGCTTTAATGATAGGTGTAAAATCCAGGAAAGGACATACTTTAAGAGAAGTAAAGCTGCAAATGTAAAGGTGGCATTTCTATAATTTTTGTCATGTAGAGACTAGATATGGAAAGTATCACTGTCCTTGCATTCTCTAGGTCATGACTCGTGAGTCGCCTCATAGGGACTGTGGGAAGCTTTTGAGCCTGTGTTTTCGGAAGTGAGCCACCACAGTGAACAAGTTTAGGGTAGCAGAGAGTTCTTGTGGGTAATTCAGGGTGGGGCTGGCTTTTATTTATTTTTTGCTAGAGGACATGTGCACTGACTTCTTGGTATGGGAGTAGGAAAGCACATCCCATGGGACATGGTCACCTCATATCCCTTTTTTTCCCATTCATCTCTTGGGGGTCGGGGCATGCATGCACAGGTGCCCAGCATGTTTGTCAAACCACCAGGTTCTGGACTTGAACCACACATGTGCGATGCAGCTGCCTTAACCATCATGCTACTGGCTGCCCATGGACTGTCATTCTTATGACCCCTGAGACCTTCGCATAAGTGTGACCCTTCTGAGCCCAGTTTCCTTTGTCTATACACTGAAATACTAACATATACCCACCCATCTCCAGAAGGTTACAGGAATTCCATGGGAGAGTTTTGTTAAACTGTCCTTGCTTAGTAAGGGTGAAGCATTGTCCTTATTAAATACATCAGCTGGGTTATACTAGTGTCTTAACATCACCTTCTTGGGATTAGTGTTACAGGAGAGAGAACTCCTATATAAAACATTGTTTCATCAGCATATATTGTGTTAATGGTCTCCCTTGCCAAACTTGTGTATATGCTTTTTGTTTCTATCTTACGTTCTATTTGTTGAACCCACTATTAATCCTCATTTTAAACCAGATTTTATCTCTGTAAGACTACTAGGCTGAATAGCCTACCCATAAGATAATCTACTCCAAACTCCTATTTGCATCTCTGAAGGTGGACCTGAATAGTGTAGAAGATAAGAACAAATAGCCAGGGGACCAGCAGTTGGCGTAATGGCTATGTCACTGGACTCCCATGTAGTCGACTGTGGTTCAAGTCCCGGACCCGGTGGCTTAAACTCGTGCCAGCGTGTGTGTGTGTGTGTGTGTGTGTGTGTGTGTGTGCCCAAGATCCTGAGAGGAGAATGGAAGAGAAGGGATTGCGGCATGGCCATCCACCCTGGGGGTGGGGGTGGGGGGGTGATTTCTCGCTTTCCCTCTGTCTTTCTGGCAAGTGTACATGCCCTATAGCAAAAACCTCTCAAAAATAAAATAAAAACTGGTTTTAGAATTTCATTTTAATTGGATGAGAGCTGGATTAGTTTGGATGAGAACAGAAAGCCTCTCTATATGGAAAAATATAATGACTTTAAGCATGGTATTTTCCTAATGAATTCTTGAGTTACTTAAAAATATATAGAAGTCATACAGTTTTTATCTTTAGCATACTTTATGGGGTTATATCCCAAATTTACTATTTTCCTATTTTCTAGTCATGTATAGTAACATGAGGCATGTTACTTGTTACTTCTTTACACTTTTATTTTTGCCTTCTCTATGAACACTTATTGGACTTTTGTATTTAGATTCATCCAGTCTTTTTTTCCTGAGTTGAATATAGATAGAACCAAAATTTTACATATTTCTAATATTCTCTTTGCTTCTCACTTAGCATTCAAAGGTCTATATAGCTCTAGCTTTTGAAGCTCAAGGCACTTCTTAGATGCAGGACCTTGAGCAAGTTTTATCTTTCTGATATCTTTCTTCTTTTTGGAGAGTTGTTTTTTTTTTGTTTTTTTTTTTTTTTTTTTTTTTGCTATAGGGTGCATGCGCTCGCCAGAGAGAGAGAGAGAAAGAGAGATAGAAAGCGAGAAATCACCCCCCAGGGGGGATGGCCACACCGCAATCCCTTCTCCTCCATTCTCCTCTCGGGATCTTGGGCACGCACGCATACGCGCCCGGCGTGAGTTTTAAGCCACTGGGTCCGGGACGCGAACCGCTGTCGACTACGTGGGAGTCCAGCGACATAGCCATTACGCTAACTGTTGGTCCCTGATATCTTTATTCTTAAAATTGCAATAATGATAGTACCTGCCTGATCAGAGTTTTTGTTAGGATAAAATAAAGTGATCTGTAGTCTAATGCCTGGCACATAGCACGTGCTCGTTTCTTTGTTACCCTTCGGCATTATCATCAGAAAATACATGTTTTACAATTATACAGTACAGCTGGTTTTTAAAAATAATTTTAAAGAAATATTTAACTATTTATTCATCTTAATTTGACCAGAGAGGGTCAGAGAGAGAGCAAGAGAGCGAGAGAGAGTGAGAAGGCAAGCTGCCAAGTCTGGTACTTGAACTGTGGTCGGCTATGTGGGAGTCCAGTGCCAGAAAATACATGTTTTAAAAGTTGAGATTGTTGGGTCAGCCAGTGGCATGGTGGTTAAGGCAGATGAGTCCCATATGGCCACTGAATGGCTCATGTCCTAGACCAAGTTGCTTGAAAAACATGCCAAGTACATATGTACGCCCAGAATCCCAACAGGAGAATGGGAGAGAAGAGATTACAGCATGGCCATACCCCTGGGGGGTATGTTCTCTCTCTCTCTCTCTCTCACACACACACACACACACACTCTCACTCTCACTCTCTCTCTCTCTGGAGAGCACACTCACCCTATACAAAAATCTTAATTTTTTTTGTTTTTTTTAAAGCTGAGATGGCTTCTGTTTGTCTCAGTGCTCAGCCCCAAGCATAATACCTGGCAACTGGCAAGTTCTCAGTAGATAATACCTAATGAATGGCAAAAACATCTGTAAGTTTTGTTCAGTCTCGTCTCTTCCTCCAGCCCACTGGTAGCTCCTATTTCTGAAACTTTCCATTGTGAGTTATAGCTCTCAGAAACTGGACTCACCAGGGTGTCCAGCAGACCTTGTTGTCAGGCACAGAAGGCTTTTTCTTTTATTCAGACTGCATCTTTTTTCTTGAGTAGTTTGTTGGAATTCTTCTGGCTTTGGACTTCACACTACTTCACACTTATAGAGTATGAATTTTTGTCTGAACACCGGCCCCTCGGTGTCAGAACTACACAATTTAGATGCTCTGCTCCAAACAGGGCTGCCTTTTCTAAAAACAAC
The DNA here is from genome assembly GCA_026018925.1 of Tupaia tana. Classification (NCBI taxonomy): domain Eukaryota; kingdom Metazoa; phylum Chordata; class Mammalia; order Scandentia; family Tupaiidae; genus Tupaia; species Tupaia tana. The sequence goes on from JAKSZU010000003.1 coordinate 180,430,420, forward strand.
CCTTGTTTCTGCTTTAACTTATTTTTGAAGTTTATTTTATTAATGATGGTGTCATGGTTTGGAGTAAGACACAAGAAGTAGTCCTCTCAACAGGAAAATAATGTTTATTGAAAGAGTGCCCAGCGGCCTGAAGCTGGAGGTGCCTCAGCCCACCCTACCGAGGAGACGCGATGTATCTCTGTGGGAGTGCTGGCGGGGGAGGGCCATGAGAATGGTGGGTGCTTTGATTAGCTTACTTGCCATTGTGACCTTATGGGCCCATCTGTGCTGCCAGTAAGGGAGGGCTCTGGCCAAAGGTCTTGTGACCTTTGTGATGGTCAGAAGTTAGTGTCAATCAACGCCAATTCACAAGGTCATCTCCTTATTTTCTGACAGGAAATTACCTAAAGGTCAATCAGGGTTCGATCTAACAGAGGCTATATACTACATGCGTGTACGAGAGAGAAAAGCACCCTCAGTTCTCAGTGATTGCCTTCCTCTGTCTCTAGCTCCTCAGGATCTCAGGTACATGTTTGTGTGCCAGGCCTACTTTTCAGACCAACCCGGGGATCTGAACCTGTAGTCAGCCACGTGGCTTTCAGCACTGCAGCGCACTTTGATGTTGACTGTACTACCAGGCTGGGTCTCTGCTTTACTTAATTTACTGATCTAATTAAACTTACCTGGAAACTTTCTGTCCTACTTGAGAGGAAACTTATTTCCACCCTAGTTCTTGGATTTGAACACTTACTTGTTTCTGGTATCCCTCGCTCACCCACTTTTATTCCAGTGGAAAACAGACTTGCTGATTGGATGGTCAGAAGTTAGTGTCAGTTGGGACCATTTCACCAGAAGGTGAAAGCTTCATATTAAAACTCAGTGCTGGGAACCAGCAGTTAGCGTAATGGCTATGTCACTGGACTCCCACGTAGTCGACCACGGTTTGCGTCCCGGACCCAGTGGCTTAAAACTCATGCCGGGCGCATGTGCGTGCGTGCCCAAGATCCTGAGAGGAGAATGGAGGCTTTAATTTTATAATGTTTACCACACAGATTATAGTACCCTAATATGGTTTGATAATAGAATTTTAGACTACATTTGTTCTTGTAACTGCCTTGTTTCCTGTTAAATTGTGGACTCCTCAGGGGCAGATAGCGGTTAAGTCTCCTACTTATAAAACAACGCAGGGCTAGCAGGTGGTGTAGTGGTTGTGGCACTGGACTGCCGCATGGCCAAGTGCAGTTCAAGTCCTGGACCCAGCAGTTTGAAACTCACACTGTGCACATGTGTGTGAGTGCCCAAAATCTTGAGAGGAGAAGGGTTTGTGACATGGCCATCACCCCAGGGGTTGATTTCTCACTTCTCTGTGTCTTCAACAAGCACATACACTCTATAGCAAAAATCTCTCTAAAGAAAGAAAAAGATGATGATGCATATGTTTGGAAAAACATAATTGGTATTCAAATAATCTGTCTTGTATATCTCAAAAAGATACTTCGTGTTGAATCATATGCATACCATTTAATGTACCCAAACTTTGTCTTCATGCATGATTAGGGCAAATATTGTAAAACTTTCAGCACTAATGGAAGTAGCGCTAGATAGAATTTAAACTCGTATCAGTGAAGTCTGAACTCATGGCTGGCTGTGATGCCCATGTAGACACATACTGCTGAATTAAATCTCTCTGATGTGCTACAGATTGACAGCTATAAACATTTAGAGTTACCCAGGTTTGCTGACATTTGAAAATAGCTGATGTTTTCCCCCTACTCTGTTTTCAAACAATGAGTGAAACAATAAAATGGATGGGACATTGCCATTCTTTTTAAAATCAGAGTTAAGCTACAGCCTAAATACCAGAATGCTGATGTCTCAAATGTATTATTCAGACTGCATATTGTAGGCACTAATGGGGCCCATTAAAAGAATTCTCTTTGTTGCTAAATTCAAGCGCATTGGCACTGGGAAGGGAGGGCAAGGAGGTCAAAGATGAGAGAGATTTATAGTGTATTCTCCCAGTTTTCTAAAAATCTAATAATAAATCTTCATCTCAATTTAGGTCCATTAAACCAATTTTAAATACTTTTTAAAAATATGTTACATGCAAACATGAACTCAAAGCGTTTTCCCTTTTAACATTATAAGATACAATTAGACAATGAGTGAAAACTTCAACACTTTGCCTTATTTTTATACTTAAGTCGCTTAACATAAAATGTCTTTTTTTTTGCATTTTTTTAAAAATAATTTTTAAATTTAGTTATTCAATTTGAGTAGAGAGAGAGGGAGGAGAAAGCATGTAAGTTGCCAGGTCTGGGACTCAAACCATGGCTGGCCATGTGGGAGTCCAGTGCATTAACCACCACGCCACCTACTGGCCCCTTTTTTTCATTTCTTATAAACAATCCTAACTTGATCCATCGCAGTGCAAACAAAATATTGTTGGAAAGAATCTACTTATTTCATTCTAACAAGAAAACTTAAAACTGATTAACATGAATCAAAATGAGATTTTCCCTACAAAACTCCTGTTGATGTATAAATATCTGAGATAAAGACAACTTTTAAAGATTAAGTGCTAATTCCATTTCTATTTTATATTATTAGTTTAATTCCAAAACTTTTCTAGTGTAATTATCACTTCATATTAGACCTTAGGAATTTAATATAGAATATACTTCTTAAGAATATTGGGATCAGCAGTTAGTGTAATGGCTATGTTGCTTGCTGGATTCCCAGGTATTCGACCGCAGTTCCAGTCCCGGAGCTGGTGGCTTAAACTCACGTTGGGCGTGTGTGTGTGTGCGTGCGTGCCCAAGATCCCCAGAGGAGAAGGGATTGCAGCATGGCCATCTCCCGTGGGAGGTGATTTCTTGCTTTCTATCTCTCTGACTCTGTCTTTCTGGCGAGTGCACGCGCCCTATAGCAAAAACCTCTCCAAAAAAAAAAAAAGAATGTGTAATACATGCTATTACAAAAAATTTGGTAAACATAGTTACAGATAAAGCAAAATTTTACTAGTTAGAGATAGCTACTGTTTAATTTGCTTTCATTTCTCTTCCTCAATGCTGTCCACTATGGTAGCCATTAGCCATTTGTAATCATATAAATTTAAATTAATTAAAATAAAACTAAAACTCTAGTTCATATTTCAAGTGCTTATTAGCCACAGGCCAATGGCTAGTGACAATGATATTAGCCCACGTACAAAATATTATCACGGCAAATTCTATTGACAGCTGTTTTGAGGTATATGTATATCCATATGAAACTAGATATTTTGTCAGAAGTATATATATATATATATATACACACACACACATATGTATGTATATATACACATATATATACGCATATGTATGTATATATACATACATATGCGTATATATATGTGTATATATGTGTATATATATATATGTAGGTTTTTATGTATACTCAAATTACACACAGACATGAAACTATATCAAAGTACACATACCAATCTACATAGGATAAAATTATATATAGTTTTGATAAACACACAAGCACACATGGTTAGGTTTTCTGCTCTTTTTACCATGTATACGGGTTCATAATATTGGATTTTAGTTTTCTGAAAAGGTCTTCATTACTCATTCTTTCTCATTTTAAAAAGATAGTTCTGGTTTAGGGACTAGCAGTTGTCGTAATGGCTATATCGCTGGACTCCCATGTAGTCGACTGTGGTTCAAGCCCCGGACCCGGTGACTTAAACTCACGCTGGGTGCGTGCGTGCCCAAGATCCCGAGAGGAGAAGGGAGAAGGGATTGCGGCGTGGCCATCCACCCTGGGGGGTGATTTCTTGCTTTCTGTCTCTGTCTCTTTCTGGTGAGCACACGCACCCTATAACAAAAAGCTCTCCAAAAAAAAAAAAAAAAAAGTTCTGTTTTATAGTTACTCTTTTAAGACCTTGCCAATATTCCACTGTTCTCTGGCTTCCACTGTTGCTGTTGAACGATCAGTTGGAAAGCCAATTGCTGTTTGGTGATCTCTTTTCTCTGTGGTTTATTTGAAATATCTTTTGTTAAGCTCCATAAGTTCATTGTAACATGTTTATATGTCAACTTATAAAACCTTATCCTGCTTGTAGTATGTTGTTTTTTTTGTCTGGCTAGAGAATTATTGTCAATTTTGCAAAATTATCTGTTATTATCATTATGGTTATTGCTTTTCCTATTTTCTGAAAATTTAAGACATTTTCAAGACTTTTATCTTCTGTGTCTAACCTCATATTTATAGTGTCTCTCCGTAAAGTATTTCATCAATTTTTCTCAAATCTGTTTCCAGCTCTGTTCTCTTCACCTGTGTCTAATCTACTGCTTTATATGTCTAAATTTGTAAGTTCAGCAATTACATTTTTTCATTTTTGAAAATTTCATTTTCTCTCAAATTTATCTAGCCTACTTATAAAAACAAACATTGAGATTATTTTATATACTGTAATATACATCTATTTTGAGAATATTAACGAATTTACATATATATCTCCACCTCTATTTAGATGTAGAACATGTAACTGTACTGTGTATGTGTGTTTTAAATTGTCAGAGGGCATGTGTGCTCGCCAGAGAGAAAGAGAGAGAGGGGGAGAGAACAGGGACCCTCCAGTGAGGTATAATCATGCTGCAATCCTTTTCCTCCATTTCTCCATTCCATCAAGATTGTGAGTACATGTGTGTGCATGTGCACGCCCACACACTTGTTTCTGGCATGTGTTCTAAGCCATGAGAGCCGGGGTTCAAACCATGGTCAGCCATTTAGGATCTCGCTCTCCACGCATACCACTTCTTCCCCCTGAACTTCTGTCATTCATTTATTGGCATATTAGATACCACCAATCTCATCTAATTGGTGGGTTAGATAGGTCTCATTCTTCCAGATGAGTAATTTTCTCTCGTTTTCACTTCTTTGTTCTTTCTTCTGCTCTCCTACTAAACTTTTCAGAATTATCTTTTTTCTAGTGTTTCCTAAACTGCCGGTTAAAGTCACTTTTTTCTTTTTTTAAATGTATTAGAGACAAAAACCATGGAAAAGACTGATTTATTAGTACTGGGGTGGGCCTGATAACAAGTCTAATTTAAAAGCTCCCCAGGTAATTCTGGTAATCAACTGCACTTTGTAGTCACAGTGCTATTACGTAGTTGGGAAAGTGTGACTTTTTTTTTTTTATGCAAAATGCATCATGACTTTCCAAATGACCTAATATATCACTACTGAAATTTGATGGTTACTAACTTCAGAATGGGTTGCAATTCTCCTATTTCCTTCTGAATTCCCTACAGTTTGCCCATGGTTGAAGCGTGTGCATGTGTGTGCCCATGTATGTGGCCTGCTCTTCAGACTATGGCCTTTATCTCAGCTAGGTTTCCTTAATCCCCGTATTTATTATGACCCGCACGTACTCTCCCAAAGGCTCCTGCTCTTACTACACAGGCATCTACTTTCATTGTATGCTGTCGAGGACATTAGCAGATGTTTCCTGAAATTTTGTTTTCTTCCTATAATACATACTTTTTTAGAAATACGCACTTCCCCTTATTCTAAATGACAATATACCCTTTGCCTTTGCTGAAGTCCTTTTTCTGAATAGTAAGGCTAGTTTTCATTCCCTACTTATTCATCTTCTAATGCAGAGAGTCTGGTTATGCAGCAGTATTTACCTGCAGCCAGGTCTGAAGTCTACGAAAGGTTTATCTGTCCTAATCCAGTGTTACTGTTGTTTTGCGATGGTATTTCCAGGAGTCTTAATTTTTTTTAATGATAAAATACACATATAGAAGGACAGAAGGATGTATAAAATGTTTCATAAAGTTAAATAAGATGAACACGGGCTAGCAGGTGGTTAATGTGCTGAACTCCCACATGACCAACAGTGGTTTCAGTCCCAGACCCAGCAGCTTGAAAATCATGCTGGGCACGTGTGCATACATGCCCAAAATCTCAGGAGGAGAATGGAGGAAAAGGGACTGCAGCATGGCCATCCCCTCTGGAGGATGATTTCTTATTTTCCCTCTCTGTCTCTTTCTGGCATGCACATGTACCCTATGGCAAAAACTTTATTTGAAGGAAAAAAAAGTGAACACTTACGAAACTACTACTGAGATTAAGAACTGTAAGAACACCTGGTTCTTGGACCTTCATGTGCCTCTCTCAGATCACAATCCCTTTCCGTTAACCTGGATATACCACTGTCCTTGTTTTGTAATAATCACAGGCTCGTTTTTGTTTATAGTTTTAAAATGTGCTAATTGCTTACAGAAATTAAAGAGAGGGGTATCTTTGACAGGACCTCACCATGACGAGATCCTTCCCCAGCCTTCTATCAGCTGGGGCTTTCAGGTCATGCTGAGATCTGAAGCCTCCCGGGAGGCTTCACCGTTGTCTGTGGTCGGCGCCCCTCCCCCGCCCCACTGTAGCTGGGCCTGTCTGTAGTTCAGTTATTGCTGTTAGGATCCCTGGATGCAATTTCTAGCAGGCTGTGCCACTGAGGTTCTCTTCTTTGCCTCTACTTCCATGCTTTAAGGGACTCCTCAGTATGCCACCACCTGTGGTGTCCTCACTGCTGTGTGCTGTGTCTTAGGAGTTGAGTTATCCCAATCGGCTGGGGAAAAGTACTTGCTAGCTACGACTGGGGACAAGAGAAGAGATGATTCATCTTCTCTGTCTCAGAAAATCTTCCCTGAGCAGTGAAACTATACCTACTGTTTTTTGTTTGTTTGTTTGTTTTTCCCCTCTCCTGGTTAATGTTGTTACTGCATCTCAAAAGTAATAGTACAGGGACCAGCAGTTAGCGTAATGGCTATGTCGCTGGACTCCCACGTAGTCGACCGCGGTTCGAGTCCCGGACCCGGCGGCTTAAACTCACGCCGGGTGCGTGTGCATGCGTGCCCAAGATCCCGAGAGGAGAATGGAGGAGAAGGGATTGCGGCGTGGCCATCCCCCCTGGGGGGTGATTTCCTGCTTTCTATCTCTCTGTCTCCCTCTGTCTGGCGAGCACACACGCCCTATAGCAAAAACCTCTCCAAAAAAAAAAAAGTAATAGTACAGTGTCTACCTGCTTTATGCCACGTCCCTAGTTAAGCAATGTAGGCACTTTCTCAATCCAGATGAGTCTGCAGTGCATTTGGCTGAAATTTTGCCTTGATGCTTACTAATGACTATGATCCTTGCTTTTTAGAATTGTTTAGAAATGGAAACTCTATTTCTAATACAATGACCCACTGGAATCTTTATCTTTGAACTCTTTCTCTATATGTCTTCAATCTGTTATACATAAATAAATTAAATAAAAAGCCATATTGGAGGCTTGTCTCTATTGATCTTCAGAGTCCACTGTGCCAACATGGAAAACAAAAGAAAAACATAGTTTGAGGATGAAGGTCATATCTTAAACATCTAGCCAAGAATGTATAATGATATTTGCAGCAAGAAAAGAAAAAATATCACACTTCCTAGAGGGGGAAAACACTTTCTGTAGAACATGCTAAAGAGATTGTTATGGTGATGAGAATTCTTAATTCTAAAATATAAAATTTGCATCAGATTTCTATTTTATTCAAAACCATTTGAACCAGTTAAGAAAAGGAAAAGTGGGGCCAGCAGGTGGTGTGAAGGTTAAGGTAGTTGGATTGCATATGGCTGACTTAGTGGTTTGAATGGTGTGTGCACATGAATACCCAAAATCTCTGGAGGAGAATGGAAGAGAAGATATTGTGGCATAGCCATCCTCCCTGGGGAGTGATTTCTCACTTGGTCTCTCCTTAGCTAGTACATGTACCCTATAGCCTCCTCCCCCCGCCCCTTTCACAAAGAAAAAGAAAGGAAGTTACCTCTATTACCTCCTACACATGATTCAAGAGGTTAGGTTAAAATCTCCAGGGTGATGCTTATAAAACACTTCTTAATTACATCGCTAATACTTGTGTTTCTTCTTGAATACTTTTAATCTTGGAAAGATAAAAATAGAAAAAAAGAAAATCAGTTTTATAAATATTTTAGCAACCGTGGACATTTATGGATGCCACTAAGAGGAATAAGAATTTATTTCCAATAGTATTTCTTAAAATTATATGTGTTTTGAATGAAAATGGCTTAAGGTTAAGTATACATACCACGTCGGTTTGACAGAAGTAATCAAGAGAATTGAAAATGCATCTGAGCTTACCATTTATAAAAGCCTAGAAAAGAGGACTCCAGATGCTAAAGTCAATGTCTCTGTTACTGCCTTTTTTAGATTTTGCCCTAGGGCAAGTGGGCTTGCGGAAGAGAGAGAAAGTTAGGAATCACCCCACCCCTCTCACAGGGGGGTGGCCATACCACAATCCCTTCTTTAGTTTCAGGATTTTCGGGCATGTGTGCACATACGCCCAGGATGATATTCAAGTCACTCGGTCTGGGAGTTGAGCCGTGGTCAGCTATGGGAATCTGGAGCCTTAACCACCACATCACCTTCTGGCCCCTGTTGTGATTTTTTGAGACAGTTCTTAAAAGATGTCTTACAGACCCAGCTGTAGTGGCACAAGCGTGAGATGCCACAGCTAAGGCATGACGGCTAAGGCCACATGAGAACCCCAGGTTCATCTCCAGCCCAACCTAAGTAAACTGGACGCCATGGCACACACCGTGGTCCTAGTGGGTCGGAGGTGGTCAGGAAGGATCACGATGTAGCGAGATCCTGTTAGAAACAGTCCTCTCCCCCCTCCCTTGCTCTGCTCTCTTGCCCTCACACACGTGCATTGACAGAGATGGCTTATGGTCAGGCCTGCCGAACGACGGAGGTGACAGTAGAGCTGCTCTGTTGGGACTGAGCGTCAGGGCTCCAGACCAAGATCAAACTGTTTTCTCATTGCCCTTCCGTAATCTGTCAGTGGTCCCTCTTGGGAGTCCTCAGGTTCACTGGAATCCTGTTAAAAGTCATGATTTATGGTAACCTCTTGCCTTGCAGTAGCGCATCCCAAGGTGCCCAGCTAATTGGGGGAGGAGCTGGGCCCAAAGCACGCATTGTCTGCTTCCTAGAGTGGGGCTTCCCCTACCATACCGTGCTGCCTGTCTTCAGTTCCTGGAATTAGTTCCCAACATGAACATTCTTCCTTTTAGCCAAACAGAACATTCTTTGTAGGTGGACAGAGACCAGGGAGAGTTACTGTATAAAATACATATGTGGCGTATATACTTCCAAATACAAGCTCGTTCTTGGAAACAATTTCTGTTTTTCTGTTGTCCCTAATTATGAGTTTAGAGATAAGTGCTTCCGAAAAATACCTTCAATAGGCCAAGTTGAAATTATTTAGTCATAAAGATGGTAACTGACATCTAGCAAAGTGAAACTACTGGGTATTGGTGTCTGTCTCCACCCACCATCTGTTGGTACCAGCTTTGGTGCTTTTCTGACCTTTGCTAACACAAGGACCACCCCAGGGCACAGAGCACTCCCCTGTGCTTAGAGCCTCCCGCTTCTCCTCAACCTTAAGAACCCATACCTGCCTTGGGGACCAGCAGTTGGTGTAATGGCTATGTCGCTGGACTTCCATGTAGTTGACTGTGGTTTGAGTCCTGGATCCGGCGGCTTAAACTCATGCCAGGTGCGTGTGCGTGAGTGCCCAAGATCCCAAGAGGAGACTGGAGAATAAGGGATTGCAGTGTGGCCATACTCCTTGGGGGGTGATTTCTTGCTGTCTGTCTGTCTTTCTGGCGAGCGCACACGCCCTATAGCAAAAACCTCTAAAAAATAAATAAAACAAACAAACAAAAAATAAAACCCATACCTGCCTCATAAAAATTTCTGACGTCACTGCATAGAAGTCTGTTGCTTCTCTGTGCCCCTCTGGGTCAGAGTGCTTTGTGTCTGTTCCATCCACCCAAGAAGATTCTATTGGCTTTTCTTCCTGAGTTAGCTTTATTGTAAGACAGAATTTTTTAATATAAATATAAAAAGTAATAATATGCATTTATAAAATCACTCCCTACCCCCAATTCTGATATGTGGCTTTTTGGGTTGGGGTAAGCATGAGACATGTTGATATTTGTGGTTGACAGTCACTGAAGTAGGTATCTTTTGATTTTTTTTCCTTGGCTTTTGAAATGTCTAAGTATGACACAAATAATCCTATCAAGGTTGGTAGCCTAAATTCTAAGCCCAGCAATGGTGGCACATACTGCTAACACCCTGTGTTCCACAGGCTGGGACCACATGGAGGCCTGGGTCCTATTCCGTCCCACATAAGGGCAGCGAGGTGGAGAACTGTCATCCCGGTCACTTGAGAGGCAGACACGGATCACTAGCTCAAGGCTGGCATAGTCAGACTGTCTAAAAAAAAGAGTTGGGGATAGCAATGCATACATGTAGTCCAAGCTGGGAGGCGGGGGCAAAAGCCCAAGAAACAGGCAAACAAAAAACAAGACTTTGTTCAAATATGATATGTAATTAAAATGTCCCCGTGTAAGTTCAACATGAAATTTAACATATCAAGTTTACTGTTAAGGTGTGTTATCTGGTCTCCAGAACACATTTTCATCTTGCCTTATCCTTATTACTCTTGCTTTCTACCCAACTGTGAAACCTATTTCTTCAATCATTATCAACATTTCTCATTCAGAAATAGGATTCAGTATAGTAGTTAGTAAGCAATGTTGGCCAGTGTGATTTACTTTGTGCAGTTAGATTGTTCCAGGAAAGTGATTTTTTTTTTCCCTTTATAAAGAGAGCTAGGAAGGAAACAAGCAAAGGGTGGCAGGATAATAAAAGTGACATACTGGTGTCACGTCTAAGATAGGATTTTTTAAAAAATTATCCTTTCTATGTTTAGGAGATAAAGATTTTGTTTTCAAAGTTGAATATAAAAAAATGTTATTTTCTTTAAATTCAAATTAAGCCCGCTTCTAGCCCCATCCTGTCTGGGAGGTGGAAGTCTTAGTAATCCCTGATGCTTTGCACTATCTCCCAGAAGAATCATGCAAATTACACACAGAACATTCAGGAAGGTTTCCTCTGGTCTCCAGTGCATACCGATGAGCCACCATGGTTCTTATAAGATGCTTTGCAGTACTTTTGGGGACAGGAAGCTTGCTAGGGCTGGGGGCCTGTGGGCCTGTGATCCAGCTTCTCGGGGTACCACAGCTGCCTGCCTCTTGGTTTAAGGAGTCCCTAGAGGTGCAGCTGGGAAGAATGGTTCAGGTCTCCATGACTTGGGACATCCACAGCCTTTGGGTCCTGTCCAAGGTCTCCATCATCTCCTTGTCCCCTTGGCTCTCTCCATTTCTGCTTCCTTTTAACCTGTTTGTCTTTCCCTTTGACCAGTAGCATATTGCCCTCTTCAAAATGAAATCACGGAAGAAAATTTGTCTTCAAGGGGATCTGGCTCCCATACCCTCCCTGAAGTAAGGGAATACAAAGACTCATCTACCCTCCTTGAAACAGGAGAGCAAAACCCGTATGAGTATCTCAATAGAGTCTCCTTGATAATATTTGATGCATACTGTACTTAACATGATGATAGTTTTAAATAATAGGAAAGATTTTTTTCCCTCTTTTTCTGGGCCAAATAACTTTATTTTTAAAAAATTTATACATTCAATCACTGTATATCATTACAGCTTGTAAAAAATTTTCCCAATATGGGAACCAGCAGTTAGCATAATGGCTATGTCGCTGGACTCCCACGTAGTCGACCGCGGTTCGCATCCTGGACCCGGTGGCTTAAAACTCACGCCAGGTGCGTGTGCGTGCGTGCCCAAGATCCCAGGAGGAGAATAGAGGAGAAGGGATTGTGGCGTGACCATCTCCCCTGGGGGGTGATTTCTCGCTTTCTGTCTCTATGTCTCTGTCTGTCTGGCAAGCGCACACGCCCTATAGCGAAAACCTCTCAAAAAAAATTTTCCTCCCAATATGAACACACTATGCAGTAGTCCAGTTAAAGATAGTATCATACACATTATCACCCACAGATCATTTTCCACTGGTGTCCCTTAAACGATTTGCTGCTTTGTTTCTCCTTGATTCTCTTCCTTTTACCCTCCCCCATTTCCCGCCCTCCTCCCACACTGTTCCCAGCATCCATGATTGTTCTCCATGCCTTTACATCTCCTAATCTTTCAGCTTCTTCCATAGGGTACGCACGTTCAGTATATGGGAAAGTTCTTTATCCTTTATTTTAAGTATATTCGGGAAATCATTTCCTAGCGTTCTATTGTCTTACATGGGATATCAATATCACTCCCTGGAGATAGCATTTCATGAACAGAGTTGGCCCATCTCCCCTCAATTCTCACAGCAGGTAGAAGAGGGAGAGGCCTGAATTCTTTCTTCACACCATGAAATACAGCAGTGAGAAGTTTGTTCTATAGACAGAGTGGTAGTTTCCAACCTGTACTCCCGAGGGATTGGGAACTGAGGAAGAATGAGGGAAAAGAGATCAAGTGTTTAAGTGTCTAGATCTCCTATCCCCATTTCAATTACGCCAATTGTGCTTTCCTTTAAAAACCTGTTTGTATCCAATTCCACATAAAATTTTGTTCAGAGGAAGAGCTAGATTGCTATAAAAATTTGGAAAGCATAAATGTAAGTATATACCTACAACATCTGAAAGTCCCTGATAACTGTCTTAAAGGTCTTTCTTTTTCAACATTATAATTCTATATTACAGAAGTGAACTTTCCCTTTAGAATACTGTTGCTTAATTATTATTTACATGAGAAGATCTTAAAGTGATAGTCCAAGCTTAGGGGATAGTATTGTATGACCCTTAGTTACATTGACTCTCAGTTCCTTTTCTGGTTACTAGAACACCTGTTGTGGATGGCTGTTGATAACCGTCTCATTCCCAGCCATATGCAAACTGACTTCTTAGCTGCCATCATTCAGCCTGAATGTTCACTATATGGTAGGCATTAAGTATTAATCATGTCTACATTTAAATGGAATTTTAAAAATGAACTCTTTATTGATGTTACTTTATTGTAATATCATCACATTTATTTGTAACCTCAGGTTCTTTTTTGAAAAAAATTAATTTTTTACTCATCATCATTTCTCAGTTCACCACAGGGCACATGAAAGAGAGAGAACAAGCCAGCCACCCAGCCAGCTGCCAGGTCCAGGACTCAAAACAAGGTCAGCCATGTGCAAATCCAGTGCCTCAACCACTGCGCCACCTGCTGGCCCCCCCTCTCATTCTTTTAAAACATTCAAAAAGCAAATTAATCAATATTACTTAGAAAATTTTATAATTCACTAGACAACAGTACTTCAAAATAGTTTGAAATGGTTGCCTTTATTTTATGTCTAAATAATATGTATGCTATAACATTTATTGAAATTAAAGATTCATTAGACAAGTTTAAATGGAATATTACTACTAAATATTTTATAATGACATTTTAATCTTACAATACTATGTTTTTGCTTGTTAAACATATAGCTGAATAAAATTACTCCAGTGTCGGACAATTTAGTAACAAACAATTTTTCAGCCTTCAGTACAGAAAGTTCTTTGCACCCTACTCCACTTCTACTATTCTAGTAGATAGAACTAAGAATACATGGTGTCTCTTGTTGCAGTATAAGTATTACAATTTTTATTTCTATTAGTATCGAATACTAAAGTTGGAGTATTCAAGTTTAGAGATAGTTTTCTCATTAGAAAAATCCGTTCGGTCAATGCGAGAACTGGGACTCCCAACCTTGCTCAGCCAGGACTTCCTGCAAAAAAATAAATATGTGACAATTAGCACACGAAGCACATGTGGATCAGCTAAATGACTTCATGATAGGTATTAGTGATAGTTTAATTAGGTAATTTCTGCATATAAGGAGATAGAAAAACTTGTTTGTATATGTCTTTTCAAGGATAGCCAGGTATATTGCCATATACTTAAGTATTTACAAAGAAAGCCAAAATACATTAAGCAGAGTCAATTCCTAATGATTACATATTAGAATTTCCACCCTCTCTTAAAATATTCAAGGGACATTATTACCTAGCTCTTATAAAAATCAAAAGGATCAAAATATTTTTGCAAAGAAGTTAATAATAAAGATAATTTTGTCATTATTTTCTCATTACCTAGCTTATGACAGATGGGTCTGTGTGTGTAGAGAAAGAAAATCACTAAAAGAGTACATATAAATTTAAAATAAACATGATTTTCTAAAAAATATTAAGAACAACTCAAATTATCATTGTATTTTTTTAACCTTTTTTTTGGGTTCTGATTAATTTTCTCACTTATTCAAATACTATTTCTTACCACATATATTAGTAAAGTGATTACATTTAAGGATAAACTAAATGTTCTGGAATTATTTTTGTGGTGATTTAGCGCAATGGTTCTCCCTAACTTATTCACGATACCCACGTGTCTAATTCATGCATTTGGGTACTTCTTGAGATGCTTCTATATAATTTAAACCTGTTGCTAACACCTCAGATAATTTCCCAGAATCTTTCTACCTATTAATAATCAGATGGGATAGTAGGTATAGGGAGACTATGGATTAATAATATGAACAACTTCAGAAGGTTTAATTAAAGAAAGAGTTTATTTTGGTACACAAAGTTTTGAAATACATGCATAGTTTTTTATAACACATGTTTTCTTGAACTTTTTGAAAATCCCTTATATAGGGCTGTTTTATACAAGAGATGGCTGTTTTCCCAGCTGTAGAAATTGCCTGGGTTTTCTCATATCCCCAAAGTTATTTTAAGTTATAAAGCTAGTTCTATATACAGCTGTGCAATATATGTAACAAGCTCATATAACCTTGGATTAAAAATATTTTCTAGTCCAAAATTTTTCCATTAGCTGAAAATTATTCCTAATCAGGCTAGAAAAAAATTCCAATGACTCAAATTACCATTGTATTTTTTTAACCCTTTTTTCTTCTGATTTGTGACTGATTATTTTCTGAGTGAGGTTAATTTTTACTTTTTCAGAAGCTAAGCCTTCAGCACGGTAACACATTTTACTTAGTTGAAATCTTAAAAATTAAAATATCATGTGTTAAGGAATAAAATTCAGCTTTTATGAAAAGGAGCTGATGGCTTCAATTGTGCTGGTCAAATCTCCTTGAGACCATCTAAAAAAACAAAGGTCAGGAATAATAATGAAAGCTAACACTTATTAAGCTGGCCTGTGGCCTACTGGTTAAGGGAACTGGATCCCATATGGCTAACTGCAGGTCAAGCCCTGTTCTCAGGGGCTTGAAGAACATGCCAGGCACATGTGTGTGCCCCAAATCCCAACAGGAGGGGCCAGTTGGTGTCATAGTGGGCATAGTGGTTAATACACTGGACTCCCACATGACTGACCTTGGTTTGAATCCTGGACTCAGTGTCTTGAAAAATCACACCAGGCGTGTGTGTGTGTGTGTGTGTGTGTGTGTGTGCCCAAAATCCCAAGAGAAGACTGGAGGAGAAAGAATTGTGGCATGACCATCTCCCTCCATCCCCCACCCCTGCCAGGGGGGTGATTTCTCACTTTCCCTCTCTGTCACACACCCTATGGCAAAAACTTTTAAACATTTTTAAAAAATTTAAAAATCTGAACAGGATAGAGAAGTGGTGAAGAGATTGCAATGTGATCACACTCCATTGTGAGGGTTCTCTCTCTCTCTCTCTTTCTCTCTCTCTCACATGCTCTCTGGCAAATTTAAGAAAGAAAGCTGACATTTATGGAGCACTGACTGTTCAGCAATATACCAAGTTTTTACATGTATTATTCCCTTTATTCCACACATTAACCTTCAAAGACATAGTCCATTTTTATTCCCGGGTTATATAAGAAGGAAAGAAACAGAAGAGTTAAGTAACTTGCCCAGAGTCATGGTAAAGTGGCAGTGAGAAGTGGATAGATTCTGAATATATGCTGAAGATGTAGTAAGTGGATTTGGTGACAGATTGGAAGTGGGTGTGAGAAAAGGGGAAGAGTGAAGGAAGACACCAGAGTTTTGAGTAACTAGTTGGATGAGGTTGTCGTTTACTAAGATGGAGAGGTGGTAAGAAAAAGAGATTGGGGTGGAAATCAGGAACTCAGTTTTGAATGTGAAGTTTGAGATGTTTATCAGATAATCAAGTGAGATGCTGAGGAGGCAGTTATATCTAACTCTGGCTAGAAGAAATTAAATTTGGAATCTGTCAGCAGAGACAATAGTGAAAGTCATAAGACTTTCTGGAATCAAGAAAATGAACATAGAAAAGAGAAGAGGTCCAATGAGGGCACCCTGGGGTACTCCAGTGTTCAGAGCAGGAAGCAGAGGAAGCAGAGTCCTGGTGAGCCACGTAAAGCCCTCGGGAAGCAGAGAAGGAACACCTAGGCCAGTGCTGCCAGCGGGTCAAGTGAGGAAACCTGGGAATCAACCGTGGGCGTTCTATAATCCGGTAGTCACTGGCGATCTTGGCGAGAGCATTTTTGGTGAAATATTGTTTATGAATGGGCTTCAGAGAGAGAAAAGAAAGACGTTAGAGCCATTGAATCCAAGACTAGGACTTTGGACACAGGAATTGCAATGACTAATCCTCTGAGCTGACTGAGGGACTGACCCCTCCCCCCACCTGGTTTTCAACACCCTTAGGAACTTTACCAGGTAAACCTAGCCAAGCAGTAATCTATGCTACCAGCAGGGGCAGTGTGACCATGGTGCTGGGAGATCCAGCTCTGTACACTACAGGGAGGACGAGCACTTTGTGAGAAGGCTACACATTTATAGTTTCTAGGAACTATCTGGCCTGACCTGCCTGTTCCCCTAGCAGTGTTCTGGTCACCTGACACTTGCAAGCCCTGAGACCTCACCATGGGCTCACAAGCAGTCAGCCCTTAATGTGTGTGGTTCAGGTCTGGACATGCAGAGCAAAGAGTCTGTCTAGCAAAAAATAGTTACAAAAGTTTACAAAAATTTAATCTCATTAGGATGTGTGGGATGGCACCCTTAGTGTGGAAAAAGAACCCCATAATCAAACAGTATCCATTATTCGACTCAAATATTTAAGTAGTACTTTATGTAAGGCCTATTCTAGATACCGGCGGGTATACATAGATATTTAAAACATTTTTTAGCCATTTTGCATAGAAAAAAAATCATGACTTTTCTGACAATTCAATAGTTCCTTTCCTTAGTGGGTTACAAGAGGAGTTTGGAAAAATAATAAAAATGGCTATAAAAGACAGAATATTATGAGTAACATGATTGATACTAAGGGAGAGTTAACTCTGGTTGCAGTACTCAGAGACAGCTATGTGATAGTAACAGCTTATGAGCTAAGGAGCTGAGTTTTAAAGAAAATAGTGACTTTTAAAAATCTTAGACCAAGGCCATACAGCGATGCAGTGGTAAAATGTGATGCTAGACAAGGCTGACCCACATAGGAAGGTTCTAAGTTAATGTCTAGAGACCTCCCTTGCACACTGAGCAAGTACATGCCCGTAACCAGTGGTGGCTGGGGGTGGGGGAGATTATGGCATCAAGATCCTGTTGGGAATACCTCCCCTTCCCACCTCCTATTTCTTTCTCCCCCTGTATCTCTTGCTTGTAGAAGAAATAAGTAAACTAAAAAGTATAAAAATGTTAATATTAGCAAATTTTAAAATGTAAAATTTGGACAGTGGTACAAAAGTAAAATGCAACACTCTGTGATGTGGACACACGTGGTAAGGTTCCAGGTTCACGTCCAGAGACCTTCCTGAGTAGACCAGGAAGTGGGTGCCCATAATCTGGGACTGGCTGAGGCTGGGAATAGATCAGGGGTCAAGCCCCTACTGGGAGTACTGTCTCTCTGTTTCTGTCTGTCTTGCTCATGGAAGAAATAGATGCAACTTAAAGTAAACCTTTCAAATGGAAAAAAAAAAAAAAAAAAAAAAAAAAAAGTCTTAAAGCCAAAACAAACAGAAAACTGGAAAATTTGTTTGCAATTACTATGCCAAGAGCACTTTAAAACTAATACACAAAAGATGGCCATATAATAGAAAAATGAGCAAAGAACACAAGAAATGGAAAGGAAAGAAATATAGTCAAATATGTGAAAATATTCTCACTCTCCTAATTAAAAATACCAGTAAAGCAGGAATGAGACACCATCTGTCACTTAAAAAATGGCATTTTTTTTTTAAATTTTGAAAATATCTAGTGGCAACAAAGAGTGGAAAAAGGCTCTTTCCTACATTATTGATGGGAATGCAAATTTTATAGCTTTTTGAAAGAGCAACGTGGTACTAACATGATCAAGTGTCCATATCTTAGACCTAGTGTTACAGCGGGGGAGCCCTGGGATACAGACTCTGAGATGGAGATTTGCTTGCAGTAAGTTGACGAGTGAGTACTCTTGGATTTGACAGCTTCTAGGAGTCAATGAGAGGAGACAGGATAAATGGAGGAAGAAGCTGGGCCATGATGCAGCTCCAGGGGATGCTCAGCTGCACACGAGAAGCTGTGAAAATAGAAGACCCTACAGGGCTGTCCCGAGTTAAAACGAGAGAGCTGTGTCTTTCTATGACCCAGCCAGTCAGGAGAAGAGAGCTATGAGAGAAGGGGGGTGACTGTTAGTGAGGTGACTTCCCTTGTGCTGAGCAATTCCTGAAGCGAGCTGGTGGTTTGAAGACCACCTTCAATCAGGCAGCACTCCCAGCATCTGGGAGAACGAGCCCGTCAGCCCTGAAAGGGAATCTGAATGGTACATGACAGTGTCCATCACATACACTCGTGAATGAGCAAGGGCTATGACTCGAGCCTGTGAGACAAAAGGGGGGGCAATTGGTGGAACAAGGCCTAGGGAGGTTGGAAGAAATGCGGTAAAGAGAGACACTCATCAGCCTCAGAAAAGAAAGAAAATATGTCTTTTTCTATACAGAAGAGAAGACAATGGATTAAAATAAAATTGGAGAGCAATTTGTATGGGATGAGGTATTTACATGAGATTACTTCCATTTTTTTCAGTAAGCAGGAGGTAAGGTAATTTACTGAGAATAAGGGAGGTAGAGGTAGAGTGGAGGAATTAAGGTAAAAATGATGTAATTCTTGCTATAGGAGGTGTAAAGTGTTAACTGACATGAAAGCATTGCTAAAGAGCAGTAAGGGCCCCAGAGGTTAGACTCAGCGGCAGAGGCTGCAAACATGTCTGCTAGCAATGCAGTGTGCTTCCTTAGACGCCTGTCCTGCAAGCATGGTTAAAAGCAGCGGGGCCACGGATTGATGCCTGGCAAAGGTGTTCTCAGTAGAAGGGATCTACCTGATGAGCAGATTGGACAATTCGGTCAGGGGTTTCCTAGCGTGACTGGTGGAGTGTGAGACTCCCTACCCTCCAGTCAGCAATGGATATTTTTTTTGGGCCTGCTGCTGAGCTGTGGTCTTAAGTTTACTAGGGTGAGCTGAATAAATCATTTCAATGGGGGAGCTTTAGATGTTGGTATCTGGACATCTCGGACTGGATATAGTCAAGGAAGGAATGTCCAATTTCCTGCTCAGAGGGTGTGTATATTCTGGAAAGAAGGCTGAGAGCTTAATATTCAGTGTGTGAACTTCACTATTTTCAGCACCATATCCTTTCTTGACTGTGCCTATATGACCCTCTCCAGAGAATAAAACTTTGTCTTCTGTCTGGGTGGGTGAGGCAGCTGCTCCCCAATGTGGCATGAGGGATACAAGTTTATCAAACAGATTGAGAATCATTCTGCCTATTTTTAGCCCCACCCTCACACCCACTTCCAGTGACCCGAGCCCACTGATGGTTTACAGTTCAGGTCTTCCTTACCCCTGTTCATCTGTGTTGCCATTGTAGCCTACCGTCCCATTCTTTGTCATCATGGCTATTTAAATCCTTTACAAACTCCTTTCTACTGACAATTAAGTGGGAATGTAGTAGAGGTAAATGCAATGTGTTTAAAATGTAACATCTTTAGTGAAAGTATGGCTTTATCATTTATATTTAAACCTTTAATCCAAGTAGAATTATGTGATCACATTATAAAAAAATGATTACTTGGTGTTAGACTTTTTTTTTCTCAGCACCTTATACTGAATAAATGTATCCTTTCCTACAGATTCCAAATGCAACTATTATCATATACTAAATTTGTGTATATGCCTAAATCTGTAGACATTCTATCAGATCCATTGATAACTTTGGTTAATCCCTAACCCGTACCGCACTATTTTAACTAATCCAGCTTTAGATTATGTTTCAATGTCCAGTAGTCCCTCCAGCCCTACCTATGTTCTATTTTTATACGTCAAATTAGGTTTTAACATAATCTAATACTCTCAAGCTTTCTAAAAATAGTTTGGAGGAAACAGACTTCCTAACAATATTTAATCTTGTTATCAAGGATGACTATTTTCCCTTTTGTTTAAATCTTTATAAAGTCCTGACTAAATTTATGTAGTTTGCTATTTTTGGGTCTTATATATTTCTTGATAAATTTATACTTAAAGGTATATTCTATTTTTCTTGCTATTTTGAACAAGATACTTTTTGTTACATTTGAAAACTGACACACAGGGAAACCAATCTCTTATATTCTAATCATATGTTTTACTGAACTTCCTTAGTAGTTTTTCTTTTCTTTGGGGTTTCTGGTTTAAAAAAAAAAAAAAACCAAACATGTATTTTTCCTGACTTCATTCTGATGAAGTCATTGATTTATCACATTAACTGGATAATTCCAAATTGCTCTTCCTTTCAGCCTATCCAGTCACAGTGAGGGGGGCAAGCTGGCCTCAACAGTTTGACTACTGACCTTTCAGAGAATTGCTACGTAAGTGTGTAAAGGAAAGGCCAGGAACAGTTGTTCACCCAGCCAAGGGGCCCGAAGGACTGCAATATATTGCTCTGGCGCCAGCATATTTTACCTATTAGTTTAGTAGACACAATAAATACTGAGTAGATAGGTGGGTGGATGAGTGAATTATATTTGCTTGAAAGAGAATGAAGTTTAGAATTTCTGCTTCAAATCTGAATCTGTTTGGTGTGCATATATCTTTCAGGTATTTTTATTTAAGAAACATGATCCACTGATAAACCTTATATTTTGTTTTTGAAAGTTTAAATAGTAAAGAAAAAAAAATTGTAAGAATGTAAATTAAGGGGCCAGTGGGTGATGTAGTGGCTAAGACACTGGACTCCCACATGACTGACTGTGTTTCAAGTCCCAGACCTGGTGGCTTGAAACTCACTTCAGGTGTGCGTGCGTGCATGTGTGCATGACCAAGATCCAAGAAGGAGAATGGAGAAGGGATTGCAGTTTGGCTATGCCCCCAGGAGTGATTTCTTGCTTTCTCTCTGTGTCTCTCTGCTGAGTGCATATGCCCTATAGCAAAAATTCTTCTCTTAAAAAAATGTAAATTAGGAAATTAACTTGACAGAAGTCATATTACTTGATAACTACATGTCTCCTTTTAAACTTGAGTATTTTTAAAGCCTTATGTAGAGGTTTTGAAGACGAAACTAATTTTTGGAAAGTCTATTTTATTCCTTTACCAAAATCATGTTGCCTTTGACAATTATAAAGTAACAGTGTGAGATGGGATCTCATTATAAATACATTTCTTACATGTTTGAGGAGTACACACAGTTGCAAAAAACATTTTGTATAGAATGGCAAAGGACGATGACCTTGCATGTTACTTTTAAGTATCCTTCAGGCTATCTTTGCATTGAAAAATAAAACATAGTGCTGATAAATGTTAAATGACCAAGGGAAAATCTATCTGTTGAAAAATAAGCTAGGGACCAGCAGTTAGCGTAATGGCTATGTCGCTGGACTCCCACGTAGTCGACCGCGGTTCGAGTCCCGGACCCGGTGGCTTAAACTCACGCCGGGCGCGTGTGCGTGCGTGCCCAAGATCCCAAGAGGAGAATGGAGGAGAAGGGATTGCGGTGTGGCCATCCCCCCTGGGGGGGTGATTTCCTGCTTTCTGTCTCTCTGTCTCTCTGTCTGTCTGGCGAGCGCACGTGCCCTATAGCAAAAACCTCTCCAAAAAAAAAAAAAAAAAAAAGAAAAGCTAACTGTGCCGTGTGTTTCTGAGCTGCCCAGGTGATCACCCACTCCCGGTGCCCTCGGGGTATCTCTCTCTCTCTGGCACAGATGGCACATATTTAGCCGTCAAATGCAGGGAGTGCCACACGTTTAAGGCCCTGGCAGCTGGCACAGAGGCCAGCTGTTACCTGAAATTGCACATAGGTTTTGTCCTCCCGGGGCCCTTCTTTGACAGCCCATGTGTAAAACAGGCCCTCCCTCGCTCTGTTGTGTGCATTACGACCGTCACATTGTCATCGCTGTGTTTATGTATTCATTATCTACGCCCTCCACGTTAGCGTGCACAGTCTAAGAAGGCAGGGTCTACAGAGTCTTACTTGCTGTTGTATTTCCCGACATCTAGCACAGGCCTTGTAATAAGGGTGCCCAATAATTACATTACAAAGGAATGGGTCTTTGCCACCTGCATGCCTTCCTCAGGTCTATAGCGTCCATATGTGGGAGGAGGGGCATTTCTAGGGCCCTGCATAGTCCACCTGCAGAAAGGAATCCTGAGCACAAATTTTTAATTGTTTTTCCTCACATAGAACAAAACCTGTTTTTTTGTTGTTTGTTTTTGTTTTCTTTTGTTTTACACTCTTTGCAAGTTAAATAGTTGCTCTTATTACAAAAATAGTATTATTTTTACTATAGGGTGCATATACTTACCTGGAGAGAGGAAAAGGGAGAAAGCATCCCTCCAGGTGGGATGCCATTCCACAATCTCTTCTCCTCTATTCTCCTCTCAGGAATTTGGGCATGCATGCACACACATGCCCAGCATGTTTTTCAAGCTGCCAAGTCTGGGATTCAAACCTTACAGCTGGCCAAGTGGGATCCAGCTGCCTTAGGCACCATACCACTGACTGCCCCAGTGATGAAATATTTCACTCAAGGTAGTGGCCTATGAAATAACAAAAGTAATACTATATTCATCATCTTAAAGGACATTGGAGGCCTATGGATTTAGCCTAACAATCTGAACGTGAACCAAGGTTTTTCGTGGAATTGATTCTTTTTGGCAGCCCCAAACTTTACTGCATTCATCGGGACTATGAGTTTACTCATTGTGTAAATAAACATGATAATCAGCTTCACCCAGAGTTCAGAGTAATTACTGTGACATCATAGGGAGGTCAAGTTCCTTTTGCAAGCCCAGTCACATGACGTGGTGGCGGCTTCATCTAGTCTAGTGCACAGTGGTATGTGCTCAGACATGTGACTACAGAATAAAGATGCTTCAACTTTTTTTGTATCCCAAAGACATGCAAACATTTATTGTATTTGGAATTTTCTCGCAGTGTAAAGAGAGTTATTTCTTCTATCATAAGACTGAATCTCAATGCACACAGAACAAGTGAAGTCCTTCACTGAAGCAAAGGAGAAGACACACTTGTGGACATGCGCACAATTGTGTAGGCAACTCCAGCACTTCTGGGAAATCCCAAGGGCTCTAAGCAGCTCTATTTGAAAATTGCCCTGTTACCTAATCACTGAGCAAGGCTGTAGGAAGCAGAATGTATGGAGGATGTATCACATGTAGACATGGAAATCAACATAGGATTTTATTTTTTATAATTTAAGTTAGTATTTCCTGCAAAAGCTCTTGGGGTGATATAAAAAATTCCATTTAATATCCTTGTCTGAAACAAAGAAGTGAAATTAAAGCACTAGAAAGCCAACACTATCAATAATTCATAGCAGTTCTATTTCCTGGGACTAAAGTGGGGCAGCATAATCCTTTTGGATAGCTCTGCAACACCGACATAAAAACGTAGACCATAGCAAGAAAGCAGACAGTAGGGAAAGACAGCTAATGAATTAAAAGCTAGTGTGTGCATCCTGGAAGAGATTGAGTTGCCTGCCTATGTCAAGCTTTTAAACTAGCATTAATAATGGAGGATAGTACATAACATTTCTGCTCTTCTCCTTTCTTTACCATGTTTCCTTATTCAGTTACATATGGACAAATAACACCATATACTTCTTATCAAAACATTTAGTAGTATTTTGGTATAATATCTAAAACGTGTCAGATATGTAGCTTGTGATTAGTGAAGTGTTCATTGATTATCTGGGGAATTCCAAGACCCGTCATATTCCTGATCTTTACAATGGTGATACTTTTTTTTTTTTTTTTTTTTTTGAAGTTTTTGCTATAGGGCATGTGTGCTCGCTGGAAAGACAGAGACAAAAAGCGAGAAATCAGCCCCCAGGGGGATGGTCACACCACAATCCCTCCTCCTCCATTCTCCTCTTGGGATCTTGGGCACGCATGCACACGTGCCCGGCGTGAGTTTAAGCCACCGGGTCCGGGACTCAAACTGCGGTCAACTACATGGGTGTCCAGCGACATAGCCATTACGCTAACTGCTGGTATCCCATGATGGTGATACTTCTGCTCAGCTTGCTGAGTTATTGAAGGATTAGGGAATGTCTAAAACTCTTATTGCAACTTCCCTCACACAGTGGGCCCTTAATAACTCATTACAGTGTAATTGTTTTCTGCTTTTGTCAACGATGGGAGACAACTTGTTTAGCAAGCTGTGTGACCCTCAGCCACATAATCCTAGTGCAGTTTCACTAGTAAGACCTCTTGGTCTTGACAGAAGTGCTTCTTAACTGCAGTAGGAAATGGTAAGTCACTCAGCCTCAGCTGGGAGGGAGGCTGGATGAGTACCCAGGCATGAACTATGTGCAGGATCTCAGAAGCATCCAACTGAACCAACGGGTTTGGACGCAGAGAAGGCAGAACGAGAGAGGGCATGACTGCAACCTCCAGTTTCCCTGCCACACAGAGCTTCTGGGTCCAAAGTGACAGATGGGCTCTTCTTTGTTTTAGTTAGTGAAGCAAGATAGGTGCTGGCACACTGGTAAAGGAAATCATTTATGCGTGGGTGTGAACCCATCTACTACCTTCTACCTGGCTATCTTGGGCAAATTTCTTAAACTTAGTGCCTCATCTGTAAGATGAAGAGTATACTGCATATCCCACAGAGTGGATAGGAGGATTACATAAATTAATCTGTGTGAAATGCTTAATACAGGTCTCAGAAAATGGTAAACAATATTAAGCTGTTGTCAGGTTATAGTATCAGATAATAAAAACCACCTTGGGGGAGTGCAGGGGGCGTGGTTAAGGCACTGGACTCTCACATGGCTGATTGCGGTAGCCCTGGACCTGGTGGCTTGTTTTGTCACATTTCTCCCCTCTCTCTCTGGTCTAATTTTAAAAAAATAATAATAAAATTAAATAATTATTTTTTAAAAATAAACTTAGCTGTTTTAGGATAGACTTTGAAAAGAAAATTAGTTTACAAATCACTGAAAGGCTGGGAGAACAGATCTAGATTAGGTCTATTGGAGCAACTTTGTAGAATTAACTGCTAAAGGGTGAAATGTTAAAACTGATTTTCATGCAAATATAGAATGGTATGTCAAAGATTTTATTTAACACATTAATGGGGAAACCTGAAAATTTAAGTTCAAAGAGTCCAGAGATGCCAGCAGTGGCATAATGGTTACGCTGGACTCCCATGTAGTCAACCGTGGTTCGTGGTTCAGACCTGGTGGCTTAAACTCACCCCTGGGCATGTGTGCGTGTGTGCCCAAGATCCCGAGAGGAGAATGGAGAAGGGGTTGCGGTATGGCCATCCCCCCGGGGGGTGATCTCTCGCTGTCTCTGTCTCTTTCTTCCTGATGAGCGCACGCGCCCTGTAGCGAAAACCTCTCCAAAAAAAGAGTTCAGAGATGCACATATATGCACATACATATGTATATGTACATATCTATACACACATACATGTGTATATGTACATATAATCTGAAAAGTCAGTCAACTTCCTAATAGAGGCAAAACTGGCTAAAATCCTGTAGAGTACTCTGTCCAACAGAACTGTAATGTCTCATCTGTACCTTAAACTCTTCTGGGAGCCACACTGAAAAAGAGGTTTGGGGACCAGTAGGTGGCACGGTGGTTAAGGGGCGAACTTTTGCATGGCTGCCCGCAGTTTGAGTCCAGGCGGCTTGCTTTCTCACTTTCCCTCTCTCTCTCTCTGGTTAAATTAAAATAAATTAATAATAAAAATTTTAAAATATTAATAAAAGTAGATATATAATTCTTTTAAAGTTTTTAAATAGACAAAATTTTAGTATATTTTATGCAAAACAACATTCTATTTAATTTTAAGAAGTAATATAAACAATACATGAAGTATTTTAACATACTCTTTTATATTGCGTCTTTGAAATATGTGTGTTTAACACCTTCGAGGCATCTCAATTCAAACTTGTGGAGTCATGTGGCTAGTAGCTCCTGTACTAGACAGTGTAGCTTTAGGGAAATAAGAAATAACGTTTGGGGTTATCTTTTCTTCAAGGAAAAAAAATCAATTGTCTATCTACCAGGAAAAAATACTTCACTTTGCTATGGACAAGAATTATTGACATCTCTCTAGTTTGCTGCAAGTAAATTCCTATCTTACAGAATGGTGAAGGAGCCTAGTCAATGGGAAATCAAACACATGTGCACACTCCGTAGGAAAAGAAAATTCTGGAAGGGTCCAGTAGACAACACCTAGAACTTTCCTGAAAGTCACCCTCAGTCTCTATGACCTAATTCTAAGCCTCAGACAGTTTTCCTGGTAAGCCTATTAGGAAACTTGCAGGAATCCAGAGGCTGCCACCGAAATCACAGCATTAGGAGCACACTCCTCGGCCTGCATAAGGCCATCGGGGAGCCATTCATTGTTGGTTCACTAGGTCCTCACACCACCTAATGGATATCTCAGGCACTGCTGCCCCCAACTCCCTGTCCCACCTAGCTCAGTCTGAAATTCGAACTTCATGCGAGTATCTCTGATTGGAGACTAAATCGCATTTGAAACCCTCGGTGCAAGGCAGTTGGGGAAACATGGCTTCTAGCGCTCCAGGCTCTACTGTAAGACACCAGGAAGAAGTGGAACAAAGAATGTCCTAATCAACATCCTATGTGTATCACTGCCGTTATTCAGTTAGCAAGAGCTTCGCGGAAGTCTGCACTCTGAGATTCGGCATGTGAGAAAGATTTTTTTTGCTGTGTGTAAGATGGCTACATTTTGTGGCTCCTCTCAGATCTGGAGTTCTTAGTACTAGAACAGAATCCCAGAGAAGGGTCAGGTGCAGGAGGAGAAGCAGACGACAGGAATTCGTGAGAAGAGGGGGCCATGCAGGTGTGGTGTTAGGAAATGGAAGGACACGGGATATTTTAAGGAGAGCGGTCAACTTCCAAAAGCTGCTGGGACCCAAGTGCTTTGGGGACCTTTGTAAGATTGTCTTGGAAGTGGGGGTGGAAGCCAGATTAGAATGGTTTTAGGAGTGAGGGGGAAGTGAAGAAATGGAGACAGCATGAACAGTTGTACCCTTTGAGCCGTCTGATGGTGAAGGCAGTGAGACACAAAGAAGCTGTACGCATCTTTGAGGTTCTTTTTTTATTTTTTAGCAAGTCAAGCCTGGCTCGAGTTTGAATCCAGTGTCTTCCAGTGTCCACTAGTGCAAGTGCCCTGTCTCAGAAGAGCGATATTTGAGAAAGATTGCTTTAAGGACACAGGGTCCAAGCCGTTCTCTATTCCAGCTCTGTTAAAGTCTACTCCTGCGTGAAGCCAAATGAAAAGTGAGCTGGCCAGACACCCCTGTGTTTTTCCCCCTCACCCTGACCTCTCCCCAAAATGCTCAAAACAATTTTTTTTTTTTTTTTTTTTTTTTTTTTTTTTTTTTTTTTTTTTTTTTGCAGAGAGGGGTGGTTGCTTGTTTGTGTTTTGGCTGATAGCAACTAGATAGTTTAGAGCCAAACTGTGACCCACCCGTAGCTGAAGTAATTATTTGGAGCATTTTTAAAGCCTTGTTCCTGGCTCTATTTTATGCCCCACCCTTGTTTTCATCCCTTTTCACTTTTAAATTTATCTACTCTTGTTATAGTTTTACATATTCTTACAAATCACTTTAAATCCTGCTGGGGACAAAGTGAAGTATACAGACATGAAAATCTGTGAGGGCTTTTCCCCCTGGCTGATACGGGTTCTTGATTTTTATAATGGAAATTGTGGAGGATGGGGAGAGATTTATTTATGGGATTTCGCTTTACGACTGAGTTTGCTAGAGACCTTTTGGTTAAAGTGAGGCATGAACGTTGTCTGGTCTTAAATACATCATGGAGGCGGCCGTGCTGCTGCGGCCACGGACTCCAGGGCTCAGGGCTCCCGGCTGCCGCCCGCGGCAAGGGCAGCTGGTGCCGGGTGGCTTTGCTGAGTGAGGCGGCACCCACCGGGCCGGCCTTCTGGCAGAGAGGCGCCAGCACAGCTTTGAAGAGCAGTTCATGAAATGTCTCCCTGACAGTCACTTTGAAAATAATTTGTGCACAACTGATTCAAAATAGATTGAAGGTAAAATGGAAAGGCAGCAAATTACACAAGAATCACTGAAGAACAGGAGACTTCATAGATGAAAAATCAGAAGCAAAAATTAAATTTTAACAAGATGAAGATTGTCTTCATTTTAAAGGGAATCTGTGACTGGTCTTATTGCATGACATGTTAATTCCAAAGCTAGGGATTTTTGGATGCCTTGAAATATTTAGCAAAAAATCAGAAGTGACACTCTTCTTTATGGATATGTCTCATGGTTAGAAAAGGGGCTTATTTTTTGAACTTCACAGGGTTTTTTAAAAAATTACTATTTTTAGATTCTGGTTTTCCCTTAGAGTGTTTTATATTTAAATCCAGGATGTTACTCTCTTTCCCAGGAGACTCACGATAGGTAAAAATGCCATAGGAATGTATGTTTGTAAGTGGTCACCTATACATGGGACTTCCATATTAAAATATTCCGAAAGTTTTCAGCACTAACATGTTAAATGCTCAGGAATTTCAGTCCACTGTGTAGGCATTGTCATAAAGTAGCCATTTCCAATCAAAACACTTTCATTTTTGTACTCTTAAAAGTAGGCCAGCTTATTTTCTTTTCTTTGATCAAAATATAGACCAAATGGAAGGTGAGGAAAAAAAAATATATATACCTTCATAATAGTAATGATTTTTTGGCAGGTTGTAAAGAAATCATTGCTAAATCCTAATAAACACGTTTCTGTCTAAATTCTGAAAACTAAAATTGAGTATAGTGTTGTTACCCTAACAATAAAAAATTAAATCATGTGTGCCTGCTGGATAACTTATATCTGCTGCACTTTTCATAAAGAAATCTAATTTATTAACAGTCTGATGAAGCCCAGACAAATAAAGGGACATTAGTATATCCAAGCTGCCTCTCTGGTGGGAGGTAAGACAAAGAGGAAGAAGGAAGGATTAGTGGCTGAAAGAGAGAGGAGAGATTTAATGGAAGGGGTTGAGACACGCCCCCCCATGGAAAATTCTACATAATTTTAATATGTGCTTGAGTTCCCTGACTACATTAATAATATGATCAAAGCACCTCTAGCACACAGACTCAAAATGCAATTTAAATTAATTATATTACACCTCCCTCTTTTGAAATGAAAGCTCCTTGTAAAGTAGATGGCTGTCATCACTGTATTTAGTTTTCCAAATGATTTTAGATGAGGCAGCCTAAAGAGCCATAGAAACCCCTAACCCTCCAGAGTGACATCTTTGCATTTGAATAGATTAACAGTCTGGGGTCTCAGAAGTTAAAACCTCTAAGCTAAAGTCAAGAGATGAGTCCTGCTGTGAAGGAAACTAGACTCCCTGACACAGGCTCAAGAAAGCGCTGTTTGGACCTGGCAATCATCCAGATAAGGAATCGGTGTTTAGGAGCCTCTTCTAATTACACGCCATTTCCTGCTACAGCTAAACTTACATCAAAGAAAGAAACTAGTTAGCAGCTTCCTGTAGACTCTTATGAGGCATAATTACACTGGCTGAGTCCGCAAAAGGTCTTCTTCAGTGGTCTAAGAACGTGATTTTAAAAGCTATTTCTGAAATTATTAAGTTTAGGGGAACAGATGCATGCTAGCCAAGTTCATAAGATCAGTTTATAAAATAGAATACCACATAATCATTTATGTTAGATGCTGTGCTTATCAGCCATTTATACACGAGTTCGAGCAAGTGCAGTAGGGAAATGGAATTTCATTGGGTTGCTCTTTCTGTAGTCTAGGCAAAATTTGGCCTAGAGAACATGACCTACCTCCTCCCTAGGAAGCATTGAAGATGCCCTAGTAGGCATAACAGGGATTTCCTTTTTAAACTATACCTCATACTTGCTTCACTTTACACTTCATTAATGCAGACAGATTAGGCTACGGTTTTCTTACAATGGCCTAGGTCTTGTCTGAAGGATATTCCTTGGATATCTCCTAACGCTGAAACACATTCCAACCTTGATTCTAGAGTAGAGACGAGGGGAAGTGTATCACTTGCTATACCATATTTACAAACTACAACTTCAGGCAGCTTGTTCTGAAAGAGGGGATTGTTTCAAGTTTGGGAGGTGATACTTCTGACATCCTCCCTAGGTTCAGGAAAGGTGCCCTTTCTACCCGTGGCTACAGGAATTGTGGGTGACTGCAAGAATGCCTCCTTCCAGGAGGCAGCCCCAAAGGGAATGAACTGAAGGGTCACAGGGTTATCCAAGATAGTCGAGATTAAAGCTAGAGAGTCGGTGTGCTTATTGGGGAATGTTGTCATTCTTATGACCGCTGTTTAAACTACCCTTAGACCTAAAGGCTTAAAACACTTATTCTCCTTTACAAGTCTATACTTCGGGCAAGCTGGACAGGGAAAACTCATCTCTGCCATATCTGATGTTGAGAGCAGCTCAAAGGCTAAGGACTAGAATAACTGGAAGGCTCAGCCACTAACAGAGCAGGTGATGTTGGGGGAAACTCACTCATTTGAGTTTTGGAACAATAGGGACTCCTTAGTTTTCTTTTTACCATTCCTAATGGACTCTCTGACATGGACACTTCAGAATAGCCAAACTTCTTGTTGTGTTTTGCTCAGGCATCCAAAGTCACATGTCTGAGAGCTCTACACAGAAGCTGTATTGCCTGCTCTACTCTAGTCTTGGAAGACACTCAGTACCACATCTATCACACGCTACCGGCTTGAAAGCCAATCACTGGTTGGTCTATGCTCAATGGGAGAGGAAGTAGACCCCACTTACTAGGGTTTAGATGTGTTCTCCAAAATTCATATATTGAAACGTAACTGCCAATGTGATAGTATTAAGTAGGACCTTAAAGAGGTGATTAGGTGATGAGTGCAGAGCCCTCATGGATAAAATTAACACCTTATAAAAGGGCTTGAGGGGATGAGTCTGTCTCTTCTGCCATGAGAGGATGAGGTGGTAGTCCCCTCAGAGCAAGAAATGTTAAGGCACTATTTTGGAAGCAGAGACCAAACTTTCACCAGACACTAAATCTGCCAGTGCTTTGACTGTGGACTTCTAAACTTCCAGAACTATAAGAAATACATTTCTATTGTTTATAAATTATCTAGTGAAGGTATTTCATTATAGCAGCAAGGTGTAGACTGAGATACCACCTTTAATAAAAGGAATTTCAAAAAATAGGGCAGGGGCATGTTTTTAAATATCACCAGGGTAACCTTATATAGTTGAGAAATTATAGGACAGTATACCATTAATTTATTCTTAAATACTTATTGATCATATACTAAATACATATTTTTTACATTGAGACTTCTAGATACCTAGCCTGTGACAACCCATATTTGAACATGATTTTATGCATTGAGATAGTTACATTTTAAATTCTGTCTTTGGAAGTATTCAAACAGGCACAGAATATCAGATGATGATAAATCATCCATTTAGAGAAAACTATAATCCAAACAACATAAATACATTTTTATTAAAGCCCATTAAAAACTTGAGAAAAGGAAAGTATAAATCCTTATTCAATAAAATATATTTTAGAAAAGTTATTTGAACAAATTTATACAAAAGCAAATAGTCTTTTCCATTAACATTATACTTTTAGGGATTGATATATAAAAAAAGTTTTATCTCAGAAAAAATGAGAGGTCTTTGAAAAGTTCATGGAAAATATGTATTGTAAAAAATTATGGGGGGCGGCAGGTGGCATGAGTGGTTAAGGGCACTGGGCTCCAACATGGCCAACCACAATTCAAGTTCCGGACCTGGTGGCTTGCTTTCTCATTTTTTCTCTCTCACTCTGTCCCTCTCTGATCAAATTCAAGTAAATAAATAAATAAATGGATAAATAAAGTTAAATAATTCTTTTTTAAAAATTATGTACGTATTTCAAAATATCTTGCACCAAAATAAACTAATATTTTAATTAAATTTCTCCACAAACCTTTTGAAATCCATTTCATAGTTGCCTAGTATGTGAAGATTTGTTCTGATAGACAAATGATAAAATATAAAAATAAAACATGAAATAAGAACATAAAATACACAAATGTATTGGTTAGGGTAGATTCAGCTTCAAAGCATGGTAATAATGACTTCAACAAGACAGAAGTTTATTTCTCTCTCATATTAAAGAAGCCTGGAGCTGGGCAGCCTGGGACAGTGTGATAGCTCCCTGGCCCTCCAAGACCTGTCCAACTCACCACTTTGGCTCTCCCTAGGATGTTGTCCTCATGCTTAATATCCAAGATGGACAAGAGAGCTCCAACCATCACATCTGTATTCCAGGCAGCAGGATGGAGGAAAGGCAAAGAAGAGGAAAAGGACATGTGTCTGCAGTATTTTAAGATCTTCCTGCAGCTGCCACACAATTACATTCCGATTACATTGCATTATTGCACTGGCCAAAACTCTCCAATCAAAGAGGATGGGAAATGCAGTCATTGTAGGCTGCATTCAGGGCTATGTGCCCAGTACAAATCACTTGTATTATAGTAGGAAAAGGGGGGGGGGGGTGGTTACTGTCTCAGTAACAGGGTGCAAAGTAAGTGTGCTGGACATGTTAAGCATGGCATTTCTCCTAGCCCCCCAGCTAAACAACAGGATATGAGTCTGGAATTTAGGGGAGATACCAAAATTGGGGTTATAAATTAGGAACTCACAGTCCTATAGATGATTTTGCTATTACAGAACTAGACAGCTATATCTTGGGGGAATGAATAGGGTCCCAGAAGTGGTTAGTAAGAGGAGCAGCCAGCAGAGTAGACTGAGAAGACATAGCAAGTGAGGCAGGAGGAAAACCAGAAGACTGTGCTGCCCTAAAAGCCCAGTGTTCTGGTCTGAACGTTTGTGCTCCCACCAGATTCATTTGAAATCTAATCTCTAGTGTGGAACATTAAGAGGCAGTTGAAGTGATTAGGTCATAAGGGTAGAGTCCTCATGAATGGAACTGATACCTTTATAAAGAGGCCCTTCTGCTATATGAGGACACAGCAACATGAGGGCAACATCTTCGAAGCAGAGAGCAAGCCCTCACCAGGGACCACATCTACTACTTTGATCTTTGACCTACCAGCCTCCAGAACTGTGAGCAACACATTTATGCTGTTTATAAGTTACCCAGTTTAGGGGCCAACAGATGGTATAATGATTATATCGCTGGACTCCCACATAGCCAACCACGGTTCGAGTCCCAGACCAGGTGACTTAAAACTCACACTGGGGGCGTGTGTGTGTGTGTGTGTGTGTGTGCCCAAAATCCTGAGAGGAGAATGGAGGAGAAAGGACTGTGGTGTGGCCATCCCCTTGCAGGGTGATTCTTGCTTTCTGTCTCTTTCCAGCGAGCACACCTGCCCTATAGCAAAAATTTCTCTATAAACAAACAAATTTAAATATTTATTTGTAAAACTCTTCCTACTAGATTAACCTTACCTTATGATCTGGAAGGCACTCTTAAATTATGGTTTAAAATTCAGTGAGTCAGTGTTAGACCTCTGGATGCAAATGCCTGCTACTTTAGTTTCTAGGTGTGTAGGCTTGGACATGTTACTTAATTTCTGTGCTTCAGTGTCCTCGTATGTAAAATGGGGTTAATATTTCTACCCTGTGAACATGAAAGGAGTTAATACTATAAAGCACTAAACACAATGCTCAGGGCATAAAATGCACACAATCAAGTCTACAAAATTTCTATCTCTAGGTCCCAGCCCAGGTTTTGACAAAAAGGTACTCAATGAATTGCTTGTTGAATGAGTGATTTGTAAAAGCTCTTAGGTAACAATATTAAAAGGTTATAACTCAGGGCCAGCATCTGGCATAATGGCTAATGTGTAGACTCCTACATGGCAGACCATGGTTCGAGTCCTGGACCCAGTGACCTGAAAATCACTCTAGGTGGGGGCCAGCAGGTGATGTATTGGTTAAGGTGCTGGCCTCTCACATGTCCCACTGCGGTTCAAGTTCTGGACCTGGTGGCTTGAAAGTCACATTGGGCACATGTGTGTGCATGCCCAAAATCCCAAGAGGAGAATGGAAGAGAAGGAATTGCGGTATGGCCATGCCCCATTGGGGGTTGAGTTTTTGCTTTCTGTCTCTGTATTTATCAGGTGAGTGCACCCACGTTATAGCAAAAAAATCCCTCTTAAGAAAAAGAAAATCACCCTGGGTGTGTGTGTGTGCCTGCCTAAAATCATGAAAGGAGAATGGTGGAGAAAGGATTGCAGTATGGCTATCTCCCGTGTGTGTGTGTGTGTGGGTGATTTCTCATTCTCACTGTCTCTCTCCAGTAAGCATTTGCACCCTATGGCAAAAAAAAAAATTATTTATTATTTATTTTTATAATTCCCACAGGTAGGACTATGTTAGACATCTTTATTCAGGGACCAGCAGATGGCATAATGGTTACATTGCTGGACTCCCATGTTGTCGATTGTAGTTTGAGTTCCAGACCCAGCAGCTTAAACTCACGCCATGTGCATGTTCATGTGTGCCCAAGATCTCAAGAGGAGAATGAAGGAAGAGATTGTGGCATGACCATTCCCCCTGCGGTATGATTTCTCGCTGTCTCCCTGTCTTTCTCTCTGAGCAAATGTACGTGCCCTATAGCAAAAATCTCTCTTTGGGAAAAAAAAAAGTATTTAGAATCTTGAGCCAAGGTGTACAAACCTAACAGGGCCAGTATATAATAGTCATTTGGATAAATTTCATCTATTTGTTGATTATTATTTTTTAATTTGTCAGAAAGTATGTGAACTTGCCAGAGAGAGAGACAGTGAGAAAGTGAAAAAGCACCCCTTATCGGGCATGGTCGTGCTGCAACCCTCTTCTCCATTTTTCCCTCCTTTTGGGATTTTAGGCACGCATGTACACATGCTCAGCCTGTTTCACAAATTCCTGGGTCTGGGACTCAAGCAGCGTGGTCAGCCACATGAGATTTGGCCTTCCTAGCCAACAGGTCATGGGCTGGCCCTTTTTGTTGATTTTCAATCATTTATTCGATATAAGGATAAAGCCCAAAGTGTGTCATAAATCACTGAACTGAAAATACTACTGTGAAAAATATTAGGTCATTGGGAAAGTCATGACGTGTTTTCTATGCAAAATGCATCATGACTTTCCGACAACCCAGTGTTTTAAAAGACTTCGAATCAATAGTGGTGCCATTATTTCACTATGCTGTTATCTCAAGTTTGTCAATATTAGAAACAGTCACATTTTATTCCTTAAATTATTAATCAAAACATGGATACCTGCTCATTGTAAAAACTCAAATAGGATACAATTTCAGAAGCAGAAAGTGTAAGCTCTCTCACTCTACTCTCAGATGGTGCCAATCTTAGGTGTGTTTTCTCACACCTTTCCTGATATACAAGTGTCCCCAGAACTACACTTATATGTGACTTGGAGAGTAATCCTCATTTCATAACAAGTCATCCGCTCTACTTTCATACTTAATAACCAAAAACGAAGTGATTTCCATCAGAAAAGATTGTCACTAGTCTGCTGCTCTTACCCACCAAAGCTTTGCTTCCAGTGATTTCACTGGGGGCGAATGGCTCAGTGGACTTCATTCTGTTAATATGGAGGTGAGTATTTATTTAGTGCTTATTCTTAAACATTCAAAGGATTCAATGGAAAAATGTAAGATCAAATCAGGCAGGACTACTCCAAGTCTATTAATTTTCAAGATCTTGACCTTTGACCATACATAGGGTGACTTGCATACTGCAAACTAAGGGGCAGAGCAGGGTAAGGACATGAAGGAGGATTGGGAGGTAGGATGGCAGCGGTCAAAAAATGCTAGAACTGACTTTTAGGTTCCCATCATCTTTGATGGTAAGATTTATTGACCACTTATTTAAATCCTCGATATAGGAGTATAGATTTTGGGATTTAGAATTATATTTTTTGGAGTATTTGAGAACTTGCATATTCTTCTGTCATTCTTTTATAAGAGACTTGAATTTACTATTTAAGTTCAATTTTTGAGGCAAAAATAGTCAAATTAACATATACTGTATTTTCAAGAGAACCAGGACCTCCTGGGTAATGAATTTTGAATACAACACATAAAATAGATAGGAAAAGTCACTTCAACTCCTTTGCGGGAAGACACAGAATATAAATATGTAAACATCTAAATGAAAAGAGTATGAAACTTGCTTATTCTGTTGCTTGCTTCTGTTTTAATTCACATTCTAAAGAGAAAATAATTAACTGGTAGGGTATAATTACTACTTTTAGAACTCTTGTTCAAACAGATTTAATTGAATTTGTGAATGGGAAAATGGTAGAACTTAATAAAGCATTTGTCACAATCATCTAGGTTCCACATTGCTATGATCTGTTTATATTTAACTCCTTAGGATTTGGTCCACAATCAAGAATCTCTTTCCTGGTTCTCTCACCAGGAGGTGTAGCACTCTTATCTACAAAAATAAGGTATTGATTTGGGCTTTTTAATATTACTTCCTAATTCCAGAACCTAGAATTAATGTCCACATCATAAAACAACTGAGCACAAGCATTGTTTTTTAAGAGGTTTTTGCCATAAGGCATGTGAGCTCACTGGAGAGAGAGAGACAGTAAGAGGGAAAGTGAGAAATCACCCCCTGAAGGGATAGCCATGCCACAATCCATTCTCCATTCTCCTCCTGGGATCCAGGCATGCCCGCACACGTACCCAGTGTGATTTTTCAAGTCACCCTGTCTGGGACTCAAATCACGTTGGCCAGTGATGTAACCGCGACACCATCTTGTGGCCCCGAGCACAAAAGTTTTACCAAACTGTAGCTCTGGTGATTTCTGGTGTATAATGTCATGGTTACTCTAGTTCCAAGGAAATGGGGAGTCTTATCAATAGAAGTTTTAGCTGGCCCTCCAAAATAGCCTATTCTTACCTGACCTGGACATGAAGCAGGGTGATCATTTGTACCTCTAGCCTAATGACACATCTACACCCCCATAACACCCACTGACTGCACCTATGCACCAGCATTGTGGTAGCACCGCGGGTTTCCTTTATGCTACTTCTCACTTAAGGGGAGGAGAAAGTTAGCTCCTCCCCCCTTAAGTTTATTTCTTCCATGAGCAAGAGGTGAGAAAGAGCTCCTCCAACTGGGTCTTAACGCTGTGATCTGCCTCCAGCCTTAGGCAGCCGGGATCACGGGCACAGGCATGCCTGGTTACTGGAGGGGTGGGAGTGTCTAGGTGTGGACCTAAAACTCTCCGTGTGAGTCAGTCTCAGTCAACAAAAGTGTTGTGGTGACTTTCCTGACAACTGAACAGATAAGTTGTTATGTGGCATTAAAGCATCAGAATATATCCCATTGTCAAGAAAAGATCATTGAGCCCTACTTCAGAGCTACAATGTCAAGGTTAATTATAACTGATTGGATTCTAATACCAAGCCACCAGGGTTGAGATTAATCAAGTTAATAGACTGGGGCTAATAATACAGAGAATAATCTACTTTTGAATACTGCTTTGCTAGTTTCACAATGTTTTTTATTTTATTTATCATTTTTTATCATTTTATTTTAATCTCCAACATCCGAGCAAGGTATTATTTTCATTCATAAAAAGACCCAGGTTTATAAACTTCTCGGAGTTATCTTCAACTTCTTGGCGATACCTTCTTTTTTTTACCTGACTTTTACACACCTTCCCTCTAGTAGCTTTGTACTTGATTGATTCTCTTTAAATAATTAAGAAATCAATGATATTAACCAGTTGATAGGCTATAAACCCACTTTCCTGTTACCATCTCATTCCTCCTTCTCTCAAGTTCAAGAGTAAAATATACCCAGTGTCTCTCCTCTACCTCTCACTAACGCTTCGGCCCACTGACTCAGGCTCCTAAGCCCACTGTTCCCCTACTGCTGCTCTCACGAAGGTGGTCAGAGACCCCAAATTGCGAATTGCCAAGCCGTCTTATTGGACATTGCTCCTCCCTCTGCCCTAGGCTTCTGGGACACATCCTGTTGTTTTCCTCCTGTGCTTCCAGTGATCCTTCACAGGGAGATTTCCTCTTAAAATCTTTCTAGTGAGCTAGCCCCTTGCTCTCGTAATGTCTACCTTCTGAATAATTTAATCTACACCCAGATTTAGCATGAAGGTTCTGGGTTCATCTGTGCACTGCCTATTGAGTCTCCTCACTAGGTGTACCACGTTCACCCCCAGCCACCTCCCTGCCCCTGCCCACCAGCACCTCCCTTTCCCAGAGTGCTCCTCCTCCCACGTTCTGAAACTTGACAGAATCTGGGTAGTCATAGACTCGCAGCCATTCCTGCAACAGTCGATCGACCGTGATGTCCTCTTTACTTTAATAATCTCTCATATATATCTTCTTTGCCATCCTTATTGCCTTGACTTACATGAGACTCTTGTCTGTTTGCCTTTAAGGCTCAGGGCCATTATTTAGTAGATGTAATGGTGTAATGAAAAGTTTAAAGATCAGTGTTGGGTTCTAGACATTTATTATGGGGTCTTTTTTTGTTTTTTAGATATTTTTGCTATGGGGTGCATGCTTTTGCTGGAGACAGACAAAACGAGAAATCACCCCCTGGGGGGATGGCCAGCTACAATCCCTTGTCCTCCACTCTCTTCTTGGGATTTTGAGCATGCACAGATGCACCAGGCATGAATTTCAAGCTGCTGGGTCCAAGACTTGAACCACAGTTGACTACATGGGGGTTTAGCAACATAACCACTACAACATCTGCGGGTCCCGTGTTGGGTCTTAGTGGGGTGTCTTGGTCAAATTATATGTGTTCTATATATACATATAATATTTTACCTATCTATGCATATATAGTCATTGAAAATGATGCATTTTTGCATAGAAAAATACATCATGACTTTCAATGACTATATATGTAAAAAATGTTACATATTATATATAATAGTCAATGACAAATAATAAATCACAACTTATATCTTCTCTTCATAGCAGTTGAAGTTTACCTTAAAGAGGCCATTGACAAGGCCAGTCATGGTGGCACAGTACTCCACAAGGCTCAGGCCACATGGGGAGGGTCCTGGGTATGCATCTGAGGTTTTCTTATACACACTCATACCTGTAAGCCTGGAAAGCTGAGGGCAGATCGTGTCATGGGAACCCTGTTGGGGGTGACTCCTCTTTCATGGAGGAAATAAATAAACTTAAAAATGACCACAGAAGATGCGATAGCAAATGCAAACCATCTAACAAATAATTAGGTATCGATTCTGTAATCTGGGATACGCATTGGGACTACAAAGAGAAATAGAGCATAGTTCCTGTTTCCAGTGAATTCGAACGAGTGGGAAAGGCAACTGATTA
Source organism: Tupaia tana (assembly GCA_026018925.1). Taxonomy (NCBI): domain Eukaryota; kingdom Metazoa; phylum Chordata; class Mammalia; order Scandentia; family Tupaiidae; genus Tupaia; species Tupaia tana. Next base: position 180,470,129 of record JAKSZU010000003.1, read on the forward strand.
CAACTCAGTCTGACAAATGCGATGATGGGCTATATGGAGTGTCACGTGAGTACAGGAGCGAGCGCTGATCCACGTATTTATTCTGTCTTCATTGCAGTAAGTGTGGGAAGAGGTGGAGGAGGGAGTGACATCCTACCTAAGATGGTATAGTAAAAAAACTTCATACTGACTGCTTTGTAAACTATAATATATTGAGAGAGGGATATGTTTAATATTGCATTTTTTAAAAATTGCTAAGGGGCATGTGCTCGCTCTGGATAGAGAGACAGAAAGGGGGAGAAAGGGAAAGTGACAAATCACTCCCAAGTGGGGATGGCTACACCACAATCTCTCCTCTTCTATTCTTCTCTTGGGATTCTGGGTAGGCACACACATGCCTGGCATGTTTTTCAAACTGCTGGGTCCAGGACTCTAACCGTGCAGTTGTCTATGTCCTTAACCACCACTGTACCAGCTTGCCTCTATGTTGTTTGACTAAATATTAATGAATAAGAAATTATATTAAATTGAGACTTATTTTGTCCTTATCAAGTATTCCATTATACAAATCAAGCAGGGCTTTGATGTTCATTATATAAAAATATATGCTAGCATTTCAAAATCACTTAAATGAAAATTCATTCAATATGTTTGATTCTATAAATTAATCAATTCTGTCATTTACGTTTCTTCAAAGGGGGATTGTTGATAATAGATACAAAGCTGGGGCCAGCAGGTGGCATGGTGGTTAAAGGAGCTGGATTCCCACATGGCCGACCGTGGTTCAAGTCCCAGACCTGGAGGTTTGGTTTCTTGTGTTCCCTTTCTTCCCCCCCCCCCCCCCCCATCTCTCTCTGGTCAAATTAAAAAATAATAATAACAACAAATGGAATTAAATATCTACAAAAAAATAGATACAAAGCCGCCTATACTCTGATGGCTCTCAGCCTCTCCCCAGTGAGAGCTTCAGAAAGCACATCCCTGGAGGTGATGACAAAGAAGGAAGGATTTCACCATTCCTACATTAGTCCATAATTTTAGGGAAAAGGTTCCAAAAGAAAGTTTCCTCTCCTGACCTAATCCGAGAAGCTAGAAATAACCTACCTGAGTATTCTCCTTTCAAAATTAAAAACTATTGAAGCATATTTATAAGATTTCACCTCTATCAGATAGTCCAGTAGCTGACGTCCAGTTTCCTGTGGTCGAGAGTTAGATAGTGAGATACAGGACAGATCATGAGATCCAAAGACAGCGCTGAACTAAAATGTGTTACTTGGATTTAGGTGCACGTTGGTCCAGCTCTTTTAGAGAATAGGATTGAAGTCGCACAATTTGAGAGAAGGACAGCCTCAATATAGTCGTTCAATAGAGTTAGATCTCTTAAGTCAAAATATATTTTATTGAAGCATTTATTAAGCATTGATTATTTAGGCAAGGAAGTTCTTTTTTCTTTTTACATCTTACCTTACACAGAACTTTGAAATAATATTGGGAAGACTGAAATATAGTCTAGAAAATTCAGGACCTTCTCAGTTCAGGTTGCCATGGCATTTTCTATGATCGAGACTTGTACTTTCTCTGGTGACCTAAAATAACATTGAAAATATTAAAATAATCTACACTATGTGTAAGTTATTAGTGAAATTTAACGTGATATTTTCATTTTCCTGTGCTAGAACAATAAAGTTAAACCCTATGGCAAGGTGGTAAACATATTTTGAAACTAAAGACATTTCTCTGTGACTCTGCTGCTTGTTTGTCAGGTTGAACTGAATATTTTAGTTTAAATAAATGATAGTGAAAGCATCACTCTTTAATGTGATAGCACAAACTAGAGGCTGCAGTTAATCATTCTCCTTGATATCCATGTTTTAAGAAACCATTTTTGGCTTATGTAATGTTTTCTCTTCCTGCAAATACCATGGCTCATAAGAAACAGTTTGATTCCTTATGGCACGTTCCACTGTGCTTCCTTTTATATAAAAACTATGGGGAAAAAAACCCAACAACTTGACATTCTAAGGTTAAGTGGTTTATAAAAAAAAATATTTCATTTCCCCAGGTAATTGTGTAAGTTTCAGAGAACAATTTTATAGTCTTGATAGGAAGCTGGTCTTTGAGAAGCTCAAGAGACAAAACTAGGCATTTGCACATGCTACACATTTCTGTTTTTATTTCCAAAAATAACTGTTGTAGCTATCGGTAGTACGAATCTCCCCTCCCTCAGCTCTGTGGCTAGACATGAGTCAGAAGGCAGGGAGGTTGTTAGGACATCTGCTTGGGATTCTTCGGTCATAAAGGTTTGAGAATGTTAACTAATGACTTTGAACTTGTAAGTTTAAAAACGATCACTACAAAATCCATAGATTCTGAGTCCCCTGGGAGCTGTGTACATTTGGACTTTCTTTTTTATGCCAAAAAAATTCTATTAAACGGGATCAGCAGTTAGCGTAATGGCTATGTCGCTGGACTCCCATGTAGTCGACCGTGGTTCACGTTCGGAACCCAGTGGCTTAAAACTCACGCCGGGCACATGTGCGTGCGTGCCCAAGATCCCGAGAGGAGAGTGGAGGAGAAGGGATTGTGGTGTGGCCATCCCCCAGGGGGGTGATTTCTCGCTTCCTGTCTCTCTGTCTCTCTCTGTCTGGCGAGTGCATGCGCCCTATAGCAAAAACCTCTCAAAAAATTCTATTAAATAATGTACTAGTATATCTTCTAAAGGAGCACTTAAAACACTGTATGTTTAAAGTGAAGACAGGAATAAGACTTGGTTCCTTATTGCATGCCCAGTGGAGACTAAGGCATGCACCATAGTCGGTCATTTATTTAAAACTAGGTTTGAGCAGGCTCTAGTTTATTAAATTTGAAGAGTCAGTTTTGTCTCATTGTTGCTATAACAGCAGTTAAAAGATAAAAATAACCCAAAGAGCTTTGTTAGAGAAGTCCACCTACCACAGTTCCCACTTTGATCCTTCTAGGTTCCTGCTGTCCTAACCCTTATACTTTATTCTTTCCAGATGAAGATGAGGAACCCTGTGGTAAGCATCGTCTTGTGAAAAGACTTAAGGAGAGTGTTTCTGAAAGAATCCGCAGTCAAAATATGAAATGATGAGATTTTTCAGTGTGCCCATGGGTGCTTATGTTCTAGAACTGCAAAATCTTGCTTATGGTTCAGCTGAAGTGGTGCTGGCAGTAGGGGAGCTGCTCTGTGATGCCATATGGGAAGGCTCTTGGGTTCATGTCTGGGGGTTGACCTGAATGCTGATGTACCACAGGTCACCCAGGATCCTGGATGGGTGCAGGGCCTAGGGAGGATCAGTGTGTGTGGACACCTCGTGGAGGGTACCTCTCTCTCATTCTCTCTCTTTCAATAAACTTGGAAGAGAAAAAATGTTTCTTGTGAAAAAGGCCTTAAGACTATTTTCTGTTTGATTCATTCGTTCGTACTGTATCAACAAATATTTATTGAGCACTTGTTAAGTGCAAAGCAGTATAAGCAATTCAAGAATGAAGAAAGTATACCCTTGCCTTTCAGAAATTTTCAGTCTTATTGAATATGCATTATATGTCTTCAACAGAATTAGTCAAAATTGAAGTACAAGGGACCAGCAGATGGTGTAATGGTTATGCTGCTGGACTCCCATGTAGTCTACCATGGTTTGAGTCCTGGACCCGGCAGCTTAAACTCACGCTGGGTGCATGTGTGCATGCGTGTCCAAGATCCCGAGAGGACAATGGAAAAGAGCTTGTGGTGTGGCCATTCCCCCTGGGGAGTGATTTCTCACTTTCTGTCTGTCTCCCTCTGTCTCTCTGGCGAGTGCACGTGCCCTATAGTAAAAAAAAAAAAAAAAAAAAAAAAAAAAAAAAAAAAAACTCTCCGAAAAACAAAACAAGGTTTGCGACCATCCTTAATTAGCTTTACCATCTTCTTTAACCTGAAATTCATGCTCCAAGTGAAAGCTGGCAGGAATTGAATGAGGCCTGTGTGGTTAATCTTCATAAGATTTTATGAAGTACATATTGCTCTATCTGTGATACAAATGAGGAAAATATTTAACTTTTAATACATCTGGAGTTTACTCTGTATGTAATCAAAGAGTTGTAATCTAGCTTTTGGTTTTATTTTGTAGTTTTTATAGACAATTACCCTGGTGATTATTAAAGTTTGATTAGCCAATTATTAAATAATTTTATGATAGTGTGTTATACATTAAATTTATTTCTATATGTACCACACTTTATTATTGCATTGTAATAATTTTATTATAATAATTTAATTAGTTCAAGTGTTCTGTGTTAGTGTGGAATTTTAATATTTAACAAATAGGAAAAAAATTTTCTCTAAGTATTTACTATTTAATTACATGGCATATATCTCAATTTGTTCATCTTGTTTTATATGTTTCTATAAAGCTTTGTAGTTTTCTTTACATATGGTACCTATCACTTTATAAATTTTCCTTATAAATGTCATTAACTGTTCTGGTAGGTTTATCCCACCACCTTTCCCAGACCAGCTCCATAACAAAGTGGATAAACCTGTGCACAGGAAAACAGCTCTCGCGTGGGCTGCCGAGGTTCATATCTAGGCCCTGGTGGTTTAAAAAGTACTAGGTACACATGTCTGTGTCCAAAATCCTGGAAGGATGGAGGAATGCGGGGGAAAGATTGCACATGATCATACCCCATTTGCGGGTGTTGTCTTTCTCTCTCTCTGGCAAGTGCATGGCCCTCTGACAATTAGAAAAATAAAGAAATAAAGTTTATCCCCCCCCCCTTTTGCTGCTTTACATGGAATTTCTTCCCTTTTTATGATATGATAGAGCTGGTAGTTGCCACAAAAACAAAAGCCCCTAATTAACCCAATAACTAGGTTTTTTTTTTTTTAAGTCTACTAATGTATTTCCTCAGAGAGAGAGAAAGAGAAGTACTCCCAATATAGTCTTTATGCTGCAGTTAATCCCCAGCCTAGAAAGCCCAGATCCAGGGTTGTTGCCTGTATGTCCCTGGTGTGTATAGGGAGGCTTCAGGACACCAACCAGGGACTATGTGGGTTCAGTTGTGTCACTGCTGTGCTACCATCTGCCCCTGTAGTCACTTTGATAAATTTATGTAAGCTGCCCAAGAAAAGGCAGTTACCATTATCTGTGTATTAGAAATGGCACTAGCCCGAAGAGTCAGGAAATTTGCATCCCACTTCGTTCTTCACTGAGGAAGTCATCTGTGAAGCATCTTCCCTTGCTTCATGGGTCAGGCATGATACTAGGCACGTCACCTAGACCATCTTGCCCTAGGCTTAGAACAAGCCTACAAAATACACAATCATCAAATATCAGAGTTGAGGAAACAAGTTTAGCAGATATAGGCTGCCCACACTAGGCTGAAGAAGCAGTAAGAAATGGAACACTAAGTTACTCCTTTTTTTTTTTTTTTCCAAAGAGGTTTTTGCTCTAGGGCACATGCACTTGTCAGAAAGACAGAGACAAACAGAAAGCGAGAAATCATGCCACTCTCTCCATTCTTTTCTCGGGATCTTGGGCACGCATGCACACACACCTGGCTTGAATTTAAGCCACTGGGTCCAGGACTCAAACCGCGGTCGACTACATGGGAGTCCACAGACATAGTCATTACGCCAACTGTTGGTCCCATATAATACAGTTTTATTTGAAGTGTTCTAAAATATCCAGGTTTTTTCAAAGGAAATAGGATATATTGAGTTTCGTTTTCTTTTTGGTTGTTGTTTTCCTTTGTTTTGTGTTTTAGAGGAAAATAAGAAATACGTGCTGGGTGGAAAGTGAATACATTTTGAACAAAATACTTTGCTAAAAGTTTATTTCTGTCAAAATACAGATAACATTGAAGACAGTATTTTTTTAAAATAAGTGAAGTATTTTCATTCTTAGCAAAACAATCAGGAAAAAATATTTATGTAATCTTTAAAGGGACAGTATCTTTGAAAAGCTCATGGTAACAATGGTGATCAGAAAAGATAAAAACAGTTAAAAATAAGAAAAATGATTGTAACACAAAAACTAACACAGTTACAAGAAAAGAAACATGATTGGGAAATATTGGGTCATCGAAAAAGTCACGATGTATTTTTCTATGCAAAAATGTGTGATGACTTTTCTGATGATCCAATATTTGTAAATAATAAGATAGAAAAGTTAACATTATAACAAATGAAGAACTTACTCAAATATTAAAAATAATAAAACCTCGAGATGAATGGTCAGAAGACATAAACATAATAGTCACCTCTAAAATTTAATTGCAGATGCATAAATAAGTTTTTTGGAAAGATTTTTAATCACTTTAACTGACATACTACATACTTATGGGGTGCAGCTTTTTTAAAGTATATGAATATAATATATAATGCTCATGTCAGTAATTAGCATATTCATCATCTCAATGTTTATCATCACTTTATTTTGGGAAAATTCAACGTCCTCTCTTTCAGCTATTTTGATATTTACAGCAAATATTTTTAACTGTAGTTTTCCTATTTTGCTATAGAACATGAGAACTCCCTCTTATCTAGCTGTACTTTTGTTTCTGATAACTAATACCTCCCCACTATTCTCCTCTCCCTCCTAAACTGCTCAACCTCTAGTAGCCATTCTGCTCCCTGCTTCTAAGAGGATGACTTTTTCATTCTCCACATGAATAAAAACATGATTTCTCTTTTTGTGCCTGACTTATTTCACTTACTATAATGTTCTCCAGGCTTCTTCATGTTGCCTCAAGTGACAGGATTTCATCCTTTTGAATGGCTTATAGTTTCAATTTTTATGTATATGTATACATATACACACACATACATACCATATACATTTTTTAAATTTACATTCCATCATTGTACATCTCTATAGCACACAATATGATTTTCAAAGTATGTATGCAGTACTTGACAGTCAAATCAAGGAAATTACCGTCTACATCATTTTCCACAGAGAATTCTACATTATTTTGTCTGGTAAGTATTTCTTCCCTCAGTCCCTCCCATTCACCCTCTACCACACATTCCCCTCCCTTACAATATCTGGTTATCTACACTTAGCCTCTCTACCATCATATTTTCAAATCTTTCCATTTCTGCCACATTTGGTATATACTGAGCAGGGATATACAGAATACAGTTTATGTATTTCAAAGTTTGGCTTCCTTTGCTAAGCATTATGTCTTCTATATTTATCCATTCTGAATCAAATGACAAGGGTCTCATTGTTCCTTATGGATGAATAGTATTCCTTTGTGTGTGTGTATATGTGTGTGTGTGTGTGTGTGTGTGTGTATATATATATATATATATATATATATATATATATATATATATATGCCACAGTTTTTCAATCCCATCATCAGTTCTTGGGCACTTCGGTTGATTTTATGTCTTAGCAATTGTGAATAATACTGCAATAAACACAGATGTGCAAGTGTCTTTCTGTTTTCCTATCCTTTGGGTAAATACCAAGGAGTGAGGTTACTGGGTCATATAGTAGTAGTATTTTTTAGGTTTTTGAGGATTCTCTATATTGTTTTCCACAGTGGTTTGTACTAATTTTCATTCCCACCAACAGTGTAAGACAGTTCCTTTTTCACCACAACTTTGCCAGCACTTGTCTTTTTTTTTTTTTTTTTTTAAGAGATTTTTACTATAGGGTCCCTGTGCTTGCCAGAGAGACAGACAGAAAGTGAGCTATATTCCCCCATCCCTGCCCCTGGGGATGGCCACACCACAATTTCTTTTCTATTCTTCTATTGGGGATTTTGGGCATGCATGCACATGTGTCCAGCATGAGTTTCAAGCCACCAAGTCTGGGACTGAAATCATGGTTGACCATGTGGGAGTCCTGCAATGTGATCACTCTACCATGTGCTGGTGCCAACCTTCTTTGTTGTTGTTGTTTTATTATAGCCATTCTGACAGGGGTTAAATGGTATCTCAGTGTGGTTTTAATTTGCATTTCCCTTATGATAAACGATATTGAACCTTTTTTCATATGCATTTTGGCCATTCATGTCTTCCTTAGAGAGCTGTCTGTTCAGCTCATTTGCTCATTTTTTTTAAATGAACTATTCTTTTTCTTTTTTTTTTTTTTTTAAACAGGTGAGCTGTTGAGTTCCCTATATATTCTGGTTGTCAATCCCTTGTCTGAGGTATAATTTGCAAATATTTTCTTACGTTCTGTTGGTTGTCTCTTTACTCTAATTGTTTCCTTTGCTGTGCAGAAGCTTTTTAGCTTGATCTAGTCCCCATTATCTATTTTGGGGATTATTGCCAATTAATTATTGGGGATTAGTGCTTTAGATGTCTTATTTTTAAAATTTCCTACTGCAATGTCTTAAAGCATATCCCCTGTGTTTTCCACTAGTAGTCCTATAGTTTGAATCTTCACATTTAACTATTTGATCCATTTTGAGTTATTTTTATTAATGGTACTAGATAGAGGTCCAGTTTCATTTTTCTGAAGATGGAAATCCAATTCTTCTAGCACTATTTGCTCAAAAGATTTTCTTTTCTCTACTGCATTGTCTTGTATCTGTTGTCAAAGAACAGAAGGCTGTATGATTTGGGGTTTATTTCTGGGTTCTCTGTTCTGTTCTATTAGTCTATGTGTCTCTTTGTGCCAGTACCATGCTGTTTTGATTATCACCACTTTATAATATATTTTGAAATAAGGTAGCGAGATGTCTCCCACTTCATTCTTTTTTGCAGAGTTTTGCCTTGGAGATAATGGGGTCTCATGATTCCAGATAAGTTTTATAATTTTTTTTTCTGCTTTTGTGAAGAATGTCACCAGTAATTTGATTGGAATCACACTGAATGTTAATTAGGGTAGAACTGACATTTTAATTAAATGGAAAGTTTCACTCCAAGAATATGGGGTGTCTTTTTTTTTATATCATAATCAATTTCTTTTTTCAGTTTTTTCCTAATTTTCCTTGTAGAGGTCTTTAACCCCTTTAGTTAGGTTTATTTCTAGGTATCTTATTCATTTTGCAGCTATTGTAAATGGAATTGCTTTCTTAATTTCTGTCTCAGTCTGTTCATTGTTGATGTATAAAAAAAAATACTACTGATTTTCATATACTGCTACTTTACTAAATTCATTTATCATTTCTAGGAGTTTTCTTTGTGGATTTCTTTGGATTTTACATGTGCAATATATAATCATATCATCTGTGATTAGGGACATTTTAGGTTCTTATTTTCCTATCTGAATGCTTTCCTCTCTTGTCTGATTGCATTGGATAGGATTTCCTCCACTTTGTTGAAAAGGAGAGGAGAAAGTGGGTATACTTTCAGCTTTCCCATATTCTGTATAATATAGCAATAGGTCTGTCATATATGGCTTTTTTTTTTTTTTTTTTTTTTGAGAGGTTTTTGCTATAGGACGCATGTGCTCACCAGAAAGACAGAGACAGAAAGAGAGAAATCTCCCCCTAGGGGCATGGCCATGCCACAATCCCTTCTCCTCCATTTTCCTCTTGGGATCATGGGCATGCATGTACATGTACCTGGTGTGAGTTTAAGCCACCGGGTCCAGGACTTGAACAGTGGTTGACTACATGGGAGTCCAGCGACAGAGCCATTACGCCAACTGCTGGTCCCAGTCATATATGGCTTTTATTGTGTTAACAAATGTCCCTTCTATATCTATTTTGCTGAGAGTTTTGTTTTTAAAGAGATTTTTTTTTTTTTTTTTTTTTTTTTTGCTATAGGGCACGTGTGACATAAAGTGAGAAATCACCCTTCAGGGAGAATGGCCACACTGTAATCCCTTCTCCTCCAGTCTCTTCTCAGGATTTTGGGTACATGTGCACATGTGCCTGGCATGAGTTTGAAGCCAAGTAGTCTGGGTCTTGAACTGTGGTAGGCCATGTGGTATATCACATTCATTTTTTTGTGTATGTCAATCCCCAGGATAAAGCCTACATGGTTATGCTGTGTAATCTTTTTAATGTGCTGTTGGATTTGATTCAGCTAGTATCTTGCCGATGATTTTTACATCTGTATTCATCAGGGATATTGGTCTGTAGTTTGTTTTGTTTTGTTTTTATGTTGAAAGTCCTAATAATTGGTGTGTTGCAATCAATCTCTTCTTTTAGACCTGTCAGCCTTTATGTATTTGAGTGCTCTGGTGTTACATGCATAAATATTTGTAATTGTTATACTTATTTCGTGAACTAATCCTTTTAAAACTGCGTAGTATCAGGGCCAGCAGGTGGCATAGTGGTTAAGGGCGCTGGACTCCCACATGGCTGACTGCAGTTTGAGTCTTGGACCTGGCAGCTTGCTTTCTCACCTCTCCTTCTCCTTCCCTCCTTCTTCTCTCTCTGTCTTCTATGGTCAAATTAAAATAAATAAATTTAAATAATTCTTTAAAAAAAAAAAAAAAAAACTACATAGTATCTGTCTTTATCCTCTTTTTATCATTTTTTTTTTTTGAGAGATTTTTGCTAATAGGGTGTGTGCACTCACCAGAGAGACAAGAGAGAAATTAGTCCCCAGGGGGAATGGCCATGCCACTACTTCTCTTAGGATTTTTGGTATGCACATATGCACTCCCAGCGTGAGTTTCAAGCCTCCAGGTCTGAGACTTGAACCACAGTTGGTCATGTGGGAGTCCAGTGATGTAACCATTATGCCATCTGCTGGTCCCTCTTTTTACCATTTTTATCTTTAAAGTCTATTTAGTCTTATCAGTACCATGACTCAGGCTTTTTAAATTTCTTTTTGCACAAAATGACTTTTTCCATCCATTCACTTTCAGTCTATGTCTATCTTTGTCAATGAGGTATGTTTTTGGTAAAAAACATAAAGAGGATTCCTGTTTTTTGGTTTGTTTTAATCCATTGAGCCAATCTATGTCTTGTAGTTGGGGAATTTAATCCATCAACATTCAACATTATCAGTATCTTCAGATTTATCCCTGTCATCTTGTTACTATTTTTTTTTTCTAGTTCTTTTACTTCTGTTTATTTCCCTTTAGTTTTCCTGAAATTGCTTGACTAGTGTTGGTGAATTATTTTAGCTTTTGTTTATCTGGGAACGAGCATACCATCTTTTTTTTTTTTTTCTTTTTTTGGAGAGTTTTTTTGTTATAGGGCATATGCGCTCGCCAGAAAGAGATAGAGACAGAAAGCGGGGGTGGGGGGGAGGTGGGGGGGGGGTGGGGGTGGGAGGTGGGAATGGCCATACCGCAATCCTGTCTCCTCTTGGGATCTTGGGCACACACGCACACACACCCGGCGTGAGTTTAAGCCACAGGGTCCGGGACTTGAACCATGGTCGACTACATGGGAGTCCAGCAACACAGTCATTATGCCAACTGCTGGTCCCACCATCATTTTTTTATCTACCTATATGTTGATGAACACAGACTGATTCCATATCTTGGCTGTTGTGAAGAGATTTGTAACAAATACTAAGTAGATAACTATCATATACTGATTTCCTTTCCTTCGGATATATGCCTAGTAGTGGATTGCTGGATCAAGTGCCAGTATTATGCGGTTTTGGCTACTACAGCTTTGTAGTACATATTGAAGTCAGGTAGTGTGAGGCCTTCAGGTTTGTTCTGGCTATGTGGGGGTCTTATGTGGTTCCATGCAAATTTTATTACTGTACTTTTCTTTTCCTATTTCTGTAAAGAATGCCATTGGCATTTTGATAACGATTGCATCTAAGGATTGAATCTATAGATTGCTTTGGGTAGTATGGCTATTTTGACAATGTGAATTCTTCCAATCCAACAATGTGGGATAACGCGTGTGTATGTGTGTGTGTACACTTCTATTGCTTTCATCAGTGTCCTATTGTTTGTAATATAGAGAGCTTTTACCTCCTTGGTTAAATGTATTCCTAGGTATTTTATGTATTTATTTTTGGAGCTACTCTAAATGGGATGCTGTTTTGATTTTTTTTTTTTTTCAATTAGTTCACTATTGGTGTATAAAGGTTGACTTTTATATGTTGATTTTGACTCCTGTGACTTTACTGAATTCATTTATCAGAGATCTTTTTTGGTGGCATCTTTAGGCTTTTCTATATATATAATATTATGTCATCTGAAAATGAGGATAATCTTTCTCCTCCTCTTCCAGTTGAGTGGGAAAAATATTAGCAGAAAACTGGACACAAATAAGATACCCCCTATACGTTATAGGACATCAACTCAACAGGCTGTTCTATAGTCAATAGAATCAAAACGATAAAAACGGAAAAAGTGTAATGGTAGAAGGAATTCAGTAATTTTATTGTTTATATTGTACACATAGAAAAACACCATTGACATAGGATAGTGGAAAAACTGACTTAATTGTAAACAAAATTGGGGTGGAAGAAGAAAAACAATCATACTGGATGAATATTACAGATTTAACACTTACTGTATTTTTCTTTCTTTTATTTACTTAATTCTATTTGTTGTTATTTTTTTTTTTTTTTTTAATTTGACCAGACAGAGAGAAAGGGAAAGTGAAAAATCAAGCCACCAAGTCCAGGACTTGAATCATGGTCAGCCATGTGGGAATCCAGCACCCTTATCCACCACACCACTTGCCGGCCCCTACTTACTGTATTTTTCAATATATAGAAGAAAGCCCCAACAAGACCCCAATAATAATAATATAAATTAGAAGTTATTGGGCTTTATACAGTTGGGATCTTTCGTATGCTAGAACCTTATAGAGCATGCTCATTTTTCTGAAAGGTGCTGGAGAATGTGAAGACCTGACTATGAATATAACCAGTGTATGTGATTATTGCCATGCCTTTGTCTACACAGTTGAATCTTCCTTCCTGAATGCTTTATTTTTACCATAATAATTATTTTAAAAGTCTGTCTGCATTTAGACAAATGTCTTCATCATTTACATATGAATTTATTTAAGATTCTTAACTTACTTAAATTTCCTCTTTATTGTCCTTTGCCTTCTACTGTTTCCCATGTAAAAGACATAATTTAGGGCCAGTCTCATAGTGTAGTGGTTAAGTGCTATGTATTGGGAGTGGATCTCACATGACTGACTATGGTTCAAATCCTGGCCCCAGAGGCTGGGAAAACATGCTGAGCACATTTGTGTGCCTACCACAAACCCTGATGGGATGGGGAAAAGTATTGCAGCATAACCATTCCCTACTGGGGAATGCTTTCTTTCTCTACTACTTTCTCTAACAAGAGCATGTGCCCTCTGGCAATTAAAAAAGACAGACTTTAGATGAGAAGCTAATAGTTCAACTAATAGATTGCAGTTTCAAATCCTGGCTCCGTTATGTGACTTTGGCCAAATTACTTATTTGTAAGCTTTAGATACCTTTATAAGTTGGAAATTACACTTACATCATAGGGTAATTTAAGTTTAAATAACAGGAGAAGAGGGCGGCAGGTGCTGTGGTGTTAAAGCACTGGACTCCCACATGGCCAATTGCAGTTTGAGTCCTGGACCTTGGTGGCTTGCTTTCTCACTTTCCCTCTCTCTGTCTGGTCAAATTAAAAATAAATAAGAATTTTTAAAATGAAAAAATAGCAGGAGAGGGGGGGCAGATGATAACATGGCGGTAAAGCACGGTTCTCTGTGAGGCTAACCCATGTGGAAAGGTTCTGGGTTTGCAGCTGGAGACCTCCATGAGTACACTAGGCACACATGTGCCCATGATCCAGGACTAGCTGAGCCTGGGGAGTTATCATAGTGTCAAGACCTTGTTGGTGGTGCTTTTGTTCTGCTTGTTTCTATTTCTCTCTCTCTGTCATAAAACTAAATAAACTTAAAAACTATTTAGAAAATTAATTCCTGTAATGTAGTACTTGCTTGCTAACACTGTAAACTTTCAGGTAATGGCATAAGAATATATCACTTAAAATGCTTTTCAAAAGTTTTAAGGGGGGGAACCAGCAGTTGGCATAATGGCTATGTCACTGGACTCCCACGTAGTCGACTGCGGTTCGCGTCCTGGACCTGGTAGCTTAAAACTCACGCTGGGTGCGTGTGCGTGAGTGCCCAAGATCCCAAGAGGAGAATGGAGGAGAAGGGATTGCGGCATGACCATCCCCCCCTGGGGGGTGATTTCTCGCTTTCTGTCTCTCTGTCTCTCTCTGTCTGTCTGGCGAGCGCATGCGCCCTATAACGAAAACCTCTCCAAAAAAAAGTTTTAAGGGGCAGCTCTATAACTTAGGAGTTTAGTCAACTGGTTTCCATATGGCTGATCATGGTTCAAATCTCAGCCCCAATGACTTGAAAAACACGCCATGTACATGTGCATTCATGCCTAAGACCCTTACAGAATGAAATGGAGAAGAGACTATGGTATGACCACATCCCACTGGGAGTGCTTTCTCTTTCTCCTTCCCTCCCTCTCTCTGCCTCTTTGGTGAGTGCACATGCTCTCTGATAATTAAAATAAAATTAAGGAAAAAGAAAAGCAACCTTACAATTTTTTTCAATATATTGGGTAGATAATTATGAGTGTCATGGATTAATTTAGTAAGTTCCCTTGTTTTGCTATCGTGTTTACCTTTATTTTTTTTTTTTTTTGGAGAGGTTTTTGCTATAGGGCGCGTGCGCTCGCCAGCCAGACAGAGAGAGACAGAGAGATAGAAAGTGAGAAATCACCCCCCCGGGGGGGATGGTCATGCCACAATCCCTTCTCCTCCATTCTCCTCTCGGGATCTTGGGCATGCACACACACACACACGCCCGGCGTGAGTTTTAAGCCACCGGGTCCGGGACGCGAACTGCAGTCGACTATGTGGGAGTCCAGTGACATGGCCATTACACTAACTGCTGGTTCTCATGTTTACCTTTTTAATGGCACCTCAAATCCATTAGAGTAGAATCATGTTAAATAAATAGGTTTCTTTAATCACAACCTACATGAAAGTTTTCACTTCCTATGAAACTGGAGTGATGACATACAGAAAGATGCACTTTTTCAATCCTGGCTTTATGACCGATAGTCTAGCAGTCTCATTTAAACTACTGGTGGCTGTGGAATGATCCAAATGCAGAACTATTTGGTATAGTTGGTATCTGAACTTTAGAATCTCAGTTTAGGTAGGAAGAAAGGGGTGTTTTTAATGTTGGGGTTCAGGTTCAAAGCAACTATGGTTGGCAGACAAAGCTTTCCATACTGTCTTAGGCAGTGACAGCAATGGTGGTGTAGGTTTTGTGAATAGGTATTTTTCAAACTCCAAATCAATAGGTGTAATATGAGAATTACTTGAACTTTATTTGAATTTATTTGAATTTCCACAGCTACCAACAGATGTGCTAAGAATGACTAGACCTCAATTCCCAAATAGCACAGTATTTTAAATCTATTTTAAATTCTGAAATGAGAGCCAGTTCTAGGAAGACAGCTCTGAACCTTTTTCCCAGCTGCAGAAATAACGCCTCCTGTTGCCCCTCTGACCTCCACCAAGGGAAAGCAGCTTGAAAAGATGTTCTTTTGCCAACAATCATTTTACCATTGTAACCCGCAAATGGAAAAATAAACCACTGGCTCCTCTTCAGAAAACCAACTCTCATATCCCAAGAGCCAGGTATATAAATAAAGAAAGCCACAGAGTTTTTAAAATTCTTTTCTCCTTTTCCAAAATGATCTCGATATTTTTATTACCTCAGGAAGAGCTATTTTTCACGGAGCTTATAAAATGGGACTTATCCTTCCCCGACAGGACTTAATTCATCCAGGGAAGTTTTAGGAACCCCTCTTGTCATCCTCCCTGAGTCCTTGGGACTCTGCTCCATCGCTCCTGGTTCCCACTCCTTGAACCAATTCCCTCTCCCTTAAGTTAGGATGCACAGAAAGCCCTTCTCATTTAACAGGGAAACCTCTCACTTGAATTTTCCTGTGGCTCTTGCTCTGTGTTCTTTTTCCCATCACTCTCGAGCTTCTGGAACTGACAGATTCTCCTATTAAGTCACATAGAAGCTCATTTTGCTTTCAGACATGATAGTTTATTAGGTGTCTCTACCAGAGAGATACCTGTAGGTGTCTTATAAGCCTTTAAAAACCAGCATTTTAAAATTAAAAACCTGAAAATAGATGTTGCTCATAAGTCAAACAATCCAGAAACAAAAAGATCAATGACTCTCTCTGTCCTGCTTCACATCATAGCTGTCACATTTTTAAGAGATAAAATTATTGACCCTATTTTGTAGATGAGAAAACTGAAGCTAGGAAAGACTCAGAGTACCTGATAGAGATGAAAAGAGAGAGCTCTGGGATCAGATTACCCAAGTTCATTTCTTGGCTTTGCTTAATATATCTTAATATATATGCACCTCAGTTTTTTTTTTTTTTTTTAATCAAACAGGTTTGATGATAGTATCGAGTTTTCATAGGGTCATAGTGAGGTCGTAATATGTCAAAACGTAAGACTATTAGAATAACCCCTACTTGGTTGTGGTAAATGATTCTTTGAGTTTGTTGGCAGTTTAATTCTTTAATATTTTAAAGAATTATTTTTTATTTAAGTTTAATTATTAAACTTTATTTGTAATCTGACTAGAGAGTAACAGAGAGACAGACAGAGACATACAGAGAAAAAGTGAGAAAGCAAGCCACCAGGTCCAGGACTTGAACCACAGTCAACCATGTGAGAGTCTAGTGCCCTTAACTACCATGCCACCTGCTGACCAGTTTATTCAGTGTCTTATTTTAGCCTATAAGTTCTCATATGTGAGGTTTCCATTATTTTGTATAGTATTGTATAGTTCATGTTTCTGTCCCTTTTAATAGGAGGGTTGGGTAGAGTTCACTATATCTGCTATTAAAGAACCATTCTCAGAATACATTGCCCACACTATTACATTGCCCACACTATTTCTACTATTTTGTAACATATAGGGGTTTCTCATATGGCCTAATCAATGCTCAAATTTTTGTGAATATCCAATGGGCACATAAATAGAAGAGATTATCTCCATTTATAGGATGTCAAGACCCATATAGTAAAAATTACGAGAATTAAATACTGTGTGCTAACCTTTGTTCTTTACAATTTTATGTTTTATAACAACTCTCTGAGGTGGGCACTATTATTCTCATTTTGTTGATAAGGAAACTGACACACAAAAATAAATTTCCCAAGGTTATTTAGTAAATAAGTACAGTTTAAGACTTGACCCAGTCTGGCTCCAGACCAGACCACATTTTCTTGTATCTCACTGATGCACATCAAGGTGATCCATCTTAGTATTGATACTTCTTTCAATGCATCCTTATTTATAACAATTTCTATCTACTTAAGACAAATCAAGGATATTACCATGTACATCATTTTCAGTAGAGAATTACACATTCTCTACTGAATTTCTGTTGAGTGCTTCTTCCCTTTGCCCCTCCCACCCCCTTCAAACACCCAATTCCCTCCCTTACAGACTGATTGCATAATTGGAAGAATAAGTGTAGATATCTTTGGATCTTTCAACTTCTTCCATGGAATGCAGACATTTGGTATATACTGAGTGACGAGGTACAGTGTCTTTCAAAGTCTGGCCTACAAGTAAGTCTTCCATATGCAACCACTGAGTCAAATGACAATGTCTCATTGTTCCTTATGGCTAAATAGTACTTCGTAGTGCATATGACACAATTTTTCAATGTAGTCATCAGTTCTTGGGTACTTGATTGATTCCATGTCTTTGATTGTGAATAATGCTGCAACAAATGTGGAAGCACAAGAGTCCTTCTGTCTGAAGGCCTTCCTATCCTCTGGGTAAATACAAAGGGGTGGGATTATTGGATCATGGAAATTTTATTTGGAGGTGTGAGGAACCACCATGTTGTTTTCCACAGTGGCTGTACTAATTTTCATTCCCTCCAACTGTGTAGGAGGGTTCCTTTTTTGCCACAGCCTCCTTGGTATATGTTGTTTACTTTTTTGATCATAGCCATTCTGACTGTGGCTAAAGGGTATCTCATTGTGGTTTTGATCTATATTTCCCTTATCAGAAGAGAGTTGAGTACAACATGCTCTGTCTCCAGGGGAGCTGCAACAAGTGTAATTTACTGGAGACTTAAGAGAAGGCTGAATAAATAGTGTTAATTATTACAAGAAGGAGTCAGGCACAGTGGAGTGAGTTTTTGGAGTCACACTGACCTGGACTCAAAGCCCGACTGCTCTTATTAGCAGTGTGACCTTTGGTAATTATTTAGCTTTCCTGAGAGCTCCTCCATGTACTTAGTTGGGATAATAATCCATACTTCATAGTGCTGTTGGGGAAATCATTGAAATTGTATATGCAAAAGAATCAATAGATGCTTAATAAACCTTGGCTTCCCTTATATACTTTTTTTAATTTTTAATTTTTTACATTTTTTTAAATACATTCAATCACATTTTTTTAGCTAACAAGGTGATCATTTCAATATGTGAACATTTCTCCCCGGTCCAGTTGATCAAAATATAACAATACTACCTCCCTGTCTCAACAATGCTGTCTCCCCTTATATACTTTTGAGGAAGTGAAAAAGTAGGCCAGGGTGGAAAGACAAGGCTCTGAATTTGACTGTCTCCTTGAGAAGCAGTTCAACCCACAGCTAGTTGCTTAACCTCACTGAGCCTCAGTTTTGTAGCCTGTAGAAGGGAGAGTATAATGCTATTTTTGACAAGGTTGAATGGAGAAATATATGGCACACAGAAATAGTAGCTCATATTTATTGAGTGCTTACTATGCATCAGAAACTGTTCTAAGTAACTTACATGTTTTAATTCATTAAGTTTTCACAAAAAACCTGAGAGTAGGGAACCAGCAGTTAGCGTAATGGCTATGTCGCTGGACTCCCACGTAGTCGACCGCGGTTCGCATCTCGGACCCGGTGGCTTACAACTCACACCGGGCGTGTGTGTGTGCGTGCCCAAGATCCCGAGAGGAGAATGGAGGAGAAGGGATTGCGGCGTGACCATCCCCCCTGGGGGGTGATTTCTCGCTTTCTGTCTCTATGTCTCTCTCTGTCTGTCTGGCGAGCACACGCGCCCTATAGCGAAAAACCTCTCAAAAAAAAAAAAAAAAACCAAAAAAAAAACCCTGAGAGTAGGGACTGTTATTAGGCCCATTTCATAAATGAAAATATTTGGGTTCTAAGAGCAATGTCCAAGGTCATTTGTTGGTGAATAATAGGGACCAGAGTTAAATTAAGCGGGTCCAGCTTCAAATTCTTAAAAGAGAGTTGAACATTTTTCATATGCACTTTGGCCATTCCTGTGTCTTCGTTAGAGAGTGGTCTGAACAGCTCATTTGTCTATTGTTTAACCTAGATTATGGGTGATTTTAATTTTGGTTTTGGTGGGTGAATTGCTTGAGTTCCCTATGTATTCTGGCTATCAATCCCTTATCTGAAGCATAGCTTGAAAATATTTTTTCCCATTGTTTGTCTCCTTTGCTTTGATGAAATTTAGTTTTAGTCCCACTTGTCTATTTTGGTGATTCTTGTCTGTACTTTATGGATCTTATTTAAGAAATCATTGCCTACTCCCATGTCTCCAAGCGTGTCCCCTGTGTTTTCACAAGAACAATAGTTTTATAATTTGATGCTTTCCATTTAAATCTTTGATCCATTTTGAGTTGATTTTTTGTAAATGGTAAGAGACAGGGGTCCAGTTTCAATTTTTTACAGGCGGATATCCAGTTCTTCCACACCAAAAGTCCTGATGTGACTTTTGAAAAGAATTATTTTTTAAAATTTGACCACAGAGAGAAGGAAAGTGAGAATGTAAGCTATCAGATCCAGGACTTGAACCATAGTTGGCCACCTGGGAATCCAGCATCTTAACCACCACACCACTTGCTGGCCCCACCTGAAAAGCTTTCCTCCACTGCATTGTCTTGTCCTCTTTGTCAAAGATCAATTGAATCAGTTTTGGGGTTTCTTTCTGGATTCTCTATTCTACTGGCCTGTGTGCCTATCTTTGTGCTAGTACCATGCTGTTTTGATTAACATAGCTTTGAAATATATTTGGAAGTCAGGTAATGAGATGTCTCCTACTTTATTCTTTTTGTATAGTATTGCCTTGGTGATCTAGGGCCTTTTATTATTCCAGATAATTTTTATGATTATTCTAACTACTGGGGCATTCTTCACAGAAATAGATCAGAATCTATTGAATTTATAAAGTAATTTGAGTAGGACTGACATTTCAATTATGTTCATTCTTCCAGTTCAAGAGCACGGAATGTATTTCTATTTCTTTTGTATCACACTCAATATCTTTTTTCAGTTTTTCATAGTTTCCCTTGTAGAGGTCTTTCACCTCTCTGGTTAGGTTTATTCCTGATATTTAATTTTTTGTGTGGCTATGGTAAGTGGGATTGCTTTCTCTGGGCCTGTTAATTGGGTGTATATGAATGCTACATATTTTTATTTATTGACTTTCTATCTGACACTTGTTTATATTTCTAGAATTTTTCTTATGGATTCCTTTGGGGTTTTTGTGTGTATATAATCATATTGTCTGCAAATACGGATGTTTTAGCCTTTCTTTTCCTGTTTGAATACCTTTTATTTTATTTTATTCTCTTGTGTAATTGCATTGGCTAGGACTTCCAGCAATATGTTGAATAGGAGTGTAGAAAGTAGGAAACCTTGTCTTGTTCCACTTTTTAGTGGGAAAGCTTTCATCTCTCCTCATTCAATATGATATTATTGTTTAATATAATAAAAGCCATATATGACCCCAAAAAAGTCTCTTCTGGCCAGCAGGTGGTACAGCCACTAAGGAGGTTGGATCCCACATGGCCGACTAAATGGTTTGAGTCCTAGACCCAGCACCTTGAAAAACAGGTGTATGTATGTCCAAAATCACAAGAGGAGAATTGTGGAGAAGGGATTACAGTGTGGCTATCCCCTCTTGGGCGGGGATGGGGTGGCTTCTCCCTTTCCCTCTCCAATAAGCATATACACCTTATAGCAAAAAGAAGAAAAAAAAAAAAACCTCCCTTTTAGATCTATTTTGCTGAGAGTCTTAATCATGAAATGATGTATTTTATCAAGTGCTTTTTCTGCATCCATTGATAAGAACCATGTGATCATATCTTTCCTTCCATTAATGTGATCTATTATACTGTACATGTTCAACCATCCTTGCATTCCTGGGATAAATCCGACCTGGTCATGGTGTATAATCTTTTTAAAATGCTGTTGGATTGAATTTCCTCATATCTTGTTGAGATTTTTGCATCTCTATTCATAAGGGATATTAGTCCATAGGGTTTTTTTTGTTGTTGTTACGTCTTTGTCTGATGGTATCAAGGTGGTGGAGGCCTGATGGCATTTGGAAAGGTTCCTTCTTTTTGGTTCTTAAGAAATAACTTCAGGTAAATTGGGGTAGCTTTGCTTTAAAAGTAGGCTAAAATTAAGAAGTGAAGCCACAGGGACCAGGCTTTTCCTTGTCAGGAGACTATCATTGATTCAATCTCACGACTTGTTACTACTCTCTTCAGGCTTTTTATTTCTTCCTAGTTCAATCCAGGTAGCTTGTATGTGTCTAGAAATTTGTCCATGTCATTCAGGTTTTATAATTTGTGAGCATATAGTTGCTCATAATTATTTGCATTTCTGATGTCTGCTGTAACATTACCGGCTTCATTCCTATTATTTATGATTATTTTCTATTTTCATTGATTAGCCTAGCTCATGTTTTCTCAATTTCATTTATCTTCTCAAAACACCAGTTTTTTGTTGTTGCTTTTCTAGGTTTTTTTTCTGGATGTGTCAAGTTATTTGCTACGAACTTCACTCTGATTGCTTTTGCTGTGTCTCAAAGAGTCTGGAGAGTCATCTGTTATTTTTGGTCTCAAATCTTTTAATATCAATCATTCGGGAGTAGGTTGTTTAGTTTCAATATTTTTGTGTATTTTCAAGGGTTCTTTCTGTTGTCAAGTTTAATTATGTTGTGGTTGGAAAGGTACTAGGTAGAGTTTCTATACTTTTAAATTTGTAAAGGCATGTTTTATGTCCTAATAGGTGGTCAGTCTTTGAAAATGTTCCATGAGAGGATGAGAAAAGTGTATTTTGTAGTTGTCAGTTAAAATGTTCTTTAAATGTCAGGTCCAATTGGTTTATGTTATCAATCTGCCTGTGTGTCTATTTTGTCTAAATGACCTGCCCAGCGATGACAGTGGGGTCTTAACGTCTGTCTCCAGCAATTAGTGTGTTGCAGTCACTATCCCCCTTTAGATCTAGCAGTCTTTTATTTACATATTTTGGTGTCCCAGTGTTGGGAGTACAAATGCTTATAATTATTTTATCTTCTTTGTGAATTAATCCTTTCAATACTACTGTCCTTCCTTGTCTCTTTTTCCTACCTTTATCATGAAGGCTAATTCATCTGATACCAGTATCATGAGTGCAGCCATTTTTTTGGCTTCTGTTTCCATGAAATTACCTTTGCCATTCCTTCACATTCAGTGTATCTATGTCTGTTTCAATGAAATGTTCTTATAAGCAAAATATAGAGGTTCCTTTTAATTTCTCCTTCAGCCAATCTGTGTCTTTCAGTTGGGAAATTTAATCCATTAACATGCAACATTATCAATATATTCAGATTTATCCCCATCATTTTCTTAGAAATAAAATCAGAAAATAAATTTTAAAATGACTTGTCTCCCTTTCATTTTTCTGGTGTAGTTTCCCTTGAAGAGCTGGTCTAGTGTTGGTGAATTCTTTATTTATATGGGAATTATTTTACTTTTTCTCATTTGAAGGATAAGCTTGTCAGCTATAGTATTCTTGGTTGAAATTGTTCTTACGCATTTTAAATGTCTTGGCATTTTAGAATATTGCCTTTATCTTTGATTTTTACCAATTTGGCTATGATGTGCATGGGGAAGATCTCATGTTAATGCTATTTGGTGTTCTTTGTGATTCCTGGATCCTGATGTTTGTACATTTCTCTAGGTTTGAAAATGTTTGGTATTTCACGAGTGTTTCTAGGCCTTTACCTGTCTCTTCATTATTATTTGTTGGTGATAACAAAGAGCAACATCCTTGATTGAACCAATATACAATTAACCTTTTTTTTTTGAGAAATTTTTGCTATAGGGCATGTGTGCTTGTTGGAGAGACAGATAGCAAGAAATCACCCCCAGGTGAATGGTCACACTGTAATCCCTCTCCCTCAATATCCTTTTGGGATTTGGGGCAGACCCACACACACCTGGTGTAACTTTTAAGCCATTAGGTCTGGGACTTGAACTGCAGTCAACCATCTGGGAGCCAGTGCCTTAACCATTATGCCACCTGCTAGTCTCAGTTGTCCTCACTTTTAAAGGTTTATTTTTCTGTTGTTTTGGTTGCTTGGACTCAGGTTTGATCTTCAAGATCAGAGATTCTTCTGCTTTCTGTAATCTCTTGTTAAGGGAGGTTTTGATGTCTTTTATTGTATTCATCTCTAGAAGGTTTTTTTTTTTTTTTTTTTTTTTTTTTTTTTTTTTTTTTTTTTTTTTTTTTAAATGTGTCTATCTTTTTATAAATTCCTTCAAGTCATGGGATGATTTTCTTATCTCCTAGAATCGATTATCAGTTTTCTCTTGTTAATCATTGAATTTTGTTATAATGACTATTCTGAATTCTTTTTCTAGCACTTCTGTAATTTCTTTCCATTGTTAGGGGAGAGCTATAGTGTTCCTTTCAGGGACAATATTACCTGGTTTTTTTTGTTTGTTTAATATTTCTGGGATCTCTGCTTTAACTTTTAGGCACCTGGTGAAGTCCTTTTTTGTAATTTTTGTGTAGGGAAGCACACGTGTTGCTCAATAGGTGATTTTGTCATTGTGCAAACATAAGAGTACACTTACACAAATTAAGATGGTACAGCCTGATACACACCTAGGCTATGTGGTATAGACTGTACGTTCCTCATGGGCCCAGTCTCGTGTGTAGTCTGTTGCTGACTGAGACACTGCATGTGATAACTGTATGTGCTTTGCTTTGCTTTCCTTCCCTCCCTCCATCCCTTCCAAACTCCCTTTTCATAAATTTATTTTTTGAAGTTGTAGTTAAATTTTGTAAAGATAAGGTGTATATGTTATACCTCTCCTGAATAAGGATGTTATTTTCCATACACAATGCTTTTATCATTACCTAAGTCATGTAATTCTACCAAAAACATTTATTCAAATTTCTTCCACTGCTCCAAGAATGTCTTTTATAGTTTCCCTCTCCCCTACCCTGAACCAGGATAATACCTTTTAAAAACAACTTACTCCTGGAGACAGCAAGTGGCATGGTGGTTAAGGAACTGGATTCCCACATGACCAACTGTGGTTTGAGTCTCAGACCTGGTGGCATGTGTATGCACGCCCCAGATCCCAAGAAGAGAGAGGAGAAGGGATTGCCGTGTGGCTATTACACCTGGGAGGGGGGAAGGATTTCTTACTTTCCCTCTCTCCCCACAGTGAGAGGGAATATATTAGATATGCAAATAATAATATATAATCTTTAAAACTCTTTTAACATTTTTGTAAAGTTCATTGCTGTAAAATTGTGTATAACAATTAACTCCTAGTTAATTAATAATGAGAAAAGACTAAGATTTATTTGTGTATCTCAAATTTAGCACAACTATGTTTTGTTTCAGTTTAATTGGGTCCTTAGCTTAGTCTGGCTTATTTTCAATGCGTTTTGTACATCTTGTGTGTTTGAGGGCTTTCTTTGTTACAGTGACAATAAGACTTATTCCTTGTATTCTTTTTAAGATTTAAATAAAAAAAATCCACTGCAAAAAAAAAAAAAAGAAATCTAAGTAAATCTAAGAAATCTAAATAGAACATAAATGTTGGTATAGTTAGATCTGAGCAAAAGAAAAAAAATAATAAACTCACTGCCTAATTTAATGACCCTTTGTGGTTGTAAAGTCTAAAAATTTCTACTTGTTTCTATATACCTGGTAGTTTTGAAAGATATAATAAATTAAGTTTCCCATAATTTTTAGTAGTCACAATGTAATTTGCATGCACTTTTTCCAGATCAGCATACTCTCCTGGTTCTTTTTCCTGACAATTACATTGGACTTTCTTCTTTTCTACCACCATGTTCTTATTTCCTACTTCATTGATTGTCTAGCTGGCTCCAGTCTTTCCTGGCTTGTCCCTTTGTTCAAAACTCTATGAGTAAGATGCATAACATCTGTCTCCTTCCTGCCACATAGAAAGTGACCAATAGATGTGCAGTTGCTGCACAGTTTTCTGTGTTCACGCTTTGGGATTGTTGACAGAGTCTGGCCTCTCTATTTTGGACTAGTGATTCCAAGAATTTTCTCAGTACCCTGGCATTCTAGTATATAGTACATATGTGGGTGGTGTGTGTGCTAGAGAACAAGTGCTAGCCAGAGAGACAGAGGGGAGGAGAAAGCAGTCCTCATGGATGATGGTCATGCCAAAATACCTTCTCCATCTCCCCCTCCTTTTGGGATTGTGGGCACGTGCACACTCATATCTAGTGTTTGCCTTAAGCTGCTGGGTCCAGGCCTTGAACCACACAGTTGGCCATGTGGTACCTGGCTTCCTTAACCACTAGGGCACAGAGCTGGCCCAGTGTATGTTTAAATAACAAAATTCTAGTATTTTTATTTGTACTATGGTTATTTAATAGCCTATGAAGTCTTGAACTGTCATTTTGAAACATACATAAAGAGTTCAAAAAGAACAAAGGCACATCACACTTTGAAATATCATCTCTACCGTCATACTTCTCAAAAAGGAAAACAACTGACAGCCCCAACCTTCTGCCACATAAGCAAATCTTACTACTACTTCAAAGTTCTCTCAATAAAGTAGAACATAAATGTTGGTATAGTTAGATCTACAACCTAAAGATTTAAAGATGATGAATATAAAATGAAATGCTATATTTCAAATAAGACTACAGCTTGCCACCCATAAAAAATATTATTCTTAAAAAAAAAAAAAAAAAAAAAAAAAAAAAAAAAAAAAACCTCAAGAAGAATTACTTTAAAATAACAACTCAGAGGAAAATACTAGGACTTAGAGTAAGACTCTGGTCACCATTCTGTTACTATGGTAGAATCTAAAAGAGCATTCATGGCGGTTAGAAAAAAATCACTAAATGAAAAATATGCTTATCATAATAATGACATTGCCAATGCACTTTGATTTTTAAGATCACCCTATTTTTTTAAAAGATCCAACAATATTATTTTTAATTTCTCATGATTAACTATATTTATTTACTATAGTATCAGTTTTATTATTTTTAATACTTTCATCTCAGGCTAGAATGGTTATATATAACATTTAGATGCTGTGTTGTAAACATATAATGTTTTACAGTATTTTTAAATTTTTGTATTTATTAAGTGTTTAGTTTTATTCTTATTGGGTTGTCGGAAAAGTCACGATGCATTTTTGCCTAGAAAAATGTCATGACTTTTCCGACAACCCAATAGTTTGTGAACTCTGAACACTTCAAAAATAAAAGGCTGGTATAGATACAGTTGTCTGACACTGTATTATATAAGCAGCGTAACAGTGGTGTCTTTTTTCTCCTTATTACACTCACCAGGGGTAACCTTTGGCACTAGCCAGGACACAGGTCTAGTCACAAGCGTGGGACTACCTCTCAGCCCTGAGGGGTCAGCCCTTCTATCTGGCTCTCCCACCCTGGAGCCAGTTGGCTGGGTCAGACTCCACATCAACCTTTAGCGTCTTGTAGTTTCACCAGGCACAGTGATGTGTATTTGCCGTCTAAGTGCCATATTAGCAGGAAATGGTTAAATCATAATCGTTACCTTCCCCTAGGGTAAGTCATTACCTATACCTTACTTAGTGACTCAAATATATTTTCCCCACGTGTCTATATTTATATACTATTTCTAAAATGCAGTAGAGAGGACTATATTTGAAAAGCTGCCTGGTTAATCACTTAAAGCCTCTCTGACTTTCCCCTTTGCAAACACAGTTTAATGAACTTTCCATGGGAAACAGGAAATTAACAAAGTACACCTCCTTCTCTTGTCTACCAACATTCTTTGGAATCTTAAAGTAAAATATTGTACTAAGGCCCTCAAGCTTTCTAAACTGGGTGGCCTAGTCCTTAGAAAGTTCTGTGTATCAAATCACTATACAAACAAGTTCTTTTAAAGTCAAGAGTGAGGACTTTTCCTTTCAGAACAAGAACTGAATAATAATACTGTATTTGAAGAGTCAAAGGAAAACAAAACTATACAATTCACAGGCTCTCCTCATTCATCTTCTGTTAAGTTTCTCTTTTAGAATGCTAGGCTTTTTCTGGTTTCCAGAGAATTTAAACACTACAGCTCTATGATATACAGATTTGTGCTTAGATTGTACTTGACCCAGGAAGTCGTCCTTTTCTCCCTCCTTTACTCCTTTTCTTTCTTCTTTCTCGTCTCTACCTCTTCCTCTGGTTGACAGACACCAGAGATTTCTATATTTGCTCTTTGTTTCCCCTTAAAAAAAATTATAGCCAGAATGTTTCATGCCTTAGCATTGAAACTATGTTTTTTTTTTTTTTTTCCCTTTTCATAGTTTCTATTCCTTACCTTGGGGGTTCAATTCTGCTTGTGTCCTAAAGAAAATAACTCAAAGATTATTATCATTCATCACTTTTCAACTTAAAAAAAATATGTTCTCTACTTTTGACCAGCTAATATGTATGTGTAGCTGCCTTCTAGGCAGTTTGAAGGAGAGAAAATAGTATATAATACAGTCGTGATAGTAAGAAATATGAAGTTCTAAAGGTATTTGCCTTCCCACTAACTGGTTTATCCCTGTACTCTGCAGTACAGGCCTTGCTTTGAATCTTCTGTCATCAGGTAGGTCCCCTATGGCCCTGCTTCGTGGCTGTCCCACGTCATTCCCTGAGCTCACTTCTCTCTGTCAATGATTTCAATATACATGAAAGCTATCCTTCCCAGGCTGGCCTCTGGCTCACTGACCTCCCCAGGTGACCTCGTCCCCAATCTGCCTCATGACACTCCGCTTGGATGGCTGAGCAGGATCCTTATTAGTCCCTTGCAGTCTACTCTCAGGCCATTCTCTCTCATCATTCTAGCTCACGCTCGCTGGTACTGACCCCAGCAACCTTTCGGTTCTCTGGGTCTTCCAATCCACTGACTGGGCAACCTGCACTGACCCTCATCCCAATATGTCTTCTGTTCAAGTTCTAAGATCAATTATGGCGTTCAATTTTTCTCTCTCCTTGCCTCAGCTATGACTAAATCTAACTCTGCTTACTCATACTGCACCTGTAGGCTGAATGCAGCTGGAGAAAAATTCACAACCACGCTGATTGGCCTCACTTCAAATTCATGGTCTTAATGTTGTTTGACAAACACGCCTTACGTCATAGTCCTCACTCTTCCACTCATAAATGCTTCGTAGTTTCGTCTCTCTCCTCAGATTCTCACCACCTTCTGTGCCATCCTCGCACTCACCTCCACCGCACACACTGAAGCCTCACCACCAACTGCCTGCCAGCTGTACCCCTCACACACCGCCTTTCTGCTGGTTACCACAGGGGCGCTGGGCCTGCTGCGACCTCGAGCTAACTCCGTCTCCACTCAGTGCTAGACGGCACTCCTCTTCACGAGGCAAGGACGTTCCTCCAGTGCTTCTCTTTTCCATCTCCTCCATCTCCTCTGTCATTAGTTTTTGTTCCCTCTGGATCATTCTCATCAGCATGTGCACATGCTTCTTTCTCCCACCTTAAGAAAATTTTTTTCTTAACCTAACCTGCTTTTTCCAACTATCATCCCATTTCTTTGAAGCAAGACTCCTCAAATGAAGTATGTATGCTTGATATTTTCACTTCCCTTTTTTTTTTTTTTTTTTTGGAGAGGTTTTTTCGCTATAGGGCGCATGCGCTCGCCCGACAGACAGAGAGAGACATAGAGACAGAAAGCGAGAAATCATCCCCACCGAGAGGATGGTCACGCCGCAATCCCTCCATTCTCCTCTCGGGATCTTGGGCACGCACGCACACGCGCCCGGTGTGAGTTTTAAGCCACTGGGTCCAGGACACGAACCGCGGTCGACTACATGGGAGCCCAGTGACATAGCCATTACGCTAACTGCTGGTCCCTTGCCTTTAATTTCTTTACACTCATTGTCTTTAAAGCCTATTTTGACCTTCAACGCTCCAATGAAAGTTCTTCTGTTCAGTCACTAGTGACTCTTTGGTCGTAAAATCCGGTGGGCAGTTCTTAAACTTCCCTGTAACTGGGACCAGCAGTTAGTGTAACGGCTATGTTGCTGGACTCCTATGTAGCCAACCGCAGTTCGAGTCCCAGACCTGGTGGCTTAAACTCATGCTAGGCGCGTGTGCACATGTGCCCAAGATCCTGAGAGAACAGAGGAAAAGGGATTGCGGCATGGTCATCCCCCCCAGGGGGTGATTTCTTGCTTTCTGTCTGTCTGTCTATCTCTCTGTCTCTCTGGTGAGCGCACACACCCTATAGCAAAAAAAAAAAAAAAAAAAAAAAAAAAAAAAAAACACCTCTCAAAAAAAAAAAAAAGAAAAAACCTCCCCATAACTGACCTCTCAGCACATGACGCAGTTGAACACTTTCCTTTCCCATATGGCTTCAGCACTTGTACTCTTGGTTTCCCTCCTACCTCATTGGTTTCTCTTCAGTCGTCTTTGTGTGTTTTTCCACCTCTTGATGTTCTAATTCTGGAATCTGCAGGGCTCAGTGTATTTTTTAATTAAAGCACAAAGGCTGTTTTATGAGAGAGAAACATGAAGGGCCTTCATGCCACAATCCACCTGGGAAGTGAACTCGGGACCCTTTGTCTGTAGATTAACTTATGTTCTGCTGCACCACTATGTGGCCCCCGATCTCAGTTTACTGATGATCCTTTGGTGATCTCATCCACTCCTCAGGCTCTAAACACTATGTATGTTGATTGTTCCAAAATGTATAGCCCTGTCCCAGATCTCTCCTGAGCTCCAAACTCAATGCCCATTGGTATCTCAATTCTGTTGTCCAACAATCCTCTCCCGTGAAGAGTTGCTCCATCACAACCTTCCCAATCTCTGCTTCCACCTCCTCCATCCTGTCCATTGCTCAGGCCAAAATCCTTGGAGTCATCCTTGACTTATCTCTCATAGCCCATACCTAATTCAGCATGAAATCATGCTGGCTCTATCCTCATACTATATCTACCGTCCACCTCCAACGCTACCATTACCTGGATTATTGCAGTAGCCTCCTGTAAGCTCTCCCTAAATCTACCATTGCTCCAACATAGTCTAGTTTTGACCTAGGAACCAGAGTGATTCATACAAAACATGTAAAATCATTGAGTAGAGAATTCAAAATCCTGTAGTGATTCCCCATTAGACTAAGAATAAAATTTCTTACACTATCATACAAAACCATACTTGATCTAGCCTCCCTTATTCACTCTGCTCTGGCCACCCTGTCCTCCTTTTCCTTGGACCCCCCAGGCATGCTCCCATCTTCGGGCCTCTGCTTAGTTCTTCTCTCATCCTAGAATGATCTTTTATCCTAGAATGATCTTTTCCAAGAGTTCTACTTAGATAACTCCTTCAACTACTTTGAATCTTTGTCAGAAATCTCATCTTTACAATAAACTTTCCTCTGACTACCCTGTTTAATACTACAGTCTGCTCCCAACTCTCTAGAAGAAGAACAATCAAACCTCTCAATCTCCTTACTCTATTATTAAGTAGAGATACTTACTTAGCATTTATAACAGTCTAACATGCTACATTGTTTTTGTTATTTATTGCCCTTCTCTTGCTAAAATGTTACCTCCAAGAGGGACAATATGTCAGTGGCCTGTTCACTGACATAACCTCAGAGCCTAAAAGAGTCCCAGGCGCACAGTACATACACAACACTTTTTTGGGGGGATTATGTGGGGCTAGCAGATGGTTATGGTAGTAGGTAAGGCGCTGGACTCACACATGGCTGACTGCGGTTCGAGTCCTAGATCTGGTGGTCTGGAAATCACACTAGGCACATGTGCACGCATGTACAAAATCCCAGGAGGATGATGGAGAAGGGATTGGGGCACCCCCCCGGGGAGTGATTTCTCACTTTCTCTCCAGCAAGTACATGTGCCCTATGGCAAAAACCTAAAAAAAAAATCAATAAATAAAAAGGATTATGGAGTCTTTGAAGGTTTAGTAGTATTTGCCTTAGTTATTTGAGCCTCTTGCTATTTTTCTGGAATTTCTTTTATTCAAACTCTTGATTCAAGGTATTTATTTCTAGGTCTGTTTAGGTTTTCTATTGAATTTCAGGCACTGTTGAACAATACATTTTTATGAAGTCATTTCATAAAATTTGAAAATGTATTGGCATAAAACTGTTCAAGATGTTCTTATATTTCTTTAAGTAACTTTACCAGGGGAACAGAATGACGTATTCCAAATATATATTCTTTTGTTGATAAAATCTGTGCTACCTTTAATATATTTCTCCTATTTATCATTACTTTCCCTACATTCTTTGGCCCATCTCTATTAATCTTTCACATATTATTCAACTTGCTCACCAGTATTTCCAGTTTCCTTCTCCTTCCAGATGTAGGACAATATTATAATTTCTTGCTCCCTTGAAGTTAGACAAGACAAACTGATTAGCTCTAAGTCCACACAAAGGGAAGGGATAGTCTTTTCAATAAACAATGCTGGTCAATTAGACATTTATTTAAAAAAAATTGTAACTCTTACCACACCATTCCCCAAAATTGACTCTTGATTAATGGCAAGTGTGAAAGATCTTGGAAAAGCAAAACTTCTTAAAGAGAAATCACTAAGAGGAAAGTAGAACATTGAAATATACATTTGTAATACACATCTCAACAGGAACTCTATGTATCACTTACAAAGAATTCCTACAAATCAATAGAGAAGACTTGGATGCCTCACAAAAGAGGATATCCAAACTGCTAAAAATATATAATAGTTTCCCAGCTTCTTGCACGTGGCTTAAACATAAATTAAAACCGCCACACAGACAAACTTGCAAGACTAAAGAGTAGGTGTCTCAAGACTGAACGGTTGGCAGGGCACACAGTTGCCACAAGCACTTCATGTAAAGAGAACAGATGCTAACCTGCAGCCAATTTGGCGCTACCAGCACAAGCATCCTACATGGGGTCGAGAGGACCCCTCTCTGTGTGGCAATTAATCCTCAGAGGTGGCTGGAGAGATCTGTGACACAGGTGGGAGAAGGCCCTAGAAACCTATGGCTTGGGTGAAGGCCAAGGACATGAAGACCAAGAAGTGTGCCATTTTCTCCTCAGAAGAGGGCTGTGGTGGGGAGAAGCCAGTGGCTAAAGAAATGGAAGTGGTGGAGGAAAACCAGGAAATAGATGAGGTGAAGGAGAGGGCAACGCGCCTAACCCTGACTCTGCATCTTTATAGGAATCAGTCACAGGCCAGCTGGAGCTGAGGGGACATTCTTCTGTGAGAGGGCAAGTCCAGACAGATGGGGAACACTATCTGAAGTGAGGAACTACATCATTCGGAACATCCCAGGATCTGGATCACCTCCTTTCGATCACCCAGAGCTGGCCCCTGTGCTTAGAGGCCACGATGCAAGGATGTTAAGGTATATAATCAATTTGGAGGTGAAGAAGCTCAGATACCCTAGGACAGGTTGCAAGTTCAGAATGTTTTCTGGACACCTATGTCAGAAACAAGCTGATTTTCAAGGAGAGTGAGGTCACTTCCAGTGCAATAGGAGGTCTCTTTCTATGCCAATTATGTCAACAGGGCCATGAAACCCAGTCCTTTGTTTATAAGAACCATGATGTCGGGAACCAGCACTTAAGCGTAATGGCTATGTCACTGGACTCCCACGTAGTCAACCGCGGTTCGCGTCCCAGACCCGGTGGCTTAAAACTCACGCCGGGCGCATGTGCGTGCGTGCCCAAGATCCCGAGAGGAGAATGGAGGAGAAGGGATTGTGGTGTGGCCATCCCCCCTGGGGGGTGATTTCTCGCTTTCTGTGTCTCTGTCTCTCTCTGTCTGTCTGGCGAGCGCATGCGCCCTATAGTGAAAAAACCTCTCCAAAAAAAAAAAGAACCATGATGTCATTTGTAGCTTCTTCACCTGGCTTTCAGACCACAGCCTTCTAGAGTCTGAAGGAGTTGCTGAGATCATTAGATAGGACCTCTGGCCAAATTCACTGCAATACTACCTGCTGCATGAAGGAGCCCACAGAGCTAGGCATTGCCAGATAGGGAAGGCAGTGGAGAGCCCCAGGCCCTTTGGATCCCAGTCTTGTTACCCTTTGTCACCATGATTTCTCCTGCACATGGTCCCCTACAACCTCCTGTTGGACCTGGGCTTGGGCAACAGCAGTGGATATGCTTTTTACTTTTTTGTGTGTGTGTGCTTGCCTTTCTATATGTTTTCTCACTCTAAACTTTGTTCCCTCAAAAGAGTGAGACCCGCATTTCAACTACCAAAGACCTTCTGCCCAGACTTCACCCTCCTGCTCCCCACTCTAGCCAGGAGTTAGTTGTGCAAAGGGAGAAAAGATGGTACTGTTTACAGACTGCAGGTCACCTCGTTCCACGTTCCTCTGATTGCTCAGATTAACTCCAAAAATAGGAAAAAATGTATAATCCATCAGATGACCAGAAACCACCACAGAGGCACAAGAAATATGAGAAATGAAGAAAATATATCTCCTGTAGTGGAGAAGAATAATTCTTCTTCCTCCACAAAGAATACAAGGGAATTTATGGAAATGTGAGATAATGACAAAGCTAACAGATGCAGGATGACACTGATTTTCAGGAGGTGAGGAAGTTTTTCCACAATCTGAAAGAGATCATAAAAATGAATAAAATGGAACTGTTAGAGATGAAGGCTGTAATAAAGGAAATCAAAACTTCCCTTGAAAATATCAGAAGCAAATTAGATCATGCAGAAAATTGAATCTAAGATGCAGAAGATAGAACCTCTGACCTAGAAGAATTCACCAAAAAGACTGAGAAAATAACACCCCAAAATGAAAATAACATATGAATAATACTAGATACTATTAAACGCCC
The DNA here is from genome assembly GCA_026018925.1 of Tupaia tana. Classification (NCBI taxonomy): domain Eukaryota; kingdom Metazoa; phylum Chordata; class Mammalia; order Scandentia; family Tupaiidae; genus Tupaia; species Tupaia tana. Next base: position 180,504,146 of record JAKSZU010000003.1, read on the forward strand.
AAATGTCTGGATCATTGGTATCCCAGAAGATAAAGAAACTAATAATGGCATTGATAACCTATTCCATGAAATCCTAGAAGAAAACTTTCCAAACCTAGAGAGGTACTCAAATAGCCAGACCCAAGAAATACAAAGGAACCCACATAGGATCAACCCAAGACACATCATAGCCAGGTTGACCACAGACAGAGACAATATACTAAAATTGGCAAGAGGGAAAGGTCAAGTTACTTTCAAAGGATATCCTATAAGGCTAATCTCGGAACTCTCATTGGAAACAGTGGGAAAATATATTCAAAGTGTTGAGTAAAAAACAGTTTCAACAAGAATACTGTACCCAGCAAGATTATCCTTCATATGGGGGGAAAAAAGACAAAAACATTCTCAGATAAACAAAACCTGAGAGAATTTACCAACACCAGACCAGCTCTCCAAGTGCTGAAGGGAGTGCTATGCCAGGAAAACTAAAGTTGGATACACAGAAATAAGAGTACAAGAAACAACCAAGAGAATGGCCAGCCTAATGGTAGGGACAAGCCCAGAGTTGAATCTTAACTTCCAGAATTTAAATGGAAAGATCAGACCACAGTAATGCTACAAATTCAATAGTAGAGAGATTAATTGCAAGTGTGAACTAATGAAATAGATTTTTTTTTACTTTAGACTAAAACATTACTGATTTTCATTGATGCTTTGATTTCCATATTTAAGGATTTTTGTCTTCTCTTGAACTGCTTATGGGTTCATCTACTTATTATTTGAACTGAATCCTTTTTCCTGGCTTTTTGCTTAACATTTTTTTGATTTTGATCTATTAAAACTAAAACTTTTTTAAAATTTAAAAATGCATTTTAAAATACCTATTTAATGACTGCAGTAAGCTACATAGCCCCAGTGAGGTGCTGCTTTATAGGATGTTCACTTCACTCACTGAGGTTTACAACTAAAGACAACATGCATTTATAAATATGTATATATCAGCTGTGCTTGCTATTGGAAGTCTTTAATTAAGATCTTTAGTGAATCAAATATGAAGAAATGGAAAACAACTGTACATACCAGAGACAGTGTGAGAGCAGCGGGGTGGGGAGGAATTGGCAGAGGGTGAGAGGGAGGGAATCAAGGGGGGGGAATAAAGCAAAATTTATAAGAAACAAGAAATAGAAAAGTATTCGTTGGTGATAACATGTATAACAACATCTTAATTGAACCAATATACAATGTATACTGGATGGAAAATCTCAATTTGTATACTGTATTGATATACAGTGAACTGTAAAAAAAAATAGAGACCCCGGGGCCATCCATCCACTAACATGGTGGTTAAGGCAGCTGGATCTCACATGGCAGAGTCCCGGACTCAGAGGCTCAAAAAACATGTCTGGTGTGCATGTATGTGCCCAAAATCTCGAGAAGAGTATCCTTTCTCAACAAGAGATTGCACTGTGGCCACCTCCGGTTCCAGGGAGTGCTTCCCCCCACACCCAATGTTTCTCTCCAGCAAACACACACACCCTATAGAAAATTTTTTAAAAATTTAAACATTCTAAAAATTAGAGAACTTTGTGGCTATGCCACTCCACTTCCACATAGTCTTCATGCTATTCTGTATTAACATCACATGCTGCCTGGCCATGACTCACATCCTGTTAAGCTTGGCAAAAGATGTCGTGGATTGTAGTGTCTTTATCTGAACTGTTTACACCCTATTTATTCCAGGGAATCTGGTCTGGCTTACACCTGATGTTTAGCTATGTCTAGGTGATGTTCTGTTCCCCCTGCTCCATATTGGCAGTGTAGGCACATGATCTGTGGACAACTGCTGGGCATGATAAGGGAAAGCAGCAGTGTACCACTTGGTCTATGAGATTTATGGGACTCCATTGCTCTTCCTGCTCCCCTGTTCACCTAGCGGCCTACTTGCTATCAGCTATGCCCACACCCTTGGGTTGCTGTCTGTTGGAGAAACATATTCCAGATAACTATTAGCTCTACTTTCTGAGTTTCGATAAATAAGTATCTCCAGAACTGGTGCTAAAGCAGGCTTTTCAGTTTAACTTGGTTCTCTTCATTTCTAAAGGCAGAGAGGTTGTTCTGATGGGGTTCCTACTGCCCACTCTCTTCTTTTCCAGGACCTCTGTCCCTTCAGCAATGCCTAATGAGTTTTAAGGGATACAGCTCCAGTTAGTATGAAAGATGACTTCTATAGGGTCCTCAGGAAGTTATGATGTATTTTTTTTTATGCAAAAATGCCTCATGACTTTTCTGACAACCCAATAGTAAAGAGTGGCTGGAAGAACTGAAGAGACTATGTAGGCAGAAAAAAACAAAAACCTCCAGAAATGATTCAGGGAAAATTGGGCCTACAATTAAGACTGGGCTGACTGATAGCCTGTGAAGACAAGCTACTTACTTACCCTTTTAGTGGTGATGAGAGGAGAAATACTTCTCTTTGGGATGAGACAATTAAAGGTGGTTGAAATGTTAAATATGTTGCTTAGAGAAGGCATGCAACTTTGAGTATTTTCTCCCTTTTCTTATGGGCTTATTTATGTGGAAGATTAATACTGTGCCCTTAATTTCACTAGCATTCAGTAAAATCATATTACTCATTTTTGTTTACTGGGAGATTGAGCTGTAACAGTTTTCTTTTGCTTTTAGTTGGGAACATTTGGAAGAATATCAATCTTTTCTATATGTTATGGAAACTTATGTGAATATTCATAAGAATTTTCAGTCTGTTCTTCTGTTAAAATTATATCCTTAAACTGTGTAATTTCTGAAGCTAAAGTTAGTGAAATAATTTATTCTTTGAATACATGGAAACCAGGTTCAAGAGCAAACTTTCTGGGGCATCCTTCAGTGTTTATGAGGATAATACCTCACTAGTATAAATATTTGAAACTTCCTACCTCACAGGCTAGATGTGAAGGTCAAAAGTATGTGAACGGTCATTGTAAATAGTAAAGATTTTTGTGAATGTGGAGTGGTGATACTGTTTTCTCCTCCTGTTAGTAGTGGTCACTATTTTTATAATTTTCTTTCTAGGGGAAATTAAGACCTTAATGAAAGGATCTCTTTACTTTTAAAGATTTCTTCCATGTGATTATAGCGTTACTGCTAATTCAGAAAAAGAATCAAGTTGTGCCTTTATTTTTCCTACAAACATGTGACTAACTATATATTAATAAAATCGGAGCATCATTCCATGTTTTGTTTGCTTTGTTTTGCCATAGGGCATGTACATGTGCCAGAGAGAGATGTGAGAGCAAAAGTGAGAAATCGCCCCATCGCCCCCTGGGGAGATGACCACACTGCAGTCCCTTCTCCATTCTCTTCTCTGGATTCTGAGCACACATGCATACATGCCTGGCATGATTTTCAAGCCTCTGGATCTGGGAATTGAACTGTGGTTGGCCATATGAGAATCTAGCACCTTAACCACCATGCCGCCTGCTAGCCCACTATTCCTATATTTTTAATGTCCTTGATTATAGATGACTCAGTAAGATAGAAATTTTTATTTTCACAGCTTTCTATTGGTCCTAAAAGTAATGTTTCACCATAAAGTGGCATTTTAATTTTGTTCTGGTGAAGACTTGTTTCTGGATCTAAAAATTGTATCAAAACATTAGTTTAGCTATCCTAAATCTTTTCTGGGACATAGGTTTTATTTTTAATTTTTAGTTCGCCTTAGGGTGTTTGTGCTTGCTAGAGAAAGAAAGTGAGAAATTACTCCCCAGGCAGGAGGGTGGTGGACTGCCAGCAACAATCCCTTCTTTATTCTACTCTTGGGATTTGGGGCACACATACCCAGTGTGTTTTTTCAAGCTATGGGGTCCAGGACTCAAACCACATAGTCAGCCATGTGGGATTCAGCCACCTTACCCTCCATGCCAGCTGCTGGCCCCATCTGTATATATTTTTTAAATGATAATGTAAGATTATATTCAACCTGAGGTTTTAAAAGTCCTTTAAAAAAGGGAACCCTTGTATACCATTGTGTTATAAATTAGTACGGTCACTGAGAATTATCACAGTAGTCTCTGCCAGAACCAGGTACAAAGGTCACCACAATCCTGGACAAAAAAAATAGTTCTGCAAGTAAACTTGCCTGGCAACTGCCTGCCCAACCTTGAACTTTATACCAGCCTTGTTATCAGTCATTGTAGCCAAGGATAATTGTGTCAAGACAACTTATTTAACCTCATCTTACCTTCTAAACCCCTGTTCTTGACTCCCTATACATATGGCCATTGCAATACATGGTCCTAAATAAACCTATTATGTTTACAGAATAAAATAAATTAGTGTAACCATTTTGGAAGAATATGGAGGTTCCTCAAAAACCTGAAAACACTGGGTCGTTGGAAAAGTCATGATGTAATTTTTCTATGCAAAATGCATCATGACTCTTCCAATGACCGAACAATTACCATATGGTTCCACAATCCTGCTTCTGGGTATATACTCAAAGGAATTGAGATCAGGATGTCAAATCCATATATGCATGTCCGTGTTCACTGCAGCATTACTTACAATAGTCAAGACAACTGAAGTTACTCATCAGTGGGCCAATGGATTTTTAAAATTCAAATACTATCCCACCTTTAAAAAGCAGAAAATTCTGTCCTTTGCAAAATCATTGGTGAATCTTGAGAACAGCATGCTAAGTGAAGTAAGCCAGGCACAGAGACACAAATATCATGTGATTTTACTTATATGTGGAATCTAAAAAAGTTAAAACTCAGCAGAAGAGGGAACAGTGATTATCAGATGTGGGTAGGAGCAGGGGGTGGGAATAAATGCAACATGAGTCAATAGGTACAAAGCTCCAGGTAGGAGAAGTAAGCCCTGGTGATCTGTTACACAGCTTAGTGAATATAGTTAGCGTGTATTTCAAAATAGCTAAAAGGATTTAAAGTGCTCTCACCACAAAGAAATGGTAACTATTTGAGGTGATGGGTATGTTCATTAGCCTGATTTGATCACTCGTAACAAAAATCACGTTTTACCCCATAAGTATATAGTGTTTGTCAGTCAAAAATAAAATATACATGAATGAAATAAACAAAGGCGTTGAAAATTGTTTTCATCAATAAGTAACCTATAAAAAATGTGTGGCTCTGGTTGTTTTATTTGATAATTTATTCTGGTATTTACTCTGGTAACTTAGTATTGATATGTCTTTTTTCCTAAAAGCATAAATACTTATGAAGTGCTCTGTAAAACTGGAAGTGTACCCGTGGTGTATTTGCCTTTCCTTATATGTGTGATGGTAAAATAAAATGGTATGTCACTCAAACAAAAATGAAAATGATCAGTTGAAAAGTCGACAGAGAAACCAGAATGCTCATACTGCAAGTAGGAGAGAAGTTAGTGCGTGTTCTTCAGAAAATTGTTTGGCAGTATCGGTGCACACCCTCTGGGTCCCCTCAGGATATATATAACAGATATGAATACATATATTCACCCAAAGACTTGCATAAATGTTTACAATAGCACACTGGGGGCTGCCCCAATGTCCATCAATTAAAAACAAGTCTTAAAATAGGCATAGCTCTTTCTCATAGAATTCCACTGAGTGCCAGGACCAGCAGTTAGCGTAATGGCTATGTCACCAGACTCCCATGTAGTCGACTGCAGTTCACATCCCAGACCCGGTGGCTTAAACTCACACCGGGCGCGTGTGCGTGCGTGCCCAAGATCCCGAGAGGAGAATGGAGGAGAAGGGATTGCAGCGTGGCCATCCCCCCTGGGGGGGGGGGCGGGATTTCTAGCTTTTTATCTCTCTCTCTCTCTGTCTGGCGAGCGCACGCGCCCTATAACAAAAACCTCTCAAAAAAAAAAAAAAAAAAAGAATTCTACTGAGTGCCTATGTGCAGTATATAAATGAATCTCACAAATATGATGTAGGATGTAAGGGCTAGACAAAAAGAGTATATGCTATTTGATTCATTTATATACCAAGTTAAAGAATGGAGAAAACTAATCTATGGTGGGAGAAGTCAGAAGAGTTGTTTTGCCAAGAACAGTGAAAAGTCTGAGATTTACTCTAGCTACAAGCCACTACCAAGTTAGCCTTCCTAGTTGATGGATGCTGAGTCAGAGACAAAGGACCTCACAGCTCACGGCCAGTGTCAGTATTTACACATTTGCTATGCTCTAATCCCCATAGGACATGAAAGCCAGGTGACCTGCACATACTGTCAACTGTATTACAGGACAGAAATCCTAGGGATCCTGAATCTCTTATAACAGAAAGTAGTATGTCTGCCTTTTACTTTGAAGGGAGACATCATCTTTTTTACACTCAATATGTAAAGTTGTCCTTTAAGAGACCCAGTCTCTGCATTTCAAGGCTGAAGTCAAACCTGCCCTTTCCTCTGAAGGAGGCACTATATTCCAAGTCTGTTCACTACACAAATATCCTTGAAAAGATACTCTGAACACTAGAAATCTATGCCTCTGCTCAGAAGATGGGCAGAAACATGACAGGTACGTGGAAAATTGTCTCCCAATGCTTAACTTTAGCATGGTTGGTACTGGTTGACTGGGAGTATGAAGGTGGTGAATTCTGAAGGGCTGGTGATGTTTGTTTAAAACAAGGTCTTGCCAGGTCACAGTTCTCCTGCCTCAGCCTCCCTGCTGAGACTACACGTATATGCCACAAAGTCTGGCTCTTTTTTAAGATCTCACTATGTTATCCAGGCCCAGTTTCAAGCTGGCAATTCTCCTGCCTCGGATTCCCCAAGTTGCTAGGATTACAGTTATACCATCAGCCTGGCCTTTAGGTTGGACCAGGAATTGAACCTAGGACTTGAATGTGGTCCCAACTTGCAAAGCAGTCTTAGCAATCATGGCATCATACCTGGACATATGTTGATGTTTTCATGTTTATATAGTTTGCAAAACTTCAATAAAATAGTCTTTTTAAAAAATGAGCTTGATGCAAAGAAAATACACAACAAAATAAAAAAACTTTTCAAGAACCCCTATATATGATTGATAGAAAATGGTCAATTTAAAAGTATGTTTCAGATCTTTCCGGGCAGGTCGTGAGTCCACATATGAGAATTCTTGATAGGATAATTTACTGTGCTTCATTCAAATGCTTAAAATCCATTTTCTAAGATTAAAAATGTTCAATTATCTGGGCATGGACCATCAACTCTTAGTATTTACAGCTCTCTGCTCATTTTATCAAATGACTTTTAACAGTTTTTTAGTTGTAAACAGTTCATTGATAATGACTTGTGATGGTTCATTTTCAAAGCTCAGTTCTTCTGGCCAAATAAATCATAACATCTACACATTATTTTGTTCTGCTGTTCAGCAAGAATAATGCTATTCTGAAGATTGGCCCCCATTACTTTTAAAATATGGTCTATATTTCAAAGTTTCATATTTTTCAGACCTCTCTCTTTGAGGTATAAATATTTCACTTGATAATTAAAAGTTAAAACCAGAATTTCAAATCTTTTAGGGCATGTGCCATAGAAGACTGCAGTATTAATAGCAACAAAGGCTTCTGTAGAACTGTAATGACATCATTTGGTTTGGCTTAAACAAAATCTTGCTGTTTCTATATGTAGCAAGATATTTGAAGGTGGTAATGGTATTCATTATTTAATGTAGTAAGCTTTCTTTGTTGTCTTACATAATATAAATTAATATATAAGATTAATTTACTGCCTTTAAAACTGAGGGGAAATTTAATTAAATGGGCTATGTATAAGCTCTATCAATTCATATCACACATATAATTTTAAATGGCATCCATACAGCCAGTTTGCCCATATTTTCCAATGGCAAAATTTTCTCTTAGTTATTGGCAGCTAGAAAAGATAGAGGATACTTTGGTCTATTTTATGAGGATGGGAAACATGGTAAGTGAGATTTTCACACTGAGCATTGAACTAAAGTCTAGAGCATAAGGTAATCCAAAGTGCACTGAGCTATCTACAAGTCGGGATTCCTGATCCTAGGGCCCTCTGCCATAAACCAGGCATTACCCAGAACAAACCACTTAATTTCAAGGACATAGTTTTCGTCTTTTTAGCAGGTTTGAAACAAGATTTCTTAAATATAAATGTGTCCCACAAGGTTCTGTGGCCTCACTCTTTCTTTTTCTATACTCTTCCTGAGTGAGTTCACCTCACTGCCAGAGCGTCAGCCACCAACTTTGAGATAACTCTGAAACTGGAATCTCCAACCATTACATCAGATCACTCTGACATGTCAACTTGTGCAATGTTTCCAGAATTGCTCCCTTCCTTCCCATATCTATAGGGTTGTCGGAAAAGACATGTTTTCCTGTTTTTCTATGTAAAAATGTATCATGACTTTTCCAATGACCCAATATTTTCATCTTGATTTTTCTCATCTAAAATACTGGAAATCTCTCAACAGCCATCCTTGAATCTTCTTTCACTCTATCATTCACATCATTGACAAAGTGATCAGGTCCTATTTACTTGTATTTTCTTGTCAGTGCACTACCACCAAAGCTTCAACCAAGCCTCTGCCTAACATTCTAGTAAGAGTCCTTTCATGTGGAACTCTGCTGTTCGTCAAGCAGCCCCAGGACTGTCCTGCCTCCGGGCCTTTGTTCATAATGTTCCCTCATCTTGGATTGTCTTGCCCTCCCATCTAAATCTAACTCAAATGCCATCTCCTCTAAGTAATCTTCTCCAATACATCCTAACTCTTTTCTTGGAGAGGTTTTTTGCTATAGGGCGCGTGCGCTCACCAGACAGAGACAGACAGAAAGCGAGAAATCACCCCCCAGTGGGGATGGCCATGCTGCAATCCCTTTTCCACTCTCCTCCCAGGATCTTGGGCACGCACACACACGCGCACAGCGTGAGTTTTAAGATACCAGGTCCAGGACGCAAACCACGATTGACTACATGGGAGTCGAGCAACATAGCCATTATGCTAATTGCTGGTCCCTAAAACACCCTAACTCTTGTAGCATATACTTTATAGCACAATCTCATCCACATTTTGTGGAAGATTTTACTCATGATAGCACATGCACGAGAGAGAGAACTCTCAACATAGTCTCGTTATGCCATGATCCCTTTTCTCCAGTACTTTTTTCCCAGTACTTCAACTCCTCAGGATCCTGGGCATGCATTCACTGACCTAGTATGTTTTTGGGCTGACCCAGGGATCCAGACATGCAGCTACTTGTGTGGCCCCCAGCATTATACATCGATTTGCTACCAGCTGCACCACCAGGCTGAGCCATATTTCATACAAATTTATATTGAAGTTAGTTCTTTATATATGTTGGTGGTTTATAGTTTTGTCACTCAATATTAAGGACCAAGATCACATTTTATCTTTTCTTCTGTTATGAATAAGACACAGTCCCTGTCCCTGTCCTTAAGCAGCCTGCAGTATAACATAGGAGACAATTAACGTACAGTGTGAGGAATGCTAAAGTAAGAGCAAACATAAGGTGCTACGAAACTAAGCAAGGGGGATATTTTCCTTACCTCAGGGTTAGGAGTATCAAAGAAGGTTACCTATATGTCCCTGGGATCAATGTTGTGTCTAGCACAAAATAGACATTCTAAGCTTAATGAGTATGTAAATAAAAGACAAGTCTTACTATAGCCAAACATCCAAATACTATTAGGGTTAACATATTCCTCAATATGTACTGAATTTGCTGCACAAAGCGATCATAATGCAACAGCAAAGAGATTCCAGATCACCTCTTTCTGCTTGCTCTTCGACGTTCAGATTGAATTTCAAGAATTAGGAGGGGCCAGCAGTTAGTGTAATGGCCATGTCGCTGGACTCCCACGTAGTCGACCGCGGTTCACGTCCCGGACCCGGTGGCTTAAACTCACGCCGGGCGCGTGTGCGTGCGTGCCCAAGATCCCGAGAGGAGAATGGAGGAGAAGGGATTGTGGTGTGGCCATCCCCCCGGGGGGTGATTTCTCGCTTTCTGTCTCTCTCTGTCTGTCTGGCGAGCGCACACGCCCTATAGCGAAAACCTCTCAAAAAGAAAAAAAAAAAAAGAAGAAGAAACACACCATCCATCATATGACTAGAAATCACTGTAGGGCCACACAAAACATAGGAAAGCAAGAAAATACCTCTCCTCCAAGGAAAAAGAACTCCTCTTCATCCACAGACAGTTCAATGGAAATCATGGAAATGTCTGCTAAAGAATTTAGAACATTAATAATGGTGAAGCTAACAGAGATGGAAGAGAAGAGAGACAATGAACTGCAGAAGAGAAAGGAGAAAGAAGCTGACGAGTTCCAGGAGGTGAGGAAATTCTTGCAAGATCTAAAAGAGGAGTTACACACTTTAAAAAAGAATCAGATGGAACTGTTAGAGCTGAAGGCCAAAATACAGGAAGTCAAAATCTCCCTTGAAAGTATTAAAAGCAGACTAAATCATACAGAAAACAGAATCTCAGACATAGAAAATTGCTGACCTAGAAAAATTCACCACGAAGACTGAGAAAATGGCCCAAAAAAATGAGAATAATATACAAGAAATACAAGATACCATCAAACATCCAAACATCTGGATAATTGGTATCCCAGAAGGTGAAGAGACTCATAAGGGCATTGTTAATCTATTCCATGAAATCCTGCAAGAAAACTTTCTAAATCTAGAGAGACACTCAAAGATCCAGTCCCAAGAAATACAAAGGACCCCAAACAGAATCAGTCCAAGATCATCTCCAAGACGCATATAGCCAGATTGACCAAAACCACAGACAAAGACAAGATACTAAGATTGGCAAGAGAAAAACATCAAGTTACCTACAAAGGACATCCCATCAGGCTAAAAGCAGACCTCTCATCAGAAACAATGAGAGCGAGGAAAGAATGGGAAAATATATTCAAAGTGTTAAGGGAAAAGCAATTTCAACCAAGAATACTGTACATGGCAACATTATCCTTCATGTGGAAAGAAAAGACAAGAACGTTTTCAGATAAACAAAACCTGAAAGAAATTACCAGCACCAGACCAGATCTCCAAGAAGTTCTCAAGGGAGTACTATATCAGGAAAATTAAATACAGTCACACAGAAAGAAGAGTTCAAAAATTAAGAAAATGGCCAACTTAATCATAGGGAAAAGTCTGGAGTTGAATATTATATCTCAGAATTTAATTGGGAAAGTCGAATGACAACAGAAGATAAAGTACATGAGACTAAACTGGTAAAATAGAATTTTATGACTTTTGACTAAAACATTGCTGATTTTCTTCTAGGCTTTGTTGTCCAGTTTTAAGGATTTGTGCCCTCTCTTGAGCTGTTGATAGGTTCATGTACCTACCATTTGAACAGAATCCTAGCCTTTTTCCTGGCTTTAAGTTTTAAGTCAAGTTCCTCAGCATTTCTTTGATTTACGTTAAAACTACTTTTTCTGAAATTACTAAGTGAACTTGCTATTGAGAGTAGTTAGATTATTTAAGAAATTGTGTGATCAATGCAATGTGGGGAGGAAAGGAATGGAAGACAACTGTAGACACCAGATATAGTGTGGGAAAGGACAGAGGGTCAGAAATAGGGATATATAGGGACCAGTAGTTAGCATAATAGCTATGTCACTGGACTCCCATGTAGTCGATCATGGTTTGAGTCCTGGACCCGGTGGCTTGAACTCACACTGGGCGCATGTACATGCATGCCCAGGATCCCAAGAGGAGAATGAGGAGAAGGGATTGCAGTGTGGCCATTACCCCCCCAGGGGTGATTTCATGCTTTCTGTCTCTCTGTCTCTCTCTGTCTTTCTGATGAGCGCATGCACCCTATAGCAAAAACCTCTCCAAAAAAAAAAGAGAAAGAGATAGATATGGATGGATATATATATCCATGAAACCAGAAATGGAAAATTTTTGACGATAGCATGCATGATTAAGCCACTAAGCAGTATATTCTGGATGGGAAATCACATTTTGTATGCTCTGACAATGCTTGGGAATGAATGTAAATTAAGTTAAAGTTTCAGAAAAAAATATATTTCAGAAGTAAATTACAGGACACTTATGACTAGATTCTAGCTTTGTCCATATTTTTAGTTTAACATATTTTGTGAATCAACAAAATATGGAAAAAAGTTTAGTATGGAAGGGAGAGAGGGGGAAGGAAAAAAGTAAAAGTATGCTTAATTGAAAAAAAACATGAGACGCTATTTGCTGATAAGTTATAGAGTAATATCTTTGGCTTGACAGACATGCATAGTATTTGTGCTGGAGAAAGAAATGTACTGTAAAGATGTGATTAAATGTAAATAAATGAATTAATTTTTAAAAAGATAGACAAGTCTTTTGTAGCTCTAAATATGTAGGTAAGAATCATATGAGTATTTTGTGATAATTTTCTCTAAGTTTATTAAGAGAGCTTTTGCTATAGCGCACATGCATTTGCTGGAAAGACAGAAAGTGAGAAATCACCCCCTTGGGGGGATAGCCATGCTGCAATCCCTTCTCCTCCATTCTCCTCTCTGGATCTTGGACATGCACACACATGCACCTGACATGATCTTAAGTCACTGGGTCGGGGACTTGAACTGCAGTTGACCACATGGGAGTCTAGCAATGTAATCATTAGACCATCTGCTGGTCCCTTCTCTTTAAGTTTATTTCTTCCACAAGTGAGTGTGAAAGAAAGACAGGTCTTCATGCTGCAATTCAGCCCTAGTCTCAGCTGGCTCTGGATCACATACATGTACACCTCTGGCATGTTCAGGGAGGTCTCCAGACATGAACCCAGAACCTTCCCCGGCTAGGTCACCCTTGTAGAGCATTGCACTACTGCTGCATTACCATCTGGTTCTCTTTTGTGATACCTTTTTATTTATTTATCATAGGATCAATAAATAATTGACTAATGAAAACCTAAGAAAGTTAACAGCACATAGAGATTTTAGATAAGTGTTAATTAAGTTGGCTGCCCAAATAATTGCTAAGGAAGAGGAGCCAGAACAAGGTTTTGGTCAACACCCCTCATGGAACCTTTTTGAAGATCAGCTACATGATAGGGCACAAAACAAACCCTTACTGATTCAAAGGCATAGAAACTACATTCAGCATCTCTTCAGACCATAATGGAATTAAATATGAAACTAATTTCAGAAAAAATCCCTCAAAAATACACAAACATATAGAAACTAAACAACCTACTCCTGAATGATTTCACATCCACTGAAGAAATTAAAAAGATTCATTGAAACCAATGATAATGAGTTCACAGGTTTCCATTACGCTAACTGCTGGTTCCCCACAGGTTTCCATAATCAAAGAAACACAGCAAAAGCAGTGATAAGAAGGAAGTTCATATCAATCAGGGAACCTAAGAAAAAGATGGAAAGGTGACAAATAGACAACCTGACAACACACACTTGGGGAACTGGTAAAACAACAAAACCCAAAAAAATGTCAGGAGAAAAATAATAAAGATTTGAGCAGAAATAAATGAAATAGAGAATAAACAAGCTATACAAAAATAAAACCAAAAGCTGGTTCTTTGAGAAGATAAACAAAATTGATACACCGTTAGCTAGAATATTTAAAAAGAAGAGATAAAGGAACCAGAGAAATCAAATTTGTGACTAAACAGGCAATATTACAACAGATGTAACAGAAATATAGAAGATTAGAGAATCCTATGAGTGACTATATACCAACAAGCAAGAAAATCTGGATGAGATGGACAAATTTCTGGATACATACAAAGACTAAGTCAGGAATATACAGAAAACCTAAATAAACCAACAAGAGATGACACTGAATCAGTGATCATCTTCTGGGACCAGCAGTTAGTGTAATGGCTATGTTGCTGGATTCCCATGTAGTCGACCGTGGTCTGAGTCCCAGACCCAGCGGCTTAAACTCACGCCAGGCGTGTGTGAGTGCGTGCCCAAGATCCTGAGAGGAGAAGGGATTGTGCCGTGGCCATCCCCCCCGGGGTGGTGATTTCTTGCTTTCTGTCTCTCTGTTTCGCTCTGTCTTTCTGGAGAGTGAACACGCCCTATAGCAAAAACCTCTCCAAAAAAAGAGAAAACAAAAACAAAAAATACCTTCCAAAAAAGAAAGCCCAGGTTCCTATAGTTTCACTCTTAAATTCTACAAATTTTTTTTTTTTTGGAGAGGTTTTTGCTATAGGGCGCGTGCACTCGCCAGACAGAGAGAGACAGAGAGACAGAAAGCGAGAAATCACTCCCCTGGGGGGGATGGTCACGCCGCAATCCCTTCTCCTCCATTCTCCTCTCGGGATCTTGGGCACGCACGCACACGCACCTGGCGTGAGTTTTAAGCCACCGGGTCTGGGACGCGAACCGCGGTCGACTACGTGGGAGTCCAGCAACATAGCCATTACGCTAACTGCTGGTCCCAGTTCTACAAAACTTTTAAAGAAGAGTTAATTTCTATTCTACTCAAACTGTTTCTGAAGATTCAAAAGAAAGGAATCCTCCCAAATTCATTTCATGAAGCCTCCATCATTCTCAACTCCAAAATAGACAAGGACTTGACAAAAAAAGAAAACTATATACTAATCCCTCTGATGAATATAGATGCAAAAATTCTCAACAAGATACTATCAAATAGTATCCAACAACACATTAAAAAGATTATACACCATGACCAGGTAGGCTTTACTCCAGGGATGCAAGGATGTTCAACATACAAAAACAAAACAAACAAAATATATATAATACACCATATTAAGAGAGAAAGATAAAAATTACATGATCATATCAATTGGTGCAGAAAAAGCATTTGATAAAACACAACATCCTTCATGATTAAGACTGAGTAAAATCAGCATAGCAGGGACATTTCTCAACATAATAGAAGCCATCTATGTACAAACCATAGCTAAAATCATACTGAATGAGGAAAAGCTGAAAGCCTGAGCAACCAAGGCTGCCTACTTTCTCCATTCCTTTTCAATATACTACTGGAAGTCCTAGCCAAAACAATCAGATAAGAGACTAAAGTAAAAGGCATTCAAAGAGAGAAAGAAGTGAAATGATCTCTGTTTGCAGAGGACATGGTTATATACATAGAAAACCCAAAAGAATCCACAAAGAACTCCTAGAAGTAATAAATGAATACAGTAAAGTGGAAGGATACAAAATCAACATACAAAAATCTAGAGCGTTTCTATACACCAGCAGTAAACAGACTGAGGTAGAACTGAAGAAATTAAATCCATTTACAATGGCCACAAAGAAATGAAACATCTAGGAATAAACCTAACCAAAGTCAAAGACCTCCACAAGGAAAACTATGAAAAATTTTTAAAAAAGGAAAATGACACAAAAAAGTAGAAAGACATCCCATGTTCCTGGATTGGAAGAATTGCTATAATCAAAATGTCAATTATACCCAAATTAATCTACAAATTTAACACAATCCCAATCAAATTACCAGAGATATTCCTCGTAGATTTAGAAAAAACAATCACGGAATTAATCTAGAATTATAAAAAACCCTGTATTGCCAAAGCAGTACTATGTAAGAGAAGTGGAATAGGAAGCATTTCACTTCTTGACCACAAATATACTACAAAGCTGTGACAATCAAAACAGCATAGTATCAGCACAAAAACACACATATGGAGCAATAGAACAGAATAAAGACCCCAGAAATAAACCCCCAAACACAGCCAACTGATTTTTGACAAAGGGCACCAGCCAATTCAGTGGGGAAAGGAAAATCTCTTTAGTAAATGATGCTGGAAAAATTGGGAATCCACCTGCAGAAAGATGAAATTGTATCCCTATCTCTCACCATTAACAAAAATCAACTCAAAATGGATCAAAGATCTAAACCTAAGACCTCAAAGTGTAAAACTACTTGTAGATAATGAAGGGGGGAACTCTTGGAGACATTGGAGCAGGCAAAGATTTTTTAAATAAGACCCGCAAAGTACAGGCAATAATCCCAAAAATAGACAAGTAGGATTACATCAGGTTAAAAATCATCTGCTCAGTAAAATAGAGTGAACCAGCAGCCCTTGGAATGGGAGAATATATATGCAAACTATGCCTAAGCAAGGTACTGATAACCAGAATACACAGGGAACTCAAGCAACTTACCCAGAAAGAAAAATGATCAACCCAATTAAGAAGGGCAAATGAGCTTAACACAACTTTCTATGTAAGACATATGAACAGCCAAAAGCATATGAAAAAATGCTCAACACACCTTATCATAAGGGAAATGCAAATCAAAACCACAATGAGATACCACCTACCCCCAGTCAGAATGGCTAAGATTTAAAAAAATAAAGAATGGTAAGTGCTGGTGAGGCTGTGGTGAAAAGGGAACTCTCTTACACTGTTGATGAGAATGTAAATTAGTACAGCCACTGTGGAGAACAAACAGACCTACAAATAGAACTACCACATAATCTAGAAATTCCACTTTTGGGTATCTATCCAAAGGATAAAACGCTCAGTTGGAAAAGTGCTTGCACATCCACGTTTATTGCAGCATTATTCACAATTGCTGAGACATGGAATCAACCCAAATGTCCATGAACAAATGAATGGATTGAAAAAGTGTGGCACATATACACTATGGAATACTACTCAGTCATTAAAAAAAAAAAAAAAGATGACCCTGGCACTTGATAGAAAGTGGACAAATACAGAAGATTTATTGCTGAGGCAAGCCAGACTGCGAAAGAGAGACATTTTATGTCCCAACTTAATATATACCTAATGTCTAGACTCTATGGCGGAAACTGAAAGATAGGCTATAGAAGCATGGAGAATGGCCACGGATACTGGAGACAGTATATGAGGAGGGTGGAGGTTGGTAGAGGAAGAGAAGCAAGGAAAACAATAAAGAGGCAAGATACTCAAGTGACACAGAAATGAAGGATTGTCTGATGATAACATGTATGATAATATCATTATCTCAACTGATATGCAGTGTGTTCATGCTAGGAAAATTCATCTTATAAACTGTGGTGATGTACAGTGATTGAATCTATAAAATAAAATAACAGCTCTTTTTATAATTTTTAAGAGGTTTTTGCTATAGGGCGCGTGCACTCGCCAGACAGACAGAGACAGAGAGACAGAAAGGGAGAAATCACCCCCCGGGGGGATGGCCACACCACAACCCCTTCTCCTCCATTCTCCTCTCGGGATCTTGGGCACACATGCACATGTGCCCGGCGTGAGTTTTAAGCCACCGGGTCCGGGACACAAACCGCAGTTGACTACGTGGGAGTCCAGTGACATAGCCATTACGCTAACTGCTGGTCCCAGTAACAGCTCTTAATAGGCTATAATAATAATGGCTATCACTTATGAGGTCTTATGTCATGTGACCTTCTATGCTAAGTACTTTATGGGTATTAGTCTCACCTGGTTCTACAGGTTTGTTTTTTTTTTTTTTTTTTTTTTATAAGAGATTTTTGCTATAGGGCATGTGCACTTGCCAGACAGAGAAAGACAGAAAGTAAGAAATCACTCCTTGAAAGTGATTTCTTACTTGGATGACCACCATAATCCCTTCTCCTCCATTCTTCTTTCAGAACCGTGGGCACACACGCACATGCACCCAGCGTGAGTTTTAAGTAGCCAGGTCTGGGACTCAAATTATGGTTAACGACGTGAGAGTTCAGTGATGAAGCTATTATGCCATCTGCTGGTCCCTTTACAAGGTATTTCTGTCCTCATTTTGCAGATGAGGAAAGGGAGACTCAATTGAGATTATGTTACTCATGCCCAGTCACCCAGTCAGGAAGTGTTAAAGCCAGAATTCAAACACAAGTCTATCTGACTCTAGAGTCTGATAACTATATATGGACAGAAATATTTTTGTTTGCAATAGAAAATTATTCATAAGGGCCCACCCCATAGCCTAGTAGTTAAGGAAGCAGGATCCTACATGGTCAACTCCAGTTTGAATCCTGGGCACACGATCCTGAAAAACACACTGGAAGTGTGTGCATACAGGCCTGAAATCCTGACAGGACGGACAAATGGAGAAGTGACTACAGCATGACCATGCCCCACTGGTGTATGCTTTCTCCCTCTCCCTCTCTGTCTTTTTTTTCTGGCAAATGTACATGTCCTCAGGTAATTCAAAGAAAAAAGAATTATTAATTGAGCTCGTAGTTGGCATATTTTTTTCCTTATTTGTACATACTTTTTGCTAGTATGTAAGACATTAATTTTAATACTTATTAATGAAAGCTCTGACAAGAATGAATATAAAGTCAGAAGTACAATACTAATAATATGTACTTTTTAAATTTAAATACTGTAAACATGTTATAACCTAATGTCTTTGGAGATCTGAATACCCTACAAGTGAACATAAGGTATAATGGCACTTATGACACATCTACTGCTGGTTAAAATCACCTTGCTAAAAAGTCCTTTCAGAGGTGAAGCATATTTTGAGATGTTCAGTGGCTCCAATGAGCTTTCTTCTTTAATTCCAGATGTAACCAACAGCATTTGGAAGAGAGCACACTTTGTCCAGGAAGAGCAAATAGCAAAGAGGTCTTTTTGGGTGGGGAAGGGATTATGTCACTGTCTAGAAATCTCCTTTGATAAACTTGGCTCCTCAGCAGTGGCAGGCCGGAGGAAGAAAGCACAGCCAAGGAGCACATGTGAGGTCCCAGAAATGTAATGGAAAGGGATAAAATGGGAAAGTCTTGAGGAGAGAGCACAAAGAAAAAGTAAAATAGAGAAACTTTCAATATTAATCTCATATAGCCCAGAAAGCATTAATGTGAGACAGTGGTCTGGCTTGTCCTCCAAACTGTTTGGGACTTCTGAAGAGAACTATAACCTCCCGGTGCTTGTAATTTATTCCTCACAATGAGAGGAGAGTACACTAAAGGGTCCTAAGTTTCTCTCCTTTCAGAGCTTTGATCCTATCATGGCGGGAAGGCTGCAGGTACACAGTCCTGGGATTTATTACTATTTAGAAATATGGTTAAACTCAATAAAGTAGAAATAGATGGACACACTTTTCACTTGATAAAATCAACCTTGGTCCCAAAGATTGCCGTGCTTACTGGAGATATTCCCACTCAAGTCAGGAATTTCTTCATGCTTATTTGTCACCACTGTTACTTTCCTGGATATTAGACAATATCGAATAAGAGAAAGACACTAGAGGCATAAATGTTCAGACAAGGAAATAAAACAATTAAAATGTGTAATTAATATGGAAAACTTAAAATATCCAACTGAATAGGTACTATAAACAATTAGGAAATTTAGTAAGGTAGCAGGATACAAATTTACTACATAGATATCAATGAATTTTAGATGTATATAAACACAAGTCAGAAAATGAAATGAGGGAAGACTATTTATAATAGCAGCAGTAAAAAATAAAATATCTAAGAAGAAACCTAAAAAATGTGCCTGATTTATGAATAAAATTTTAAAGCATTCCTAAAAGACACACACAAAAAAGATTTGTACAAAGGGAGAGGCCTACCAAGTTCTTAGAAGACTCAGTCTCATAAAGATGTCAGTTATTCCTAGCTAATTTAAAATTTATTCTAACTCTAATAAAAAGGCCAAAAATTGAGGAAGAGGTAAAGATAGAATTATGTAAGCAAATTCTAAAGTACTTATTAAAAAATAGAACTGTAAAGTAAGTGATAAATGGTTGAGATGATAAGTATTCTAATAGCCCTGGTTTAATCATTGTACATTGTATTCTTGTACTGAAAAATCACATGGTACCCCACAATTATATGTCAATAAAAATAAACAAAATTTCAAGGAGGCTGCTATAAAAGAATTAAAATGAGGGAGACGATTCCTGGAACCTATTATAGAATAATACAAGGCTACAATAATTAAAAGTGTGGTCCTGACACAAGAATAGATAGATGAATCAGTAGAACAGAATAGGAAGTCTGAAAATAGACCTTAATACATACAGAATTTGTAAGACAAATATGGCATCTCAAATCAGTGAGGAAAAGATGGTCAACTCAAAAAAAAAAATGTCTGGAGAAAGCTGGAGAGACATTTTTAGTTAAGATTAGGTTGAATTTGTGCCTCATTGTATACACCAAGTAAATTTCAAAGGAGCATTTAAATAAAAATACTAGAAAACAAGGGAGGCTGTCTATATTAACTTGGAGTGAGAAAGTCTATTATTTATTTATTTAAGAGAGATTTTTGCTATAGGGCATGTGCACTCACCGGAGAGAGAGAGAAAGTGAGAAATAACTTCCCAGGGAGGATGGCCATGCCACATTCCCTTCTCCTACATTCTCTTCTTGGGATTTTGGGCACACATGCATTAGGCATGAGTTTCAAGCTGCCAGGTTCAGGACTTGAAGCACAGTTGGCAAAGTGGGAGCCCAGCAATGTAACCATTATACCATCTCCTGGTCCCAAGTCTATTATTTAAAATCTGAAGACAAAGGAGAATATTGTTGAATATGACTATATGGAAAAAATTTAAATCTATATACCCAATTAAAAATTTCATTTAAAAGTCAGTCAAAATGAAAACCTGAGAACCAAATACCATCTCAGATCAGACAAAGGACTAATCTCCCTAATTTAGAGAACTTTAAATCACTTTAATCCAAAAATTCATTTTAAGTAAATTCTTAGAACAATGAGAAAGAATGTATGCTAAAAAGCTGCAAATTACTGATTTAAGAATTTGCCATGGGAGGGTGCAGATTTCAGATTTTATACACACATAAGTATATATACACATATGTCATTTCTCTTTTTACCTAAAGCATTGTGCATTCATTATGTCAATGGAAAGAAACCAATGTGGAAAAAAACAATCAAAATAATGACAAGAGAGCAAAATGACTAAGACATGTCTTTGATGTCTCACAAGACAGATGTGATCGGCAAGGTAAACTTGGGATTATCAACTTCTGGAAGGATATTCTATTTACCAACCCTGATGGTTTCTAACTTGTTTGATGCTATGTAGGTAACAAAACCGTAGCTGCCATGAACCGCAGTGCTGTTGTAGTGAAAGCCATTCTACATCAGGTTAACCTAGATGTTATGAATACAGCAAAGCGGCCATTACTTTCACCAAACATCAATACAGTAATGGTGTCTGTGCTTTTACTAGGCATATTATAAATACTTGACTAATTTTATTTCATCTGATAAGTTTTCTTACTCTTTTTTTTTTTTTGAGAGGTTCACCAGACAGAGACAGACAGAAACCAAGAAATCACCCCCCAGGGGGGATGGCCACACCGCAATCCCTTCTCCTTCATTCTCCTCTTGGGATCTTGGCACACACATACATGCGCCCAGGGTGAGTTTTAAGCCACCGGGTCTGGGACTCAAACCACGGTTGACTACATGGGAGCCAGTGACATAGCCATTATGCTAACTGCTGGTCCCAAGTTTTCTTACTCTTAACAGCAACACTTTTGACGAGTAAATCTGGTACTACTAAAATATGGTTTCTATTTGCACAATAGCTTTATTTGATAATTGAAGATAAGGATATGACTACATCTACACCTCTGGATATAGATAAATCTCTACATCATAAAGGAAAATAAAACCTCAAAACTCTTTGCAATCCCTTCCACTATGTGACATCAGACACAAACAACACAACAATATTAGAGGTATCAGAGAGCTTTGAGGAAGAGCCTAGGGTAATGAGCCTTGAATCTTTACAGTGAATTTTTCCAAGTTAAGCCTACCTCTTGAGCAACACATTTTGTTAGTGGGTAGTTTCCTTTTTTAGGTTCAATATCACCTTTAAATCAGCTGGAAATTTTAGAACAGTCCAAAAGACTGCTTTTTCTATGGAAATTTGGATAAGGGTCAGCTGGCATATGTTCTAAATAGTTCTCCATGATATGCCTAAATTAGGAATTAATCCAACTTAAAATAATTGAGTTGGCTTAATTAAAAAATGTTTTTCATAACTCATCACTCATAAACATTTCAGGAGAGAGCTCTACTCCAGTACTCCCTGCTCCAAGGATAAAAAGACGACACTCTTTGGACCGTGCCTATGGCACTTGCTCCCCAGCTTGCTGAAGACCACCACGAAGGCTGCCAAACTTAAAGCAAAGACTTTACCAAGAAAAATAAAATGGTACAAAATATATCTTTTTACCTCAGTGAGAACAAAGATTCATCCCCTTAGCCTAAACATCTTCCTTCTAGAAGTCCTGAGTGAAGTACTAGGTTGGGGCTGTATGTCAGTGGCGACAGGGAGGTATTTTGCAGCATAAGTCACTGAAGCCAAATAAACGTGAAGCTGGACTGCTCGGCCACAGAAGCCCTGTGAGCCTCGGTTTGCTGTTGGAGCCACACACTAAAGCATCAGGGAGGGAAGGTTCTTCGCTCCATCTGCTAGAGAGTTGCTCATCTATTAATAGATTGCACCTGTTATAAGCCTCAGTCTTAGAAATTTTAACTCACATATATGATAACAGGGATAGTGCAACACGAGAAATTTCTGAGGATCAATGATAATGGGAAAACTAAAAGTTGGAAGAATGCAGAATGTGTCACTGATTCTAGATATGGTACAACCTAGAGATGACCTAGAGGTTGTCTAGACACAACCTTTCCAAGTTACTGGAGAAAGAAACACCTCTAGAGTGAAGAGAGTTCTTCAGGCTACAAAAGTATGCTCTGCTACATTTTTGGAAGAGGCCAGTTTTCTTTTTTGATTTTCTGTTTGCCAAGAAGGCTTCACTACACATGCAGACTGATTCCTGTGTGAGGTCTGTTTTCCATTCTATTAAACTGATGTCTAGTTTATCCACATTTTCTTAGGAGAAGTCACACTGACTTCATGCCTCACCTAAATGCAGTTTCTAAAATGCAACACTGAGATAATGGTGACACTTCCCCACTGCCAAACCATAAACCTTTTGGACATTCTCAGTTTTACCCACCTTCATTATAGTAACCCAGAACCTTCTCAAACATCTAGCAGTCACATACAGAGAGGCAAACCTCTAACTTTTTTGTGAAAACAAATTCCCATCTAATGACAGAACTCCAACCCCCTGGACCACACTGGTGGCACAATTTCTTCTAGCAAACATCCTAACTTTTAATTGTTGAGTATGTGTACAATTTTCGTTATCTTTTTAAAAATAAATGTATTGGGACCAGCAGTTGGCGTAATGGCTATTTTGCTGGACTCCCCTGTAGTCGACTGCAGTTTGAGTCCTGGACCTGGTAGCTTAAAATCACGCCGGGCACGTGTGCATGCGTGCCCAAGATCCCAAGAGGAGAGTGGAGGAGAAGGGATTGCAGCATGGCCGTCCCCCCAGGGAGTGATTTCTCACTTTCTGTCTCTCTGTCTCTCTCTTTCTGGTGAGCACACGTGCCCTATAGCAAAAACCTCTCAAAATAAAAAAAAGATTTATTTGTTTAATCACATTTGTTATCTTATTTTTAATTTGACTAGAGAGAGTAAGAGAGAAAGCAAGAAAACAAGACGCCAAGTCTAGGATTCAATCTGTGGTCAGCCATATACGAGTCCAGCACCTTAACCACCATGCCGCCTGCCAGGTCCTTGTTATAATACTTTATTTAAGGATCAGTTTAAAAGTACTTCTCACAAGAGAAACATTATAAAAATAAAGAAATGAATAAACTCATACATAAACACATAACATTTAGAAATATTCACCAGTTTCTTCTCCCCTCTTTTACCATGAAAACAGCAGGCTTGGCTTTTTGGTGAGCCAAAACTGAGCCCCTCTATTTAAAGTCTATTTGCCATAGCTCAGGACACCATGGGTGGTAAAGTAAGAATCATAAAGTTTTAGTTCGGCTATGATAATGTTGTGCCCTTTACAACCTTGGTGGTTTAGACAACCCCCTGGAGTTTGTTAGTCATTATGAGCTTCGTGTTTCTGACAGAGACATATGGCACAGCCTCAAATACTCCTCTAGCTTACATTAGATGCTAATGTTCCTGTTTCAGAGGTGGAGACTGGGAAGAGCAGCGGGTGGTGGGTGGTGGGTGTTTTTCTCCTTCACCTTTCTAGGAAGCATTTCTTTACATTAGGTTCATTCTACACTAGAATATATATGGGCAGTGGGAGGAGGCTCGGGGTTGATGACTTCATCAGCTCCATTTCTGTTTTTAAGCTGGCTAAGTTTGTTTGAAGCTGGCTAAAAGAACAAGACAGAGGCCACTCTTGTTCTCTTTCGAAGCAGTGAAATGTCACAGTATGGTATCTTTTCTTTTAGGCAGGATGCCTTTGAGACATTTCTGGAAAAACTGCACAGTTCATGAACATCAGGAAGGCATGCTGACCTCAGGCAATCAGGCAAAATACTGTGGGCACCAGTGAGGTAAAAACTATATTCATCGTGGAGTCAAGATTCTCTCTAATCAGGTAGCTTTGACCTACACCACAGGTTCCTTCTGAGTAGCTTTAATGACTGCATATTGTTTCTAGCTCTGGGAATTATAGATAGATTTATGACTTATTTAGGGAAATAAATTTATAAAAGACATTTAGAAAATCTGAGTTAGGTTTTTTATTGCCTATTAAAAATGATGAATTCATGAGTCCCTAACTATCTACATAATAGATAGATATTCCTCCAAACAACAGAAATAGGACAGGCAACATCCAGGTGCTGACCAGTTTTAGCCTTTGTACTTATATGCACTCATAACAGTTTGCCAAAATAATAAATTTTTATGTGTAGTAGTAATTTCACAATATGAAAAAGACTGAAAGAATTTTAAACTTACTTATTCATTAATTCACTGGAAAAAAATGTAGCTTACTTGGTAGGTTTCATTGAAAATTTTAAAAACTAAAATGAAATGTTCTGAAAATTAGGTAGTGGAGCCAGCAGATGGCATAGTGGTTATGTTGCTGGACTCCCATAAGGCCAATCAAGTCCTGGACCTGGGGCTAGAAACTCACACTGGGCGTGTGTGTGTGCATACCCAAGATCCTGGGAGGAGAATGGAGGAGAAGGGATTGTGACCTGGCCATCCCCCTTGGGGGTAATTTCTCACTTTTCTTCTCACTATCTCTGTCTCCCTCTCTGTTCAGTGAATGGATGCACCCTAAGACAAAAATATCTATTTAAAAAAAAATTTGTGATGTACAAGCCTAAACTAAACGATGAGATGGCAAAAGCAACATGATGAGATAGTAAAAGCTGTATTTTCAAACATTAATGTTTCATTTTGCTATTTTAGGTAACATTCATAGATTAAAGTATAATCATTGAGAACTACACTTTATAAGTTTCTTTCATTAGAGAGGAGATGCAAGAAAGAATAAAGAACAATGAAAAAGGTAAACATATAAATAAATCTAAATTAATTTTAATTGAATGTAGAAGTAGTTATAATCATGTATTAGGAGATTTTAAGTATATATAAGATGAAAATATGTGACAATGGCATACAAGCCATTTTTATGAAGGTAAAATTCAAGGCAAAAACCATCACTAGAAATAGATATACAGATGTTCCTTGACTTACGTGGAGCTATACCCAATAAACTCCATAAATTGAAAATATAACAAGTTGAAAATGATTTCATAATCCTAAGCCACTGGTCACAGCTTAGCCTAACCCACCTTAAACATGCTCCCATGCTTGCATTGGCCTCCAGTTGGGCAAATCATCTAATACAAAGCCTACTTTACAACAAAGTGTTGAATATCTTATTCAAAACTATATTAAAAATGAAAACCAGAATAGTCACATGGGTATTTGAAGTACAGGTTCAGAATGCTTCTCATTTTCACAGCATCTTAAAGTTGAAAAAAATCACAAGTCAAACTATCTTAAATTGGGGACAGTATGTACTTCAATATAATAAAAGCTTAAGCTCTCTTATAAGAGATAATAAATTCATATTTCTAAGCATCAAATAACACAACAGTATGTGTTAAACAAAATAGACAGAGAAATTAAAAAATCATAGAAATTTGGACATACCTCTCTCAGATACATCAGACAAAATAATGTGTAAGGATAAATAAGATTTAACTGACATAATTTACATATTGAACCTAAGAGTCACACATATAAAACACTATACCCTAAAACTGCAAAATACACACACTGCTTTCAAATACGCATGATTATAAAAATCAGCTATATGTTAAAGCAAATTGTCCAAAATTCCAAAGAATCAAATTCATTCAAAATAAATTCTTTGAGCACAAAGAAATTAGACTATAAAACAAAAATATACCTAGAAAAATTCAATACTTGCAAATTAAGAACTATATTTCTTGAGCCAGCAAGTAGTGTGGTAATTAAGGTGTTGGATCCCACATGGCTGACTCTGTGATTACAGTTCCAGACCTATAGCTTAAACACACTGGGCTCATACAAAACTCTAGAAGAGAATGGAGGAGAAGAGATTGTGGAGTGGCCGCCCCCCTGGGGGGGGGGGTTGATTTCTTACTTCCTCTGTCTCTCTCCAGTGAGTACATGCACCCTATAGTAAAAATCTTAATACACACACATCTAATAACTCATGGATCAAAGAGTGAAATCAGAATGTACATTTTTAAAAGAACTCCTTATTTAATTTTACTTATCATTATTAATTTTAAATTTTCCATAGGGCACATGGGCTCACCAGAGAGAAAGAGAGAGAGAGAGAGAGAGAGAGAGAGAGAGAGAGAGAGAGAGAGCAAGCCAGCCACAAGATCTGAGACTTGAACCATAATCAGCCATGTGGGATTCCAGTGCTTTAACCACCACACCACCTGCTGGCCCCCAGAATATATTTTGAAGTAAAAGTTCATGAAAATTTATAAGATATATTTAAATTATTCTAAAAAGAAAATGTATGTCCCTAAATACATATATTAGAAAAGAAGAAACCCTGAAGAGCAATGAGATAGACATCCATAGAAATAACATTTGATACAAGTCAACTACCATTCATGGCTTTAAAAAGTAACTCTTGGGACCAGCAGATGGTGTAAATCGTTGTGATGCTGGACTCCCATGTAGTCAACTGCAGTTCAAGTCCCGGACCTGGCTGCTTAAAACTCACACTGGGCACATGTGCGTGCATGCCCAGAATCCTGAGAGAATGGGGGAGAAGGGGTTAAGGTGTGGCCAACCCCCAAGGAGGTGATTTCTCAATTCCTATCTCTGCCTCTCCCATGAGGGCACATGCCCTATAGCAAAAATCATTCTCAAAAATAAATACATAAATACCACTTAGGTAATTATGAAGACTTTCCCTAAACTGGTCTAATTAAATAAATAAACAAACAAACCTCATAATTAAAAGTGAAACGTTGAAAGCTATCTCAGCACCAGTTTCACCTCCTGCTCTATTACACAGGCTCTCCAGCTAAGACTGGGCTGACATCGACCACAACCTCAGCTGCAAGTCTGAACTAAGCAGTCACATCATTCCTCTTGTGCATGATGGATTCAGAGAAGGGAAGGAGTCAGCCAATTAGTGTACTCTGACCCCTCGGTCACAATGGTGGTGTCAGAAGAGCCACAAGACCTAAACAGGTCCTGTCAAAGGAAGCCAAAAGGATTTTGTAGTGGAAAATAGAACATCTCACTTCTGGTGAGAGTATAGCATAAAGATGACATGTCAGGAACTGCTGTAGGTATTTCTGACACCAGGAAAGTCATGGAGGAAGACAGTGAAAAGAATCACACATAACCAGATCCCAAAGAAGAATTATTGAGTTATGCGCATGGAAAAGAAACAAAATAAACAAAAACCTCTTATTTTTTAAACCAGATCAAGTCTGGTACTCAGTATAATATCATTTGTTGCAATAATAGTTCTCATTAGGAAGCATCCTTGAGTATATGAGGTGTGCACATGACCATGGTCTGGGGCTGGGTGAGTTTAGGAGAGGATCCTTGCAGAGGGAGCCTGCTGAGGGTGCCTGCCTCTCTATTTCTCTCAATGGAAGAGGTAAAACAAAAAACAACAGTGGATAGAATAAGAGACAAAAGTAAAAAAAAAAAAAAAAAAAAAGATTCTATACACATAGTTCAAAGTAATGGTAGAACATCAGACCAAAAATTTCCTGAAAGGATTCTATTGGGACCCATAGATGGCATAATGATTACGTTGCTGGGCTCCTACCTAGTCGACTGTGGTTCGAGTCCCAGACCCAGCAGTTTAAAACTCATGGTGGGCATATGTGAATGCATGCCCAAAATTCCAAGAGGAGAAGGGATTGAGGCATGGCCATCCCCCCAGGGAGTGATTTCTTACTTTCTGTCTCTCTATCTCTCCAGCAAGAGCATACACCTTATAGCAAAAATGTCTGTCTCTCTCTCTCAAAAAAAAGAGGATTGTTATTACTAATTACTAAATAATATATGTAAATTATTTAGTACAACACTGGATGCACCCCAAGCTGTCACGACTAACTGCAGATAGCAACAGTTAATGGAGTAGCAGGCTGTGGTAGGGTGCTAAGGGAGGCAGAAAACTGACTCTCACACCAAAAGCCTTTTTTCATCATGTATTGGGCTGTCAGAAAAGTCATGAGACATTTTTGCATAGAAAAAATACATCATGACTTTTCCGATGGCCCAATAAAACTATAAAGCTCCTTTAGTAGACTAATCTTAAAGTTTAGGTGCCAATGACTAATAACCATCAGCTTTTGTTGAAAAAGTACTTATGCAACTTTATATGCATTTGTTTTTTTCATAAGGATGCTACAAGACAAATGTTATTCCTAATTGACACATCAGGAAACAAACTCAGAGGTGGATGGACTTAACTGAAGTTTTGGCTTATTAAATGGCAAGGCCTGCTTTTAACCACCACACTAGCATGTGGTGCGCTACTTTTTCTTTATTCTCCTTTATACTCTTTTCTCTCCTCTTACATTATCATATCCTCCTCATCCTCCACTCTGCCAGAAGGACTAGAGAAGTCTAGAATACCCTAGTATTGCAAGGCTCCCTGGGATCCTCCCTTTTACTGAACCACCTGTGAAAAAGGAGATACTGCTCTTCAGACACCTGAATAGAATACACCTATTGAGACCACATTGCTAAACACAACAGAAGAGAGACTTCAGCGCACATCAGTCCACAGCAAAAGGGAAACACACTTGCTTTTAGCTGAAGAAACGTTCTCCTAAGAGGTATTCAAAAATGACTACATCTTCCAATAGCTAGAAGTAGAAGAAGAGCCTCAGGTCTGAATAAACCAAGAAATGTGTCTCCATCAAAAGAATACAGTAACTCTCCTCCATCTCTCGAAAAAAACAGATGAAGTTACCAAAATGTCAGAGAAAGAATTTAGAACATTCATGGTGACAAAATTCTATGAGCTGGAACAGAAAAGAGACAACAAACTACAGGAGATTAGGAAGTCCTTCCACAATATGAAAGAAGAAATGGACACTCTAAGAAAGAATCAGATGGAACTATTAGAAATGAAGTCTGGAAATGAAGTACAGGAAATCAAAAACTCTCTTGAAAGTATTAAAAGTCGCTTAGACCATGCTGAAGATTGAATCTGCGATGTAAAAGATAAAACCTCTGACATAGAAAATAACACCGAAAAGATAGAGAAAATAACAACAACAACAAAAAATGAAGATAATATATGAGAAATACTAGACTCCGTTACATCTGAACATCCGAATAATTGGCATCCCAGAAGGTGAGGAAACTAATAAGGGCAAAGAATATCTATTACATGAAATCCTGGTAGAAAATTTCCCAAGTCTAGAGAGGCACTTGAACATCCAGACCCAAGAAATACAAAGGACCCCAAATAGAATCAACCCCAGAAGATCTTCCCCAAGGCACATCTTAGCCAGAATGGCTAAAACCGCAGATAAAGATACTAAAACGACAAGAGAAAAATGACAAGTGATTTACAAATGTCATCCCATAAGGCTAACACCAGAATCTCTCATCGGAAACAATGCTAGCAAGGAAAGAATAGGAAGACGTATTGAAAGTGTTAAGAGAGAAACAATTTCAACCAAGATTATTATATCCTGCAAGATTATCCTTCATGTGGGAAAAAAAAAGATTAAAATATTTTCAGACAGACAAAATCTGAAAGACTTTGTCAACACCAGACCAGCTCTTCAAAGAAACCCTGAAGACAGTACTGTTCCAGGAACACTAAAGAATGAACAGCCAGAAATAATGAAATAAAAGGCAACTAAGACAATGGCCAATTTAAACATCAAGGCAAGTCTGGAAATAGTGATAATTACATTGAATGTTAATAGATTAAATTCTCCAAGGGACACAGACTGGCTGAATGGACAATAAAACAGAAACCCTGTACCTGTTGCCTACAGGAAACCCACCTCATGGATAAAGACATACATAGACTAAAAGTGAAGTGTTGGGAAAAGGTTTTCCACGCAAATGGGAACCAAAAAAAGAGCCGGAGTCACAATTCTAATTTCTGACAAAATAGGCTTTAAAACAAAAACTGTTTGAAGAGACAAAGAAGGGCACTATATTGTAGTAAAAGGGTCAATAAATTAATATATAATGCTATGCACCTAACACAGGAGCACCCAAATACATGAAGGAAAGACTGTTAGATATAAAAGGAGAGATAGACTATAACACACTAATTGTTGGAGACCTCAACACCCCACTATCCCCTCTAGACAGATCATCTAGACAAAAAATAGATAAAGATATAAAGGATCTAAATGATACCATAAATCAAATGGACTTAACAGACATCTATAGAACTTTCCACCCAAAAACCATGAGATACACTTTTTTTCTCACCCCCACATGGAACTTTCTTTGAAGATCGACCACATGATAGGGTAGAAGGCAAGCCTCTACAGATTCAAAGGCATAGAAACTATATCCAGCATCTTCTCTTACCATGATGGAACTAGACTTGATTTTTAATTTCAAGAGAAACCCTCAAAAATATACAAATACATGGAAACAAAATAACCTACTCCTGAACGACTTCATAACTACTGAAGAAATAAAGACTGAAATCAAAAGATTCATGGAAGACAATGAAAATAAGGACACAAGTTTCCATAATCTTTGAGACACTGCAAAAACAGTCATAAAAGGGAAGTTCATAGCAATTAGTGCACATAAGATGATGATGGAAAAAAGGCAACTGGATCACCTAACATCATGCCTCAAAGAACTGAAAAAACAACAGCAAATAATCCAAAAAACTCCAAGAGAAAGGAAATAAAGATATGAGCAAAAATAAATGAAATAGAAAATAGTCTATACAATAAATAAAGTAACAGCTGGTTCTTTGAAAAGATAAACAAAAGCAATACACCAGTAGCGAGACTTATTAAGAAGAGAGAAAGAAACCAGGTAAATCAAATCTGCAATGAAGCAGGCAATATAACAACAGACATAGTAGAAATACAAAACATCATTAGAGGATACTATGAACATCTATGCGCCAAGAAACAAGATAACCTGGATGAGATGGACACATTCCTGGACACATATAATCTACCAAGATTGAGCCAGGAAGATGTAGAGTCTGAATAGGCCCATAAAAAGCCAGGAGATTGAATCAGTAATAAATAACCTCCCAAAAAAGAAAAGCCCTGGTCCCGATAGCTTCACCTCTGGATTCTACATAACTTTCAAAGAAGAGTTAGCCCCCATTCTGCTCAAGTTATTTCTAAAGACCCAAAAGGGTGACTCTCTCCCTAATTCTATTCCATCACCCTTATCCTTAAAACAGATAAGGACAGGACAAGGAAGAAAACTATAGACCAAGATATCTGATGAATATAGATGCAAAGATTCTCAACAAGATACTAGCAAATCGTATCCAAACACTTATAAAAAAGATGATACATCACAATCAGGTAGGCTTTATTCCAGGAATGCAAGGTTGGTTCAACATACAAAAAAACATAAATGTAATACACCATATTAATAGAAAGATAAAAACCATATATCAATTGATGCAGAAAAACCATTTGATAAGATACAACATTCCTTCATGATCAAGACTCTCAGCAATATCAGCATAGAAGGGTCATTTCTCAACACAATAAAAGCTATCTATGAAAAACCCACAGCGAACATCAGCCTGAATGGAGAAAAGCTGAAAGCTTTTCCACTAAAAATTGATACAAGACAAGGATGCCCACTTTTTCCACTCCTTTTCAATATAATACTGGAAGTCCTCACCAACACAATCAGAAAAGAGAATAAAATAAAAGGCATTCAAATAGGAAAAAAGGTGAAACTCTCTCGATTTCCAGATGACATGCTTGTATAGAGTACCCAATGGTATCCATGAAAAAATTCCTGGAAGTAATGCATGAATACAGTAAAGTTGCAGGATACAAAATCAACATACAGAAATCTATAGCATTTCTATATACAAACAACAGGCAGACTGAGACAGAACTGTAAAAAGTAATTCCATTTACCATAGCCACAAAAAGTATAAGATACTTAGGAATAAATCTAACCTCCACAAGGAAAACTACAAGAAGCTAAAAAAAGAAATGGAAAATGACACAAAAAAGTGGAAGGACATCTCATGTTCCTGGATTGGAAGAATTAATATAATCAAAATGGCAATTCTAGCCAAATTAATCTACATATTTAATGCACTCCCAATAAAATTACCAGACATATTCTTCACAGATCTAAAAAGACAATCATACAATTTGTCTGGAATCATAAAAGACCCTGTATTGCCAAAGCAATCCTGTACAAGAAGAGTGGAGTGGGTGGCATCTCACTCCCAGTCAGAATGACTAAGATTCAAAAAAAAAAAAAAAAAAAAAAAAAAAAAAAATTTAAGTGCTGGCGG
The DNA here is from genome assembly GCA_026018925.1 of Tupaia tana. Classification (NCBI taxonomy): domain Eukaryota; kingdom Metazoa; phylum Chordata; class Mammalia; order Scandentia; family Tupaiidae; genus Tupaia; species Tupaia tana. Next base: position 180,536,901 of record JAKSZU010000003.1, read on the forward strand.
GGGTGTGGTGAAAGGGGAACTCTCTTACACTGCTGGTGGGAACATAAATTAATCCAGCTACTGTGGAAAACAATTTGGAGATTCCTCGAAAAATCTACAAACAGAACTACCATATGATCCAACAATCCCACTCCTTGGTATCTACCCAAAGGAAAGAAGAATTCTTAATAGGAAAAGTCCTTGCACATCGATATTTATTGCAGTATTATTCACAATTGCTAAGACATAGAACCAATCCAAATGCCCATGAACCGATGAATGGATTGAAAAACTGTGGCACATATACTCTCTGGAATACTACTCAGCCATAAAAACAACAAGACCCTGGCTTTTGATAGAAAGTGGATGAATATGGAAGGTTACCACTGAGTGAAGCAAGTCAGGCTATAAAGGAGAGACACTGTATGTCTCCACTTAATATATATCGAATGTCCACACTATGACCAAAACTGAATGACTAAAGAATATAGAAACACAGTAAATTGTTGTGACTACCAGATATAGGGTAGGAAGAGGGTTGGTGAAGGAACAGAGTCTGAGGAAGGACATTAAGGAGAAAAATAGAGCGGCATAGCATTAATGGGACAAAGAAATGGGGTATTATCTGTTGAAGATAACTTTATAGTATTATCAACTGGACTGGGGAGAAATGTACACATGTTGAAATATTCACTTTGCAAGCTAAGTAATATGACTGTATAAAAGAACTTGAACTAAAGTAAAATAAAATTTAAAAAAGCAGAGGCATAAGAAATATGAAAAAACAAGGAAATACTTCTCCTTCAAGGGAACACAACTTCTCATCAACCCTAGACAGCACAATATCACTCACAGAAATGTCAGAAAAAAATTCATAATATTTATAGTGGCAAAACTAAATAGGATGCAAGAGAAAACAGATGACCAACTTCAGGAGATCAGGAAGTTCTTCCACAATTGAAAGAGGAAATAAACATCATAAAAAAAGAATCAAACAGAACTTCTAGAGATGAAGGCTATAATATAGGAAATCAAAACCTCCCTCCAAAGTATTAATAGCAGATTAGACCATGCAGAGGATTGAATCTCTGATCAAGAAGACAAAACCTCTACCTTAGATAAAATCAGCAAAAAAGAAGAATAATTTTAAAAACACAATAATACAGGAAATACTAGATACCATTTAACTCCCAAGTGGCCAAATAACTGGTATTTCTGAAAGGGAAATCTAATAAGGGCACAGAAAATCTATTTCATAAAATATCTGCAGAAAATTTTCCAAACCTGGATAAAAATTCAGACATCCAGACCCAGGAAATACAAAGAACTCCAAACAGAATCAGCACAACAAGACCCCCCCCTCCCCGCACATTGTAGCCAAACTGGTTTAAAAAAAAAAAAAAAAAAAATCAAAGACAAGGTTCTAAAAAAAGCAAGAGAGAAAAATCAAGTTACTTATAAGGTTTATCCCATTAGGCTAACATCAGACCTCTTCACTGAAGCAGCACAAGTATGGGAAGAAAGGAAGATATATTGAAAATGCTAAAAGAAAAACACTTCAACCAAAATACTGTACCAGGCAAGACTTTCCTTCATATGAGAATAAAATCATTCTCAGATAAACAAAAACTGAAAGAATTCACCAACACTAGACCAGCTCTTCAAGAAGTACTGAAGGGAATACTATATCAGGAAAACTAAAGAGAAACTAAAGGAAATAAGAGGACAAAAACAAACAAACAACAACAACAACAAAAAAAAAAACAATCAACAAAATGGTTAACAAAATGGCAGGGATAAGCCTGCAAATATTGATATGAATGTTTAATGTTAATGCATTAAATTCTTCAGTTAAAAGACACAGACTGGCTGAATATATTTTAAAAAAAAAAAAAAAAGGAAAAAAAAGAATTAAAACAGAAAGCCCACAAGAAATGTATCCACACCTCATGGATAAAGACAAACACAGACTTAAAGTAAAGGGCTGAAAAAAGATATTCCAAGCAAATGAAGGTTAAAAAAAAAAAAAAGGCTGGAGTCACAGTATTGATATCAGGCAAAATAGACTTTAAGACAAAAACTATAAGAAGAGACAAAGAAGGAACTCTATATAGTACTAAAAAGGCTAATTCACCAAGAAGATTTACTACTGCTAAATACCTATGCACCCAACACTGGAGCACCAAAACATGTCAAAGACAGCAGTCTTTGATCTAAAGCGAGAGATAGATTGCAACACACTCATTGTTGGGTATCTCAACACCCCACTGTCTTATTTGAACGGATCATCTAAACAAAACCAGAAGCAAAGAGATACAGGATCTAAACAATAACATCAAATGGACTTTAGATATATATATAGAACTTTCCACCCGACAACCACAAAATATTTTTTCTCACTCCCACATGGAACATTTCAGAAGATGGACCACATGATTAGGGCACAAAAGAAACTTTTACAAATTCAAAGGTATAAAACTATATCCAGCATCTCCTCCAACCATAATGATTAAACTTGAAATTACTGGGGTGTTAGAAAAGCCGTGACATATTCGTTCTGTTTTTCATAGGTCATTTATTTATATAAAGAACAAAAATCAATCGATGATATAGTGCCCATTTTGTTAGACAACCTTTTGCCATCATTCAGAGAGTTTCATAATTTCTTGTTCATAGAAGGACCTGTCTTTATTAGCGAAAAACTGAACAAGGTGTTAATTTACAGCCTCATCTAAATTGAACATTATACCACACAAGGAGTTTTGAAGAGAGCGAAGCAAGTGGAAGTCTGATGGCGCAAGATCATGAGAGTGTATAGTGGGTGTGGCAACACATCCAATCTAAGCTCTGACAATTTTTGACAGGTGATCAAACCCATGTGTGGTCTTGCAGTGTCATGATAGAACATAATTCCTTTATGATCAATGAGCTCTGGAGGTTTCTGGATGATGAATTTGTTCAAATTGTGCAATTGCCGACAATACACATTCCAATAATTAGTTTCTTGGAAGGAGCTTGAAAAACATGACACCTTTAAAATCCCACCACACTGGGATCAGCAGTTAGCGTAATGGCTATGTCGCTGGACTCCCATGTAGTCGACTGTGGTTCGAGTTCCGGACCGGGTGGCTTAAAACTCACACCGGGTGCGTGTGCGTGTGTGCCCAAGATCCCGAGAGGAGAATGGAGGAGAAGGGATTGCAGTGTGGCCATCCCCCCTGGGGGGGGTGATTTCTCGCTTTTTGTCTCTCTGTCTGTCTGGCTGGCTGGCTAGCGCACATGCCCTATGGCAAAAACCTCTCCAAAAAAAAAAAAAAAAAAAAAAAAAAAATCCCACCACACTAAGAGCATAACATTCCACTGATGAATGTCTGCTTTCAACATTGTTTGAGGTGAATCACCATGTCAGGACCAAGACCGTTTTCATATCAAATTGTTGTAAATAATCCACTTTTCAACATCAGTTATCAGCTGCTTCAAAAAAGGATCATTTTGGGACCAGCAGTTAGAGTAATGGCTATGTCGCTGGACTCCCATGTAGTCGACCACAGATTGCGTCCCGGACCTGGTGGCTTAAAAAAACTCACAACAGACGCGTGTTCGTGTGTGCCTAAGTTCCCAAGAGGAGAATGGAGGAGAAGGGATTGAGACCATCTCCCCGGGGGGTGATTTCTCACTTTCTGTCTCTCTGTCTCTCTCTGTAGGCGCACACACCCTATAGCAAAAACCTCTCAAAAAAAAAAAAAAAAAGGATAATTTTTCTCACACTTAATGAGCACATCACAGATATGCAGTCAAATGATTTTGAGCTCATGAGGAATGTAAATATTTAGCTTGCTTACCTATCCCAGCTTCTTCAGGTGGTTGTGAATACTTGAATGATAGATGTGTCATGTAATGTAGGTTAGACTCAATGGTTGCCTTTATTTTGTCATCATCAACCTTGGTGGACCCCCATGACCAAGGAGCATCATTGAGATGAAAGTCATCAACATGGAATTTTGTGAACCATCCTTGGTACTGACATTCTTGTAGAGAATTGTCCCATAAACTACACTACTTTTCACAAACTTAATGCATAGTCTTCCCTTCAGGGAAATAAAACAGTTATATATATAGCAAAAATATAGTTTGCTCTTCCATCTGCATGCAGTTTGTTGTAAAATCTCCAAGACTCAACACCAAATCACCTTAAAAAAAAAAAAAAAAAAAAAAGGAATGAAGCTATAACTGTCAGCTGTGAAATGACATAGCAGTAACAGATGCGAATGACTCTAGTACTTCCAAAAGTGAACTAATGCCATCTGTGGCAAAAATGTGTCATGACTTTTCCAACAACCCTATAAACTGCGAGGGAAAAACCATTGAAAATACACAAACACGTGAGAACTAAATAAGCTTCTCCTGAATGATTTTGCAACCACTGAAGAAATAAAGACTGAAATAAAAAGATTAATTGAAACTAAGGATAACAAGCACATGACTTTTTATAACCAATGGGACACAGCAAAAGCAATTATAAGAGGAAAGTTCATAGCAATTAGTACTCACAAGAAAAAAAATTGAAAGGTGGTAAATAGACAACCTGACAACACACCTTGGGGAACTAGAAAAAAAACAACAAAACCCTAAAAAATACCAGGAGAAAAGAAATAATAAAGATTAGAGCAGAAATAAGTGAAATACACAATAAACAAACAATACAGAAAATGAACAATACCAAAGGCTAGTTTTTTGAGAAAATAAACAAAATTGACATATCATTAGCTAGACTAATTAAGAAGAACAGAGAAAGGAGTCAGATAAATCAGCAATGAAACAGGCAATGTTACAAGAGGCATAATAAATACAAAAGATAATGAGAGAATATTATGAGCAACTATATGCCAACAAACAAGATAAACCTGAATGAGATGGACAAGTTTCTGGACACATATAATCTACCAAGATTGAATTAGAAAGACATAGAAAGCCTGAGTAGACCAATAACAAGTAATGCGAATTAATCAGTAATAGTCTCCCAACAAATAAAAGCCCAAGTCCTGATGGCTCCACTTCCAAATTCTATAAAAATTATAAAGAGCTAACACCTATTCAAATTATTTCTGAAGATCCAAAAGGAGGAACCCTCCCAAATTCATTCTATGAAGCTAAATAACCTTCATTCCAAAAATCAAAAACAAAAAAAAACAAACAAAAAAAGACATTATAAAAATGAGAACTACAGACCAATACCTCTGATGAATACAGGTGCAAAAGTTCTCAAAATACTAGCAAATTGTATCCAAACAACACATTAAAAAGATTTTACATCGGACCAGCAGGTGGCATGTGGTTAAGGCACTGGACTCCCACATGGCTGAGGCCAGTTCAAGTCTCAGACCTAGCAATTTGCTTTCTCATTTTCTCTCTCTCTCTCTCTCCCCTCCCCCCCCCCCCCAATCTGGTGAGCATATGTGTCCTATAGCAAAATTTTAAAAAATAATATATATAATTATATAATTCTTTTAAAAGTATTGTATGCCACAACCAGGTAGGCTTTATTCCAGGGATACAAGGGTGATTCAACATATACAAAACAATAAATGTAATACATATTAACAGAATATAAAAACCATATGGTTACATCGATTAATGCAGAAAAATCATTTGATAAAATACAACACCGCTTCATGATTAGACTATCAGCAAAAATTAGATAGAAGATATATTTATTTCTCAATACAATAAAAGCCATATATATGAAAAACCCATAGCTAACATCATACTGAATAGGGAAAATCTAAAAGCTTTTCCACTAAAAACTGAAAAAAGGTAAGACTGCCCAGTTTCTCCATTCCTTTTCAATATAGTACTGGGAGTCCTAGCCAATGAAACCAGACAGAATAAAATAAAAGGCATATAAATAGGGAAGAAAGTAGTGAAATTATCTCTATTTGCAGATGACAGGATTATATACATAGAAAACTAAAAATAGTCCACAAAAAAATCTCAGGAGTTATAAGTGAATACAGTAAAGTGGCAGAATACAAAATCAATATACAAAAAGTCTATAGCATTTCTATATACCAACTATGAATAGACAGAGTTAGAACAGAAGAAAGCAATTCCATTTACAATAGCCACACACACACACACACACACACACACAAAGATATCTAAAGATAAACTGAACCAAAGAAGTCAAAGACCTCTATAAGTTAAAAACTAAAAAGAAATTGAAAATGACACAAAAAAGTAGAAAGATATTCCACATTCCTGGATTGGAAGAATTAGTATAATCAAAATGTCAATTCTACCCAAATTAATCTACAAAATTTAATGTAATTCCAATGAAATTACTGGAAATATTCTTCACAGAATTAGGAAAAAAATTATAAAATTTGTCTGGATCCATAAAAGGCCCCATATCACCAAAGCAATACTGTGTAAAAAAGAATAAAGTAGAAGGCATCTCACTTCCTGATCCCAAAATACATTTAAAAAAGTTGTGATAATCAAAACAGCATGATACTGGTACAAAAATGTAGCATGTAGACCAAATGAATGGAATAGAGAACCCAGAAATAAACCCCAAAGAATACAGCAAATTGACTTTTTACAAAGGGAACAAGATAATCCATTGGAGGAAAAGAAAATCTCTTCAGCAAATGATGCTAGAAAAAACTGGATATCCACCTGCACCTATCACCACTAACAAAAATTAACAAAAATCAACTCCAAATAGATCAAAGATCTAAATATAAAACCTCAAACTATAAAACTACTGGTGGAAAACACAAGGGAAAACTCTTGGAGAAATTAAAGTTGGTACAACTTCTTAAATAAGACCCTCAAAGCACAGGCAATAATCCCAAAAAATAGACAAGTGGGATTACATCAGGTTAAATATCTTCTACACAGCAAAAGTAAACAATAATTAGAATGAAGAGACAACTCTCAGAATGGGAGAATATATTTGCAAACTATATTCAGATAAGGGACTAATAACCAGAATATACAGGGGACTCAAGAAGCTTACCTGTAAAAGAAATAATAATCAATTAAAAGATGAGCAAATGAGCTGAACAGACATCTCTCTAAGGAAGACACACGAACAGCCAAAAAGCATATGAAAAAATGTTTTTAACATCCCTATCATAAGGGAGATGCAAATCAAAACCACAATGAAATACCACCTAACCCCAGTCAGAATAGGTAAGATTAAAAAATAATAACAACAATGATAAGTGCTGGCAAGGCTGTGGTGAAAAGAAAACTCTTCTACACTGTTGGTGGGAATGTAAATTAGTGCAGCCACTTTGGAAAACAATATGGAGGTTCCTCAAAAACCTACAAATAGAACTACCATATGATCCAGCAATTCCACTTTTGGGTATCTACCCAAAGGATAGGAATACACTCAGAAAAATATTTGCACATTCATGTTTATTGCAGCATTATTCACAATTGCTAAAACATGGAATCAATCTAAATGTCCAAGAACAGATGAATGGATTAAAAAGTGTGGCACATATATGCTATGGAATACTATTTAGCTGTAAGAAACGATGAGACCCTGGCATTTGATAGAAAGTGGACAAATATGTAAGATTTTAATGCTGAGTGATGCAAATCAGACTATGAAACAGAAGCACTGTATATCCCCACTTACTAAATACCAAATGTCTGTACTTTATGACAGAAATTTAAAGATTGGAAGATACAATGGTATGGAGAGCAACTGTGGACACTACGGACAGTGTGGGAGAAGGGTGAAAAATAGATGGGAGGAAGAGAATCAAGGGGAATAAAAACAAAAGCAAAAAGCAAAACATTTAACGGACACAAAAGTGGAAAATTACCTTTTTTTTTTTTTTTTTTTTTGGAGAGGTTTTTGCTATAGGGCTCGTGTGCTCTCCAGAAAGACAGAGAGACAGAAAGCGAGAAATCACCCCCCAGGGAGGATGGCCACACTACAATCCCTTCTCCTCCATTCTCCTCTTGGGATCTTGGGCATGCACACACATGTGCCTGGCGTGAGTTTAAGCCTCTGGGACTGGGACTCAAACCGTGCTCAACTACATGGGAATCCAGCGACATAGCCATCGCCCTAACTGTGGTCCCGAAAATTATCTGTTAATGATGCACATGGTAATATTTTGACTAGACTAATATGCATTGTATTCGTGCTGGGAAGATTCAATTTGTATGCTGCAAAGATATACAGTAATTAAATTTAAAAAATAAAATAATGAGTGAATGTGGTAACAGCAATAAATAACGATTATTTTTTTTTTAATTTGAGCGACTTAAGAGTATTTCCAACTACATAAAAGAAACCATGTGCTTTAAAAAGAACAGATAGTTGTAGAGTCTTTGGAGCTGTTGTAGGATAAACTATGAAGGCTGTTGGATAAACACTTATTGAAAGGAAGAAAATTGTTTTTTTCTTTCACAGAATAGAGGACACAAGTAGCAAATGAAAACTATTTAAATAACTCTCCTAAGTATTTATTCTTGAATATTTACTTCTTAAGGATCCAAAACAAGAGCTCACCAAATCATACACATTCTTTAAAAGTTATAAAACAGAATAATCCAGTAATTTAAATTCCATATCTAATTAGTCTTCCTAATATTCTCCCAAATGGCTTAGTGAAAATCTACAATCGGTATATTACATATTATGTTTTAAAGTAATAAACAAGAAAATAACAATGTAGATTGGGTCATAAAATTTACGTGAAAGGATGCTGTCTAATTTTATAATTACGGTATGAGAATTCATTTCCCTATTCCACAGTCTTTGGATATCTAATGTCACTACTACATTATACCATATCCCATAGAAGCAGGGGCTGCCTTGATGGAAAAATAATGTTAGTGAAATTAGCCTCTTGCTTGGAACTGTAACCCAGTTGGGCCGACCTGTAATGGCCTACCAGGCTCCATGCCCTTGCTCCTCTTTCCCTCTGAGCTCAATATATTAGATTAACCCTGACTTATATAGCTATGCATCTGACTCTGGGCTCAACTCCAGCCCTCGGCAAGAGAGATAGTATAGGAAATCCTTTAATCAAGATCTCCGGGCCTCTGCCCAGAATTACTCCTCTGATTTTATTCCAGTCCTCCATAACTTATTCACTTGTCTTGTGCACTCCAGTTTCCTCTGGCTAGATTTCCAACTTTGAAGTCTCAATCTCCTTGTTATGGGTCTCTTATACTTCACAGAAGACTCCCACAATATTCAATACCCAACACCTATTGAAATATACCCAACACCTATTGGAATGAACTCAACTTTCTTTCCTTTTTTCTTTTTGTTTAGTTTTTAAGATTGTCTTGGTACAGTATTTGGGCCAGTTCTTAAGTGATTTAGAACCTGACCTCTGAAAGGGCTATATTTTTCAAGCCCCACCCACCACCCTCATTAATACCAACAGACAGATTACAAATTCATGTACAGCAAGTTGGCATACTGGTTAAAAGTTGGTTTCAAAAAAAAAGTTTGGTTTCTGTAGTCAAATTCCCTGAATCTGAAAGCTAGCACAGCTTGAATAAATTTTCTTAACCTCTGTATATCTCAATTTCTTCATCTCCAAAATGTAGATAAAGCCTGCAACTACATCATTCATAAGGTATAGATAATACAGAATACTGTGTCCAATTAATAAAGAGCATTCAATAAATGTTAGCTGTTGCTGTTATTGTTATGGTTCCTATACATTCATCTACAGAATTATAGGCTGTGTTACTATCTTTAGATTTTCACTCAGTGCTGAAAATCTTCCAGATCCTATATGTCTATTCATTCCTGGTCTTTTCTATACTTAAAGGTAAATCCTTTTTCGAAATTCAGTTTATAGTAAATGTAATCACTTTCCCAAACAAAGTAATAAGGGATTGAAATTCATTACTTGCAGCTATTAATAATATATTCCTTTCCTTTCAAAGAGAAAGGGGTTATCATTCAAACAGCCTGAACTTGTCCATACTTCTCTATTTCTATAGCCACTCTGTCATTATAGCTTATCCCAAGAGCAGCCAGGGTTTAGCTTTCTGAGTACATGATTTGAAAATTATGCAAAAATTAAGCCAAATGGTGGTATCTTTGAGTACTAACGTGGTCTATTCCTATAAAACTACTTAGATCCTCCATCCCAGGTGGAATCTGAAGATAGACATGTATGGACCTTTGCATCTCATGTCATAGGGCCGAATATTTGCAGGATTTTTATAAAATATAACACTAAATATGAATAAGCATAAAGATAAAATGATATAACATCTGTTTAGATGATTGTTCTTATTCTAAGTGATGTTTATGCCATTATTCATACATATAACAGCACTTTAGATTGCTAAAGCTTTAAAATATCACCACTCATTTCTGATATTTTTAAAGTTTATTGCAAAGACTCCTATATGTGTGACACCTTCAGAAGCAGGTGACCCAGAATTAGTGTTCGTATGTTTTTCTTAATTGCCAGACAATGTGTATATACTTGTCAGAGACAAAAGAGGAAAGCACTCCTGAAGGTGGTGTACTCATACCACAAACTTTCCTGCTTTTCCATCCTGTCATGATTTGGGGCAGGCACACATGTGTATCCATGTCTCTCAAGCAACCAGGGTCAGGATTCCAACCATGGTGGGCTATGCGGGATCTGCTTTCCTTAATCACTGGGCTACGGGAACAGCCTGGTATGCACATATGATAAGTAGAGTAAAAGACATAAGACAAAAGAAAGCAAGTGACTTACTATAAACATTATTTTAAAAAAACTTTTTCCCCCAGAAGGAGTATTTGCTCCCCATAGAGAGAAAGCAAGACTGAGGGAGAGGAAGAAAACACCCCCCGAGGGGGAATGGTCATGCTGCAATCCCTTCTCTTCCATTTCTCCAACCTGTCACGATTTTGTGCATGCACACACATGTGTCCAAGTTTCTCAAGTCACTGGGTCCAGGACTCCAGCCCTGGGGTTGGCCATGTGGTATGCAGCTGCCTTAACCACCAGACCATGAAGCCAACCATTAAAAACATTTTTTAAAAATAGAGGACCAGCAGATAGTGTAATGGTTACATCACCGGACTCCCATTGTACTTGATCATGGTTCGAGTCCTAGACCTGGCAGCTTAAAACCCACGCAGGGTGTATATGCATGTGTACACAAAATGCCAAGAGGAGAATGGAGGATAAAGGATTGCTGGTGGCCATCCCCCTTGGGGGGTGATTTCTTGCTTTCTGTCTCTTGAGCTACCACATGGAAGAAAAAAAAATTTTTTTTAAATGAGGAAGGGTAAGATTAAAAGGAAGGGAATCAAGGGGGAAAAAACATTTAAGGGACACAAAAATGGAAAGTTATCTATTCGTGATAACATATATGGTAATAGCTTTGACTAGACTAATATATAGGGTATTCATGCTGGGAAAATTCATTGTGTATGCTGTAATGGCATACAGTGATTTTTTTGGTAAGAAAAATAATTTTTAATTTTTATTTTTTGGAGAGGTTTTCGCTATAGGGCGCATGCGCTTGCCAGACAGACAGAGAAAGACAGAGAGACAGAAAGCAAGAAATCACCCCCCAGTGGGGATGGTCACGCCACAGTCCCTTCTCCATTCTCCTCCTTGGATCTTGGGCACACATGCACATGCCCTCAGCGAGAGTTTTAAGCCACTGGGTCCGGGACGCGAACCGTGGTTGACTACGTGGGAGTCCAGCGACATAGCCATTACGCTAACTGCTGGTTCCCATTAAAAATATTTTTAGTTAATATTTTTTTAAATGGAGAGAGAATCCTCAACAGGGTCTTGATGTCACATTACACTTGTAGCTTCAGCAATACCCAATTCAGATCATGGCACAAGTGTTCCTTAACATTCTTAGGAGGTATCTGGACATGAACCAGAGACCTTTCTATGTGAGTCAGTTTCACAGAATGTGGTATTTTATGGCACCACCATCTGGTCCCCATTCAAACTCTTACAAGGAAGAATTAAACAAAACTTTGGTCCCTAAACACCTATTCTCAGGTAAACTGCCTTTGGAAAAGTAAAGACTTGTTATGTACTATTTAAAAAACAAACAAACAAACAAAAAAACCTCTAAACATATACATGTATTAAGATTGGATTTAAACTGCATATATCCTAACACTAACAGTTCCATTTGGGACCCTAAAGTAGTCAATTTCCAAATTCAACTCACATTCAATATTCATACCCAATGGCTTACAGATAGATCTTCAGAATCTATGCACCTTCACCAAAATAAGAAATTCATACCTTATTCTGTAGACTGAGCTAGCTTTTCATTTTACCAAATATGTTGATAAAAATTCTAAATCAGTTTAGGAAAATTATTGATATATCACATTTCTTTAAAGATCAAACTGGGTGTAGTAGTAAAAATTAGCCAGGATACTAGGAATGCTGCATAATTTTCAATATCATTTCTCAAATTCTAATTTAGGAAGAACTTGGATATTGTGTTTTCATAGTTACTGATAAGTGTTGATTCACTGTAAGGGAGAGGTGGGTGAGGACTTAAAGGAGGGAAGTAGCTGCCGCCAGATCCAAACCTAGGGTGGGAACATCACATCCTACAAGACTCGGTGTTCCACTCCCAGGGCTGACCTCTGTCACCTCTTCTAGTATTTACTTCTTCTCTCTTTGGTTTCACTTAGGGATTTATTACTCAAACTCATCTTGTGACCCTCAGCCTGAGAATTACCCTGCTGTTACTTTCCAGGAGAACACAGAGAGTACATTCACAGCTGTTTAAAATTAACACTCCTTTCTTATCAGAGATGGCTCAGCTCTTTTCCTGACATCAACGCATTATTGAAAGTTCTGTATTGTAAAGTCTTTGTCTTTCCTGACTCTGCCCTTTCAGGCCTGCCTATAGTCAGTGATAACAACAGATTGTCAGAGGAAACTAGTCTCACAAATGGGACATAAAAATTCCAGACTCTCAACATCTTTGAAAGATGGGCCCAGACTTACCCAAGAGAACTGGTTTTAACTTTCGGGTATTTCTTGTTTTGAGTTCTTATGTGGAGTTGGCTACCCACCACTTCCCAAAGCATCTAGTACATCATGCAAATTTACAACAGCACAGTGAGGACTGGGCCACACTGGGGCCACTCTGGGCTTTCTGCTGTAAGACAGACTACTGACCAAAAGACCAGCATATTGATGGGAGACTTCCTTTTCACACAAACTTTCTCATATTGTCTCTAAATATTTAAGTTAAAACGGGCCTCAAAGTAGCAATTCTACTAGAGTAAAGCATCAGACAACAGAAAATTTGGGTTGGACTAGCAGCACAGGGATTTAGTGCTGTGCACTGGGAGTCGGATCTCATAGTTCACCTCATTTTGAATCCTGGTCCTGGTAGCCTGGCCCTAGGGATGTATGCATACACGCCCAAAGTCCCCTCTCATCCATCTTTGCACCATTTAAGATGTGGGGACTATCTATTTACAGTAGCAGTGCAGGAACGAATGCATCTAGGAACATTCTTCTCTCCTCTCATCTATATTGCCAACTTTTAATGTCCCATGAACATAATCACTAATATCTATACGTACTATATACTGTACTACAATTAGGTTGTTGGGAAAGTCATGACGTATTTTTCTATGCAAAAATGTGTCATGACTTTCCCAACGACCCAATAGTTTTCACACAAATTGTTTTCATCTAATGTATATGATCTTTTAAAGTAAATAAGCCAGACATAATCTTCATTTAATAGATAAAAGAGGTCTGGGAAGGTTAAAAAATTGCACCAGCCCATAGCCTGGTGGTTGAGGTGGCTGATCGCACATGGTCGACTATGCAGTTTGAATCCCAGACCCAACAGCTAGAAAAACACCCAGCAGCTAGAAAAACACACCCAGTTTATGCCCCAAATCCAGAAATAGGGGAGAGAGAAGGGAAAAAATGAAGAAAGGATTGCAGCATGACCATGTACCATGGGGAGGGCTTTCTCATTCTCTTTGTGCCAGGTGTATGCACTCTCTCTGGAAAACATTTAAAAAATAAATATTTGGTCAAGGTGCACACAAAGAGAAAATGATATTTGAAAACTCATAGTATTAAAACTGCACTAACGGGCTGGCCCATGTTAGGGGATTTTCTGTCTCATATTCATGGAAGAAATAAACTTGAGAAAAAAAAATGGACTAAGTACAGAATCTCAATCCTAACATTCCAATATGGAAGGTTGAGACACTCCTTCCAAATACATCTCATGTTTAGGATCTACTTCATCTTTCACTTGTTCTCTATTATTGCTTATATGTCTGAATACATCCCAATGCAATGCTTAGTTTAATTAATAAATGTTTGCTAAGTTTTTAAAAGGTACTGCTATAATTATGAGATAAAAGAAAACATTAGTTTCTCAAAAAAAAATTAAGGCAGTATCTTTGGTCAGAAACAAATGTCTGAAAAATTACTAGGAAAATTGCTTCTTAAATTAAAGATGAACCAATTAAAGTTATATCAGAAATGAGCAAGAACTAAAGTTCTTTTGGTTATTGGTATTCAGCTTTCTCCCATTAAAAATAATTCTGACAAGAATTAAAATTTTAGTGGTGAATCATGCAAGACAAGATAGTAGTCTGGGCTTACCCAGATGCAGAAAGCATTTCAACAATTTCTAACTCAGTAGTGTAGAATCAAGCACTTCAGATGATTTAAAATTTTACCACTATCTAAATTCTGGACTCGCAAACAAACCAAGTCATCAAACTCCTGAAATTCACCCCGAAAAGCTAATAGGAAAAGTGGTCTGGAATAAAATGACAAAAAAAGCTTATACCCAGATATAATCTGTAATTTTTGTAAATCACATTTTTGGAAAGAGGTAGGAAGTAAAATTCTAAAGATAGTCTTTTTCATAGTTATGTAAAGTATTTTACTTCTAATCTAACAAGAGTAGCTATTCTTTATAATAGAGGCTTTCAGTTTTTGCCACGTAAGGCTTGTTGAACAAAATTGTCCATGTTTGATGTTCAATGAAATTTAATTTTTAAAAGTTAAAATTGAGCTAAACAGGGACTGATAGTTCTAATTCCAATTTATTTTGTTCCCCAAGAGAACTTCACTATTTTTTGCTTTTAGTGAGATAGTCAAGGAAGGCACACACTGGTGTTCCAGCTTAGGAGTAGTCCCCAGCTTCAGTGACCCAAAATTGTTGGTGTCCTGAAAGGAAGGAGAAATCTGTTCTGCAAAATAAAAAATAATTTTGGGGGGGCTTAGGTTCACATAGTCAAAGGGCAAAGCTGAAATGGAAAGAATGGTGGAAGTCCTTGTGTTTCACAAGGGGATCCTTAACAAAACTCAAAATGCTTGATGAAGGTATGTCTGTTAGAAACCGGAAGGGGTGGAACTCAGATTGACCTGGCAAATTGAGGCTACTTCTGGGACACATTAGGGGATCATAAAAGTGGGAATTTGTTTTGTTTTTTGTTTTTTTGTGTTGTTTTTTTTTTTTACAGTTTTTAAAATTTATTATCATCATAATCTTGTTTATATTATATTGAATTGCATATAACTTTACAGTGTATTATATTGCTTTTTCAAAAGGGAATGCCATGCATGTCAGTCAATACAGAGACATTAAAATCCCCACTACATCATTCAATATCTTTTCATTGTTTTTCCCGATCATTATTATTATTCTAATTATTTTTGTAAACAATCACTATTTCTCATTTTGCTTGTAAAAAGATTTTACCCATCATGAAATACTTCTCAGACCAATCCAGTTGAGAATACTATGCATGTCATCATCAACAGGTAATAAGCCATATCTGTGTCATGCCTGGGAATTTGTAAAAGTTGTAGGAAGAACTTCAGATTTTCATGGCTATAAACTGGATTGGGGTTCAAGCTAATTATACATAGATTTCTGAAAGCTGATGCTGTTCCAGGTGACATCTACATTACATAGCAAATAATTAGGGATAGCACACCGATGATGTTAGGTAAATCAATTTATAAATTTTATTTCTCTCCTACTTCAACCCTTCCAAACATAAAAATATAATGACGACAATAGCATGACCTTTTAAGTCAGACAGTTTTAGGGTCAAATCATAACTCCACTCTTTCCTAGCTGTGAAGTTTGAACTAGTCATTTAAATTTTCTGAGCCTCATTTTCTTTCTTTTCTTTTTTAAATATTTCTTTCCTTTTTTAAAAAATGCATTGGTTTATTTACTTATGCAAGTATGAATGCTATAAGGTACATGCACTCACCGGAGAGACACAGACAAGGGAGAGAGAAAAAGTGAGAAAGCACCAGGTTTGGGATTCAAACTACATAGTTGGCCATATGGGATCCAGCCGCCTTAGCCACTATGCCATCTGGCTGGCCTGAGCATCAGTTCCTTTATTCAACAAAAATGGTATGATACATACTTTGCAAAACCTGGCACCTAGTAAGTGCTCAATAATTGATGCTATTATTAAAAGTGAGAATAGCAAATCTTTAGTATTTTATGAGAGTTACGGTTGAATAAACATCTATCATTTAAAAAAATATATAATTGTGTATGGGGAAAGTTCTAACATGCCTGACTTAAAAGGCATTACAAAACGTATTAAGATTGAATTAAAAAGGAAAATAAAACATTGGGTCAACACAAGTACTTTGTAATTTAAACATCTTCAATAAACTTCTAGGTTAAGAAAATAACAGATGACAAAAGCACATTTAGTCAAAAGAGCACCAATCTGTTTTCAATCATCACTTTATAAATTATTCAGTGCAAGCTTAGAGAAATTATTTTAATTAAGAAATATTACACTTGGGTATTAATATGATAAGATATGCTGACACGATATTTAAAATACATGTTGTAATAACAAAGAATTCCTTGGAAATACTAAAAAGTTTACCAGAAAATTTCACTTCTAGACCTTCATCATTTTGTCACCAAGGGCCCAAATATAATAATATCAATCTTAGAAATTTGATACCCTCTAGGACAACTGTTTTGTTTAAAAGTGTTATGAACTAAATTAATGGGTAGGAAGTACATTAGATATTAATTTATACTATAATATGTTACATGTGAATTCTTTTAAACTTTTTTCTTTTAAATTCTCTGTAACCTACATCATTTCTATTCTACTTCCTTATCTCATTCCTTTTTAGAGAAACCTCCAATAGATCTGCTAATCTGAACATGTCTCAAATCCAAATTCTTCATGGTAGCATTCAAAAATCTTCCATTATGTTGTCCCAACTTATTTTTCCAAACTTATTTTCTATTGCGCCATAATATTTGTGCATTCTTCTTGCTAAGTTGGTTCAATGCTTTGAAAACATGTCTTAATATGTTGTTTCTCACTTGAAAAACAAACATCCAACTCCTCTGTATATTTGATCCACCTCTGAGGGAGCTGCTCAAGTTCCACATCTTAACGCTGAAGGTTTTCTAATTGACTCCATCTTCCAGGAGCTTGTCTACCTCTAATCTTCCACAGCATTTATTGTCTGGTTGTGCATATGGACTTTATCACATGACTGTCTTGAATGGTGAAACACTTCACATGTAGTATCACCCCTTACGTAAGTCCTACTGAATTTAAGTGTAATCCCATATCCGAAATACATAATCCAGGTTGTTCTAAGATTCATCTTCCTTTTCTCTCTTATGTAAAGAATCCCAATTTTGCACTGATAGCAACACACCCAGGTAAAAATATCTTCCAACATCCCTTGGGGGACAACATTGCCCATGTCACCCTACTTCTAACTAAAGGGATAAGGGCAAACGTCTATTTATTTATAGATGCCTCCAGGAAACCTACTGTTTTCCTGAAAGAAAGAGACAGAAACCTGAATGTGATAGCTGTAGGTAGAAGAGGCTCAGGTGATCTCAAAGACAAAAGCTATGCATTAAGAGCAGAAACCAATAACGTCATGATACTTCTATACCAGCCCTCAACTGCCTACCTCCAGACTTGTCATTTGAGAAAAAAACAAAAACCTCCTGTTTTGTAGGGCTACTTTAATTATATTTCCATCATATGCAGCAAAATTCAATCCTAAATGGTACATACGTTTTGTTTTTGGCTTTTGCCATAGGCTGCACGCACTCACCAGAGAGGAGACAGACAGTACAGATAGTGAGAAGGAAAGTGAGAAATAACACCCCAACCCACCCCGTCACTGCAAGGGGTGAGGGATAACCATGCCACAATTCCTTTTCCTCCATTTTCCTCTTGGGATGTTGGGCATGCACACATGCATCTCATGTGATTTTCCAGCCACCAGGTCCAGGCCTTGAATAGCTGTCGGCCATGTGAAAGTCCAATGCCTTAACCACCACACCACCTGCTGACCCCAGTATGCACATCTTAACATCACTTTACAAATAAATTCTAAGTGACTACCCAACAATTGTTCAATGCTTAGCATCTTGCTAGTGTATAGAAGTTACAAAAATAAACACACTCCTATTCTCCACAACTTATTAATTGAAAAAAGATATATAAAACATAATGACTAATAGAAGTTGGATTGTGATTCTTTAATAAATATTTACTGAGCATAGATGTGTGTGTGTATGTATCACCCAACAGCAGAGTGACCATGCAGGTTAGAAAGATAAATCAGTCGAGGATTTATTTCCTCAGAGTCTACAATCTGATAAGTTCATCAATAGCTAGAAGACAATATTCAGGATCAAGAGGTATTTTTTAAAGCCACAAATTAAGTACTAGTCTCAATGAAGGAAAATAAATTTTAATTGATGAAATCAAGAAAAAATGTGTAACATACAAGTTGTGAAAATGGGTAGTGTAGTGAAGGAGCGTTTGGGTATTGGGGACATGGCAGAAAGAAAATGTGTATTAATCTGCTATTGCATTGCAAACAGAAATACCCAATACTGGGTGATTTTAAAAGAATGGAGGTTTATTTGACTCATAATTCTGACCATATGAATGGTCTGAAACCATCACAAAATGACCAAGGGCAGAATCTTGAGCAGAGTGGCTGCCAATAAGTTTCTAATTATTCTGGTCTCTTTCCTCCTTCTATAAATCTACCAGAACTCAATCATAGAATGCCTGCCTTATCATACCCAAGAGCCCTACCCTGGGACACCATAAAGAGAAAGTTTTCACCTAACACCTTTACAATACAACCAAGTACCAACATATGAATGTATGTATGTATGTGTGTGTGTATGTGTGTGTGTGTGTGGGGGGGGAATCCAAACTATGGCAGATCTCAAAAAAGTGATAAGGTTTTGAACTAGGATAACAGTGGCAATTTATTAACAGACATAAGAACCACAAAAAATGGCTCACATTTGGGAATATAAATAAATAGATCTGCATCCATTTTTATCTTAATAAAAAAGCAACTATTGTATAAGACAACGGGTAAACACTCCCACAATCACAGAAAGTCCTATTGATCAATGATGACCTATAGCCTCTCTCCTTTGAGTCATGAATAAGGCAAGGAAGCTGAGCTGGGAAGCAAATAGTAAATCCAGCAAGACAGACCACTACTAAGACGATACTGGTTATTCCAGCCCGAGGAAAGCAGAGAAATGAATTCTCAGTCAGTTATGCAGGGAGGAGATTACCTCTGACGTTCCAGGATGCCAGGTAAATTCAAACTAAAATTAAAAAGCAAAACGAAGTAGAAATTCTATTATAATTTGATATGTAATCTATTATGATTGTTTCCTGTAATATGAAAGTCAATCTATCCACCTGGTGATTCAAAAATCATATTTGCCTTATATACATTATTTAAAGGAAATAACAAATTTTTCTAAAGTTTTCTGCATCTTCAAAAATAAGTAAAATCTCAGACATTCCAAGATCAGTAAGATTTAATTTCCAGCTTCAAATGGAAAACACAAAATTTGTCTCTGCTAAAAACTAGCACTACCACCCCACTAGTTAGTATCACTAGTGAGTATACCAAGTTCATTAATTCTTTATTTCTCCCCTCACCCACAATGAATCTCTACTATGTGCCAAGCACGTTGGCAGGCAGTGGGTGGAGCTCAAAATCAGCTTCTGATCCAATGTAAACATGCTATGCCCCTGACTGAAATCCTGCCAAAAATAAATTCAATAGCTAAAAATAAATTATGAAGGAACAAAAGGGGCTGGGGGAGAAAGCAGAGTTCCTGGCATCATGCATTTTTCTTTGGGATTTTGGGCACACCTGCACTGGCTTCTTGTGTGCTTTTCAAACCACTGGGTCCAGGACTCAAACTACCCAGTCAGCCATGTGGGACCTAGCCACCTTAACCACCATGCCACCAGCTGGTCACCATGGTATTCAGTTGTTTTACATTTTACTTCTTGATTCCAAACTCAGTTTCTCTGTTTTATTTCAGTTTTATTCTCCAACTTCAAAGTGGCAGCTTTAAAGTGGAAACATCCAGAAATGGTAGGACATAAGCAGGAAAAAGAAACTCTTTCTAACAGTCACTACAGTGAATCGTAATTGCTTTCATTTTTGTCTTGAACTAAACTTAGTTTCTGGAGATACAAGACACAGTCAATGCCTGTCACTGTGATGCTTAATAAATATTTACCAAATAAAGGAATGAGCCATTCCAGGTCATTTTTGCAACTCAACTTAATCTAGTCTGGTTCAAAGTAGAGAAGAAAAGGATCAGAAAGATATCTTATTATGTTATTTAACTATATAAGAAACACTCTTTAAGTGTATTTGTTGACCTATCCAGTAGTCACACTAATGATTAAATATCAACATCGATGGAGGCTAGATTCTGGAGAAGGGTCTCTGAATAAGACACAGTTCTAAGATGGTACAAACAATACAAACTTTCCACAGAAAATAAAATATAAGCAACTTTTGTCCCCTTTCATGAAGATCATTAACTATAAAATAATGACTATATCAACTGAAAACAAGTCAAAAAGTCAATATGGAACTAAAAGATGGTAGAATATTAAAAAATGCATTACTTAAATATTTTTAAAAATCTAATAGTTCACAAAAATGAAAAGATTTCCTACCTCCCCCAAAATATCATATTTTAAGAAAACAGATTTTTCAATTTCTGGGTGGTACTAACCTAGAAGCCAGCAAACTTTCCTAGCTTCATACTTAAGCACTGACGAAATACATCTGCAAAAACAAATAGTTTGAAAAAGCTGAACTTGCCAAAAAAAAGAAAAAAGAAAAAAATTGTTTTTGTCATTTCCTCAATACTTTTCCTTTATAAGGGAGAAATCAAAGTAAGGGCCAATAAACTTTACACTAGGAATTGTCTCCATGAACATATTTGCACACACACACACACGCACACACAATCACAAAATAGATATGAAGACACAATCTGACAAATGACCAAGACCATAAAATTTTACTTACAGCACAGAATATTGTTCCATATTATATGTGAACAATTTTTCTTCTTATTTTTCTCTATAACTTGAACCTATTCTTAGCTTTGAAAAAAATCATTTCCCTTCTCTCCCAAAGTCTAAACAAATTCTTGTCAGCAGGTTGTCTAATGAGTTGAGGCAACCACTAAGCCACTATTTCAATTTGTGCTTCAGCAGCAAAGAGGTTTTGGAGTTAAAGTCATTTCTGTTGTATCCTGCAGTACTGGACAAAAACTAATTTCCTGTCCAACCCTGGGGGTCACATGACGCCAAGGAATGGAAAGTCACGTAGAGATCAGGCTCCAGCAATTAAACACAAGCACACACAAAATCTCCATTCACTTTTCTAAGGATTTAAAAACTAAACCATAACAACTTTAGAAAGTAAAAATAGGGACCAGCAGTTGGCATAATGGCTATGTCACTGGACTCCCACGTAGCCGACCGCAGTTCAAGTCCTGGACCCGGTGGCTTATACTCACACCGGGTATGTGTGCATGCGTGCCCAAGACCCCGAGAGGAGAATGGAGGAGAAGGGATAGCAGCATGGCCATCCACCCGGGGGATATTTCTCGCTTTCTGTCTGTCTGTCTGTCTTTCTGGCAAGTGCACACACCCTATAGTCAAAAAACCTTTAAAAAAAAAAAAAAAAAAAAAAAAAAAACAAAAGAAAGGAAAAATATGGGGCCAGTAGGTGGTGGCATGATGGTTAAGGGTGCTGGACTCCCACATGGTCAACCAAGGTAAAAACTCTGGACCTGGCAGCTTGCTTTCTCACTTTCTTTCTCTCTCTCACTCTGTCCCGCTGTCCCTCTCTGGTCAAATTAAATAAAGTTAAATAAAATAATTCTTAAAAAGGAAAAACATAGATGAACACTGCCACAAAAAGTGAAAATAAGTTAAAAGGATATTATTAGCATCAAGATCAGAACTCAAAATCAGAGAGAGGGAGGGAGGAGAGGGAACCCCTTTAGGACCAGAGGAAGAATGGAAACTAGAAATATTAAGTGTGAATTCAACTACAGAAAACAAAAACTTAGAGACAAAGTTTAGAGGGTAAGTGCAATTAGAAGATCTCCAGCTGGCTCATGTGGGTCAGAGGAAAAGTAAGCTTGACATCTCTTGAGCTGAGGCACACACAAACCAAAGGCACACTTTATGGATCAGTGTGAGGTCCTGGAACATTATGTGTTGTAACAATTTTAGTATTGCAAAAATTGCACAAGAGAGGCAAGTTGATTAGCCTTCTCTAACCTACATTTTAGCCACTATTTTATGTATTCAAAACTGCCCAATATAAAATGTACATGAAGAACTCAAAAGCTAAGTTTCAAAGAACCACCTAGAGTAATAGCATTACAGAAGATTGACTCTAAAAGCACTATGGAAAAGAAAAGCCAATCTGATAATTCATGGTTTATATGTTTAATGTCTCATCCACTCAACTTTAGGTATAAACTAGCACTTCTATTCCAGCAGAGTTGTACTAAATATTGAATCCAAGTTACCAAAAAAAACTTAGCTACCATTATCTTTGAGTTAGTTCATGCCTGCACTGACAAAAACACATACAAGATGCTCATATGGTAAATATTATGTATCAACTTTGCTAGACTGTGGTACTCAATTGTTTGGTCAAACTCCAGATGTTACTGTAAAGATTTTTTTTTTAAAGATGTGATTAACAGTTGACTTTTTAAAAAGTACCCTTAAGTGGATGCTACCCAATCAGTTGAATAACTTCAGGTCAAAAGCTATGGCATCTGAGAGAAGAAATTCCGCTTCCAGACTACAACGTAGGAATTCTGTCTGAATTTCCAAACTTTGGCTTCAAGACTGCAACTCTTACCCGAATTTCTAGCTTGCCAGCAACAGCCTACCTACAAACTTCAACTTGTCTGCTCCCACAATCATATGAGCCATTTCCTTAAACTGTCTATATATACACATATATTTATTTGTGTACTGAGTTGTCAGAAAAATCATGACACATTTTTGCATAGAAAAACAGACATGTTCATGGATTTGAACACTTTTTGCATCAAAATAAGCTCATACTTTAATCCATTTTTCCACAAACTTTTTAAAGTCTGTGTGTTTCTGAGTGTAGATGCACACCTGTGTGTCACAGCTTCTCTAGGAAACTGATTAATACAATGTTCAAAAGCAAAACAAAAATAAATTTATCCTAGCATTATATAAATTTTATAACTTGAAATAAAATTGGCTACCATCAAATTTACAAAGTTTTCCAATCATTTAAAGTTCTCCACATCTTCCATATGTTACACGATATGGAGGGAGCCTCTGAATTTTCTTTGTTTTATAGCTTGTATTACACGT
Source organism: Tupaia tana (assembly GCA_026018925.1). NCBI lineage: Eukaryota > Metazoa > Chordata > Mammalia > Scandentia > Tupaiidae > Tupaia > Tupaia tana. The sequence goes on from JAKSZU010000003.1 coordinate 180,560,620, forward strand.
ATTGAGAGTTTAAAACAAATTGCACCCCCTACAGGGGAATGTTTAGTTTGCATGTCTCTAAATTTTAGAGCAAGTAAGTGAATTATTATTTTTTTAAGAGAGATTTTGCAATAGGGTGCATGTGCTCACCAGAGGCAAAGAGAGACAGAAAGTGAGAAATCACTCCCCCCAGGGGGGAAGGCCACACCACAATCCCTTCTCTTCCATTCTCCTCTAGGGATTTGGGCACGTACACACATGCATCTGGAATGAGTCTTAAGCCTCCTGCTCCAGGACTTGAATTGCAATCAGCCATGTGGGAGTCCAGTGGCTTAACCACTAGGCCACCTGCTGGCCCCACAAGTAAGTGAATTTTATTTACTCTACAATTATGGAGAGGATCACAAAGAGGATTAACTGAAGTGGAAATGGGTAGATACACTTGTTTCAGGGAAACGAAGATACATCAATTCCACAAAATATTTATAAAATGCTAATAGGCACATGGCATAAATAAAGAATGCCATTACTGAAAACTATGAATCTTAGATCTGTCAAAGCGAAAGTATAAATTACCTTTTTTTTCCAAAGTGCCTTTTACTATTGATACATTAATTTTGAATCAAACACAATTTAGAGATAGCATTCACTAATTACAACTTTGGCAAAGTGACAGGCAGCCTAATTAAATGAAAACATATGATAACATCGTTTGGATAAAAGCATTTTAAAAACATCATAGGAATTGAAAAAAAAATTCATTTGATAAGAAAATAATTCAAGTAGTTTTCTAAGCACAGCCAGAAATGACAGAAAATAAAATATCTAAATTGTAATACATGGGAACTGCTTCTCATTCACAACATCATCCATTAGGACTATTTAAGAAAACTATGTGCAAGCAAATAAATTACAATACTCTCTTGAGTTTAAAGTCTCAAATTTAGAACTCAAATGCCTACAAGGAGAAAGGAGTTAATAAAAACATGGAGAGTGTCAGATATAAGCAGGCAGGATGTGTGTGCCCCATTAAAAGGCAAACTTACGTCAAAACAACAAAATAACCGTATTCCTTTTCAACAATATATTGCAGCTGAGGGTAGAATTCAACAAACAGCCAGTTTGCAATCCCTGGTCTAGACAATAGAACTAAACAGTAAATACTTGAGTTATTAAAAGATAATATAGCCATATAAACCTAGGAAATATAGTCTCTTAAAAAGGAATTTGTTTGGTAAGTACATTACCCATAATTATACATTTAATCCTAAACCAAATCCCAGATCACATGAAAAGTGCAAAATCAGTTGCAGACAAGTATCCCCAGCCCAATTATGTGAGACATTTTGGAAATCAGTATAGACTAAAGGCTCTGAGAATTAAACTTCAGAGGAGGGACATGGGAGGAGAATTCCAAGGAAAGAGATTTATAAACAAATGAAAGAATTTGAAAGAGACTACTAAGGAGATGCCAAAAAGAGAAAGGTGTATACGTCACTGTAGAAAGAATTTGGAGGAGATGGGTTCCACCACCTGAGCCCTTAGTGCAGGAGTAGAAAGTATCCCACCGAAGCAGTGGGGTGACTGCTGCTTGATCTGGGAAGAGGGATCAGCTAAGCCCTCTCAAGAAAAGGGGTGGAGGAGGGTGTGTGGTAGGAGTAGGTGAGGAGAGGAGATATATAAATGGTACCGTAAGAGAATATGCAGAGGTTTTGTGAGAAACCAAGGACAGTAATAGAAAACAGTAGGCTTCCCTGTCAGGAACCGCGCTTACTCTCCCTGGCAGATGGTCTATCTGCTTTTCTCTGGGCATCACCTCTTTGATGCTGACTGGTTTCCTCTTGTTGTTTATCTTGCCTGTGACCAAAATGGCCTTACCAGGCCCACATTCTGTCTCAAAATTGTTCATCTCCGTTCCCACAAGTAACTGACAACATCTTCTATGGCCCAACAAACTTCACCCATCACACCTATACAGGTGATTGGGAGTGTACAACCCTGACCTAAGAAAAAGAAGAAAACTCATGGACATGTAAGGGACTTAGCAGTTTTACACAGGGAACCCAGAGTGGGCAGAATAGGTGGCTTCTATGAAGGTCAAATTAATGGAAGAAATTATAAAAATGTAATAAGAATGTTTAAGGGGATATACATAGAGACTAACTACAGAAATTAGGGGTGTGGTATCTAAAAGAAACATGAAATCTGAGGTTAAACTTTTCTTGGGGGGGGGGGTGGGGGGGGGGCATAGGGCCTGTATGCTTGCCAGAGAGAGACAGACAGTGAGAGGGAAAGTGAGAATCACCCCCTGAGGGGTTGGCCACCCTGCAATCCCTTCTTTCTCCTCCTGAGATTTTGGGTATGCACGCACATGCACCCAGCATGAGTCTCAAGCCTCCACGTTTGGGACTTGAACTATGGTCAGCCACATGGGAGTCCAACACTGGCCTTTGGGACTAAACTTTCAATAGAGGAAAGTAAGGAAAATGTCTAGTGTTTCAGCTGAATTAGTAAACGAAAATATAAAGCAAAGGAACTACCATATGACAAAGCAAAACTTACCAAGAAGTGTAAATCATTACTAAAAACATAAGCACTACAGAGGACAGATCCAGGAGGCTTAGCATGCAAATACCAGGATTTCCAGAAAGAGAAAAAAGAACAAACACAGTGCTTAAATAGGAAAACTCTGACGTGAAGAAAGAATCATTGGGTTTTCTGATCAAAGGCATTCACCAAAGCCAGGCATAAAGGAAACGACAACGAAAGACACACTTTTGATGTATGGTGAAGTTCAGAATTCCAAATATAAGTCTTGGGCCAGTCCTGTGGCCTGATGGTTAAGGGAGCCGAATACTATATGACTGACCGTGTGGTTGAAATTCCTGCCCTAGAAGCTTGGAAAACATGACAGGTATGGGTGTATGCATGTCCCAAATCCCAACAGGCTGGAGAAATGGAGAGAAGAGATTGTGGTGTGACCACCCTTCGTTAGGGAGATGGTTTCTCCTTTTTCTCTCTCTCTGGCTAGCACACTTGCCTTCTGGCAAAACAAACAACAAAAAAGAAGCTGTGTGGGCTTTGAGATAGCAAGAACAGGATACTTAAAAAAGTAAAATAATCATACTGGCATTGGATCTTTCATATACTAAACTGAACCTGATGAAGTATTCATGCAGACTTTTAAGGAAAAAAAAAAAAAAAGGACTGCCTTCCAAGAATTCTGTGTCCAGGCAAGATATATCCATAAAATGAGAGAAATTCCATATTAATAAAGGTTCAGAAAGCAAATTGCCATTTATCATTTTTGAAGAAATAAATTATTAGAATAATATTCAAGGTTGAACACATGAAAATCAGTGTAGAGACCAGCAGATGGTGTAATGGACATGTCACTGGACTCTCATGTAGTCAACTGTGTTTCAAGTCCCGGACCCAGTGACTTAAACTCATGCTGGGTGCATGTGCATGCGTGCCCAAGATCCTGAGAGGAGAATGGAGGAGGAGGGATTGCGGCATGGCCATCCCCCCTTGGGGGATGGGGGGTGATTTCTAACTTTCTGTCTGTCTCTTTCTGTCTTTCTGGTGAGTGCACGTGCCCTATAGCCCTATACCAAAAACCTCTCTGTAGGGACCAGCAGTTAGCATAATGGCTATGTCACTGGACTTCCATGTAGTCGACTGCGGTTTGAGTCCCGGACCCGGTGCCTTAAACTCACACTGGGCACATGTGCATGCATGCCCAAGATCCCTAGAGGAGAATGGATGAGAAGGGATTGTGGAGTGGCCATCCCCCTGGGGCGATTTCTCACTTTCTGTTTCTCTGTCTCTGGTGAGCGCACGCACACTATAGCAAAAACATCTCCAAAAAACAAACAAACAAACAAAAAACTCTCTCTCTAAAAGAAGAATATGACACACCATATTGATGGAAAAAAAGAAAAACATCTGACCAAATGAATAGATGTAGAAAAAGCATTTGACAAAATCTAGCACCCTTTCCTGACATAAACTACTTAGCAAACTGGTAATAAAAAGGGAGTTTTCTCAACCTTATAATGAGTTCTTATAAAAAACCCAGAGTTAACAGCATTATGTACTTAGCTATGAAAGACCAAATGATTTTTTCCCTACAATCAGAAACAAGGCGAGACTGTCTACTCTTGCCACTTTTATTCAGTGACTACTGGAAATTCTAGCCAGTGCAATCAGGCAAGAAAAATAAGTAAAAAGCATCCATGCCAGGAAGGAGAAATAAACTTATCTCTATTTGCAGATGACATGATCTTCTACTATAACATAGAGCTTATCCTACAGGTTTCACTAAAAAGCTTTTAGAACTGGGACCAGCAGATGGTGTAATGGTTACATTGCTGAACTCCTGCATAGTTGACTATGGTTTGAGTCTCAGACCCTACAGTTTAAAACACTCTGGGTGCATGTGCGAGCATGTCCAAAATCCCAAGAGGAGAATGGAAGAGAAAGGATTGTGGCCTGGCCATACCCCTAGGGGGTGATTTCTCGCTTTCTGTCTCTCTGGCGAGGACACACACCCTATAGAAAAAAATCTCTCTCTTAAAAAAAAACAAACAAACAAACAGAGAAACTACTAGAACTGATAGAGACAGTCAGCAGGTCATAGAATGCAAGATCAAATACACAAATGAATACTATTTCTCTACATGAGCAATGAATGACCTTAAAATGGTATTAAAATTTCATTTACAATAGCATCAAGAATAAAATATTATTGATGTCTTATTTCCTGTAGAGTTGACTAAAACCCATTACAGTGTTCCAAAAGAAAATGCTGATGAGTTGAAATATTATCAGTGTCTGGAGATTTCATATCTAATATCTATAAGGAGACTTGAAAAAATTCACCAAAAAATATAATTAAAATATGAGTTTATTTTGTGCGAAAAATTCTGAAATCCAGTTTTCTGTACTATCCATTTTCCAGGAACTTCTTGAGACTCCTATTTTGAACTCTGTTTTTAATCTTTTTGGACATAGTACAAATAAGATCAAATGAATGAAATATTTTACTCTATAATTTTAACAAACCATAAATAGGCGTGTTTCTATTTTTTCCTCAGTCATAATGTCAACTAGTTTATAATTTGTTTCATCCAGTATTACTTGGGTTTTTCTGTGACATGAAGCTACATCTATTTCTAACCCTCACTCAAGGGATTAATTAAATCTACATCTTAGTCATGAAAAAATTACTGAATGTCAAACTATATCTAAAATAGCATCTCTTCATTTGCAGATATAAAGACTACAAAACCTTTTATTTAATTTGTTAGGTTTTTGCCACAGAGACAGAGAAGGAAAGTGAGAAATCACATCCCGGGGATGGGGGATAGGGATGGGCATGCTGCAGTCCCCTCTCCTCCATTCTCCTCTTGGGATTTTGGGCACACATGCACACATGTCTGGTGTGAGTTCCAAGCCACTGGGTCCAGGACTTGAGCCACGTTTGACCACGTGGAAATCAAGCCACCTTCACCACCACACCACTGGCTGGTCCCACAAAAGCTTTATTACAACACACACCTTGCCAGAATGTATCGTGTCTGTAATTGTCAGTCATTCCAGGCTACATTCCAATCTGTACAATATTCCAACCTACACAACCTACACTGAAAACATGTAAGATCGATTTTTATCATCAGTATAGTCACACAATTCCAGTTGATAAAATGAAAATGTGGCCTTCTAAGCAAAATAAGAATGCACCTGGGGGAAAATAAAAACAAGAAAGCCAAATTTTATTTATTTACTACATTCTATCTTTGAGCACCTACCGTGACTAAGTATGTGCCAGTTTAGGAAACACATATATGACTCAGACCCATGGTGGGATTAGCTCTGGGTCTCATCCCAGCCTTAGAGCTAGCAAATACTATAGTACCTGTTTGAAGAAGTTCTTTGGTTCTCCCTAAACCTCCACTTCTCAAAGGTCAATAAAGTTTGATAAAATTAATATTTCATAGAACTATTTAGGGATTAGATAAGATAATGCTGTGATAGCAAGGATTCAGCAAATGATACCTATAATTACTTTTCTATGTTATTAGCTGCTCTGTTACAATAAAACTAAAAAAAGCATTCTTTAACAAACAGGGAACACAGACCTCTTTCCCTCCTTTAAAAGACATTTAAGATTTCACAAGGTTTTTAAGACAATTTAACTTAGAACCAAGTGTAGCATTTTAGGAAAAGCTTTGCTGGGTTGTTTTCATCTTTAAGTCACACCTGTAATATTTTTAATAAAAACCACTCACTGAAAGCCAGGTTCCTTCTTCTATCTCAAAAATATTAATATACCTGGGCCAGCAGGTGGCATGGTGGTTACAGGTGCTGGATTCCCACATGGTTCGAGTCTCAGACCTGGCGGCTTGCTTTCTTACTTTCCCTCTTCCGCTCTCTCACTCTGTCCCTCTGTGGTCAAATTAAAATAAAGTTAAATAAAATAATTCCTTACCAAAAAAAAAATTACTATCCCAGTCCTTTTTTATTTTTTTTAAATAACAAAAGACAAAATAGAGTGACAACAATGGCACAGAAGTCTTCTGGCTACTAACACAACTTCCCAGGTTTTTGCTGGAATAAAACTAGGAATGTTATGTACATTTGTATTTTAAGTAGTACTCAAACTTTTGGATTTCACAGACTTGTAGTTTGTTTTAAATTTTGAAAAGCACCATAAGGCTTACAATGTTTTATATTTCAAAGGCTTTTTTTTTTTTAAGAGAGATTTTTGCTATAGGGCATATGTGCTCACTAGAGAGACAGAGACAGAAGTGAGAAATCACTCCCCAGGAGGGTGCCACAATCCCTTCTCCTCTGTTCTCCTCTCAGGATATTGGGCATGCATACATATATGCCCAGAGAGAGTTCAAGCCTCTGGTTCCAGGACTTAAACCACAGTCAGGCATGCGGAAGTCCAGCAATGTAACCATTATGCCATCTGCTGGTCCCAGTTTTTGGTTTTTTAAAGGTTTTTGCCACAGGGTGCATGCACTCAGCAGAGGGAAGAGAGAGAAACAGTGAGAGAGAGAGAGAGAGAAATAAGCCCCCCCCGGGAGGGGGTGACCACCCTACAATCCCTTTTCTTACATTCTCCTCCCAAGATTTTGGACACACAGGCACACATGCCCAGCATGATTTTCAAACCACTAGATCTAGGACTTGAACTATGGTCTGCTGGATGGGAATCCAGTGCCTTAACCACCATCCCACCTGCTGGTTCCTATATTTCAAAGGTTTAAATATTAAAAATAAGTACAATAGAGATATTTTTAAACAGAATAATAAAAATAGGGATACTAGTGAAATTTTAAAAACTCATTTAGAGTACTTTTTGAATTATTTTTTATTATTATTATTAATTTTACTATAGGGCATGTGCACTCACCAGAGAGAGACAGGGAAAGAGAGGGAACATGAGAAACAAGCCACCAGGTCTGGGACTCGAACCATGGTTGGCCCTGTGACAATCCAGCACTTAACCATCACGCCACCTGCTGGCCCCTTATTAAGGGCACTTAACTAAAGAAAGAATATTCTGACACTATAACAAGGACATTCTTTCCAATTAAGGGGGAAAAATCTTTCCCAGGAGAGAGTAACTGCACTGGTATACACACATTAGTTCATGTACATCCTCTGTAGTGCAACCTCGTCTTTCTCGTGTTCTCCATGGACTTAAATTTGGGGTCTTCAATTCAAGCATAAACAAGGTTTGACAAAAATTGTATAACATGAATTAAGTTTATCAATTACAGAGGAAGGGAACTTTGCTACTCAGGAATTCACTCAAAACATATATATCGGGTACCTACTATACGCCAGACACTAGGAACAAGAACAAGGCCCTCTTCTCCTTGGAGCCTACATGCTAGTGGGTGGAGACAGAGGATGACCAAAGTAATGCTCACAAGCTCAGGTATTGGTCAGTACTAAGGGAAAAAAAAAAAAAAAAGAAATCTGTTAAGAGGACAGAAAATGATGGAAGGGAGGGAAGGGTATTCAGAGAAGGGACATGAACAGCACAACTTCCATCAAGCAGAGAAATGAATGAAATGAGTCATCTGGAAACCTGTGGTGACAATGATAGTTCACCGTTACATAGCATTTACCCCTGAGCGAATCACTAGTCCAACTGCTTCACATAGTTAAATGGACTTAACCCTCTTAACGGTAAGTACATTCACTACCCTTATTTTACAGATGAGGGAACTGAGGCTCAGAGAGGTTAAATGAGTTGTGCAAGGTCACACAGCTAGTGAAGAGCAGAGCAGAAATGTAAAACCCAGATGGTCTGGCTCCAGTCTTGCTTTTTGACCGCTAAAACTATGCTCTATTACCTACCAGAGGAAGGAGCAAGTGCAAAGACCCTGAGGGAGGAGAACATTTGCTTAGCACACTGAGGAAACAGCAAGGAGGGCCCAGCATGGCTGGCATTGAGGAGGCAAGGGAGACGGTAAAAGATCAGATCAGAGATGATGGTGCAGTGGAGAGCAGGGGCCGGCTGACATGGGACTTTGAACTGCTAAATTGTAAAGACAATTTTATTCTGAGGGAAATGGGAAACCATGAAACCACTTTGAATAGAGGAAAGTCAAGGTCGATTTGTATTTTAAAAGAATCACTCTGGGCCAGCTGCAGTGGCACAAAGGCTGGATGCTGTGGCCATATGGGAGGGTCTCTCCATGCATGCTGGGTGTGCTTGTGTGCCAGGATCCTAGCTGACTGGAGCTGGGAGCAGGAGGTGGCATGAGGGCTCTTTTGGACGTGCCTCTCTCTCCCTCTCCCTTTCTCTTACAGAATAAGTAAGCAAACTTGAGTTTTAAAAAATGGATTGCTCTAGTTGCTGTGCAGAGAATATACTACTGGGCGCTCAAGTGAAAACAGCTGAGTCTGATGGCTGCTGGGATAGTCCCAGAAACAGATGGCGGCTCACACTGGGGAGGGGATCACTGTGTGTGGAGATGAGAAGTGGATATTCAGATTCTGGATACATTCTGAATGTATTATAGAACAGAATTTAACGATGGTGGGGAGAGGGGGACGAAAAAGAAACAGGATTCGTGATGACCCCAGGGCTGTGACTTCAGCAACGTAAGAAAAGACCTGGTATTTGCCCATACAGGGAATACTGGGTAAGGAGCAAGTTGAGGGAGAATACCAGGAGTTTGGTTTTGAACACTCTGCTGCATTCCAGCACTTGGATTCTGAGGGACACATTCAGGCCACAGCACAGTGCAAGGGAGAGCTTGATCTGTTGTGATGATGGGCTGTGGCCCTCTGGGTTACCACCAGCCCCCACCGTGAAGCCCCTTACCCCTCCTACTCACCAGCAGCACACAGCACTGCTGCTGTGCTGCTGTGTAGTGGCTGGTTCTGCCCAGACTTCACAGGTACATGCCAACCCTGACCTATGTCCTTGGACTTTGCTATTTGTTCTGACTGTGGCCTCTTCATCTTTTCTAAGGTTTCTCTGTGTCACTTGTTCTCTCAGCCCTTTCATATGTAGCCCATATATGTGGCATGTGCGGGCGATAGGACCCTGGAGGTACAATCCCCAGCCATCCGTCTGGACATCTCGCTCCAGCAACTCTGCACTGCCACTCCCAAGCCAGGCAGACAATGCCAGGGAAGTAGAGGGCCACTCCTGTGTTCTTGCATTCCCTAGGAACTACCACCAACAGATCGTGCAAACACAGCCTCAACATTCTTAACTCCAAGAGGACAAGAGAGACACTCCAGTCTGAATGGCTGCCACTCCCTGTACCGGGCTCCCAAAAGGTTTGTTTCCTTCCTTCCTTCCTTCCTTCCTTCCTTCCTTCCTTCCTTCCTTCCTTCCTTCCTTCCTTCCTTCCTTCCGAAGGGGAGGGGTACCTGCATTGGATCCAAGCCCCCTCCATTCTGGCTCATAGGAAGAGGATACACTCAGACTGCCAAAGTGTCCTCCTGAAGTGTGAAGAGGAGTTTTAGTAATATAAAAAACAAGGCTGGCTTTTTTTTTAAAGACTTTTTCAATTTTATTTATCATTATTATTAGTTTTTCATTTGCTACAGGGCACGCACACTCCCCAAAGAGGAGAGAGAGAAATAAACAAAGAGAGAGAGAGATAGCCACCAGTTCTGGGACTTGAACTGCAGCTAGCCATGTGGGAATCTAGTGCCTAACTACCACACCACCTGCTGGCCCCAAGGCTCGCTTTTGAGATGGTTGTTTATGGGTTTTTAAAAAAGGCTATTTTGAAACAAAGCATAAAGAAGTCTCCTTGTCTTCTTCCTCTGTAGGGAGTGGCCCAATTTGGGCAAACATGGTGACCTTCAGACACATGTAGAAAGCGGTTTCATGGGCAGTCTTTCACAAAGTGATGAATGTCATTAACATATGACTATGCTAGTTGTCTCTGTCTCTGAAATTGTAAAGCAGTATTGGGTTAAAGAAAGCAACATGTGTTATTCAGAATTGGCCCCAGAGGGGCCAATGAACCCCATTTCTACATGTGTCTAAAGGTCATTATGTTTGCTCAAAATTGGGCTGCTCCCTACACTCCTCCCAAGGTGTATTATCTCAAATATAAATTGTTTATGTCATTTTTTAAAATTAATGAATATTTTATTACATATATATAATTTAACTCATTCTCTTTGATTGAACACTGTAATTATAATTTTCACTATTAAAAATAACTACTTGTACTTAAGTCTATGCATATCTGATTATTTTCTAGGTGTAAACTCCTGTAAGAGGAATTACAGGATGAAAGGAAAGGATCAGGGCCTTGTTCTAGCTATATGTTAGTCTTGCAAAATTTTCATACCAATTTGCAATATAAACTGCAGTGCCTAAGAACAGCTGTTTCCCCATCTACTTCTCACTAATTACTACCATTTTTTTTCTTTTTTTAATTGAGGAAATTCACATAGCATAAAAGAACCATTTTAAAGTAAACAATTATTTGGTGTTATTTAGTACATTTGTGATGTTGTGCTAGCAGTCTTTTTAATATTTGGCAATTTGATGGGTGAAAAAAATTGTCTTTAGGTTTGCCTGTAATGCAGCAGTGAGGTGCCATGTACAGGAAGCCAGATCCCACATGGCTGACCCACGTGGCCCCAGTGGCTTGAAAAAGATGCCAGGCAGGGCTGTGTGTGTGCTCAAGATCCTAACAAGATAATGGAGAAAAAGGATTATAGTGTGATCAGGTCCTATTGGGGGCTGCTGTCTCTCTCCTCTCTCCTTCTCTCCCTCTCTCCAACACACATATCCCCCAACTCTTTAAATAAATAAATAAATAAATAAATAAATTTTAAAAAATAAAGTTTTCCTTAAATTGAATTTAGGGATATTAAACATTTTTCATATATTTGATGATCAGTATGTTTTTCTTCTTTTGCAAACTATTGTACCGGGCCATTTTTTCCTATTTAGATTTTCTTGCAATGTTTTATATTTCAAATATCTGATAATATAATTATACTTAGAATATATATATTTCAAGTATATCTTGACAATCTACATTGTGGCCATAAATTTTATTTATGGAGTTCCTTTGACATAAAAAGCGTTAAATACTTCAAGACTATTCTATACCTTCATACATTTTATTTGACTTTCAGCTCATTAGACCCTCACTAACTCCAAGGTTTGGTATATTTATTCTTCCAGTTAATAGTTTAATCTTTTATAATGAACTATTTTTTTTAAAAAAATTATTTAACTTTATTTATTTATTTATTTATTTATTTATTTTAATTTGACCAGAGAGGGACAGAGCAAATGAGTGAGAGAGAGGGAAAGTGAGAAAGCAAGCCTCCAGGTCCAGGACTCGAACTGGTCGGCAATGATGTAGTACAGCGCCCTTAACCACCACGCCACCTGCCAGTCCCAATCTTTTATATTTAACTCTTAATCTAGATATTTTTTCTTCTTACCAAATAAATCCTAACTTTTTTTTTTCAAGTTACTATTAAACATGCTCTCAGCATTATTTACTAAATAATCCATCTTTACCATATAGTAAGTATACTGCATTAGAGTCTGTTTTTGAACTTTGTATTTCATTGACCTAACTGACCTATATTTCTATTAGATTACATTGCTAAATTAAGTAGGATCTAAATTTTTTCATTCTTCTATAATCATTTCAGAAGCACTTTGTCATTAAAAAAAAAAAATCCCTAGGAGAAAAATGATTACTGTATCAGTTAAGATGCTTTAGGCTACAAAGAATTACCAATAAAAGCCCAATTTCAAAAGGCTTAAACAATAAAGGAATTCCTTGGCTTTCATAACCATGAGTCCAAAGGTAGATCAAATTTCAGGGGTGCTTGAACAATGGCCCCTCAATGTCATTAACAATCCAAGTATTTCCAGCCCTGATCCTTCAGCTCTGCCACCCGCTGTGACAAATTTATTCTATAGTTAGTTATCCTCATAGCTACAGGATGGCTGCCAAAAGCAAACCGGACCATTGTATCTTCATTCCTATCTAGAAGACTAGAAACCACCAGAAAACTGTTTGTGTGTGCCATTAGTCTTAATCCTGTCACCTACACATTTTGTTATCAATCACAACTAGTAAGGACGGAATTAAAATTATTTGCTTGGGTTAATCAGGGGCACTCACAGCCCTGGCATGGAATGGATGTGGGGAGATCATCACAATTTTCACAATTGTGATTGCTTTACGTGCATTAACTAATTTGGAATCAATTTACACCTCCATAACACTGAGTGTGTTCTTCAAAAAATAAAGTATTTCTTCTCATTCATTCAAGTTGCCTGCCTTTCTAACATGTATTTTCGTAAGGGCTTGTAGTTTTCTTCATATATATTCTATTATTTATGTAATTCTGTTTATCACATTTGTATTTATCACCTAAGTTTATTTAACTCTAGGTATTTTTATTTAGGATTCCATTGTGAATGGGATTTTATTTTCTACTATATTTTCTGTCTACTTGTATGATTTAGATTTGTTTTGTTTTGTTTTTGTTTACACTAGCTTGAGCATAAAAGAAAGTTTCTTTGTTAATATACCTGGTAGGTGTTAAGCTATTTACCCTCAGACCTTTGCAACAGGCTTAGTTACCTGGCCCACACCATATAGGGCGCCAACATACAAAGACACATCAAAAAAATTAAAGAATGCATGAGTGCCTCTGTCACTCAGGATACAGCACACTTAGAACCATAAATGAATGAATGAATGAATGAATAAATAAATTTTAAAAAATGCAACCCATAATGCTGAATATCCATACTTGTGACTAATGTTGTTCAGGTTCCTGGAAGGTATTTCTCTCTCTTCCACTGTGTCATCGAAATTAAGAACCACTATTCCTAAATGTTGCACTACTGTAACTTTGGAGATTGGTCCTGCTCTCCACTGTTGGATCTAAATGGCAGAAACCCTTAGGCGAAAGACATATCACCTTGCCAAATCCTCATAAAGTGATTGCAGTACATTTTTACATAAGGAAAGAGCTTTCTGAAAGTGTTGAACATCTAACACCTTGTTTTTCTTTGGTTTCCAATAAGTGGTTCTAGAAAAATTACCCATATTACACTTAAATTTGTAAATCAAATGTAACATGTTCAATGGGCGACACAAACTCTTCACACTGGTAACTAGATGATCATTTAGTGCTAAAATTAAGATACTTATTTTCATGAACATATGATAAGATTAAATTTTCAAAAGATTAAATTGTAAATGCTTAGGTTTAAGTAATTTTAATGTTCAATATTCATTAATTATAATTTGTAGTGTACCTTTGAATATTAATAATCTCATATTTTAGAGGATAAATTATATTTTGGAAAACATAAGAACATTAAAACTTCAAATTTTTGCAACTGCTTTCATTTACATTTTTCATAAAAGTATATTCAAATTGGGCACATTTTAAATACAATTACATTTTAAAGTATTTTAGGTCATTACTGTGAATAGAATAACAAGTTAATATCTTGATTATAATAAAATTAGTGATTTTGGGGACCAGCACGTGGCGTGGTGTTTAAAGCGCTGGACATTCCCACATAGCTGACCACGGTTTGAGTCCTGAATCTGGTGGCTTGCTTTCTCACTTCCTCTCCTTCTCAGTCTCACCCTCTGTCTCTCTCTGGTCAAATTAAAAAATAAATTAATAAATAATTATAAGAAAAAATTAGTGATTTTGCCACAATATAAGGAAAATAAATTTCATAGAATAAATTATGACTTAGGTATTACATTACCACTCATCCAAAACTGCCTATACTCCCAGATATGTACAATGATCACATCTAATTATTTTTTATATTTTGCTAATATAAAGTCATATACGACTCATAGCTTTATAATTTTTTTATTTATATTTTTTATTTTGTTGTCATGGTTTATTTATCAAGGTTTATTTATCAAGGAAGGGGTATATATATATTTATCATGGTTTATTTATCAAGGTTTATTTATCAAGGAAGGGGTATATATATATTTATCATGGTTTATTTATCAAGGTTTATTTATCAAGGAAGGGGTATAGAACATGTTTCATTTAATAGCTTCGTAGCCTGGTTTAGAATTCAACATTGAAATATAAGATTTATGAGACTCCACTTATGGTCTTCCCCAGCTATTAGCAGAGATCCTGGGCATATCCTTATTCACGGTGGATCAGTTATCAATATTGTCAAGGTTGGATGACTTCTGACATTTCCCAGCCTGGCATCCCTCATATGAGTGGGCAGGTGAATAAGCATTTTGGATTTTATAAGAGAAGGTCCGTCAGATTTCAACATTTAAAAGAATATGAGAGAGTCTTCAAAAAGTTTATGAAAAATTATTATTATGAAAAAACTACACATGGATTTCAAAATTTGAATCAAAATTTAGTTCCATTTTTCCTCAAACTTTTAGAAGTCACCTCGTAACTACTAGGATGATAATTAAGAATGGACCAATAGGGAGTGACACCAACAAAGTCCTCTATAAGGAAGTGATATTTGAGCTCAGACCTGAATGACAAGGAGTCAGCCATGTGCGGATGGGTAAGAATGTTCAGGTAGTGACCCTCACGAGACACTCCAAGCTGTGTTAGGAGGGCAAGAAGACAGCCAATAGAGGCAGAATGACAGAAAAGCATATGTACCCCTCCTATGCTTCTACAGATTGTCAGGGACAATAAAAATCTTTGTGGCACTTAGCGGCAGGAGCTGAAGAGTCATTAATAACCACTATGGTTAATGTAAAAGACACAGCCAGAAGGGAAGACAAGCTGAGAGACTGCACCATTTCCCTCAGCTTACACCCCCAGAAGTGGCAGCAACTAATCTGCAAAATTCTCTCTCCTCCCACTTTTCAGCTCTAAAATAACTGAGAAAGGTTGTGAGTAACTGAGTGGAAGCACACTAAGATACCACGTAAATCTTGCAACAAACAAGGCCTATACACTATGCACTGTTGCACAGGAGCAAAGAGATCAAGTTCAATTAACCCCACCTCCCCCGCCCCACCGTCTGCACATGGCTCCTATTCCAGGTGTGGAAGCTTCATGGATCTCCACACCCGTTCACACACCTTATGAAAATCAGTCAGTGCGGTCAAAGATTTGGGGAGAAGAAGGAAATTCAACCTGACCAGCATTTCAGTTGCTACAAATAAAGCACGTAATCACACTAAGCAACTGCAATTTTAAAAGCTCTGCTTAAAGCACCAGACTTCTGTTATCCCTTCGCAAGCATTTACATGTATTTTTAATGACCATGGTTGGAGGAAATATGAATTTTTAAAACCAATATTTCAATCAGCACAGGCAAAAGAACCCCGCGCCTTTTTAAAGAAAAACAAGCCTCTCAAAAGAGAAAGAAATGTAATTAGAAACATATTAAAGTCTAAAAAGCTGTTTTTAACTTGTTTCCTAAGAAACCAAAAATAGAACTGACAAGTACAACTGCCAAAGAAGGTTAGAACTACTTACCCTATTATTAAATTTTCTAGTTCAAAATTTTTAGAATCACTAATTTAAGGGGTAAAAGAAAGCTCTTACACGAAAAAAAATTAAGTTCCTCCCGTTAATTGTGTTTGTAATGTTGCTACTAGAGAAAACTGACTTTGTGAACAAAGAAGACGCCAGAATTGCTGTCAAACAGCTGAAAGATGCATTTAGCAACCAGCGCCACGTGGTAATTCTTACATAACCACGACACATCAAGGCAGTCCACTAAGGTTGTGGACCTAACAGCAGGTAAATGTAACGAATAAAAAAAAGGTGTTAAGTCTGGTCATTAGAACTACAGCTCCTAGCAGAGCAGTAACAGTTAACTCCTAGGATAACATTCCCTTATTTTACTCAGTGTCTTCAACATGGGGAGGAAATGTGTGAGGAAACATGGCACTGCAAACTGAGCTCTTGTATGTGTACAGCCCTCATGAGCAGTTCTCTGAGATTGAAAGGGTCCATATCTGGAGCTGGATAGAGCAGACAGGAAGGCCAGCAGGACCCTTGGGGAATGCACAACCAACCTAGGAGCCTCGTGCTTGGCTGTGCACACTCCCACCATTCCCCACACTGAGGGAAGACTCTGTATGGAGGTGTTGGCCCACAATCAGTCTTGCGCACACAGAAGGCATATGCATAGGCGCGTAGCCCTCCCAATCATCTTGCTAACGCCCCATATAAACAGCTACTCCACTAAGTGAGGGGAACCCTGATGTTTCCCTGTTACTGTCCTGGGTGGGATGCACCTCATAGCTGCAGCAACTAGGTGAGCGTGCCAGAGGGGAGAACTACGGAGGCCAGCAGTGGGCACTGCAGGAAGTGAAATAGGACCCCAGAAGACCATCCTCCCATTTTGACTGCATAACTGGGCTCCATTTAGGAAGTTCCAGGTCTTCAAATAATAAAGTCAAGAAACCAATAATGTAAAGCATATCCTCCTCCCACTTGCCTATCCAAATCTCAATCTTTTCTTCTCAAATTCTCTATTCTTTATGAAATCATATCATAACCCCTTTCCTCAAGACTTTTCAGATTACCCAGATATGTAAACGAGCTTTTAAACACCCCAAATGATTATTTCTATTCTGTGATATAAGCTGTTTGCTATGGCTTGAATATATTCCCCCAAATTGTTAATACTGTGAAGGTATTAAGAAAGTGAAAATTTAACCTGACTATGGGAATCAGAGGTGGGGACTTTGGGAGGTGATAAGGATTAGATGAAGTCATCAGGATGGGACCCCTATGATTAAATCCTGGTGACTTTATAAGGAGAGGGACTGAGCCAGATACACTGTTACCCTTTCTATGTGACAATCTGTGCCACCTCAGGATGCTGTAGAGTCCTCACCTACAAGATGACCCTTGGCAGATGTTGACCTCTGACCTTGGACCTCCAAAACCATGAGCTAACTAAACCTCTACATAAGGTACTCATTGTGGTATTCAGTTATTAGCAACAGAGAAGTGAACTAAAACACTTTTGGTTTTGTTTTTAATTTTTTTTTCTTTTTTTGGAGAGGTTTTTGCTATAGGGCGAGTGCGCTCGCCAGACAGACAGAGAGAGACAGAGAGATAGAAAGCGAGAAATCACCCCCCAGAGGGGATGGCCATGCCTTAATCCCTTCTCCTCCATTCTCCTCTCAGGATCTTGGGCACGCATGCACATGTGCCCGGCGTGAGTTTAAGCCGCCGGGTTCGGGACTTGAACCACGGTCGACTACGTGGGAGTCCAGCGACATAGCCATTACGGTAACTGCTGGTCCCAGTTTTGTTTTTAATTTTGACAGAAGGCATGTACATTGGGGGAGGGGGAGGTAGAGCGAGCCACACCCCATGGGAATGGTCATTCTGATTTCTTCTCAATCTTTCCTTCCTTCTTGGATTTTGCGCACGCTCGGACCATCAGGTCCAGGACTCAAACAGCAGAGTATGGGATTGAGTAGCCTTAACCACCACTCCACAGGTGGCCATAATTTTGAACACTGTTTTAATCATCAATTTTAGGGAACCAGCAGTTAGCGTAATGGCTATGTCGCTGGACTCCCACGTAGTCGACCACGGTTCGCGTCCCGGACCCGGTGGCTTAAAACTCACGCCGGGCGCGTGTGCGTGCGTGCCCAAGATCCCGAGAGGAGAATGGAGGAGAAGGGATTGCGGCGTGACCATCCCCCCTGGGGAGTGATTTCTCGCTTTCTGTCTCTATGTCTCTCTCTGTCTGTCTGGCAAGTGCACGCGCCCTATAGAGAAAACCTCTCCAAAACAAAAATAATAATAATCAATTTTATAGCAAGATTTGAGGGTACAACTTTCCTTATTGCAAGAATTGACAACCAAGTATCATGAAGGATCACCAAATTCTGAGAGTAGAAATGAATAACTAGAGCTAGATTCCTCCTTGGGGGTTTCTCAGGAGGATAATGAACAAATGTATCCCTTCCCTGGCTTTAAAGAAATTTGAGGAGGCAGATCACATGCACTAACAGAGGTAGTCTTGTAAATGCTATGTTCTTGGGGAAATATCCTACCTCACTTAGTAGTGAACACAACTCGCATACTTCTAAAAAAATACAAAAACTGACCGATTCATTTAAACAAAAGTCAAAGGTAACCCTACAAGGAAATGAGGGAAGGAAGTGGTAGTGTAAGTAGTACAAGAGAATGACATCTTCATCTGTCATAACAATAGATGAAACCTACAGCTGATAATTTAAGGTACCAGTTATTCTGAAATTGGGAAGAATACAAGAAGAAATTGCTAAAATAGTTGAGAGTGGGAGAGGAGTGGTGGCTGTTTTCTGATATTTTTAGCACTACTTAACTGTTTAAACATGTGCAGGTAGGGCCAGCAGATGGTTTAGTAGTTAATGCGCTGGACTCCCACATAGCCAACCATGGTTTGAGTCCCAGACCTGGGGGATTGCTTTCTCACTTTCCCTCTTTCTGTCTCTCTGATAAGTGCACATGCCCAATCGCAAGTGAAAAATAATTTTTAAAACATGTTCAGGTAATTTTTATTTAAAAAACCTTATAGACATAGACAATCTCTTTTTTTGGAATAGTAATTTTTATGGCCCTTTTCTGTGGGCTGTTTGTCAAATAATTTAGCATTAACATGGTAGGTCATAGCTAGTCTCAAATTCCTACAGGCTGAGGATTGTTTATCAAGTATTCTGAAGTTTGGGGTCAAATAAACATGAGTATGTGTGTGTGTTTTAATAATGCTCATAGATTCAAAACTGAAGTCAAGGGAGGATGGAAGGGGTGGATTTCATGGGTATCCTCAAAACATCTCTGAAACAGATAGAAGCCAAACAGACCTGTCAAAGAAAACACACAGGGATATAAGAACTCAAGAATGCAGGGGTCACTTGGTGCTGGTACAAATGGCACTACTCACGTTAATTGGCCCTGAAAGAGTCGCTGCTGAAATTATATACTGGCATCATCAAAAAGAGGCTGACCTTCCTAGGGAGCTTCCATCTTGGAAGGGGGACGGGTGGGGAGTAAAGGGTGAGTGCAGCATACTTGAGAAAGAATACCACTGAAAGTGGTTTAGGTAGAAAAATCTTCTGTAATACTTCTAGTAGGTTCTTCAGGCAGTAAAACCAAGTTTACAGATCCCAAGTGAAAAGAAATGGAAATTGGGACCAGCAGATGACTTAATGGCTATGTCACTGGACTCCCATGTAGTCGACTGCGGTTTGAGTCCCAGACCTGGTGGCTCATAGATTAAAAAACTAAAGTCAAGGGAGGATGGAAGGGGTGCATGTGCGTGTGCATGCGTGCCCAAGATCCTGAGAGGAGAATGGAGGAGAAGAGACTGCGGCGTGGCCAACCCCCCAGGGGTGATTTCTTGCTTTCTGTCTCTGTCTTTCTAGCGAATGCATGCGCCCTATAGAAAAACCTCTCCAAAAGAAAAAAAAAATAAAAAAGGAAATTGGTGCCCAAAATGAAACTTTGGTTCATCTTTTAAGTGTTTACCTTTGCACCCCATTTTATATGTATTTTAAGTGAAAGCATACATTAAAAACTTTGCATTTGTCATTGTTAGTTATCCAGAAAATGTCAGTAGTTAAGATATTTCTAACAGGTATAGACACAGCCAAACTACAGTGTATTATCTATAATACACCCTCTACACTACTAGTGTTTTAGCATCCATTTTACATCTTCCCAAGAGATACTTTATGTTCATTTTCACAACTCCTCTTTATTAAATTCAATGAATTTCTTAGTTTAATAATTGCCAGCATATAACTCAGCAGATATAATAATTAACTCTACTATACCTGTCTAAATATTACCCTAGTAATGTATTTAAAATTATAATGTTTCCATTGGCAATACCCAATTCACTTATGTGGTTCCCGAGTCACTATTCATGTTACTTTCCTGCAATCGATGTGGTGGGCTTGACACAGGGGTTTGGGTGGGGAATGTTCTGATGGAACCAATAGGCAAAATGAACATTTTCACAAAACAGTTTCAATACATCAAAATATAAAACACATATATATAAATTACAGTAATGTGGGAGTTTGGGAAATGGGATGGCATGAGGGTCTGGAATGGCACGGGCTCCCAAGAACAGGATGGAGATTTCTGTTTTGTGTATTATGTGGTAATTTTTAAAAAGTTGGCTTGTTATTTAGAATTTACAGAATGTTCCAGACTCAAAACAATGGTATCAGTATAGACTGATAAAGTTAAAATAAATCTTAAAATGTTTAAATCTTTATTTCTTATTATATTTCATTTGCTATAGGGCACATGTGCTTACCAGAGAGAGAAACAAAAAAAGAGAGAAAGTGAGAAAGCAGTCCACCAGGTCCAGCACCTTAACTGCCATTCCACCTGCTAGCCCCATCAATCTTTCTCTTTAAGTGGAGACTTCAAAAGTCTGGAAAATTAGAATAAAAGTATATATTTATTTTGGTACAATTTTTTTTAGAATTATTTTAACTTTATTAATTTATTTACTTTAATTTGACCAGAGAGTGACAGACTGAGAGCACGAGAGACAGAGGTGAGGGGGAGTGAGGAAGCAAGACGCCAGGTCCAGGACTCAAACCATTGTTGGCCATGTGGGAGTCCTGTGCCCTTTAACCACCATGCCACCTGCTGGCCCTAGTGCAAAAAATTTTTGAAATCCATGAATATTTTTCATATGTATTTTCAATGAACTTTTTGAAGACGTTGTTATCTCCTATCTAATTTTTTTCTCACTGAAAAGTATTGTATGATAGTCTGAAGTATTTAAAATTATGGAGATCACATTTCACCCAAATACTTCAGTATACGGCTGTATAAAAAGATTTTCTTCTATAACCACAATACTACTATAAAACCTAACCAATTTAACAAGAGTTCCTTAATGTTAATACCCATGCCATATTCAAATGTCTCTCCCTCAGATGTCTTTTACAGCTGATTTATCAAAATTAGAAGAAAAAAAGTATCTATACTTGTGACATAAACATAGAAAAATATCACAGCTATGAAATCAAGATGGATATGTATGCTATTCTTTTACTTTACTATAAACTTGAAATTTATTATAATAAAATGTCCAAGATATTTACATCATCACACCTTGGGCCCCATCCTCAAGATTGTGTGTGTGTGTGTGTGTGTGTGTGTGTGTATTCCAAAATTTAAAGAAATCTAAAATCCGGGGAACCAGCAGTTAGCGTAATGGCTATGTCGCTGGACTCCCACGTAGTCGACTGCGGTTTGCATCCCAGACCCGGTGGCTTAAAACTCACACAGGGTGCGTGTGCGTGCGTGCCCAAGATCCCGAGAGGAGAATGGAGGAGAAGGGATTGCGGCATGACCATCCCCCCGGGGGGTGCCCAAGATCCCGAGAAGAGAATGGAGGAGAAGGGATTGCGGCATGACCATCCCCCCGGGGGGTGATTTCTCACTTTCTGTCTCTATGTCTCTCTCTGCCTGGCGAGCGCACGCACCCTATAGCGAAAACCTCTCCAAAAAAAAAAAAAAAAAAAAAAAGAAATCTAAAATCTGAAACACATCTGGTCCCAAGTATTTCAGATAAGGGATACACTATTTGTAGCCCCAAATACCTCTGCCCTCTGCTTTCTTTTTTTTTGGAGAGGTTTTTGCTATAGGGCACGTGCGCTTGTCAGAAAGACAGAAAACGAGAAGTCACCCCCCACCCCGGGGGGATAGTCACACCACAGTCCCTTCTCCTCCATTCTCCTCTCAGGATCTTGGGCGTATGCACACACACATCCAGCATGAGTTTAAGCCAGCGGGTCCGCGACTCAGACTGCGGTCAACTTGATGGGAGTCCAGCAACGTAGCCATTATGCCATCTCTTGGTCCCCCTCTGCTTCCCATTTTTATGGATTAATTTTCTTAACTTCTCTTCAATGCATTTACATTTTGTTTATACTGCCTCATTGCCAATTACTTTCCTTACTGAATTTACTGCAGTCTTCTCACATCCCTACATGCCCTATGAAAAGGGCCTTCCAATTATAATTTCTGCCTCCAGTCTGTCATTTCAGTTCATCTTGCAAATTCCATGGACAGCGCTTCCTAAATCATCATTATGTTGGGATGACCCTTCTCCCAGCTCAAGGCATTCTTCAGTGGTTCCATGGTGCATCAAAACGAGTCCAAACTCAACCCTAGCAGTTAAATCCCAGTCTGCATCTGCTTATAATCTCTCCCAGACAGGACATCAAGCTCCATGCAGTCTCAACTACTCACCAAGCACACCCAGTGCACCCACTGTTCCCTCCTGGAGACTGCACCTTGGCCTGTGTCACCTCTTCTTTTATCAAGCATGCCTCTTCTTCCCTCTTCTCTGAATATCCAAATTCCACTCACCCCAACCTCTATATCAGACTCCATGTTCAATCTCCTCAGCCCATTAGCTATCCTTTGGTCTTCTGAGTCTACCATACTCCTTTACCATTTGAAAGAAAACTCTCTTCATGGGTAGGTAATTTTCATAGTCAAAGGTTTTATTTCCTCAGGTGGACTGTTACTGCCTCAAAGTCAAAGACTGCATCTTTTTTTATTCCTGTTTCTTAAAAGTGTCTAGCACAATGCTTTGTACAACAGGTGCCCAACAAATATTGAGTAATCAGTAGATGATTCCAAACATTTATGAACCACTTCTTTTCGTCTAAGATTATTTTGTCTAAAAAAAAAAAATCATCAAACTTCAGGATTTTTCTAATTTTATAATTCTGTGAATGAGTTAGTTTCTCAATTAAAAAAATAATGCAATCTTCTAGTGTGCCTGCTGCTGATTATAACAGGGTCTCAGAGACAGAGCCTGGCAAACAATACCCTCTTGTGGCATTTAACAGGAGTGAGTCACTTTAAACTAGACAAATTGTCTCTCCTCATTATGACTGGATAGCAAAAACTCAGACTAAACCAAAATTACATGCAGGGACTTCAAAAAATTCAGGGGAAAATGTAAGTAAAGTGAGTATTTTGGTGCAATTTTAAAATTCATGTATAGTTTTCTTATAATATTCCTTTTTCATGAACTTTTTGAAGCCCTCTTATATACTCATAAATAACAGCTAACTCATAGGTGGGCATGGATATAATTTTACCAACGTGTTACCTGGATGGTCAATAACACTCACTGCTAAAAATGTGATCTATGGACAAGCAAAATCCACATCGCTTGGGAATATATTAGAAATACAGAATGTTAGGCTCCATCTCAAACTTACGAATGAGAATTCCTCCTTTTAACAAATCCTTGGGTGATTAAAAAACATTGGACAAATCCCCAAATGGGCACCACTGATCGCACAGACGTTTTCGCTGCAGGTTCCAGTAAGCGCAGGGTGTTTATCTTTCCAAAACAGCGTGTAACCACTGATTCAGCACAGACTGCGGGACCACCCCCAGGGGCTGCTGGTTGGGCAAGTCTGTCTGCGCCTCTAACAAACTTCCAGGTGATGCTGTAGTGCTGCTGCACTGGGAACCACAGCACCGACAGATTATCCGAGAACAGGCCTCATACTTCGGGAATTTTACTCCAATATCCTCTTTTTCTGGAAAGGCTCCCAGTAGAAAGGAGAATACTGAGTTAGTAAAAAGGGAAGAGGAAGTGGCAGCAAAATGTTTTGGTTTTGTTACAAGAAGGTAACACTGGGACCAGCAGTTGGCGTAATGGCTATGTTGCTGGACTCCCATGTAGTCGACCGCGGTTCGCATCCCGGACCCGGTGGCTTAAAACTCACGCCGTGCATGCGTGCCCAAGATCCCCAGAGGAGAATGGAGGAGAAGGGATTGCAGCGTGGCCATCCTCCCTGGGGGGTGATTTCTTGCTTTCTGTCTGTCTCTCTCTCTCTCTGTCTGTCTGGCAAGCGCATGCGCCCTATAGCAAAAACCTCTCAAAAAAAAAAAAAAAAAAAAAAAAAAAAAAAAAAAAAAGTAGCAGTTAACAGCCTTTGTATACCACAGGGCAAAAAACAGCAGAAGGAATTACCATAGCAACAGCTGTATTGTCCTCAGGGAACCTCTCTACTGCTATTCATAAAGACACCCATCCTAAAGAAATCTATCCCAATATTGAGGTTTATAAGAAACAAGGGACATAGAAAGTCTTTCTCCTTCATTAACTATTATGAAATAACACAAATTAAAGAAGGATTTGAAAATCTGAGGCCTGGACTTAGATTTGATCCAGCAAGGAAACAAAAAGGTAAGTTCTTATCTATATGGATCTAAAACCAAAAAAAAAGGAGAGCTAAGAAATGTTGAGAATATTTATGAGCTTAAATTTTTTTTGAAATCCCCAAATAGCTCTTTTTTAAAACAAAGACTTTTCGAATTATAAATAAGAAAATATATAAAAACCAAAGAGCTCCACCTAGAGTTTGGAAAGGGGGTTATTATTTATACACGTACAAATTACAAAGCACCATTTTCCAATCTATAATCTATATTCTTTCATTAGTGTTGAAAATACATATTTACAGAATCTTTACAAAAAGGTAACTTTCTAAAAGTGTTAAATACTGTTAACATAAAAGAGAACTGAATTTTTAATAATGCTGTCTGTAACCTATGGCAGTTATATTTGTTACTTTGAATGAGTATCTGAAGACAAATTATTAAAAACTTATGACTATGTTTGAAGTATATGGGAAGACAGCTTTTTTTTAAAATTTTTATCTTTTATTTTTCTTTCTCAGATCAATTAAATTCACATTTTACATAAAGTCTCCATTATGTTGTATACTATATATATATATATATATATATATATATATATATATATATAGTTTTCAACAGAGAACTCTACATTTTTTTGGTGTTAAGTGTTTCTTCCCTTTGCCCCTCACGCCCACTCTCCACCACCCACTCCCCTCCCCTGCAGCCTCTGGCATCCACATTCATCCTTTCCACTATCATATCTTCAGATCTTTCTCCCTTTGCCAGAGTGTTTTTTTTTTTTTTTTTAATCATTGCACATCTTTACAGTGTACAACATGATTTTTCCCAGCATGAAAACAGTGCACATCAGTCAAGACAATATTATCATATACATTATCAACAGACAACTTTTCATTTTTTGTGTCTATTAAGTGTGTTGTTTGCTCCCTGAATCCCTCCCCTCCGTCCTCCATCACTCACCCCCATCACCTCTCCCACACTGACAGCTTTTAAGATTGATTTCAAAGACAGTTCTTACCTGAACTTGCTGATGACCTTGAGAAACTCCTTTTCTAGTCCTGGGCTTTCTCATCCATAAGGTTAGGCAAGGGTCTCAGAAGTCATTGGGAGTAATTTGATGCCTGGGTTTCGGTCCCAGAGAGCAGGACTTACCTGTTCTGCTGGGGAAATGAGGTACCAGGGAGTAGCCTGGTGCCTCGTGAAAGCTCCCAAGTCACCCTAATGTGCAATCAGATGCTCTCCAAGCTCTCAGTTCTCAAGGGATAAATTTGGTGGCTCTGGAACTTTAGCGAAGATCAGAGCCACCTGCAGGGCTTGTTACCATGGACTGCTGGACCCCACACCAGTGCTTTGGAGAGGACCAAAGTGGAACCCCCAAATCTGCATTTCTTTTTTTTTTTCATTTTCTTTCATTTATTTATTTTTACATTTTTCCACAAACATTTACTTTACATAGCAAAAAGTTTTAGCTCATACTCCATAATTCTTGACAGTTTACAAACAACTTTCAAAATTTCAAAATACTGAATTTTAAAAATAATGTTCAAAATATGTCTTATAATTTTGTATAATTTTATAACTCTATAGTAACAGAAGCAGTGTGGTTTCAAATATATATATATATATATATATATATATATATATATATATATATATACATATATACATATATGTGTGTATATATATATATATATATATATATATATATATATATATTTTAGAGTGCAGACACTCGGTATATATTAAGTGGGGACATACAATGCCTCTCCTTCATAGCATGGCTTGCTTCACTCAGCAGTAGGTCTTCCATATTCATCCACTTCCTTTCAAAAGCCAGGGTTTTGTTGTTTTTTATGGATGAATAGTATTCCATTGAGTATATGTGCCACAGTTTTTCTAACCATTCATCAATTCGTGGGCATTTAGGTTGTTTCCATGACTTAGCAATCGTGGAAAGTGCCACAATAAACATCGATGTGCAAGCACTTTTTCGATTAAGTATTCTTCTGTCCTTTGGGTAGATACCAAGGAGTGGGATTGCTGGATCATATGGTAGTTCTATTTGTAGATTTTGGAGGAATCTCCATATTGTTCTCCACAGTGGTTGGACCAATTTACAATCCCACCAGCAGTGTAAGAGAGTTCCCTTTTCATCACACCCCCTCCAGCACTTATCATTTTTTGTTTTTTGAATCTTAGACATTCTGACTGGGGTTAGGTGATATTTCATTGTTGTTTTGATCTGCATTTCTCTTACAATGAGGGATGTTGAGCATTTTTTCATATGCCTTTTAGCTATTCGTATGTCATCTTTAGAGAGTGTTTTTTTCAACTCATTCTCCCATCCTTTATAGGATTGATTGTCTTTTTCCGGAACAGCTGCTTGAGTTCCTTGTAAATTCTGGTTATCAGTCCCTTGTCTGATGCATAGTTTACAAAAATATTTTCCCATTCTGAGGGCTGTCTGTTCACACTAATCACTGTGTCTTTTGCCATGCAGAAACTTCTTAGTCTGATGTAATCCCACTTGTCTATTTTAGGGATCATAGACTGTGCGTTGGGAGTCTTATTTAAGAAGTTTTCCCCTACCCCAATGTCTCCCAGATTTTCCCCGGTGTTTTCCAGGAGCAGTTTTATAGTTTGAGGTCTTAGATTTAGATCTTTGATCCACCTTGACTTTATTTTTGTCAGAGGTGAGAGGTAGGGGTTCAGATTCATCTTTCTGCAAGTGGAAATCCAGTTTTGCCAGCACCATTTGCTGAAGAGGTTTTCCTTTTCCCACTGAATTGACTGGTACCCCTTGTCAAAAATCAGTTGGCTTTATGTTTGAGCATTCATTTCTGGGGACTCTGTTCTGTTCCATTGGTCCACCTGTCTGTTCCTGTGTCAGTACCATACTGTTTTGATTACCACAGCTTTGTAGTATATTTTTGGGTCAGGTAGTGAGATGCCGCCCACTCCACTCTTCTTGTGCAGAACTGCTTTGGCAATACTTTTATGATTCCAGACAAACTTTATGATTGTCTTTCCTAGATCTGTGAAGAATGTGTCTGGTACTTTGATTGGCATTGCATTAAATAGGTAGATTAATTTGGGTAAAATTGCCATTTTGATTATATTAATTCTTCCAATCCAGGAACATGGGATGTCCTTCCACTTTTTTGTGTCATTTTCAATTTCTGTTTTTATCTTCTCAGAGTTTTCCTTATGGAGGTCTTTAACTTATTTAGCTAGATTTATCCCTAAGTATCTTATACTTTTTGTGGCTATGGTAAATGGAACAACTTTTTTTAGTTCTATCTCAGTCTGCCTGTTGTTCGTATACAGAAATGCTATAGATTTCTGGATATTAATATTGTAACCTGCAATGTTACTGTATTCATGTATTACTTCCAGAAATTGTTTTATGGAAACCATTGGGTCTTCTATGTATACAATCATGTCATCTGCAAATAGAGAGAGTTTCACCTCTTCTTTTCCTACTCGAATGCCTTTTATTTTTTCCTCTTTTCTGATTGCAATGGTCAAGACTTCTAGTACTATATTGAAGAGGAGTGGAGAAAGTGGACATCCTTGTCTTGTACCCGTTTTTAGTGGAAAAGCTTTCAGCTTTTCTCCATTGAGGATGATGTTCGCTATGGGTTTTTCATAGATAGCTTTTATTGTGTTGAGAAATGACCCTTCTATGCCAATTTTGCTGAGAGTCTTGATCATGAAGGGATGTTGTATCTTATCAAATGCTTTTTCTGCATCAATTGATATGACCATGTGGTTTTTATCTTTCTTCCTATTAATATGGTGTATTACATTTATGGTTTTGCGTATGTTGAACCAACCTTGCATTCCTGGGATAAAGCCTACCTGATTGTGATGTATAATCTTTTTTATAAGTTGTTGTATACGATTTGCTAGTACCTTGTTGAGAATCTTCGCGTCTATATTCATCAGGGATATTGTTCTATAGTTTTCCTTCCTTGTCCTGTCCTTATCTGTTTTAAGGATAAGGGTGATAGAGGCTTCATAGAATGAATCAGGGAGAGATTCACCCTTTTGGATCTTTAGAAATAACTTGAGCAGAATGGGGGTTAACTCTTCTTTGAAAGTTTTATAGAATTCAGAGGTGAATCCATCAGGGCCAGGGCTTTTCTTTGTTGGGAGGTTATTTATAACTGCCCAAATCTGCATTTCTAACAAGTCGCCAGGTAAGCCTGATGTTACTGATCTAGAGTCATACTTTGAGGATAATTTTTCTAGATTTACTAAAACATATTTTCCAAATTTCCCAAATGATTCTGATTCTTTATCGAACCACAGTATGATATGTTCAATTAGTCTTCCTGATTCCAACCTGTCTTCCTCTAGTTCTTACCCCACAGTATCAACACAGTTAGGATCCTAACCATAAATCTCAAGGGTGTCACTCCCCGGTCTGAAACTTGGTGATTTCGCCCCATTACTGACCGAAGGAAGAACTAACATGACACACAAGGCTTTTACAGTTCGACCCACTCTACCGCTCCAGTCTAAGTTTCCAGCGGTCCCTGTCACCTGCCTCTGTTCCAGTCTCACGTTCCCCAAACAGTGGAGGCTCTTCTGGCTTAGTCCTGTATACCCGATATCCTCTTTTTCTGGAATGTCTTTCTCCCACCTTCCTTTCTGACATACTTTTCCTGTCACCGTTCGTTTTGTGGACCAGGTGCCATGCTAGATAGGGAGTTCAAAGACAAGCAAGGCAGATGGCCGCCTGTAAGGCACTCACAGTCCTGAGGTGTGTGCTGGGCACTGTCACATTCCACCACACCACCAGTCTCAATGCCCCTCCCCATGTTTCCCTCCCATCCTTACCAGTGGGAGGGACAGCGGCATGTCCGTGGGCATGTGCTGCCATTTCTGGGAAGTCTGCTTTCCCGATGGAAAGGAGCAGACCCAGTGCATGTACTCACCTCGGTAGCGAGGGCTGGTGTGGTATGGGAGCTGCAGCAGACAGCCTGCAGCCAGGAGGGAGAGGACAACGGATCCTGTAGACACAGGCCCTGACGTGGACACCCAGCTGAAGGAGCAGCCACGGCTACGAGCCGTCTCCCTTATATTTAGGAAGAACACACACACACACACACACACACACACACACGCCCGTTTATTTGAGCCACGTGTTTACTAGGTTTTCTGTTGCTTACAGCTGAAAGCATTATCTTGGGGTAGAGGTGGAGGGGACTAAACAAATAGTAACAGTTCTCTCATGTCGGCTGTGCCAAGTGGCGTGGAGAAGCAGAGCCTGCAGTGAGAGGCTGTCCCAGGTGAGTGGGGAACTGAACTAGCCGGGCACTGATGTGCGAGGCTGATTTCCATCCCAGGCAGAGGAATGGGCTTCTGCACAAGTGCTGAGGGAGGAAGAGCATGGTGGGCAGAAGGGCTAGAATGCCTGCCAGAGGAAGCGCAGGAGAGGCAAGGCCTGCCCTGCTCCCTGAGACAGGAGAGCGCTCCTTCTTCCCTGTGCTTCCCCAAGCCTTCATACTCACATCTTGCCTGGAACTTTCCACCCTCTGCTGAACTGGCCTGTTTACCTCTGCCACCTGTTACACTGCTTAGACTGCCCACAATACCTTTAATCATCTTGTACCCCTCCTCCTGGCCATACCCCTCCTGGGACAGGGAAAAGGCACACAATAAATATTTGCTGAAGGAAAAAATTATCTTGACAAAATATCCTAATTACTAGAAAGTATCCTAAAAAGTCATAATCCAATAGGGGGCTGATTTATGATTATTTTTAAATAAAGAGTTTTGCTATAGGGCACATGTGCTTGCTGGAGAGAGAGAGAGAGAGTTGGAAAGCGAGAAATCACCCCCCAGAAAGGAAGGCTATGCCACAATCCCTTCTCCATTCTCCTCTCAGGATTTTGAGCACACAGGCACACGTGCCTGGCATGAGTTTCAAGCCGCTGGGTCTGGGACTCAAACTGAGGTCAAACACGGAAATCCAGTGCCTTAACCACCACGCCACCTGCTAGCCCCGATTTATGGCTTTTATTTATTTATTTTTTTTTTTTTGAGAGGTTTTTGCTATAGGGCGCGTGCTCTCGCCAGACAGACAGAGAGAGACAGAGAGACAGAAAGCAGGAAATCACCCCCCAGGGGGATGGTCACGCTGCAATCCCTTCTCCTCCATTCTCCTCTCGGGATCTTGGGCACGCACGCACACGCGCCCGGCGTGAGTTTAAGCCACTGGGTCCGGGACTCGAACCGCGGTCGACTACGTGGGAGTCCAGCGACATAGCCTTTACGCGAACTGCTGGTCCCCTCGATTTATGATTATTTTTAAGGCTCAGTTCTGCAACTGAGCCCCACCGCCACCCAAGTATGCCACCTTCACGTGAGTAGATGAGATGCCTGTTTCAGTGGAACCCTAGTGGGAGTAAAACAGGCAGTCTCTCATGAGACTTTCAGCTCTACGGTTTCCTGAATTTGAGTGTTTTTTTGTTTTTCCTAAAGCACAGGGGGCTTGACTTTAGCAGCCCAGCCAAATGTACCTGCCACAGAGGAAGGTCAAACCAGGGGTGGTTTATTGTGAATTGCAACATAACTCTGGGAGACCATTGGAACAAAATTTTAGCTATCTGACTCTTTCACCAAGAGAGAAATTTCAAGTTGTACTTTGTAGTAGTTAAGGCACTGGAACTCCCACATGGCAGAATGTGGTTTGAGTCCCAGCCTTTTGGCTAGCTTTCTCACTTTCTCTCTCTCTTGTCCTCTTCTCAAATTTAATAATAATAATAAATTAAATTTTTAAAATCCTTATTTGTGTTTGAACAGCAGGTTTATGGGTAATTTTAACTTTAATTTCTTAATGTTTATAATTGTCTTGATTCATTTAAATAGCTTAAATCAATACTTTCCTTTCTTTTTTTTACTTACAAGAGTATATAGAAAAATAAAAAATCCTCAGCTATGAGTCCTTAGTTTCACTCAGTATTTATTTTTAAAATAATTTGTAATTTTTATAATTAAAAGCAAATCTCAAGCTTGGACAGTCTTTGACCCAAATCAAGGAATTAACACCCAGGGGCCAGCAGATGGCATAGTGGTTATGTCACTGGACTCCCACATGGCCAACCATGGTTCAAGTCTGGGACCTGGTGGCTTGAAACATACCATGCACATGTGGTGTGTGCTCAAGATCTTGGAAAGAGAACAGAGGAGAAAGGATTGCGGTGTGGCCATCCCTCCTGGGGGGGAGGGGGTGATTTCTCACTTTCCCTCTCACTCTCACTCTCTCTCTCTCCCTAGGTAGTGCACATGCCCTAAGACAAAAACTGCTACAAAAAAAAAAAAAAAAAAAAAAAAAAAAAGCTTAGGAGAGAATTCACACTTGGAAAACACTGGGAGAAGGGAGAAGCATACAATTAATGTCAGTGGCACGGGCATGGGGGTATGGAGGAGGGGGGAACAGGGACGGGATTTTACTGGTTAAGTTGCTGCACGTGGTGGAAATGAAAAGCAGACCCACTCCCAGCTGGTTCCCAGGTCCCCTTATTGCCCACACCAGCAAATGCTCCTCCCACCTGCCCAGGTACACAGCTGCTTGCTGCTCCCTCTGCTCAGGATGCTCTTGCCAGACTCCGCACTGGCTGCCTCCTGGTCACTGTGCAGCTTTCAAATCAGGGTCCCCTCCATAGAAAGCTCTTCCAGGATCATCCCATCTAAAGAAGGAAAGCCACCATGCTCTTCCACAAGGCATGCTGAAAATATCTAGTTTATTGTTTTCTGTGCTCTCCCTACACACACACACAAAAACCCTAAACCTTATCTCTTGGTCACTGCTGAATCCCAGCACCTAGAATAGTGCCTGGCACACGTAATAGGTACCCGCCCAGCAGGGGGTATGGAGGTAAAGGCAGCTGGATACTGGATCCCACATGGCTGACTTCCAGGTTCAAGTCCTTGAAAACCCAAAATCCCGAGAGGAGATTCTCAGGGCAGTGGAAGGACCCTCCATGATACTGTGATGGTGTATACATGGCTCTGTGCGTTTGTCCAAACCCATAGGATGTACATCAAGAGCGAACTCTAATGTAAACTGTTGGTTCTAATTAATAATAATGTATCAATATTATCTCATCAACTGTAACAAATGTACTGTACTAATACAAAATGTTAATATTAGGGGAAACTGGGGGCTAGGGAGGGATGAGAGGATACATGAGAACTTTCTGCTCAATTTTTCTGTAAATCTAAAACTGCTCTAAAACTTTGGCCCAAGTCTCAGGCACAGGTTGTAGGGCACCACTATATAATACTGGAGTTGCATGGGAGGCCCAGGTTCAGAACCCAGGTTGAACTGAGCATCCCAAACGTGCCGTTATATGCCTTTGATTCTGGCTGGCTGGGAGGCTGGGGGAGGATCACAGTGTGGCAAGACCCTGTCAAAGGTACCTCAATCTATCTCAAAAGAAATAAAGTTTTCTCTTTTTTTTCTTACTTGCTTTAAAAAAAAAAAATTTTTTTTTGCCATAGGGCATGTGTGCTTGCTGGAGAAAGAAAGAGACAGTGAGAGGGAAAGTGAGAAATCACCCCCCAGGGGGGATGATGCTGCTACAATCCTTTCTCCTCCTAGGATTTTGGGCATACTTGCAGATGCATCCAGCGTGATTTTCAAGCCACCAGGTCTGGACTCAAACCATAGTTGGCCATGTGGGAGTCCAGCACCTTCACCACCATGTCACCTGCTAGCCCCAAGAAATAAAGTTTTAAAACTAAAATATATAAGGTCTATTAATTTAATTAATGCTGCATTACACATTTTTTGTTAAAATGATTATCTTACTGTGGATCATTTCCATACATGGTTAAGTGCTGTGCAGAGGGAGCTGGATCCTACATAGCCAACTCTGGTTCAAAGTCTGGTCCTATGAGCAACAGGATCCTTTTTCCCCAGGATCCTGATAGAATGGAGAAATAGAGAGAAAATGACTGTAGCACAGCCAGGCCCCTCTGCGGGGGTGGGGGCATGATTTCTCTCCCCCCACCCCACCCGGCACTCATGCACCCTCTGGCATAAAAAAAAAATTATCTTACTAAGTACAAATATATATATATATTTTTCTTTTTGGAGATATTTTTTTTCTACAGGGCACATGCACTCACTGGAGAGATAGAGGCCGAGAGAGAGAAAGTGAGAACTCACCCCCCCTCCCCCCGGGAGGATGACCACACTGCAATCCCACTCCTCCATGTCCTCTCAGGATTTTGGGCACACAAATGCACTCAGCATGGTTCAAGCCACTGGGGTCGGGATGTTCAGTTGACTATGTGGGAGTCCAGCACCTTAACCACCACACCACCTGCTGGCCCCTAAGGTATGTGCATTTTGGGACTAACAGACGGCGTGGTGGTTAAGGCGCTGGACTCCCACATAGGTGACCACAGTTTGAGTCCCAGACCTGGTGGCTTGCTTTCTCACTTTCTCTCTCTCTCTCTCTCTCTCTCTCTCTCTCTCTCTCTCTCTCTCTCTTTCTGTCTCCCTCTGGTTAGGACATGTGCCCTGTAGCAAATTAAAGTAATAATTGTAACAATTAATAAATAAATAATTATTTTTAAAAAGTGTATCTTAAGGAAAAATCATGCATTTAAGTAATTTTACTTTAGAATTGTTTTGTTCCAAAGGAAAATAAATGACTTAATATTTGAAATCTAAAACCTGGAGAGGTCCCGATCTGCTATAGGTATTTTTCTCTTTCTTTTTTTGGAGAGGTTTTTGCTCCAGGGTGCGTGGACTTGCCAGACAGACAGAGACAGAGAGACAGAAAGTGAGAAATCACCCCCCCAGGGGGATGGCCATGCCGCAATCCCTTCTCCTCCATTCTCCTCTCAGGATCATGGGCACACACGCACACGCGCCCGGCGTGAGTTTAAGCCACCGGGTCTGGGACTCGAACCGTGGTCGACTATGTGGGAGTCCAGCAACATAGCCATTATGCTAACTGCTGGTCCCCCTGCTATAGGTATTTTTCAATGTTCTTAGTCTCTTGTTAGAGTAATTTATATCAACATTAATTTATATTACATTATTTCACCCAAAATTACAGCCCCTCAATGAATTTTTGCTCCCCTAAAAACATCCAAATCATCTATGTTTCTACAGAACATCCATTTGAACTTTTCTGAATAACCCCATCTATCTGTGTAAGAAGCATCTTGATAAATGAGGTATAAGAATATTAGCAAAATGTTTTGAGATTCTTGGGACCAGCGGTTAGGGTAATGGCTATGTCGCTGGACTCCCACGTAGTTGGTGGCGGTTCACGTCCCAGACCTGGTGGCTTAAAACTCATGCCGGGAGCGTCTGCGTGTGTGCCCAAGATCCCGAGAGGAGAATGGAGGAGAAGGGATTGCGGCGTGGCCATCCCCCTGGGGGGTGATTTCTTGCTCTCTGTCTCTCTGTCTGTCTCTGTCTGGTAAGCGCACGCGCCCTATAGCGAAAACCTCTCAAAAAAAATGCTTTGAGATTCTTAAACGAAAAAGGAAAAACTAGCAACTTTAATTACATAGAAATTCATACCACTAATGGTCTGCTAGAGACAAGTTATTTTTTAAAAGAATGTAAATTAATTTAAAATGTTTCAGAAGAAAATTACAGTGCACTTGTAACTAGACTCTAGTTTTGTCCATAGTTTTAGTTTAAGGTATTTTGTGAATCAATAAAATGTGGAAAAAAAGTAAAAATAATAATAATAATAATAATAAAATTAAACTAAAAACAAAAACAACAAAATGATGTAATAGACACAAGTATGGAAAGTTATTGTGTAAAATATTATTATTATTATTTTTGTAGAGGTTTTTGCTATAGGGCGCATGTGCTCACCAGACAGACAGAGAGAGACAGAGAGACAGAAAGCAGGAAATCACCCTCCAGGGGGGATGGCCACGCTGCAATCCCTTCTCCTCCATTCTCCTCTCGGGATCTTGGGCACGCACGCAAATGCGCCTGGCGTGAATTTAAGCCACCGGGTCCGGAGCTCAAACCACGGTTGACTACATGGGAGTTCAGTCACATAGCCGTTACACTAACTGCTGGTCCCTGTAAAGTATTATCTTTGACTTGCTTGACATCCAATGTATTTATGCTTTGAGAACCAATGTCGTATGCTATAAAGATGTATAATGATTAAATGTAAATTTAAAAAAAATCTAAAAAAATAAAGTAACTTTGAATCTGATACTACCTAATTATTTATGAAATCCATTGCTTCATTCCAATCTACTACTGTAACAGCTAGAAATTCCAAACAACAGCACTCATAGTTAAAGTAAAATACTTTTTAAATTTCATACTGCACAGAAATGCTACATACTTGTGGAAGAAGTAAATGCAGCTATATTGGGAAATATTCCTATGCGAATTCTAACTCTTAAACTGTGAACACATTTTAAGTACATGTACAAAGAGACTTTTAAAAATTCATAGAAAATGGAATTAAAGTGTATGTTTACTTTGGTACAAAAAAACATAAAATCCAATCATAATTTTTTTACAGTATGCATTTTCTATGAACTTTTGAAGACTCTAGTCAATTCTGTGTAGAACCTTAGACTTTTAGTTGGGCAGGCACCGGAGGTCACCTATTCAATGCCATCCAATGAGTTAGACTTCTACAACAGACTTGACTTGGCTGACATCTACAAAGAGTTCAATGGTAATTGATAAAATTCCACTAGTAGATGCATGAGATTATAGGGAAAAAAAATTTAGAGGTGTTTTCATTAGGGCATGTGCACTCACCAGGGAGAGAGAGAGACAGAGACAGTGAGAGGGAAAGAGAGAAATCACACCCTAGGGGGGTGGTCAGGCTGCAATCCCTTCTCCTCCTGGAATTTTGGGCATGCACATGCACATGCCTGGCTTGAGTTTGAAACCATGGGGTCCAAGACTCGAACCACAGCTGGCCATGTGGTAGTCCAGCGACATAACTGTTATGCCATCTGTTGGTCCCATACAGAAAAATTTTTTATAAGGGCAAGGTGAAATACACAAATTCACCTATTACTACAACCCAAGTTACTACATTTGGGTAGAATATCTACCACTTCCCATGTGTCAGTCCTTCAAATACATGAAGTAAACTACTATGATTCCCTCAAGTGTTCTTTTCTTTTATTAAAAAAAAATATTTTATTTATTATTATTTATTTTAATTTGGCCAGAGAGAGAAAGAGAGAAAAAGTGGGAAAACAAACCGCCAGGTCCAGGACTTGAACCACAGTTGGCTGTGTGAGAATCTGGCACCTTAGCCACCACACCACCTGCTGGCCCCTCAAGTGTTCTTTTCTCCAGTCTAAGTATCCCAAACGCCTTCAATAATTCCTTGTATTATTCCATAATTTTAAGGCCACGTAACCATGTAACCATTTGATCATCTTATATACATATCCCAGTCCACTAACAATCCTTTGAAGTACAGAGTACACATACATATGTTTTTAAAATATAGTACAGTCAAAATGTCATTTTAATTTTAGAATTTGGCTCACTGTCTCCAAATACAAATGCTTTTTTTAAAAAAATAAACTCATCATTTAGTCGTTTTTGTATTTTGTGAGGGTTTAGCCAAAAGCTTATGCTTAGTGCTTTAGCTCTGGATGCTAATTTGAAATGATCACTATGAAATAGAAAATATTTTTAATTTTGCAAAAGAAAGTAGTTTAATAAAACCATAAATTCAAAGTGGTTGTTACACATCACAAAAATGTTGGCAGCACTCACCTCACCTCTGTGATTGGAACCGCACAGTGCAATTTGCAATAGAAAGCCATCAGCCAGTCTTCATAAGAAAAGAAAACATGGAAGGAGAAGAAAACAAACAAAAAGAGCTGTGCGGTTTGGATGCTGCTGGTTGGTTAGCAAGAACAGAGCAGGGCTGCTACAGTCAGCCAGTCTCTAGCGGATGGTCCCTGTTGCATTCCACTTTTGCATAATTTGGGAAAAAAACAAACGTGTTTTTGAAGACAAATTCTCTTTTCTACATCTTATTGTCATAGTATTCTAAACAAATTTTTTAAAAACTTGAAGAAAATAAGGCATTACTTATATAACTACAAACGTACCACATTTAGTCTGATTTTACAAACTATTTCTGTAACATCTCTTTTTTTAAGAGGAAGGGGATCTTGCTGTGTTGCCCCGACTGGCCTCAAACTCAGTCTTCCTGCCTCAGCCTCCCACTGGGATCACAGGCACGAGCTGCTGTACCAGTTATAATATTATAAAAGGTACATAATATCTTTTATTGTGGTTTAATTTTTTGATAACTCAGTACCTTAAAGAGTACATTGCACTAGAGGAATAAACCCATCCTTTACATCCTAAATATGTTTATTTGCAATGACATCACAATTTATAATGTCGGTTTAGCTTAATTTGCATCTTCCAGTGTCTCCTTCCTGCTTCCTCATCATGACATGAACTCTCAGGATCATCCCATCCATGTACATGGTTTCGAACAAATCCACACTCTGATGACAACCAAATTCATTTCTCTAGCCCAATTTCTCTGCAGAGATGACTCATGTGTATCTAGGAGCCTAGTGCCACCACCTGCCAGGACACCTGCCACTAAGACAACATACAAAGTGGAGTGCCATGGATCAAAACTGAAAGCGAACATTTTCTGGTTATTCGCTTTGTGCCGGGCAATGTGCTGAGTGTTCTACGTGAATTTTCTCACTTAATTTTCACAATGCAATTACACATGGCATGTTTATCTCCTTTTACCTGAACCCCCATTAAAATGATCGTGTCAAAATATGAAAGATGTAACAGACATCGCTCATTGACTGCTTCGTACCCATCCTTCTTCCCACGTTCTTGGTCAAGAGATACCAGTTTCATGCAGGACATCTCTATGCTAGAGCAATTTCTCAGTCTCTGTTGTACCGAGGAGTAACCATTAGACCCTGTTATGAGTCAAGGAAAAAATAGAAGTCTGGAAGGGTCAGAAAGCAGTGCAGTTCTCACCCCGTCCTGCCTTCTGCCTGCCTTAGCAATGGACATGCTGTGCAGCTGCATTTTACATTTTTTGACCAAGCGAGAAAGACCAAGGCCATCCCAGAGATGCTGGTCCTGACATCACTGAGCTACGGCAGCAAGGCCAGCGACCACCTACTTCCAGACTTGTTACTGAGAAAAATGAACCTCTATTTGTTGTATCCACTTGAAGTCCAGTTTTCTATTAACTTGGAGCTGCAAATATTCCTAGATGATTCAAAATTATAATCTGAAGAAGAGATTTTAACAAATAATTAGAAAAAGGGAAGTGGCCTTTTTGCCAATATGGCGCCGAAAGCGAAGAAGGAAGCTCCTGCCCCTCCCCAAGCTGTAGCTAAAGCAAAGGCTTTGAAGGCCAAAGTCACACAAAAAAAAGAAGATCCGTACATCACCCACCTTCCGGAGGCCCAAGACTCTCAGGCTGTGGAGGCAGCCTAAATATCCTCGGAAGAGCACCCCCAGGAGAAAGAAGCTTGACCACTATGCCATCATCAAGTTCCCCCCGACAACCGAGTCTGCCATGAAGGAGATAGAGGACAACACCATACTTGTGTTCATTGTGGACGTCAAGGCCAACAAGCACCACATCACACAGGCTGTGAAGAAGCTCTATGATATTGATGTGGCCAAGGTCAACACTCTAATCAGGCCTGACGGAGAGAAGAAGGCGTATGTGCGACTGGCTCCCAATTATGATGCTTTGGATGTTGCCAACAAAATTGGGATCGTCTAAAGCGAGTCCAGCTGGCTAATTCTAAATACACTTTTCCACCATAAAAAAAAAAAAAAAAAAAAAAAGAAAAGAAAGATGGAGGAATAGTAGCTACATGGTAAAACACAGGATGCTACAGAGTAAGTACCTGCAAAAAATAATGGGAAATCAGCTCGCCGCGGGGAGCCCACAGAAGTCTCAGGATTTGGAGGGCCCAGGTACAGCAGACGATAGAGCCTACAGATTTGACATTTGGAGGGTCCCCAACAAAAAAGGCCAGTGCCCTGCCCTGCCCAGCCCATTCTTCAGGCCCACACGTCTACAATTTTATGTTGGAAAATCTCTTTAAAGGTCTATTTATTTTTGGCTGTCTATTTTTACTCATGACTGAGGGATTGAAAATATGGTTGTAAGGAAAGCCCACAATATGAGAGAAGCTAAACGAGCACCAGGAAAACGGGAAAAAGGAAAGAAGAGGA
This sequence comes from Tupaia tana, assembly GCA_026018925.1. Classification (NCBI taxonomy): domain Eukaryota; kingdom Metazoa; phylum Chordata; class Mammalia; order Scandentia; family Tupaiidae; genus Tupaia; species Tupaia tana. The sequence goes on from JAKSZU010000003.1 coordinate 180,600,530, forward strand.
GAGAAAAAAGAAAGGGAACCTAGGAAAAACAGAAAGCAAAAAGCAGAAGAAAGCCATGAAAAGAAAAACAAAAATATCTTCAGAGAGATTTGAGGAAAACAACAACAACAAAAACCAAGGATGAGCTGCTATGACATAGAAACGATTAAAATATGCCAGCAGAAACTAACAAAAAGAAACAGAAAGGCTGGATGACAAAACTGAGGCAATTTCACAGATAATAAAATTTGAAACTAGGCACAAAAAGTTGAAAATCAAAGCATAAGGTCCACACCGAATTCCAAAAAACAGAACCAAGAAGCAAGAAGGAAGGAAACTGTCAAAGAAAAAACATTCTCTTTTAAGACCCTAGCATTTAAAGTGAAACGAAAACAGGTGTGAAGGCAGATGACTGCAAAAATGGAGGAAAAAGAAGAGATACACAGAGTCTCTAATGAGCTTCCTGAGAGGAATAAATAGGGGTAATTCCCAATCCTTTTGTATTCTAATAACATGAAACCTCTCAACAGCAATACTAGAAGTTCTAGAACTATGCTTTAAATTTTCTGAGTGGGAGATTATTTTTGATACAAAATTTTATTGCCTTTTTTTTTTTTTTTTTTTTGCTACAGGGTGTGCATGTTTGCCAGAGAGAGAGAGAGAGAGAGAGAGAGAGAGAGAGAGAGAGAGAGAAAGAGAGGATAGAAAAAGGCATTCCCTGGACCAGCTCTCAGTCTGTGGAGTGATCATGCAGGATGCAGTTAGCGTAATGGCTATGTTGCTGGACTCCTATGTGGTCGAACACGGACTCCTATGTGGTCGAACACGGTTCAAGTCCTGGACCCAGTGGCTTAAACTCATGCCAGGCATGTGTGCATGCGTGCCCAAGATCTGAGAGAATAGAGAAGGGATTGTGGCATGGCCATGCCCCCTGGGGAGTTGATTTCTCGCTTTCTGTCTGACTCTCTGGCAAGTGCATATACCCTATAGCAAAACCTCTCCAAAAAAAAAAAGAAAGGAAGAAGAAAGCATTCCCTTGGGGAACTGTCACACCACAATCCCTTCTCCATCTCTACCTCTTTTCAGTATTGTGGGCACACATGCCTGGTGTGTTTCTCAAGCCACTGGTCAGCTCTCAGTCTGTGGAGTGATCATGCAGGATGCAGCTGACTCAACCACCAAGCCATGGAACCGCCCGGCATAGAACTTCAGCTGAAGTAATCAGTCAGGCACGAGGGTGAATGAAGGCAGGGATGAAAACTTTTCATCTCTCATCTGCCTTTCCTTGGGAAGCTTATGGAATATGATGTTTCTACAAAACAAAGGAATAAACCAAGAAAGATGAAAACACAGGATTAGAGAAACAGGCACCTGCTCCATAAGAAAGGGAAGGACTAGAGTGAGTTGTACAGGGGACCTCAGTCCAGATCAGCAGGAAGAAAGACTCCCAAAGAAAGCACGACAGACAGGCTGACATTTGCAGGTAGATTGTAGTGAGGTTTAGAATATACGCTGACAGAATACGTAGAATTTCTGTTGGAGAAACATACTAAATTGAACAAAATAAAATTGTTTCATAGAATAAAATTTTGTCAGATATTGGCAGTTGCATGTCACTCAACCAAATTTATAGATAAATATGATGCCAGAAATTTGTTTTAAATACTCTAAGAATAATGAAAACAAAAGTAAAGTTGGAAGAATATATGAAAAAGTATGTCAGAAAGTTAGTTGTTATTGGGAACCAGCAGTTAGCGTAATGGCTATGTCGCTGGACTCCCACGTAGTCGACCGTGGTTCGCGTCTCGGACCCGGTGGCTTACAACTCACGCCGGGCGCGTCAAGATCCCGAGAGGAGAATGGAGGAGAAGGGATTGCGGCGTGACCATCCCCCCTGGGGGGTGATTTCTCGCTTTCTGTCTCTATGTCTCTCTCTGTCTGTCTGGCGAGCGCACACGCCCTATAGCGAAAAACCTCTCCAAAAAAAAAAAAAAAAGAAAGTTAGTTGTTATTAAAACTGGGTAATAGGTGCATGGACTTCATGTCTTGTTTTCTCTACTATTGTTTGAAAATCCTATAATCAGGATTATAAAGAGAAAAGCAGGCAAGCAGTGATGTTGTGGTTAAGGCACTGGATCCCACATGGCTGGCAGCACAGTTCAAGTCCTGGACCTGGAGCCTTGAAAATCATGCATGTGCATGTATGCCCCAAATCCGAAGAGGACACCGGAGGAGAAGGGATTGTGGTGTGTCCAACCTCCATGGGGGGGGATGCTATTTCTCTCTCGCTCTCTCTCTCTCCAGTGAGCACACACACCCTATAACAAAAAGTACAAACAAACAAAAATAGAGAAGCATGATAACATCAATATGACATTTATAAAAAAATGTATTTAAATATTACCAGAGAGGAACAGAGTGAGAGAGAGAAAGTGAGGAAAGCAAGCCACTAGGTCCGGGACTCGAACCATGGTCAGCCCTGTGGGAGTCCAGCGCCCTTAACCACCACGCCACTTGCCAGCCCCCAATATGACATTTTAATAACCTTTCAGACAGCATGAGGAATTTTCACTAAGCAAAGCTCTGGTAAAGTCTAGTTGAAGAACCAATGGACACAGCAAAAACAAAAACAAAAACAAAAAACAACTCAATGAAACCTCACACCTACACTGGATCTTCAATCACAGTGGGGAAGGAAACAAGACTATCCCTATCCTCTCTGCACTGACCCCACTGATTCTAGGACTATGCAACAAAATACATGTCTCAAAGCTGTTCCAATTCTTTACACAATGTTCAATGAGGGAACCATTTATTAGTGCCCCTTAGTTCTCTCCTAGTTAATTTCTCTTCTTGTCCCACTTACATTCCAGAATTTATCATAATTTCCACAACCTTGTATATACTCCCAATCTCCACTCTCTCACCTTCTCTCTGTAGTTGGCAATCTTTAAAAGTGTGTTTACTGGGCCAGCCATGGGGCCATGTAGTCTGGGGAAACCAGATCTCACATGTTCAAGTCTTGGATCCAGTGGCTTGAAAGGCATGCTGGGCACACATGCGTGTATGTCCAAGGTCCGAGGGGATGAAGAGGGAAAGGCGAAGGGATTATGGGGCGGCTGTACCCCAGTTGAGGGGTTCTTTCTCCCTGTCCCTCTCTCTGTCTTTCTGTCTCTTTCTGGTAAGTACATGTGTCCTCTGGAAACTTAAAAAAAAAAAAAAAAAGTGTGGGCCAGCCACATGGCCTAGTGGTTAAGGGAGTCAGATCCCACATAGTTGACTACACTGTTTGAATCCTGCCCCCTCAGTGTCTTGAAAATCACGCTGCACACATGCATGTGTGCCCCAAATCCCTACATGATGGAAAAATGAAGGAAATGGGATGACAGCATGGCCATACCCCATTGAGGGGGACTTTCTTCCTCTCCTTCTTTCTTTATCTATCTCTGGTGAGCACATGCACCCTCTGGCAATTTTTTATATCCTTAAGTTTACTACTTAATTGTAAACAATAAATACTATGTAATAGTAAATATTTACTACTTAGTAGTAAAGTATACTATTTAATAGCTTAGTTCCTGATATAAATGTTTAAAGTTTACAGTCAGAAACAAGACACAGATACTTGTTATCACTACTACTTTTATTCAATATTGTATGTGAACTCCCAACTAATGCAGGTAGCAAAATAACAATAATACTAAAAAAAAAAAAAGAAAAGGTAAAAAGATTGGAAAAGAAAGAAAGAAAACTCTTGCTATTCTTGGGTGATGTACAGGATCATGTAATACAAAGTTTAAAAAAAATGTATATGGGACCAGCAGTTGGAATAATGGCTTTGTCGCTGAACTCCCATGTAGTTGACCGTGGTTCGAGTCCCCAAACCTGGTGGCTTAAACTCACGCCAGGCACGTGTGCGTGCATGCCCAAGATCCCGAGAGGAGACTAGAGGAGAAAGGATTGTGGTGTGGCCATGCCCCCTGGGGGGTGATTTCTCGCTTTCTATCTCTCTGTCTTTCTGGTGAGCACTCACACCCTATAGCAAAAACTTCTCAAAAATATACATATAAATTATTTAGTTAACTGGAGTTTGCTAAGTTGCTAGAAATAAGGCAATAACAAAATTTTACTGTATATATACTAGCAATAAACACAATATAATATTTAAATAGATAGCATTTCAAACCTATCAAATATTTGGGGGAGAATATGCAAGACTGTTGCACATAAAAGAGTAAGTAAATGCTTAAGAAAGCAAATAAAAAATGGAAAAAGTAAAATGAGAGGAAGTAAAGTACAAAGTCACTTTAATCAAATCAATATGAGTATCGGTGTAGGGAAAGATAAAGAGACCAGAGGAACAGAACAAAGAATCCAGAAATGAAATCCCATTTATATGAAATTTTAATATATGACAAATGTATTTCAATTCAATGGGGGAAAAATTGATTGTTTAATAAATAATACTGGCACAACTGGCTATCCATCTGGTAAAAAACAGTTACTCCCCTATCTCATATAAATGAAAAATAAATTACAGATGGAGTAAATGCTTAAATGTAATAAACAAAGCTTCAAAAATTAGAAGAAAACCTAGGAGACAATACTTACCATCTGTTTCTTAACCAGAAAGAAACAATAGCTCTATCTAGTTTATAAAAATCAAAAACAACTTATGTTGCAGAAGTTATCATAAACAAACAGGTGAGTGACAGATTTGGGAAATACTTGTAAACAAGGTAACAGATAAGGGGGGAGGGGAGGGCTAGTAATCATCTCCAATAAATAAAGAGCTGTTAAAAGTTGGTAGGAACCAGCAGATGGCGTAATGATTGCTAATGATTGTATCACGGACTCTCACACAGTCAACCAAGGTTAGAGTTCCATACCTGGCTGCTTCAAACTCACACTGGGCGTGTGTGCATGCATGCCCAAAATCCCGAGAGGAGAAGGGATTGTAGTATGGCCATCCCCCTGGGGGGTGATTTCTCACTTTCTGTCTCTTTGTCTCTCACTGTCTTTCCAGTGAGCACATGTGCCCTATAGCAAAAATCTCTCAATAAATAAATAAATAAATAGCGAGACAAGCAACTCATTGGAAAAAATGTTACAAGATGTCAACTTGCTCTCTCACTTTCTCTCTCTCATCAAATTAAAATAAATGAATGAAAAAATAAAATTAATAAAAGGGGGGGGGGGGGAGACCAGCAGGTGGTGTGGTGGTTAAAGTGGTAGACATTCCTATATGGCTGACCACAGTTCAAGTCCTGGACCTGGTGGCTTGCTTTCTCGCTTTCTCTCTCTCTCTCATCGAATTTAAATAAATAAATGAAAAAATAGAATTAAAAACAAACAAAACCAAGAAACGAAAAATGGTTTTCCAGAAATAAGATAATAAGTAATGGTACATATCAGTACTGTGAAATAAGAAGCAGCCATGGAAAAGAATGAAGTAGCGCTATACCATTTGACTCAGTACTTTCCTGGAAGCCTCTGCGTGGTAAGAGTGAGAAACAGGGAAGGGCATACCCTATGATCTCATTTTCAAAAAGCAAATATTGATCAAAACCCATTAAATGTATGTGTCTGAGTGTGTACACATGCACACACATGTGTATTGTGTTTGAGAAAGAGAAAAGAGGAGAAAGGGAATGTGAACATGGAGACAAACACAAAAGGTTAAGTACCAGCTCGCAAACAGAGATTACTTGGGAAAAGGGCTGAAGGATACAGAGTTGGAAAGAAAAAAATGAGCAGAACATATGATATAATTCCACTTATGTTAAGTAAACTAATCAAAGACCTGCTATGACATGGGTTAGAAATATCATATGATTGGCATGAGCTTCCATCCTCCACACAGTCCCCAGTCTTAAATTACCTCATAATCATCTGGCATTTTCTCATCCATTGAACTATCAGTTCTACACAAAGTAAGCCCCTAAATTTTTGTGCATTTTATGATAAGCCTACTGACTGAAAAAATTTTTTTCATGAACTATATCACATTTTATAAAACTAAATTTTTGGACCCCAAAAAGTTGGAGCGTGGCTTTACATACAAACACAAGTGTGTACCTGGACTTTAAAAAATTAGAAAAAACAAGGAGTTGGTAATTATGATTACTGGAATGTCTACAAAATACAAATACAGCTACAGAAAAATATGCATAAAGTATTAGATTTCAGTAAAAACAAGAAATATATTAATTATAAACATAAGCTAAAATATGTTTAAAGAATTATTTTATTTAACTTTATTTATTTATTTATTTATTTATTTATTTATTTAAATTTGATGAGAGAGAGAAAGAGAGGGAAAGTGAGAAAGCAAGCCACCAGGTCCGGGACTCGAACCATGGTCGGCCATGTGGGAGTCCAGCACCCTTTTTACCACCATACCACCTACCAGCCCCAATATGCTTAAATATTTTTAAGTGAAAGAGAAAGCTATGGACAATATCATATCTGCATCCATTGGCATGTGATAGGGGAAAAGATAGGCAGATTACTAGTTTTGCCTTTATACCTCTCTGCATTATATTACTTCACTTATTACAGTAAACAAAAAAGTATTGCCTTTAAAATCTGAAAATATTCATAAAAATAAAGATAAATTGCAAACAATAAAATAAAATAAACTGGGTATTACTCAGTACCTACCTCATACAATCTGTATCAAAGATTACATAAAATAATCCATGTAACATATTGCAAATGCTTAAGAAATGTTAGCTACATTTTATTAAAAAAAAAAAAAAGACTACAGATGGCTATGGAAAATATGAAGCTTAAAAGATAAGGGCTTTTTTTTTTTTTTTTTGAGAGATTTTTGCTATAGGGCACGTGTGCTCACCAGACAGACAGAGAGAGACATAGAGACAGAAAGCAAGAAATCACCCCCCAGGGGGATGGTCACGCCGCAATCCCTTCTCCTCCATTCTCCTCTCGGGATCTTGGGCACACACGCACACGCGCCCGGTGTGAGTTTTAAGCCACCGGGTCCGGGACATGAACCGCGGTCAACTACGTGGGAGTCCAGCGACATAGTCATTACGCTAACTGCTGGTTCCCAAAGATAAGGGCTTTGACAGATGGACTCCCACATGGCTGACCAAAGTTTGAGTCCTGGACTTGGCAGCTTGCTTTCTCACTTTCCTTCTCTCTCATTGTCTCTCTCTGGTAAACGTCCATAAATAAATAAATAAAATAAATAAATAAATAAATAAATAAATAAATAAATAAATAAAATAATGAGAATGAATAAAATTAAATAAAATAACTCTTAAAAAATAAATAAGGCCTTTGAAAATGACATTGTATGCATGGGGCACTATTTCCCATACTGCTGAATCTAGTCTCCTTTGGACGCCAAGAACTCCTATTAGGAAAACCATACAGAGCTCATTAAACACGCTTTCATTGACAGTAAAAATCAAATTACAATGAGATAAATACGGTACCTAAGCAATAAAAAGATAGCAATCTTTTTGCCTTGAAGGTTACTTTAAGAAGGTCAAGAACCATCCTAAGGCATTTATGTCTCTGTCACAACACTTCAAGTGAGAAATACTTGGACCCCGGACATTTCCCCCTTGTCGGAAGAGACTGGACAGGTCATATTCATATGGATTGGAGAGTGATGCATAGCAGTTCTTGAGCCCTTCCGTTTCCTGTGGGTAACCCATTCCACTCCCAACTCCGAGAATGTCCTTGGAAGCCAGCCTAAAAACAGGTTAGTTTACTCTACAAACTAAATCCGGTCCATCAGTACTATTCTTATTGTCCAGCAAAACATAAAACAGCTTCATAAGTTTCACGCACAGGCTATTCGTCTAGTACTCACATAGAATTGACCTTCTCTTCGGGGCCTTGCACTTGGCCTGTGACGGTGCCTTTGCTGGTATTCTTCACCCAGCCGACCACTCCTATTTTCTTAGCCTCACCTTCTGTGTACTGGTTTCAGGGAAAGAAAAGAAGGAAGTCCATCATCAAAAGTCTGAATTCATATCATACTTAATTCTAACATGCAAGAATGCTAGCCTGATCATCATTTTCTCCTCAAAATATACTCTATGCCAGCAATCGCAGAGCTGACCTACAGAGACATCCCTATTTATAAGACTCTTCACTTAAGGGGTTATCTTTAGTTAAATTTCACTTTTCATAAAGACAAACACATTATGAAAAATAAATTGTGGGAATTAGTTCAGAAACAGTTTCCATGGGACCATCAGTTAGTGTAATGGCTATGTCGCTGAACTCCCATGTAGTCGACCATAGTTCGAGTCCCAGACCAGGTGGCTTATACTCATGCTGGGCGCGTGTGCCCAAGATCCCGAGAGGAGAATGGAGGAGAAGGGATTACGGCGTGGCCATCTCTCCTGGTGTGTGTGTGGGGGGGGAGGGGCGGAATGATTTCTCACTTTCTGTCTCTCTGTCTCTCTGGTGAGCCTGTGCCCTGTAACAAAAATCTCTCCAAAAAAAAAAAAAAAAAAAAAAAAGAAAGAAAGAAAGAAAGAAAGAAAAAGAAAGTTTCCAGTTTCCATGGGATCGATGCTTTGGGATCGATGAAAGTCAATTACATTGCCCTCATGCCTACTAACAGTAAGTTACACTGTTAATCTATATTCCAAATGATGATCAATCCAAGATTCTCAATCACCAAAGAAAAATACCCAGTTATCATCAACATAAAGCATGCATAGGCAGAAATAGAGACTAAATGATTTGGAAGCTTTCAACCAAAATAGAGGAAATAATTTTAGTAAGGAAATTAAATGAGCAAGAACACTACCCTAGACATACTGGTGGGTAGTTACTATAAGATTAAAAGATTCTGATGCTTTCTCCTTGGTTTTGGACTTGTTCAAAAAACTTCATAATTGTCTCTCCTATTATTCTTCACAGTTTTTTTTTTTAATTCCCCTCCCAGTTCCAAACTTAGTTACACTGCTGGCAAATAAAAAACTAGAAACATTGAATTATTGTAACCGTATCACACTAAAATTCTAGTGGATCTATTCTAGAAATTTCAAAAATATGCTGGTCTCCTGTTTGGAGGCCAGAGTATCAAGAGCTCTACACCCCACATCCCAACAAATAAAATGTTTATAGCAGTCTGAACTGATGCAGAAACTGATCTGAAAATAAGCCAAACTCTTTCTAGATAATAATAAGAACAGAGGCAATCCGAATAGTGTGGGGTGTGACCGTCACTTCGTACAGATAACTGACCGGGGTAAAATGCTGGAACCTTCAGGAGCTGGGAGCAGACACTGAATCTCGGGACTTTCAGCTCAGATAACAGTTGTCAATACATGTCACAATTAACTTTCAGGAAATAAATATTTTTTAAATAAAAAATTTAAAACAACAAGAAATGTTAACTGTTAAAAACCTGATAATTACTTCCTTATGCAACATTTCACTCTGCAACGTGAGACATGTATGTCAGCCTGAAGGGTTTCTTCCATCCAGAACATGGGGAAGATCCCATACTTTGCATTCAGTACACCTAATAAGAATGTTTGACTCAAATTACCCAAAGAGAGGTATTTTTTGAAATCCATAGACAACATTAACTAAGAAGTGGGAATGCTATAATGTTTTAAAAAGACTATTTTTAAAATGACTGCTTCAATGAAAATCTCAATCCATACTTTCAAAGACATAATATATATGATATATATACTGCATACTTCCTGTCCTATATAATATATATAGTCATTTGCTGTCAAGGACAGGAAGTATGCAGTAGATGAGCACTAAGTGTAAAACTGCTCTGTCTCTATCATTAGAAATGAGGGGCTGGCAGGTGGCACATTGGTTGAGGTGCTGGACTCCCACATGGCCGACTGTGGTTTGAATCCAGGACCTGGCGGCTTGCTTTTTCATTTTCCCTTTCTCTCTCTGTCTCTCTGTGGTCAAAATAATAATAATAATAATAATAACAAAATAAAACAAATTTAAAAATAAGTCAAATAAATAAATAAACAGATTGGGCCAGCCCAGCCACAGTGACACAGTTGTAATATAACACTCAGTGCTGCCGGGGCCTTATGGGAAGGTGCTGGGTTCACACTCTGAGATCTCCCTATTCACACTGTGCATGTGCACACACCTGTGATCCTAGTTGACTGAAGCTGGGATAGGGTCATGGTATGAAGACCCTGTAGGGGAGAGGCCTTTCTCTCTCTCTCTTTCTGTCTCTCTTTCAGCCTTCGTCTGTCCTGGACTAAATAAATAAAACTTGGGACCAGCATATTGAGTAATGGTTACGTTGCTGAACATAGTCAACTGCAGTTCGAGTCCTGGACCTGGCGGCTTGAAACTCACTCCAGGAGCATGTGTGTGTATGCATGCCCAAGATCCCAAGAGGAGAATGGAGGAGACAGGTTTGTGGCATGGCCATCCCCCTGGGGGCTGATTTCTTGCTTTCTGTCTCTCTGCCTTTGTCTCTCCAGCAAGTACACGTGACCAATAGCAAAAACGTCTCTAAAAGAACTAAACTTTCTAAAAAATTTTAACAAAAATAAACATTGTATTGACTTACCATTCTGAAGCAAACACCTGTATAAAAAAAAAGATAAAAAGAAATATCAGCTTGTATATCCTTTTAAAAATTACATATTTCCTGACTTACCCTTAATCTACATGTTAAATGGTAAGTAAATTATATAAACAAAATATGTAATATCTGCATGGATTCAGAAAGTGTTTTTTAAAAGTATTTTCTTCTTGGAACCAGCAGTTAGCATAATGGCTATGTCGCTCGACTCCCATGTAGTCAACTGCAGTTTGAGTACAAGACCCGGTGGCTTAACTTAGACTGGGCGCATGTGCGTGCGTGCCCAAGATCCTGAGAGGAGACTGGAAGAGAAGGGATTGTGGCATGGCCATCCCCCCCACCCCCGGGGTGATTTCTTGCTTTCTGTCTCTCTGTCTCTCTTTCTGGCGAGCACACGCGCCCTATAGCAAAAACCTCTCCAAAAAAAAAATATTTTCTTCTTAAACCATATGGAAGATCAAAAGAGTGGGGATAAGAGAAGACCTGTTTTTGTAACTTTTGATGGTCATGATACAGCTGATAAAATTGCTGTTCAGAAATACCACACTATTAATGGGAATAATTGTGAAATGAAAAAGGCCCTTTCTAAACAAGAGATGCAGTCTGCTGGATCACAAAGAGGCTGTGAGGGTGGATCTGGCAACTTTATGGGTCGTGGAGGAAACTTTGGAGGTGGTGGAGGAGGCTATGGTGGTGGAGGTGATGGTGGCAACTATGACGGTGTTCCTGGTTATAGTAGTAGAGTGGCTATGGTGGTGGTGGGCCAGGATATGGAAACCAAGGCGGTGGATATGCTGGTTGTGGTGGAGGACATGATGGTTACAATGAAGGAGGAAATTTTGGCAGTGGTAACGACAGTGGTGGTGGAAATTATAATGATTTTGGAAATTATAGTGGATAACAGCAATCAAATTATGGAGAAATGAAAGGGGGCAGTTTTGGTAGAAGACGCATGGATAGTCCTTGTGGTGGTTATGGATCTGCCAGTGGAAGTGGTGGATATGGTAGCATATGTTCTATAAACAGCAGAAAAGGGTTACAGTTCTTGGCAGGAGAGAAAGCGAGTTGTCAGGAAAGCTGCAGGTTACTTTGAGACAATCGTCCCAAATACATTTGAGGAACTATAAAAATCATTACAGCAGGAATGATGATTCATAGTCAGAAAAGTTACTGCAGCTTAAACAGGAAACTCTTCTTATTCAGGACCTTCAGAGCCACAGTTTGCAAAAAGTGCAGCTACTGATTAGTGCAATGGAGTGTCAATTAGGTGTACATTCCTGAGGTCTTTTATCTGTTGTAGCTTTGTCTTTTTCTTTTCATTACATAAAGTATGTTGCCCTGTGGCAGTGGTACCAAGGATAAAAAAATTAAGGAATTTTTAAAAAGTTTATTGTTTTTTACATTTAATCACTGCGTATCATTACAGCATACCAAATGAATTTTCCCATCCCTGAATACACTGTATATCGGTTCAATCAAAAATATTGACATACATATTATCATCAGATAATTTCCATTTTTGTGTAAGGAATTTTTTTTAAACAGTATTTTCTTCTTGAAAGAAAAGAGATTTTTAAAAGATTTTTGGAGGAAAAATATAATATTCTGAAACCAAAGTATAATGAAATGCTGAACTACATAATTATTATATTTAAAAATGCTAAATAAAACAAAATGCTAATTACAAGGATGGTTGAATATATTTTGCATAAATTTACCTATTCTCAGTTTTTAGAATTTCTTCTTTAAATTCAAGGATGAAATTCAAATTTAAATGTAATAAAAACATTCCTTTTTTAAAAATCTCGTTATAGAACCAATGAAGCATATTTCATAAATTGATATGTTTTACCAGTACTTATACTCTGAAGGCACTGTACTAATGGGAAATAATTAAAATGGAAATAACTCTGGGAATCTCTATGGTTCAAACTCTGAATCACACAGGATGGTAGCTTAGTTGACCATGGTTATGTTTTTTCTGTCTAGATGATGGCAAAATAGGCTGCTCCATATTGGCCACCTACCACTGTATCTATTACTTTGGTTACCAGCCAGCAAAACTGTGGGAGCCCCATCTCAAACACAAGTCACAATGCTTTAGGTGTTGATGACAATGTGTATGGTGGTATCTTTGGACTGACGTAGGATGTATTCATGCTGGGAAAATTCATTTTCTATGTTGTAAAGATATACAGTGATTGAAAATAATTATAATAAGAAATCATTGAAAATAATAAGAAAAAATAATAAAATAATAATAAAAAAATGCTGTAGGATTTCATATTCTCGGCTGTTAGGAACCAAACATCATACATAGAGAACTGGGCCCTGGAGTGGGGAGTGAAACAAGAGGGAAGCTGTTTCTAAATCCTCAGGGATACGTGAGCATGATTTGAGAGCCTTTAGGGGAAAGGAAAGGCCTTCAGACATCTAAAATTGCAGCAATGACCCTAAGTAACAAATCTCAATCATGCCTGCAAATTGCAGCCTGGGAGATCTTTTATCTGAAAAGATTCCCAGAATAGGCTTCTTTGGGATAGGTATGCTGACATCTGAGTTCCTACCTGAAAACTGATTAAAATGGGCCAAAGGGGAGAAACATCAGGAATAGGGCAGGTGCAGAAAAACAGAGCTGGTTACTATCGATTGCAACTTGGTTTTTATTTCCATCTAAAATACACAAGAGGCTCAACCACAGTAGTGCAGGCCATAGCTTTATCACTGCACAATCCTGAAAGCCATCTGGGAAGGTTTCAGGTTTGCATCCCAGGTCTGCCTCAACACATCGAGCATGCCTACAGGTGTGCTCATGAGCCAGCCGGCTACAGGGCTGTGGGAAAGATGGTAGCATGAGGACCCTGTTAAGTATATCTGTCTTCTCTCTCTCCATTTCTCCTCTCTCTCCCTCTCCTCTCTCTCACTCTCTCTCTCTGATGTACAAAATCAACATTTTTTAGAATTAAAAAAATCTGTAACATTTATATATATATATATATTTTTTTTTTTTTTCTTTTTTTAATGCATCACATTTCAAAAAAGAGAAAACACATAGGAAATTTTGCAATTTGCCTTTTGGTGCCCAAGAAGCCAAATGACAAAAAATTTAAAAATTAAAAAATTTAAAAAATAAATAAAATAAAGCTTCAATCTAGAGGAGTGGGTAGATGGGGACCAGCAGATGGCATAATGGTTACTTACACTGCTGGACTCCCATGTGGTTGACCACAGTTCAAGTCCCGGACCAGGTGACTTGAAACTCATGCTGGGCGCATGTGTGTACGTGGCCAAGACACCAGAGAATGGAAGTGAAGGGACTGTGGCATAGCCATCCCTCTCAGGGTGATTTCTGACTTTCTGTCTCTCTGCCTCTTTCTGTCTCTAGCGAGCACACATGCTCTATAGCAAAAATCTCTCTTAAAAAAAAAACTCAAAAAACAAACAAACAAACAAAAACACTAGAGAGACCTGACGGTGGTGCAGCAAAAATGCAACTGGATCTAATGGGACAGTACCAGGTTCATGTCCCAAAGCCTCCCTGTACACATCATGTGCACATACACATGTGTACCACAATCCAGGTTGACTCAGGCTGGGGGTGGATCACAGCATGGAGACCCTACTGGGGATGCCTGTCTCTCCATCTCTCTATCCTCTCTGTATCTCTCTCATGGAAAAGAATAAGTAAACTTGAAAAAGTGCATTTGAGTTAGATAAACAGCTGAGATAGAGCCACACAATGTATTACTGAGCACTAAAAAGGAATGAACTATAGATACAAGTAATAACTAACAATACAACTCACATGTATGAATTACAAATATACTGTGCTAAGTGGAAGAAGCCATATTACACATAATGTGGAATTCTATATTCTAGAAAAGGCACAATTATAGGGGCAGAAAATGGACTGATGGCCATTAAAAGCCGGGAATAGAGCAAAGAAAGTGCTGCAAGGCAGCATGAGGGAACTTACTAAAATCATGTGACTGTTCTATATCTTGGTTATAGTGGTGGTTACATAACTGTATGCATTTGTCAAAACTCAGAATTGTACACTAGAAAGGTTGGATGTTACTGAAAGTAAATTACACTTCAGTTGAAAAGAATTAGAAAGAAAATAACACTGGGAAGTTCATAGAGGACAGACAGATCAAACCAGTCTCTAAAAAAGCCTAAAGTTATTGCTTCTTCATGTGACAATTGAGCCTGATGAGCAGAATACAGAAGAAGGGATCAGTAGCTTCGATACATTTCTGTAGTTTTGTAAGAAGATTTACAATAATGTTTCCTGGTGGTAGTACATTGTAGTACCAAATGAATATGAAGAAAAAGAGCAATAAAGCAATAAAGACAGGATAGTATCACAAATGGAATTTTTATAGGCTATAAAAATATTTTAAAAGACACATATAAAATGTGGAGGAATGATGAGTGGGAAGTATTGATCTGAAGTAGAATCAGAAAGACAATCTGTTATGTACATGGAAGGAAACATGTTAGCGAGTAGATATAAAAGGAACTGGCAGAAAATTCAAGAAACTTCGGGCCAACCAGACCATGTAGAAGATAGAAAGAACAGGCAGAATTACACATGCAGAAGTGTGCAGTCTTTTCACGATAAGGGTGAGGGAATACTAGAATGCAGTACGATGCTGACCCAGCAAGTAGCTTGAAGGTTTGGGCCACTGCTATGTGGTGCATACTCCCCTCTAAGTCTCTCAACAGTGTCCAGCCCCAAATATTAGCACTGTGAAAAGAGAAAGCACATGCAACTGAAGTAGACAGAAACTGAGAACACACGGTCTGTCTCTTTCCTATTTAAAGAGTGATCTATGACCAGCAGCATCTGTGAGTTTTTTAGAAAATCAAATTCTTGGCCTGACCACAGTGGCAGCTTAGACAGTAGGGCCTCACTGTGCAATACGAGAACCATATGGAGACTCCAGGTTTGGATCCCAGGTTGACCTGAACACACTCGGTGCACTCAATCCTGGCTCACTGCCTGGAAGCCTTGTGGTATGGAAGAGTATTGCTGCTTGGTGGGGCCCCATCAAGGGTCACTGTCTGTCTCAAAAGAAAGAAAAGAAAGAAGGAAGAAAGGAAGGGAGAGGGGAGAGAAGGAAGGAAGGGAGGGAGAGAGGGAGAAAGAGAGGAAGGAAGAAAAAAGGAAGTAAGGAGCCATGAATAAAGAAAAGAAATCAAAAGAAAGAAAGAGAGAGGGGGGAGGGAGGAAAAGAAAGAGAGGGAAGAAAGAAAGAAAAGAGAAAGAGAGAAGGGAAGGTGAAGGAGAGGGAGGAAAGGAAAGGGAACAAAAAGAAATTCATTCTTGGGTCCCTCCTCAGACCTACAGAAACAGAAAATCTACAAGTAGAAGCCAAGAATTTGGTTTTAACATGCTGTCCAGGTGATTCTTATGTCCACTTAAATTTAGAACCGATGGCTGATTCCATCTTAAAGGAAGGCCTTGGAGAGGTCTGAAAAGGGTTTCTATATGTTTTAGGTAAAGAATTGCATCAGATGAGGCTAGACGGTGACACAGCAGAGGGTAAAAAGCTCTGAGAGGCAATCCCACCGAGGATGTTCCTGGTTCAAGGTGGAGACCCTGATCATGACCCAGGGCTGGCTGAAGGCTGGGGTGGCTTGTGGTGTCAGGACACTAGTGTGCTTTCTCTCATCTCTCTTCTCTCTCAAACTACGCAATCCATTTCTTTCCTTTTCTTTTAAATTTTGCCAGAGGGCACGTGTGCTTACTGGAGAGACAGAGAAAAAGAAAAGAAAAGTGAGAAAGCACATCTCATAGAGAATGGTCACACCACAATCCCTTCTCCATTTCTCTCTCCTTTCATAATTTTGGGCATGTATGCACATATACCCAGCATGCTTTTCTTTTTTTAAGAAGTTTATGCCTTAGAGTGAGTGCATTTGCCAAAGAGAGAGACAGAGACAGTGAGAGGCAAAGTAAGAAATCACACACACACACACACACACACACACACACACAACACACACACCCTGGGAGATGGCCACACCGCAGTCCTCTCCCCTCTCTTCTCCTCCCGGGATTTTGGGCACACACACACATGCAACCCTCATAAGTTTCAAGCCTCCAGGACCGGCACTTGAACTATGATCAGCCACGTGGGAGTCCAGTGCCTTAGCCACTATGCCACCTGCTGGCTCCCACGTAGCCTAATTTTGAAGACACTAGGTGTAGGCTGAAATTGTGCAGTCAGCTATGTGGGATCCAGCTGTCCTAATCACCACATCACCAGCAGGTCCTGCACTTATTTTCTGAATTATTTCTAGGCCCCAAATGTGACCACGATTTACTGAAAATAATTTAAAACTATTTCAGGAAGAATGGCTAATAATGTTTCTTTGGGTTTTTAGAGGATTTTTGTCTTAGGGCACATGTACTCGCTGAGGGGAGAGAGAGAGAGAGAGAGAGACATTTGAAAGGAAAATGAGAAATCCTCCCCAGAGGACTGACCATGCAGCAATTGTTCTCCTCCATTCTCCTACTGGGATCTTGGGCATTCGTGCAGTCACACTCGGGCATGAGTTTCAAGCCACCAGATCTAGGATTCAAACCACTGTCTGCAATGTGTGAGTCCAGTGGTGTAACCACTCCACCATCTGCTGGCCCCAATAATGTTTTTATACCTAAAGTTGTCATGATCTGAACTAATCCACTGTACTGCAAGGACCTCTTTAACTAGTCTCCCTGCTTCCAGTTTTGCTTTCCTATGGTGTATTGTCCATAAAGTAGCCAAGGTGGTTTTCTTTTCTTAAATAGAACATTTTCTTTTCTTTCTTTTTTCTTTCTTTTTTTTTTTTTTTTTTTTTTGGAGAGGTTTTCACCATAGGGCGCGTGCGCTTGCCAGACAGACAGAGAGAGACAGAGAGACAGAAGCGAGAAATCACCCCCCAGGGGGGATGGCCACGTCACAATCCCTTCTCCTCCGTTCTCCTCTCGGTATCTTGGACATGCACGCACATGCGCCCGGCGTGAGTTTTAAGCCACTGGGTCCAGGACGCGAACCGCGGTCAACTACATGGGAGTCCAGCGACATAGCCATTACGCTAACTGCTGGTCCCTTTTCCTGAACTTTTTGAAGACCCTTCATACATATGTATCTACAGAGGACAATAAGAAGTTAACAGATAATGTCTAAATTAACATTAGGCATATACATAATATGTATGTAATAAAGACATGCCAACCACAAAAACTAAAAAAAGAAATAGTTAAATTGGTTGTTACAGAACTTTCAAGATTTGGGGTAAGAAATTTTGGAGCACAATATGGTGGCTGTTGCTTCTCATCACAGCAATCCCTTCTGTACTGTTTGATTTTTTTTTTTTAATCTATGAGCATGTGTTAATTTGATTTAATTTTTCTGCATTTTAAATTTAAAAGTACTTGTAACTATAAATGGTACACACATACCTATTAGACAATCATAAAGCATCAGAAGCAGAAAATGTTACTTAAGTTAAAGAGATAATCTTAGGCGAAGTTCATACTGCTTGGCAAACTGGACTCGAACCACAGTCAACCATGTAGGAGCCCAGCACCTTAACCAGCACACCACATGCTAGCCCATGACTGACTTTTTCGTTCGGACCAGCCCTCCCATGTGGTCCCACCTGCAGGGTACAGCATCTTAGCAGTGCACACCACGGCACTGGGCCCAGATCTCTGATTCTACTTGGGGCAGCAATGTACCTGTATATGTTTCCCAGTCTCCCTTATAACAGGGACAGCCAGTGAAGTGTAAGCCAAGTCACTGCTTGAGGCTATTAGGAAAGCTCTTCCGAAGGGGACCAAGGCTATCGCATTTACACCCTCCTTCTTCCTGATTATAAAATGAATATGATGGGATTAGAACTAGAGCAGCCATCTTGAAATCATGAAGGAAAGACCAAGGACATCAGAGGCTCTGCCCTGACTTCTCTGAGGCTCTTTAACATTCCAGGGGACAGGGAAGAAGTGAAGACGAGGAGTGGGAGGGAATGGAAAAGGACTGCTAAAGGGACCTGGGGGTGTTTTGGGAGTAATGGAAATGTTTTAGAATTGCAAAACATTGTGAATATTCTTAAAAATGACTGTGCATTTATTGTCATTTCAATTATATCTCATAGAAAATTTTAAATCCCCAAAAATGGGGGAGGGGGGACAGAAAACAGGGCTGATGTAGTCCACCCTACTTCCCTGTCTGTACAAGGGCAATACTTCTCTAATTTTGCTCACTCCACAACCTCCCTGACTTTGCCAGTCACTCCATGCCAATAAACCCTGCAGTGTGGATCATCTCACAGTACTACAAGCAGAAATAAGTAACAGAGCTCTCGCTAGATTTTACAGTTTATTTCTGGAGGAGAAAGCCTCTTTCTCCCTAACGACGATTCCTTCCATGAGGAGGAGCATCCAGTAGTGTGACATTCTCTACCCTGCCCCGAATCCTCCAGGGACATGCAATGACTCATGCAGTGGGTAAGTTTAGAAGGAGAAACATGCATAGCCCAGGTGCTTCCTGTTCTTCTGCTGAGAGCAAGTTACCCACAGTTATCAACCTCAGCTCTCCCCTCAAGCAGTTTTGCTGATGATGCTTGGTTGGGTATGTTTAATTCTCGAGTACAAAGTTCATTTATCCGCAGACACACACACCACGTTCCCCAAACTCTGCTTCACTCCTTGCCTTACATGTCAATAGCTCACATACTAAAGAGAGATGCTGGGGCCAGCAGGTGGCATGGTGGCACTGGACTCCCAGATAGCCAACCGTAGTTCGAGTCTTGGACCCAGCAACTTGAAACTCATGCCAGGCATGTGTGTACGCATGCCCCAAATCCCAAGAGAATGGAGGAGAAAGGATTGTGGCATGGAATTCCCCCCCGGGGGTGGGAGGATTTCTCATTTTCTCTTTCTCTCTGTCTCTCCAGCAAGTGCACATGCCCTATAGCAAAAATATTTCCAAAAAAAAAAAAAAAAAAAGAGGGATTTTATTTATTGGGCCCTTCACCCCAACTCTTATTTAAAGCCTTAGAAGGAATGAATACCAAGGGACCTCAAGATATCCAGCCCATTAGCTCTGGGAAGCAATGAACTATGTGGGAATCAACTGTTCAAAGCTCCATAACCTACTTGGAATGTTCCCAGAATCTATCTGAGAGTCTTGACCACTAGTTTGAAGTGGATTGTGCAACAGAGAGATGTCTATATTGAAAGAAAAGGTGAACACGGGAACAGATTTTTTTGCAGTTCATCAGCACTGTGTCTGGAACAGAGCACTCTTGGGACAAGCCTCTGCAGGAGAGGATGCTTCTATGGGCTTTTATGGCCTCCCGGCAATGTTTCCACCTCACTTACTAAAGAGACGGCAAGCTGATATGACACAGGCAGATTTTTTTACAGACATATTGCTCTAGAAACTGGGGCAGACATCAGCCCCTTCAGCTATGAAAGACTCAAGCACAATATGCTGTTCACTTAAGGTTCACTTATCTGCAATTGTACCTCACGTTGTGGAAAGAGGTCTCAGTGAGAAACTCTGAGGTGAATGTTTGCAAGGCAAGTCATACTTTAAATCTATAAAGAAATGTTGATATTTCAGAAAAATAGAGACAAGACATTTATGGGACACAGAAATGGGTTACTGTCTGTTGATGAAAACATGTATAGTACCCCAACTGGACTGGTGAGAAATGTAACTGTGTTGGAAAATTCACTTTACAAGCTAAGTGATGTATAGTGATTGAATGTATAAAAGAAATTAAAATAAAATAAATTTTTTAATGTTGATATTTAAAGAAACCATGTGATTAATTATTATTTTTTTTTTTTGGAGAGATTTTTTGCTATATGGGCACATGTGCTTGCCAGAAAGACAGAGAAACACAGAGAGACAGAAAGCGAGAAATCACCCCCCAGGGGGGATGGCCATGCCGCAATCCCTTCTCCTCCATTCTCCTCTCGGGATTTTGGACATACACGCACACGCGCCCGGCGTGAGTTTAAGCTACCGGGTCCAGGACTCGAACTGCTGTCGACTACATGGGAGTCCAGTGACACAGCCATTACGCCAACTGCTGGTCCCGCATGTGATGAATTTTAAACATCAGCATCCTTTCATGTAAAATCAGATTTTCACATTATACTATATAGCCCTTTATAAGTGGGAGCTGATTGCATGTGTACATTTGAATACAGGAAGACATCTAATCTGTACCTGGCAAAGCAGTCCTTAATAATTAAATATCTTTAAAAAAGAAAAAAAAAAAAAAAGGCTTTCTTTGTATGGGATAAAATTCTGCCTCACTTAACTTCTACCAGCAGTCAAAGGTCTGTTCCCTGGAGCAAGGATTCAAACAGTCCTGTGCTACTATTTCTCCCCCAAGCCAAGGACCCCCGGGCACTTCAGTTTAATTCAAGATACTTTTGAAGTCTCCACCAGAGGCAACAGCTCCGCAGGAGACATAGGAACAGCCACCAGCCTGACCTTCAAAATACTATCATTATTGTACAGTGAGAAACACAGACAAGCACATATTTAACTGAAGTTGGAAGTACAATGGGTTAAAGATAAGAAAAAACAAGAAGTATATGACAGAACTATAAGTGAAATGCTATAGAAACAAAGATGAGAGAAAAATTAGAGTTAACCATATTTATGGTTAACATACTTTAAGGTGCTTAGATTTTCAATATCTAAACCAGTTTTTCCATTTACCTTGCCACGTAAGGAAAATGTGTATGTCTAAATTTTGTGGTATCTGGCAAAACCATTTAATAATTTACCTTGGTTTTCATTTTAAACAATCTTCAAGAACATTGCTACTTATGTCAGTACTACAATAAACCACTCTTATCTAAAACTGAGTCAATACTGTTAAAAGCAAACTATTCAATTTTGAATAAATCAACAGATTGCTACATGCGTTTCTAGGAGTGTCACTAGTATTCACCTGAGAGCTGGAAAAGCATCAAGGCATCTATACACAGCATAATACATTTTCTTTTCAAATCAGATTTTCACATTATAGTGTGCTAGATAAAAATGGAAGTAAACATCCACAGAAACATAAGGTATGCCACAGTTACAAATGCTCTAAAAATAAAGATCCTGTCCTCTACTCCCTTAACCCTTGTTGATGTAAACAACCAACTCTGTAAAAATAATTAATACGGTTTATTTCTAAGCAGAGTATGAGTGACCCAGGCCCAGAGAGGAGGCAAAATATGCCTTTCTCGGAGTGATCAGGTATAGGAGTTCCTTTTATTTGATTTTGAGAGCAAGAGACAAAGTTTGGAATTTAGTGAAGAGTTTTTCCATTGGTCTGGCCCAAAAAGGTTGGAACATGCAGAAGCAGGAACTTCTAGGCAATAGGTGGGTTTTACAGTTTTAGGTTGGAGATTGGAAAAAGAAGGTTGCTGAGATCAGAAAAGAATGTACTTTAACAGAGATAAGGAGTCTAAATATAAATCACAAAGATGCCATGTCAGGGACAAAAAATAGGAAGAATCCTGTTATCAATGGGTCAAAATGGTCTGTTAATGTTTCTGTGACTCCCTTCAGGCCCTCTGGAAAGAATTTTGAAAAATAGGAAAAAGCAGTCAGACTTCTGTCCTCACCTTCATCCAAAAGACCCCAGTGCAACAGAAGTTGGTGGTGGGGGGAGGGGGACACACATGGAGCTTCTGGAGAATGTGGCGATTTTTTTAATGAAGAGGATGGAAAAGGAGTTGGGAGAGCAACTTCAGAGTAAAGAAACATGACAAACTTTTTTTTTTTTTTTTTTTTTTTTTTGGAGAGGTTTTTGCTACAGGGCACGTGTGCTCACCAGAGAAACAGAGAGAGACAGAGAGACAGAAAGCAAGAAATCACCCCCCACGGGGGATGGCCACGCCGCAATCAATTCTTCGTTCTCCTCTTGGGATCTTGGGCATGCACGCACACGTGCCTGGCGTGAGTTTAAGCCACAGGGTCCAGGACTTGAACCGGGGTCAACTACATGGGAGTTCAGCCACTAACTGCTGGTCCCAACATGACAAACTTTATCTCCCTGTCTCAGCCAGGTGGTCAAGGTCAGCCACCAACAATGATAAGCCTTTTTGATAGTAAGTATATACCCTCTACAAGGTGTGAAAAGAATGATACCTTACCTCAGTGACTTTCCTCTCAACTGCAGCTAGCCTCATATCATGACAAAAATACCAGACAATTGGGGGACACTGTGCAAACTCCTTGACCTCAAAATACTCCTTAAAACTGCCTAGGTCATCAATAACAAGGCAAATCCTAGAAACTGTCACAGCTTCAAGGAGCCTGACTAGGCAAGAGGACTAAATATAATGTGACATCCTGGATGGGACCTGAGAATAGAAAAAAGACCTTAAGTAAAAACTAAGAAAATCTGGGCTGGTCCTATAGAGCAGTGGTTAAGGGATGTGCATTGGGGAGCTGGATTTCCACGTGACAGACTATAGATTTGAATTCCTGCCCCAGCAGCTTGAAATACATGTGCCCCAAATCCTGATGTCGAAATGGAGGAAAAAGGATTGCAGTGTGACCACGCCTCATTGGGAGTATTTTCATTTTCCCTCCTCTCTGTCTCTGCAAGTACACACACCCTCTGGCGATTAAAAAAAAAGAGAGAGAGAAATGAAAGTAGCCCATTCAAATCAAAAGCCAACAGGTCAAGAGCAAAGGTCATGACAACAGTTTTTTGGGATGTTTGAGGCATTTTGTTCGTTGACTTTCTGGAGGGCCAAAGAACTGTAATATCTGCCTATTAAGACAGTGTCCTTTGAAAGTTACTGGAAACTTTAGCAGAAAAAATACCCCAGAAAGCTTCACCAGAGGATCCTTCTCCACCCTGACAATACTTTTGCCCACTCCTCTCATCAAACAAGGTCAACTTGGCAAGAGTTTGGATGGGAAATTATTAGGTACCTATAGTCCCAACTGGCTCCCTCTAACTTCTTTTTGTTTCCTAAATTTAAAAAATTTTTCAAAGAGCACCCCCTTTTTTCTTTCTTTTTTTCATGGGGGGGGGGAGATAATCTTTGCCAACACTTCCCTGTTTTATGCAATATTCTTCAGTGATTTATTGTGGCAGATTTCAAACCAAGACTCAATACCCTCAGGAGTACCCCAAGGGATTCTCAAGGATACAAACCTACAGATAATTTTAGGGAAATCAATTTATTGATCTCCAACTTCCATATGTATTCTTTTCTAAAACAGACTTCTAGAATACCAAAAAAAAAAAAAAAAAAAAAAAATCCTACTGTAAGGTCTGGGAGAAGGGAAAAGGAATGTGGCGGAAACTTTCCCGCCAGCAGGAACCTTCCTGTTGTCCACACCTGGCCCGCCATCACCAACGGACTTTCCCGCCCTTCAGCATTTGACGCCTCCAAAGTTGAACAGAAACAGCGAACTCCATTGGCCAGACAAGGACCTGTGGTGACCACCTATTGGACAACAGCCCTTTAAGAACGAGCAGCACCAACCCTGGGTGTGACTCCCTCGGCTTCCGACCAGACCAGACCGAGGGACCTTACCGGAGAGCGCAGAATTATGCTGGTTTTATTAAACCCCAAAGCCTGACTCTGGTATTTTCGCCTTTGACGCCTCTGACTTCGCCACCGCTCCCAAATCAAACCTAACACCTACCTTTAATCAATGTTCTAAACACACCCCTAGCTTTCTCATTACGAAATAAAATTCTGGCTGGCCCATAGCACAGTGGTTAAGTTCTGTGCACGGTGAGCCAGATCCCACGGGGTGGACTACAGTCTGAGTCTGCTGGAAGAACACAGAGCAGGCACTGCACAGGCCAAGTGTTCAGTCGTTAGGAAGGATGACCTTGCTTAGGCAGCTACAGAGCAGGGAACTAGCCTGGAGCACAAAGAAACTTTGAAGAGGGACTACGAGACCTTTTGTATTTTGACTCAAAACAATTCCCGGTGGCAGCATGAATCCTACAAGATACCAAAATGAGGAACAAACCAGGGGCCGTCTAAGGACACACAGTTTAGATGAACAGTCTAAAACAGAATAAAAGGAGACCCTGGAAAATTTCCCAACATTAAAGAGCTTTATTTTAAATAGATGATGGTGGATATTAAAGTCACTACAGTGTTTATATTCCGCTCGATAAATTTCAAAGTGATTTAACATTTTAATTTACAATGCATTTACAATAAGTCAACTACTAGATCCTTTTCAAATAAATATTTAAACTTATGAAGAAACAAAAATTAGATTAAGAGTTACAAAGGGGTAGGAAAGAAAGTATGACTTCTGATAAAGGAAACCCCAAATATCATCCAAGTGTTCTTCCTAAAATTCAAGTCAAGCCCAGGTAGCTTCAGGGGCAAACGGTGGGACCACGAGTTCAAAGGCTGCCTTCTTTCCCTCTCTTGCCACCGACCCCGGCCTCCGAAGCCGCCCCTGCCCACCCCCCGCCCCTACACGCACCCCCCCCCCCCCCCCACGCCGCTCTCAGCTCTCCCGCGCATGCGCGCTGCCTCCTTCCCGCCCGCAGCTGCTGTGTCATGGCCGAGCGGAAGTCCCAGCCCCGCCCTGAGAGGGCTTCCATGAGCTGGGAGGCTCCTCTCGCAGCTTTCTCCCCTTCCTCCCGTAATGCCTCCTTGTCGCCCACTGTAGGGAGGCCCCTACCCTGCACTCTCCCGAACACCTCGTAGTCCACGGATTTGAGTGACTCGGCGGTAGACATGGCGGCGGCGAGCCCTCTGCGGAGGAGAGACAGGCGGGCTCGGGGCGCTGCGAATGCGGTGGCCGCGAAAGAGAGGGGGCACATGGGACCTCCAGGCGCACCCCGAGCCTGTCACCGGTCCCAGACGCGAGCGCGCCGGGTCACGCGTCGAAGGCGGCAAATGAGACGGCGAGTCTGGGAGCGAGGGCAGCCGGGGACACCTGGAGCCCGCAGCCCGCCGGCCCGGCCGCCTCTCCGGCCCCTCCCGCCCGGAGCCGCCGGGCTCCAGGACGGGCGCGCTGGCGGCTCTGCTCAGGGGCTTAGCTCATGCGGCTTTCTCGAGGGGTGCAGTGCCCCCTCCGCCAGCTTAAAAGTTGCATGCATTTGTGGTATACCAGGTGCAGTTTGGATTTAAGTATCCATTGTGAGATGGTTGGCAAGCTAATGAAGTTAGCCATCCCCTCCCCTACTTAACCTTTTATGTGGAGAGAACACTTTGAAGCAGGAGCACCTCCATTTTGAACTCCTCTCTCTACCGGAAACTTGCTTTCTCCTTTTGCCTAGAGTAAACAGAGTGATTAATATTCTTACTGTCTTTGCTAAATAACCCGAAACTCCCTTCCTTAGCAATGTAGTAATTCATAGCCAGACCCCTTGCCCTGATCCATGAAGACCATTAAGATTCTATTGCCTTGGGACCAGCAGTTAGTGTAATAGCTATGTCGCTGGACTCCCACGAGGTCGACTGCGGCTCGCATCCTGGACCCGGTGGCTTAAAACTCACGCCGGGGGCATGTGCGTGCGTGCCCAAGATCCCGAGGGGAGAACAGAGGAGAAGGGATTGTGGCGTGACCATCCCCCCTGGGGGGAGATTTCTCGCTTTCTGTCTCTCTGTCTCTCTCTCTCTGTCTGGCGAGCGCTGGCGCCCTATAGCAAAAAAACTCACAAAAAAAAAAAAAAAAAAAAAAAAAAAAAAAAGATTCCATTGCCTTTGTGTAAGGACTAGAAAGTCCCCAACCCTAAAGATGCCCCAGGTAACTGATTAATTTTGCTTCTGTACAAACGCCTGTGCAAGGTCATTCCTTCCCATCCTCAACAGTTACTGCTGGAGGCTTGTTCACTCAAATGCGGTTTTTGCCTTTATAAGCCCCCTTCTCTCTACACCCAGGGCTGCTGAGTCTTTGATAGATACTATTCCTCCCTCAGTCACTGGCTTAATCAATAAAGAACTCCTATAATTTGGCCATGTCTGGATGTTCTTATTTCCGCTGATTCCACTTCACGGTTACTCGCAGCAATTTCAAGTGTACAAGGCATTATCATTAGCTGTAGTAACGATGGGGTTTAATACAATAGATCTCCAGAACTTATTCATACTAACTAATTAATACTTCATAGCATTTGACCAGTAAGTATCGCCCCATTTCCAGATTGGTTTTGAAAGGAAGGACTTGCTAACTTGATAGTTGAGGATATTTGGTTAGTGAGTTAATTATTAGACCACTGCCAAATTTTGAGCCAGTTCTTGTTTTTAAGTGGAAAGAGGGTGCCTGTGATCACAAATGAGACAAGAGAGTGGGAGAGAGATAAGCCTCCCTCCACACACAGACACTCAATGGGGTATGGGCTCTCCACAATCCCTTCTCCATTTCTCTTTTCCTGGGATTTGGGGCATATTCAAGCAACTGGGATCCGATTCCATTAACCGCTAGGGCTATAGAGCCAGCCCTTGAACCAACTGTTAAGATGAATTCTACCTCTTCATCAGCTCTTCAGTGAGTCAGGAAGGCATTGAGGGGCCAGGAAGGTGGCAATAGAAAAAACATATGCTCTGTCAGGCTGACCCATGTGGAAAGGTACTGGTTCCAGTTCAGTCCAAGACCTCCTTGAGTAGGCCAGACACAGCAACGCTAGTGCCCATGATCTGGGGCTAGCTGAAGATGAGGGTGGTTCTGGATGACAAGACCCTGTCGGGAGTGCTGGTGTGCTCCCTCGCTTTCTGTCATGGAAGAAGTAAATGAGCTTAAATAAAGGAGAGAGAGAAAATCTTTGGACTTGAATTCATATTTTGAAGGTGAACTGTTATGTTTTCTGGGACAGGAAACTTTAAGATCAAAACTTTTATGATAATGAAAAACAGAACATGGTTTTTTTTTTTTTTTTAATCATCTTACCTGCTGTTCAGTCATACAGTTTTGTTTTGTTTTGATGGTCTCAATTATTTTGTTCAGCATCATCTCAATTATTTAGTAGGTTAAGGTAGTTTTTTCTTAGAGAATTTTATTTCATGGTGAGCTACTTTAGAGGCTTAATTTAAAATGACCCAGCACTCCAAAGGATCTGGATACAGATATTGATAATCTGCCACCTTCCAGAATTCCAAATCCTTTTACTTGTGAGAATTTGCATTTCTCAACTTAACTTGTTGGCCTCGATACCTTTACACATTTCTCTGCATCTGGTCACACAGCTAAAATACTTCACAATCTGATTCAGAATTATGTGCCAATTCTATTAGAGAACACCAAAAAATCAACTAAAACTTGGTTACAATGTGGTTAAATCATTTTTAAAGAAAAATATATTCTGGAGGTACTACTGTGGATAATTTTACATAATGAAGGCCTTGGTTTACTGCAGAGACCTCACAATTTATCTCTTCCTCTCATCTCACAGTTCATTCCATGCAGACTCTAGAATCAACAGATTTTAACTCACTCTTCTCATTTTCAGTCTCTCCATTGCATTCTGAGTAAGATCAAAGATCTTCTGCCTCCACTAACTTCTTATTCTCTGCTTACCCATAATCTGTAGGTGACCTATAGTTAAGATACTTTAATTCTGCTCTGAACAGAGAGGAAAAAACAAGCAAACAAACAAAAAACCTTTGCTCTTTATTCTACATTATCTGGAATACCTTCCCCTATTCCAAAATCTTCCTCTATCTTGCTCAGTCACCTTTGCAAGTGCTTACCAGATTTCATCCTAGTTACTTAATGTGTTATATCTTCCAAATAGTAGGACTAGAAAGGTTGACATTTTCCTTTTCTTAATCAATCTTTGACTTTTCTCCACATTTACCCAAGAGTACTCCTGCAATTATTATGTAGTTTTATTTTAATTTTAGAAATGCTATAGCAACAATTGACATTTGCTTAGCTAAAAAATTTACTGTCTGCCAACAGAATGTTAGTGAACAGAAATTTTTATGTACCATTTTAGCATGGATTGCCAATAATATGTGATTCTTAGACTTTAGAAATGTTTCTCTTTTTTTTTGAGAGAGATTTTTTTCACTATGGAGCACATGTGCTCCCCAGAGAGACAGAGAGACAATAAGTGAGAAATAACCCCCCGGGGGTATGGCCACACACCAAATCCCTTCTCCATTCTCCTCTCAGGATCTTGGGTACACACACATGCACACACACACACACACACACACCTGGCGTGAGTTTTAAGCTGCCAGGTTCAGGACTCAAACCACAGTAATGTGGTTACATTGGGAGTCCAGCAATGTAACCATTACACCATCTGCTGGTCCCGAAAAATGTTTCTAATATTAAGTTCATTTTAAATAACAGAAATATCTAGAGACATTTTTGAAAATAGAAGAAAAAGAATCTTTCATAATCCTAACCCGACTATCACTTTTGTGCTATCTAGCTATCTGTATCTTAAGTAATTAAATAAGTATTAAACTTTTATTCTTTCTATTCCATGTTGTAGTCTTAATGAGTATTTTAAGGATTTCATGATATTAAGTGAGTATAATCATAAATTTACCTAAGTCCCTGTTCTTGCACATTCAGACTGCTTCATTCACATAGAAAATATTGTGAAGGAAATATTCCTTCCTTCCCATGTTTTTACATTGGAACAGAAGTTAGAATACCAAATCAAAGGGTATAAGCTTGTATTTTTTTTTTTTTTTTAATTTGGAGAGGTTTTTGCTATAGGGCTCGTGCGCTCGCCAGAAAGACAGAGAGAGAGAGAGAGACAGAAAGCGAGAAATCACCCCCCAGTGGGGATGGCCACGCCGCAATCCCTTCTCCTCCATTCTCCTCTTGGGATCTTGGGCATGCACGCACACGCACCTGGCATGAGTTTAAGCCACCGGGTCTGGAACTTGAACCACGGTTGCCTACATGGGAGTCCAGCAACATAGCCATTACGCTAACTGCTGGTCCCGAGCATGTATTATTTTTCAAACATATTGCCAATTTGTTTTTCAAAGGCCTGGACCAACTTAAATATACTACCAAATCTGTATTGGTATATGAGTATTTGGCTTTTCTCCCTTATTAAATTTATTTTCTATCATCAGAGGATGCGTGCACTCAACAGACAGAGAGAAAGCATCCCCAGTGAAGCATGGTCATGCCACGATCCTTTTTCCTTCACCTCTCATCCTGTCAGAGTCCTGGGCACAACATACAAGTGTCCAGCATGTCTCTCAAGCTGCTCAGGCTGGGATTGGAATCCCAGTTGGCCACATGGTATTTGTCTCTCAATGCACAACACTTAACCACTGTGCTATGGGGCTGGCTCTGGCTTTTTTTTTTTTTTAAGTTTATTATTGTTTTAAACATTTCTCCATGAGAGAGAGAAGGACAGAGAGAGAGAGAGACAGTCACCCCTAACAGGATTCTCAGCCCACAATCCACTCCCAGCTCCAGCCAGCCCTGAATGGAGGAACACATACATTTGTACCAGGAGAAATCTGGACCCAAACTCGACACCTTTGCACGGAAGTCCAGATCATGGAGCTTTGCGTTACTGCTGTGCTGTTTCTGCCAGTCCAGCATATGGCTATTTATGTAATTAAATGTATTGGGGTTTTCATATATAACATACAATTAAATTACATGGAAAGGTTTTGTTGTGTAACCTGAGTAATGCTTTAGAATAATTAGGCTGTATGTTACTAGTGGTTGAAATTAAATCCTAGTCAAGTCATCAACTTCTTTGGACTCTTTAAAACAATTTCTTTGTGATGTAGGATTATGTTTAAGGTGATACATAGAAAAGGAAAATCCTGGGCCAGCACTGTGACCTAGTGGTGAAGGGAGCCAGATTCCTCATAGCTAACCACACAGCTCAGATCCCAACCCTAGCAGCTTGAGAAACATATCAGGTACAATTGCGCATGTGGACGAATCCCAACAGGACGGACAAATGAAGGAGAAAGGATTGTGGCATGACAACGTCCCATTGGGGGGTGTTTTATCTCTCTCTGATGAGCATATACAACCTCTGGAAAAATAAAGTAAGAAAATAAATTTGATAATAAGGAATAATCAATTTCAAAGACAACCAAAATTATTTTATACAACAACGTATTGCTGTCTCTGAAATATTTCTGTAATCATTATGTTGAAAGAGCAAGACTCAACAGGATACAAATTGATTTGATTTTTTTTTTTTTTTTTTTTTTAGATTTTTGCTATATAATATGTGTGCTCGCCAGAGAGACAGAAAGCGAGAAATCATCCCCTAGGGGGGATGGCCATGCCACAATCCCTTCTCTATTCTCCTCTTGGGATTCTGGGCACATATACACATGCACCCAGCATAAGTTTCAAGCCACCATGTTCAGGACTCGAACTGCAGTCAACCACATGGGAGTCCAGTGCCTTAAACACTATGCCGCCTGCTGGCCTCCAGGATACAAATTGTTAACTTCCATAAGGGAAGTGGCCTAAACAAGCCAATCCAATGATTCATTTATACAAAGAATACTTCACAGGTAAAGAAGTGGTTAGATCAGTATTACTAAACTAAAGTCAAAATCATTAGACACCAGACTGTTAGTAAGTAGCTTGTTTCCCAGAAGACACTTTAATCTTATTGCTATTTATCAGAAAATTGGTTACACATTTTATCTGGAAAACTATTTCTTCCAGAAGGAGATTCTGTCCCAGGTTTGAGCCAATTTTTCTTTATCACAGTGCAACTTAGTACTAAAACCTTAGAAGGACATGTGTTGTTAAAGCTCCTTTCCTCTCCTAGCTTGGTCTTATTTAAGCTAAAAAGGGGAGAGATTATGATTGATCCTTTCTTTGCTGTAGTATCCCCCTCACCTGGCTAAGAATTCAAAGGATGGGTACTTTTGGAATAGAGTTAGGCTCTCTGGGATTGGCAAGTATTCAAAGCTGATCCTTTCTGCGGGGACTCAGGGCTTTATCCCACTAGCGACTCCTGACAGGCTCCCTGGACATGCATTGCCTGAGCTCTGCATGACCCCACCCCAGTTCTCTGTTAAATGCTGATTTACTGCTGACCTCAGCTGACACTACTAGCCTCCAGGCCTCTGGGAGGGAATCAGTTTAAACCGACCCCAGGACCAGAGTTCTCCCTCCCATCACATCCAATTGTAAGGACTCCTCTCAGCCTCGCCATTGGCAGAAGTCGTAGATTGGTCTGAATTTGATGGCCTCTCTGCTCAGAGTGGCAGGCATTATTCAGGCCTCTCCAGTCACAGCCTTTTCTCTCTACTTTCCTCAGGTCTGGGTTGACTGCTAGTCCCTTCTAGATCCAGGGAATAATTACCAAGTTCTCAAAGAAGCTCTTAAAGACTGGCTCACAGGTCTTGGGATTGAGGGAAAAACACTTTGCTTCTCTCTCATACAAGGCTCTCCAGTGACCCTCCCCAAAGCAAACCTCTGGATCCTGAGGTGGGTGCTGAACTAAAACTCTCAAAACCTGTTTTAAATACCCCCTTTCTACATTTCATCTAAAATGTAGGTAAAACTATGGTTTCATTTTTCAGTCTCAGGTATCAGCTAAAACTGAGACAAAAGTCCCATTTTTTCCAATAAACAGAATTCAATGCATAAGCCTCGTTTGGATCTTGATTTGAATATGTAAAACAATTAAGACATTTTGAGACCAGTGGAGAAATGTGAACACGGGCCATTAAATATTACAGAATCATTATGAACGTCTATCTCAGTTAATTATTGCATTGCTTACAGACAACTGGGACTGGGGCCAGCAGGCGGTGTGGTGCACAAGGTGCTGGATCCCACATGGCTGACTATGTGTTTTGAGTTGTGGACTTACGGGCGGGAGGAACATCCTCAGCGCATGTGCATGCATGACCAAAATTCTGAGAGGAGAATGGAGGAGAAGGGATTGCAGCATGGCCAACCCTGCTGGGGGTGATTTCTCACTTTCCCTCTCTCTGTTTCTCTGACTCTATCTAGTCAGCGCATGTGCCCTAGGCAAAACTGTCCCAGCCCACGGGACAGTCGAACAGGTTTCCTGGGGGAGGGAGTGAGAGATGGGACAGACACACAGACACACAGAGTGGAAACAAGACGAGGTGCCGATCAAGTCTCGTTTATGAAGGAAGAACAGCGAGCTTATATACAAGCTGGTGGGCATTGATTGATTGCCCGAAATGCAAATGAGATAAAACAGCATGAACCAATCATTGGTGTGGGTGGATCTCTCTCGTTGCCTAGAAACCCAACCACTTCTGGGGAGAACAGTTGGTCACATGATTTCTGAGAAATGGTTTGATCAGTGTGGAAGTGAAGCCTAATGATTTCCAAGGTGGTGGATAGCTCAAGATGGAGCATAGCTCAAGATGGCTTCTGTATGCAGTGGCCTCCACACAAAACAACTAAAAGGGAGATGGGAGATTTACAGAACTGAGATTTTGTTGGCTTATGATTCTGCCGGCTGGAAGATCCAAAAGGTTTGAAGGTGTGGGGCTGGCTTAACAACATGGCATAGAAGCAGAAAGGATGGCAAGGTGCATGCAGACACAGCAACCTAGGGACAGCCATCTAACTTTTATAACAACCTTCTCCCCCGAGAACTGATTCATTCTCCTGAGAGCCAGAACTCGCTAGATATCTTGAAACATCATTAATCCATTCTTGACAGCGATGGCTCCGTGATCCAATCATCTCACTCAGTTCCACCTCCCAATGCCATTACACTGGGGACTAAATTCTAAACTATGAATCTCTGGGGGATAAACCATAGCAACCTTATTACATTTGATAATGGCGTTGTGGATATACATTTTTTTAAAGACTTATCTGTTCAAGGTCTATACTTGCTATGGTTTGGATGATAATTTGTTGATCAAAGGTTCATATTTTAAAATTTGATCTTAGTGGACCATGATTTAGATGTCCCCAAAAGTTCATGTCTGGGACTTGGTTGTATTGTAGGAGTGTTAAGTGAAAACTCTTTTTTTTTTTTAGAGGTTTTCGCTATAGGGCATGTGCGCTCGCCAGACAGACAGAGACATAGATACAGAAAGCGAGAAATCACCCCCCAGGGGGGAAGGGATGGTCACGTTGCAATCCCTTCTCCTCCATTCTCCTCTCAGGATCTTGGGCACGCACGCACACGCGCCCGGCGTGAGTTTTTAAGCCACTGGGTCCAGGACGCAAACTGCGGTCGACTACGTGGGAGTCCAGCGACATAGCCATTACGCTAACTGCTAGTTCCCAAGTGAAAACTCTTAAGGGGTCCGTGGGTATGATAATGTCAATAGGGCAGGGCCCACATGATTGAGTTCTGGTGTGTGTGTGTATGAATGAGAAAATGAGACAGGCAGAAGCCATGTGGATACAGATCAGAAGCAGGAGAACCTTGTGAACAGCTGCTCTGCTCAAGAACCTCCCTCTGGCATGTTGTAGCCTCACCAGAAGTAGGCCCTCTGACCCTGGACTTGCAAACCATGGAATGAATAAACCTCTATTTCTGTATAAATTCACTCAGTTTCAGATATTTCTGTTAGCAACACATTAACAGATTAAGACACCAGATTTTGGACAGAGTGTACCTGGGTCTGAGCTACAATACCAAGATAGAGAAGGAGGGAGAACAGCAAAAAGTAGACAACACAGGCCTTTCCCTTCCCAATACCCTCAAGCACAGATTTAAATCAGTCTCAGGTTTGCTTTTCCTACGAAAGTAAGGAGCTTATCCAAAGAAAATATCTTTTCTGGTTCTTCCTTTGCACGCACGTACACACACACACACACACACACACACCCTAAAAGACCTTAATCAGATTTATCAAATCTGAGCTAATGTGACAGCAAGAGTCCTCTTGTCTTTGAAATTACTGTGCTATTTCGTGATGTCCTTCGTGGAGAAGTGGATTGGTACACACATCCATTCCAATCTCTTTCTCACTTGCCTTCCTGTTCTGTAAAGCTAGAAAGTTTAAAACTACAACCTCTAGATTTCTCACAATTAAAATTCTGTGTATAACAGAGTGTCCAACAGCAGAATTACCATGGTAGATGTGGAAGGAGGGCATGAATGAGGCAGAGACCCTCCGCTGCTGGTTCTGTGGTAAGCAGTCATGAAGGAGTTTAGTTTTTCTGTTGCATTGTCAATTGTGGTCATCATAACTGTTCACTGACTTCAGGGGCACCAAGAGGCAGGGTACGGACATCCAATTTACCAGTTAATGTCACAGCAAGTATGGTGGCTTCTAGAGAGGCAGCTTTCTGTATGTGGCAGTTTCTGGAACATGGAGGCTTCCAGTAATGGTGGGAGAGCCATAGTTTTCACCCCAACAACTGAAGCAGCTTCCCAATTCAGCCCATGATTTCTTGATCATAGAAGAATCGGTAGCTCCCTTGGTAGTTCCATTCTGCAATGAGTAGATCCAGAAACCTCAGCCTCAAAGTGGTTCTCAATCTTGGATGCACATTCGAATCACCAGGGAAGCTTATTAATTACATGCATACACATGCCCAAAGGTGTTTTGTTTGTTTGTCTTAATTTGCTAAAGTGCATGCACTTGCCAGAGAGACAGAGAGAGAGAAAGAAAAAGAAAGTGAGAAAGCACTCCCCTCATCCAGGGCATGGGCCACACCCCAATCTTATCTCCTCCATTCTCCTCTTGGGATTTTGGGCATGCAAGCACATGTGCCTGGCCCATTTTTCAAGATGCTGGGTCTCAGACTCAAATCACATAGTTGGCCATATGGGATCCAGCCACCTTAACCACCATACCACTGGCTGGCCTTGGCTAAAGGTTTCAAAATTTGCTATGTCTGCAAGGGATTCCAAAATTGGTATTCTTAAAATGCAACCCAAGGGACCAGCAGTTAGCATAATGGCTATGTCGCTGGACTCCCACGTAGTCGACCGCAGTTCACGTCCCGGACCCAGTGGCTTAAACTCACGCCAAGCACGTGTGCGTGCGTGCCCAAGATCCCGAGAGGAGAATGGAGGAGAGAAGGGACTGCAGTGTGACCATCCCCCCTGGGGGGTGATTTCTCGCTTTCTGTCTCTCTGTCACTCTCTGTCTGTCTGGCGAGTGCACGTGGCCTATAGCAAAAACCTCTCTCTAAAAAAAAAAATGCAACCCAAGATGTCCGTGATGTGAAGTTAGGGTTGGTAGTAATCCAGTGCCTCTTTTATTAGCCCTCTCAGCAGCTGTATGCGCCATCTAACACCCAATGTTAAATCCGTCTCTGCTGAAACTGTCTACAGTAGATAATTTATTCTGTAACTGAACCTTGATGAACGCAAGGCCTGGGAGCAAAATCCTCACAATAAGAGTAGATCAAAAATTAAGGAAAATTGGGAACCAGCAGTTAGCGTAATGGCTATGTCGCTGGACTCCCACGTAGTTGACCGCGGTTCGCGTCTCGGACCCAGTGGCTTACAGCTCACGCCGGGCACGTGTGCGTGCGTGCCCAAGATCCCAAGAGGAGAATGGAGGAGAAGGGATTGTGGCGTGACCATCCCCCCGGGGGGTGATTTCTCGCTTTCTGTCTCTATGTCTCTCTCTGTTTGTCTGGCGAGCGCACGCGCCCTATAGCGAAAAACCTCTCCAAAAAAAAAAAAATTAAGGAAAATTAAAACTCAAATATGCCACCCCCTCCTGTCAATAAAAGAGCATTAAATTTCTTCAATACCTGGGGTGAGATCATGGCGCAGTGGTAATATGCAACACTCTATAAGGCTGACTGCCATGGTAGGGTTCTGGGTCTCCTGTCTGTAGAGACTTCCCTAAGTATGCTAAGCACACAGGTGCCTGTGGTCTGGGACTGACCGAGGCTAGGGATGGTTCATAGTGTTAAAACTGTTGGCAATGCAGTCTCTCATTCTTTCTTCCTCCTCCCACTGCTCCCCCTCCTCCTTCCCCTTCTCCTCCTCCTCCTCCTCCTTCCTTTTAGAAGTTTTTGCCTTATGGTGCATGTGTTTGCCAGAGACAGACAGACACAGTGAGAGGGAAGGTAAGAAATCACTCTCCAGAGAGGATGGCCACATCACAATCCCTTTGCCTTCATTCTCCTCCCAGGACCTTGGGTACACACGCGCACGTGCTCGGCATGATTTTCAAGTCACTGAGTCTGGGACTTGAACCACGGTCAGCCAAGTGGGAGTCCAGTGACATAACTGCTATGTCATCTGCTGGTCCCTCTCATTCTTTCTCTGTCTCACTCACAGAAGAGATAAATAAACTTTTAAAAATTCAATACTTTCAAAGAGAAATTAAAAAAAAAAAACTGGAAGGAAGAAACAAGCTAAGGATAATAATGAAGCCAAGCCTAGGGCTTTTAAAAAATTACTGGGGCCAGCAGGTGGCCTTGTGGTTATGGTGCTGGACTCCCACATTGTTGACTATGGTTCAAGTCCCAGACCCAATGACTTGAAAATCACGTGTGTGCACATTCCCGGAAATACCGAGAGGAGAATGGAGGAGAAGGGATTGCAATATGACCATCCTCCCAGGGTGTAATTTATCCCCCCACCCTCTCACCCCTGCCCAGTGCACATGCCCTATGGCAAACAAACAAACAACAACAATAAAATTACTGTTGAAAGTATAGGATAAAGCTTAGGTAACCTATGTTCTGTAAATTAGTTACATCCTGTTTACTTATTTTTACTATGTACTTGATTTTCAGCTACACTGTTTCATTTTGTTTCTAATCAATGAAATAACATTAAAAAAAAAAAAAAAAAAAAGAACTCTGACCATTCTTAACGGTCTGTTGCTGCCACCTACCAACTATTCAAGGCAAGGCAAGTCATGTGGCTGGGCTTACTCTCAGCAATGTTGTTATTACCTAAATTGTCTCTTATTTCAGTGGCACAGCCCTAAAATACTTTAAGGTGAATGATAAACCCTTAAATGACAAGCAGTTTAAGAGCTATTAGGGCTCTTCATTCAACACATGATTCAAATATGATAGTATCTTGTCCACGAATTACTGTTAGATATGGATGTTAAAAAAGAGCAAAACTTACAAGAAAATTTATTCAACAAATGTTGGTTGAATTCCTAGTAAATGAAAACAGGTATTATGGTTCACAGTATATTCATTTACTACATCTTTTAAAATTAGCCTGTTTTTTAAGTTTCTTTCTTCCTTTCTCTTTCTTTCTTTTTTTTTCATTTTTTCCTTTTTTTTTTAGGTTTTTGCCACAGAGCACACACACTCACCAAAGAGAAACAGAGAGAGGGAAAGTGAAAAATCACTGGCTGGGGGATAGACATGCTGCAATTCCTTCCTCTCCATTCTCCTCTCAGGATTTGGACATGTACACTCATACAACTGGTATAATTCTCTGATTGATTTTCAAGTCATGGGATCTAGGACTAGAACCACGGTCAGCCATGTGGGAGTCCAGTGCCTTAACGACCAATGTCACCTGCCTGCCCCTAAAATTAGCCTTTTTTTAATGACCATGGGTTTTAGAGATATCTGGTTATGTAAGTACGATATTTTTTAGGTAAGCATGAAAACGTTTTGCAATATGTAAAGATTTCACCTAGTTTTCATTACCATTTGTAAAATCTTAGGGGATCAGGTAACGGCATAGCTGTAACACAACTGAACCCAAATGGAAAAGGTCCTGGGTTCAAATCCTGGGACCACCCTGAGTATGCTGGGTGCACGTACATGCCAATGATCTGAGCAGGCTAACGCCAAGGGTGGACTGTGACATAAAGACTCTGTTGGGGTTGCTTCTCTCTCTCTTTAATGCAATAAATAAACTTTAAAAGAATTATCTTTAAAAAGGTTGGGACCAGCAGTTAGCATAATGGCTATGTTGCTGAACTCCCACGTAGTCGACCATAGTTTGAGTCCCGGACCCAGTGGCTTGAAACTCACGCCGGGTGTGTGTGCGTACATGCCCAAGATCCCGAGAGGAGAATGGAGGAGAAGGGATTGCGGTGTGGCCATCCCCCCTGGGGGTTGATTTCTTGCTTTCTGTCTCTCTGTCTCTGTCTTTCTGGTGAGCACACATGCGCTATAGCAAAAACCTCTTTAAAAAAAGGTTAATTATGACAATGAATGTAGCGTGGTGTCAGTTATTCAGCACTTAAGGCATATTTTACAATGGGATATATGTAGTTTCCTTTTAGTCAGTGAATATTATGTGAACCTACATTTGTAGTGGCATTTTACAGTTATTTAGATATTTTAAAATGTCAGCTCCCATTTGATATTTACAGAAGTATTGTGCTCTAAGTAGAGCAGGTACTATTTCTATCTTACAAAGAAACAGTCTAAGGGGCCAGATGGTGGTGCAATAGTAAAATGCAACTCTGTGAGGCTGACTCACATGGAAGGGTCCCAGAGACTTCCCTGAGTACAATGGGCACATATATCCTGATCCAGGGCTGACTGAGGCTCAGTTGGATTGTGGTAATAAGGGCCCTGTTGGAAGTGCTCTTTTTCTCTGTCTCTGTAGCTCATAAAGAAATAAGTAAAAATTGAAAAGAAAGAAGGAAAGGAAAGATGATGGAAGAAAGGAAGAACGTT
The DNA here is from genome assembly GCA_026018925.1 of Tupaia tana. Lineage (NCBI taxonomy): Eukaryota > Metazoa > Chordata > Mammalia > Scandentia > Tupaiidae > Tupaia > Tupaia tana. The sequence continues at coordinate 180,639,575 of JAKSZU010000003.1, forward strand.
TGAGAACATTTAAGGGATTGCCCAAGACCACCATCCAGGAATAAAACTCTATCTAGAACTTGGACTTTTGCGATAAAATCCAAAGTTCTTTCCACTAGCCACACTACCTTCGCGGTCTTTCATTCAATCACTCAACAAATACTATCAAGTGCCTAATATACACCATGTGTAGGGCTGAAGAGCCAGTGGGTCTGACTTAGAGGCTTGGTGTAGGTTAAGGCATAGAAAGATTGCCAGGGATGGTCTCTGAAGAAGTGATCTCTGAAGAATGGGTAGGAATGAGCCAAGAAGAAAGTAATCAATCCAGACAGAAGGAGTACCATGAGAAAGCCTGACATTCCCAAATAGAAGGAACTGAAATAAGCTCAGTGTGGGGTGGCTCCATAGCTTAGTAGTTAAGGAAGCTAGATCCCACCTGGTTGACCAAGGTTCAAATCCCTGCTCCAGTAGCTTGAAAAACATGTCAGGAGAGGTGGGAGGAGTAGGTGGCATGGTGGTTAAGGTGCTAGACTCACATGTGGCCAACTACAGTTTGAGTCTTAGATGCAGTGGCTTGAAATTTAAGCTGGGTACATATGTGTATGTGCCCAAAATCCTGAGAGGAGAATGGAGAAGGGATTGTGGTGTGGCCATCTCCCCTAGGGGCTGGTTTCTCACTTTCCCTCCCTGTCTTTCTCTATTTCTCTCCAGCGAATGCATGTGCCCTATGTTAAAAAGCTTTAAAAAAGAAGAAGGAGAAGGAGAAGAAAGAAGAAGAAAGAAGAAGAAGAAGAAAGAAAAAGAAGAAAGAGGAAGAAGAAGAAGAAGAAGAAGAAGAAGAAGAAGAAGAAGAAGAAGAAAAGAAGAAGAAAAATACACTAGAAGTGTGTGTGTTCATGCCCCAATTCCCAACAGGATGGAGATAGGAAGAAGGGATTGCAGTGTGACTATGCCCAATGGGAGAGTACTTTCTTTGTTTCTTCTCTGTCTTCTGGCAGTGCATATGCCCTCTGGAAATTTAAAAATAACTAACTAAATAAGCCCAATGTGGCTGAAGCAATATAAAAATGGAAGAACGTGACGGACTACATTTGTTTTGTGTTACTAACTATGAATAACTGTGATTTATAACAACAAAAAAGTTTATCTCAAGTCTCTCAATTCTAGTGATGCAAAAGGTCCAAAGATATCGCAATATGGCAGAAGGCAGAACTTTCAGCAGAGCAGAGCATGGTCTGTATCCATGATCTCTGTCTGCATTTCCTTTATAAACACACCAGAACCCAATCCTGGGAGCCCTGCCCTAAAGACTTAAGCAAACCCAAGGCCCACCCTGGGACACTATGAAGGGATTTAGTTTTCACTCAATACCCTTACGATGCAATCAAGTTCCAATACATGAATTTCTAGGGACATCCAAATACAAAAACAGGAAACTTTGGGGAACAGCTCATTATCCAAACCTTAATGGTGGCATTAAAAATGGCTGTTGGTGGCCAGCTGGTGGTATGGTGTTAAGGTGGCTGATCCCACATGGCCAAATGTGTGGTTCAAATCCCAGACCCAGTGGCTTGAAAAATTCACCCAAAATCCCAAGAGGAGAGATTGTGGCATGGCCATCCCCATTGCGGGGTACTCCTTCATGTTCCCTCTCTCTTTGTCCCACTGGCAAAAAGCATGCATCCTATAGCAAAATAAAATAAAATAATGTTTGAAAAGAAAAGGCTGTCAGGCTGGTCCTGTGGCTTGGTAGTTAGGGGAGTTTGATCCCACCTGATCAACAACACAGTTCGGGCCCCAGCCCCAGAGGCTTGAGGGTCACTCTGGATGTGTATGTGTGTCCCAAATCTTGACAGGAAAAGAAATGGAAGAGAACAGATTTGGGTATGTTGGTGCTGCTCCCTCTCTGTCTCTCTGGTGAGAATACACGCCCTCTAGATTTACTAACAAACAAACGAACGAACAAACAAACAAATAGCTGTCAGTTCAGGCAAGGAGAAACTATATTATGCTAGGCTTTGTAGGCCATGGTAAAGTATCTAGTTTCTGTTCTGTATAGTGAAGGGTACTCAGGCTCCCTTCACTGAGGGGACATTTCCTGAATAGTTTTTAACAAAATAGTATTTTTAAAAAATCTAAATATTTCACCAAAAGTTTTCTTCCAGAACCTAGATAATATGTCGAAATTGTGCAGGCTTGGAAGGGAATACTTGAATTATGTACCATGCCTCGACTTGGCATGTTACACCACGAATTTAAATATCCTCTAGGACCTGACTTTTGTGCAATGTTGTCTTGGTCCTTTTTTATCTAGTTGTACATGATAATTATCCCAATTGCACAGATTTTAATTTAATTAGTACAAGGTTGGGCCAGACATCAGCATAAAAAAAAAAAAAAGAACCTCAGGTAGCTTAGCCAGAGTTAAGAAATATTTATGTAAGGACAAGTGACTTTTATGTAATATTCTATTGCAAAATGATTTTTTTTTTTTTTGGAGAGGTTTTTTTCGCTATAGGGAGCGTGCTCTCGCCAGACAGACAGAGAGAGACATAGAGACAGAAAGCGAGAAATCACCCCCCAGGGGGGATGGTCACGCCGCAATCCCTTCTCCTCCATTCTCCTCTCGGGATCTTGGGCACGCATGCACACGCGCCCGGCGTGAGTTGTAAGCCACTGGGTCCGAGACGCGAACCGCGGTCGACTACGTGGGAGTCCAGCGACATAGCCATTACGCTAACTGCTGGTTCCCGCAAAATGATTTTGGATAAAGTGTAGCACACTCAGACTAAAATAAGCCTAAAACAGACATCTGCAAGGAAACTGTTTATCTGACTTACCACTCAGGCCCCAAAATCTTGCATCTAATACTTTGGCAGAATCTAACCACTTCAAAAAATATATACAGCAATACCTCAAAAAGTTCTTTTGAAATATGACAAAAGGCTGGGACTAGCAGTTGGCATAATGGCTATGTCGTTGGACTCCCATGTAGTCGACCGCAGTTCGAGTCCCGGACCCGGTGGCTTAAACTCACGCCGGGCGTGTGTGCATGCGTGCCCAAGATCCCTAGAGGAGAATGGAGGAGAAGAGATTGCAGTGTGGCCATCCCCTTTGGAGGGTGATTTCTCGCTTTCTGTTTCTCTGTCTCTCTCTGTCTTTCTGGTGAGCACACATGCCCTATAGCAAAAACCTCTCAAAAAAAAAAAAAAAAAAAAAAAAAAAGAAAGAAAGAAAGAAAGAAAGAAAGAAAAGAAATATGACAAAAGGACTTGAGGAACATGACTAAACTCTTCCTTTGAGGCACTTTACTATACATTAACTTTAAAATAAATACATGTGACAAACTACCAAACATATATAGTGAGGGACTCTGATAACAATTTCTAGTTCTTCCTCATGAAAGAATTTTTTTTTTTTTGAGAGAGAGATTTTTCTATAAGGTGTGTGCATTTGCTGAAGCGACAGAGAGAGACAGAGAAACAGAAAGTGAGAAATCACATTCCTATGGGGAATGGCCACGCAGCAATCAGCAATCCCTCCCCCTCCATTCTCCTCTTGGGATTTTGGACATGCACACATACACACGCCTGGCATGAGTTTTAAGCTGCCAGGTCTGGGACTTGAACCACAGTTCAGCTATGTAACCATTGTGCCATCTGCTGGTCCCAGTTCTTCCTCATGAAGGAATTTATGAACCCCTGTTCATTATAATCAAAAGAATCGTTTCTTTCTTATCTCATCTTGAGCCTGTTCTCTAGTATGCTGATCTTCATCTGTGCATCAAGGAACTCAGCCCATGTCATACCGCACGAGGATATATCCTTCTATCAGAATCCTAATTCTACATAGTCCGGGGCCAGCAGGTGGCATGGTGGTTAAGGTGCTGGCCACTCCCACATGGCAGACCACAGTTTGAGTCCCAAACCTAGTGGCTTGCTTTCTCACTTTCCCTCTCGCTCTCTCTGTGTCTCTCTGGTCAAATTAAAATAAATGAATAAATAAAAATTATTTTTAAAAAGTTCATAGTCTGTATGTTTGGAACTGTACTAAGTTTGTTTCAAGTGCAAAAGCTTTACCACCAATAGAGGCTGCACTTACAGATACACTCTGGAAAATACTGGCTGCCGGCCTTCTTGTTTACTCTGGGGCTGGCTTTGGTCTGTTTAGCTTAGTTCTGTGGTATTCTCTCTAACCTGAAGGCTCTGGCTGGCATCTGTGTTCTCTGAAGGCATTTCCTCTCCCTGCTACATGCCCTGGCTGGCCAGGACAAGGGTGGAGGGGTTTATTCTGCTCTATTTGGCAAGAAGAGTAACTTCAAGTTGCAAATGGACCACTCATGGTACTCCCTATGGAATACCAGTAAATACCCTGATTCAGCATTGGCTTAGAGCATTACTCTCTAATATCTCTTACCCATTATCTTGAGGTTTATACTTGAAATAAATTAATTTTATTTGATAGTCATAAATGTATTATAAAGGAGAGGAAGAAAAGTTACAGCCTATTTTGCAGAAGAGGAAACTAGGCCACAGATGTTAAATCAGAGTAACTAAGCCAGAAAACTAGTATTAGAGTGAGGATGACTAAAAGCATAATAACCATTGCTGGGTCTCTATGAATTTTATTTTATTTTAGAGAGTTTTTGCTATAGGATACATGTACTCACTGAAAAGACAGAGAGAGAGAAAGTGAGAAATCACCCTCAGCGTGGACAGCCGCACTGTAACCCCTTCTCCTCCACTCTCTTCTTGGGATTTTGGGCATGCACGCACACATGTCTGGCATGAATTTCAAGCCTCTGAGTCTGGGACTCAAATCACAGTCAGCCATGTGAGAATCCAGTGCCTTAACAACTACACTGCCTGCTGACCACTCTATCTGGATATTAAAATTGTATTCTTGTGTAAAAAAAGTACATAATGAAGTTAAGAAACCATTTACAAACTGGGAAAAATATTCTTAGCATGCATGATTAAAAAGAGTTAAAATCATTATGTTAGAAAATCTTAGAAATCAATAAGCTAATAGTACTGGACTGGCCCCACAGTGCAGTGGTTAAACAGTGCATAGAGCCAGATCCCACATAGTTGACTATGCCTCAAATCTAGGCTCCGGCAGCTTGGGAAACATGCCAGGTGTGTGTGTGTGTGTGGGGGGGGGGGGGGGGTGTACGCTCAAAATCATGACAAGATGGAAAAATGGAGGAGGAAAGATGTGGCATGACCACACCCTCTTGGGAAGTGATTTCCCTTCCTTCCTTCCTTCCTTCCTTCCTTCCTTCCTTCCTTCCTTCCTTTCTTCCTTCCTTCCTTCCTTCCTTTCTTTTCTCTCTCTCTCTCCCCCCCCCCCCCACACCCCAGTGAATGCATATGCCCTCTGGCAATAACGAGAGAATGAAAGTACTGCCCTAATAGTAAAACAGAAAGGTAACTCATGAAAGAACAAATATACATGGCCAACATATATATAATGTTTATTAGTGGATGCAAATTAAACAATGATTTGCTGGACACTTGTTGCTTTTGCTTATGCATTATTGCCCCTCCCCTTCTTTTGGTAGAAAATGCCTTTCTCCCACACTCCCAACTTTGTTGTTATAAAAGGGCTGATGATACTTGTTATATATATATATATGTGTGTGTGTGTGTGTGTGTGTATATATACATATATATATTTTTTTTTCCTAATGCAGTATCTACTCTCCTTTTTTGTCTTCTATAAGCCCTTTTTCTCCCCATCAGTCCTTGTGGTTTGGGGGGAGTTGATACTGTCCCTCACAGTACAGGTGCAGGGCTAGCACATGACCCAATTCTAAATAGTCAGATGATCTCATACCTCTGTCACAATGATTGGCTCAGGCATGAACACAGTATGAAAACCAGGCCAACCAAAGTCTTCCTCAGAGCCTTGCTGGGATCATCTGAAATGATGTCTCCCTGTGAGACTCATGAGACTGCTGAGTCATTTTAGCCCGACTCCACCCAGGAGCCACTTGGCAAATAGGCAGAGAAAGTCTGCCAGAGAATGAAGTCAACCAAAAGGGAAATAGGACAAAAGATAAAATGCAAGGGTTTTTTTGTTTGTTTAAAAATGAATTTTTAAGAAAATTGCTATAAGGGTGCATGTGCTTACCGGAGACAAACAGAGAGAGATAGAGAGTGAAGTTAGAAAGCATTTCCCAGAGGGATGGCCACGCCACAATCCCTTCTCCTCTCAGGATTTTGGGCACACACTCAAGCTGTCGGGTCTGAGACTTCAACCACATGGCCAGCCATGTGGGATCCAGCTGCCTTCACTACCGTGCAACCCACTGGCCCCTAAAATGTAAGTTTTGATGACATTATTTGAGCCCCAGGATCTAGCTGTTTCTGGAAGAACTCTCCTCTAGACATGAGCCAATATATTCACAATTTTTGTTTAAATAAGCCTGAATTGAGTTTCTATCACAGCATTCAAATGAACTCTAATTAACATAACATGAAATTAAAGAAAGCAAAGATTTTCTTCCCTTTGGACCCCCTTGGCTGAGAAGATAAAAGCCTAGAGCTGCCTACATTGCCCTCCTTCAAAGAAAGGCTGTCCTGGGGCCAGCAGGTGGCGTGGTGGTTAAGATGCTGGACTTCCACATGGTTTGAGTCCTTGGCCTAGTGGCTTGCTTTCTCACAGCCCCCCTTTGTCTCTCTCTGGTCAAATTAAAAATAAATAAATAAAATAAAATAAATAATTCTTAAAGAAAGAAAAAAGATTTTCAACAGAGAAATGAGGGAGAGCATGTTCTCTTACATGTGTGAGTCAATAAACTCCCTCACAATTATCTTTTCGATTAATTTTTTTTTTTTTTTTTTTTTTTTTTTTTTTTTTTTTTTTTAGAGAGTTATAGGGTATGTGCACTCACCAGAGAGACAGACAGAAATGACCATACTGCAACCCTTTCTCCATTTTCCTCTCGGGATTTTGAGCACACACGCACACATATGCCCGGCATGAATTTCAAGCCAGTGGATCTGGGACTTGAACCATGATTGGCCATGTGGGAATTCAGCAACCTAATCATTATCCCATGTGCTGGTCCTTTAAGTTGGTTTCTAATAAAACTCTGTCACTGTAACCAATGGTATCAACTAATTGTATAGTGTCCTAGCACAAATGATATATATATAAAGTGTATTATTTATTTACTTAGAGAGATTCTGCCTTTAAATAAAAGGGAAATCCTGTCATTTGTGACAACATGCAGAACATTGATGATATTATGGTAAGTGAAAAAAACAGAGACAGGAGGACAAATACTGCATGACCTCACTTATATGTGGAATCTACAAAAGTAGGGACCATAGAAGAAGTACAATGGTGGCTACCAGGGGCTGGGGTATGAATAAAGATGGGAAGACATTAAGCAAAGCATACAGAATTTCAGTTAGAAGAAATAAATGCAAGAGAGCGACTGTGCAGGTTCAGTGTGGGGATAACATGACGTCTAGGACTTGCTTTAAAATACTCCACCACTGGAACCAGCAGGTGGTGTAATGATTACATTGCTGGACTCCCATGTAGGGGACCGTAATTCAAGTCCTGGACCCAGTGGCTTAAAACTCACATTGAGTGCATGTGCATGCATGCCCAAAATCCTAAGAGAGGAGAATGGAGGAGAAGGCACTATGGTGTGGCCATCACCCCGGGGTGGGGGTGGGGGGATTTCTTGCCTTCTCTCTCTTTCTCTGCTGAGCACATGTGTCCTGTAGCAAAAAATCGCAAAAACACAGCACCAATCCTTTCTCTCCCCAAAATACAGGGGATTAGAGAAAAAGACTGGACAAATGCTGATCCCACATTGTGGAAGGTGGATAGTGGGTTGATGGGGTTTACTATGCCATTCTGTCTGTTACCAAAACAAGGTTTTTTCTTTTGTTTTTTTGTTTTTTTTTTTTAAAGAATTATTTTATTTAACTTTATTTATTTTAATTTGACCAGAGAGGGACATAGTGAGAGACAGAGAGAGGGAAAGTGAGAAAGCAAGCCGTCAGGTCTGGAACTCGAACCACAGTCAGCCACGTGGGAATCTAGTACCCTTAACTACCATGCCACCTGCTGGTCCCCCAAAACAAGTTTTTTATTGATGTGTTTGTTTTAGACAGGGTCTATGACTCAGTCCTTCTGCCTTCAGCTCCTAAGTAGCTGAGACCATAGGCATGCATCACCACCTCACCTACTTTTAGATGGGCCCAGGAATCTAACACAGGCCTCCCATGTAGCCTCAGCCTAACAAGTAGCAACATCAGCCAGTGCTCACTACCACAGCTGGGCCAGTTTTGTTTTTGTTTTTAAGTGGGTGCCTCTGAAAAATAAGATGGGATTTGAAGAAGAGTGGTTCCAAGAAGATTGTTTTATAGCTTTCATTTATTCAGTGAATTTTTATCAAGTCTGCAGTGTGTAAACTGTTTAGATGCTTTTGGGATATGAACAGAACAGGTCAAAATCCCTGGTCTTGTGGAGCTCATATTCTAGCCAGGGGACAGAGACAACAAATCACAGATATAATTTATAAGATAAAGTATGGTAGAAGTGGCTACATGCTATAAGGAAAGTAACCAGGATGGGACCAGACTTAAGTTTTATTTAGGTTGGTCAGTCACTAAGGAGGCTGAGGCAGGAGGATCATGAGTTCAAGGACAGCCAAGGCAACACCTCTCTCTCTTCAAACATTTATTTCTTTATATCTATTTATTTGTTGTAATTTTTCAAGCCACCAGATCCAGGACTTGAACCGTGTCAGTCATGTGGGAATCCAGCACATTAATCACCATGCCACCTGCTGGCCCCTCTATCTCTCTTTGTAAAAAAATTTAAAAAAATAGCTTGATCAAAGAAGAACATTATTTAAAAATGTTACCTTTTAACAAATAAGGTGCCTAAATTATATATTCTTCTGATAGTTCATAAACCCTTGCTTTTTAATTATGTCAATAGATTACTTTTTAAAAACAATTTTAAAATATTACTTTAAAAATGAAATAATCTCCCTCCTCCCACACCTCTGTAGCTGCCTGCCAAAATCCTTTTTTTTAGACCCACTTTAAGTGATTTCACTTTCACAAGGTCTTTCTCATCCACAGCCAGAATTAACCTTTCTTTTGTATTCTCCTCTTTTAGCTATCTCATTCTTCACACTCCTGGATAGTCCAGCTCTTTACAACTTTATTAAACACTTTTACTTTTGTACATTTATCTGCACCTCACAAAGATCTTGAGTGTTTTTTTTTTTTTTATTTCTTCATATTATTATTATTCCCACTTGAAAGATGAGAAAACGAAGTTCCTGAAAGAGTGGGTGACCTTCACCCATACAGAGAAACAGTGTCTGAATTCAAAGCCTTGTCCTTTGCACGAAACATTATTATTTCCTACTTTACTTCACTCCCTCTCCACAGTTAGTTGTTTCTAAGAGTCTTTCTTTTTTTAATGTTAAGTTAGACTTGGAACAAAGTACTATTATACATGCTATTAAATGAGGTAGTTCAGAAAGTCTTAGAAGGAAAATCAACTATCCCATCTCATCCATTCTCATCACAATGTGCTAGTCTGTGTAACTCTAGATAATATTCTTATGCCTTCAAATACTGACACATCGCCATTGGATATTATCTGCTTCCTCCTGTGAAAGGGGAGGATTTGGCTCGTTTCATTGTCCTGATGCCACAGGGTAGGTCCCCCAGGACACTTACTCTGAGGCGACTGGACTCGTATGCAGGAAGCTGTGGGAATAGCTCTGTAGTAGTGAAGGCAGCAGCACTGAGAGGCTGGAGGACTTTACCTGCAGTGCTCCATGGGAGCTCCAGAGAATGGAAGACCCTTTAGAGTTGTCCTAATTTGAGACAAGGACAATTCCAAAAGAAGGATTCAGAGGTACAGTGTCAGCAGCCAATAGTTCCAGCAGCTCAGGGAGGAGTGTCTTGGTCATAAAGTTGGGATCTGAGCAGAGCATCATGGGATCCACTGGAGCCAACTCCCTATGTCATTTGTTCCACTCACTTCTCATAGTAAATTCACTTGATTTGGGATTAGCTCCTGAGATTTCTAGTTGGTTACTTTGTGTGGAGATTCTTACAGGAATGTTAGTAGGCCAAATTACAACTCTTGATCCTGTAGTTGTTCTCAGAACCACAACTAAGATTCACCATTTCCCTTCTCTACTACCACATCCAAATGCCCTCATCCTCAGCTAACATCTCTGCTGGCCGAGGTGGTTTAGCTGGTGGTGTGACTCCAATCCTCATCCCTGAAGAATCCTAGCCCTTGGTCACCGTGCCCTATATAGGCTAGGTTGGCTACATTGGTTTGGTTGCCTGCCTACAACCAAAATTGGGCAGGGAAAGAAAAGAAGGGAAGAGAGAGAGTGAGCTAGCGAACCTTCTTTGCCCCACCATGAAGCAGAAATGACATCCTCTCCTAATGAATTCCTGCTGGGATTTAGCTCCTTTCTCTATTCTTTTTCACATTCCACATACTTACAAGTGCTTGTAAAACAGCTCTATTCCCCTGTTCTCCCAGCACTGCAAGTTCAACATCTTCAAAAATGAGTTGACTTTTTCCTCACCCATTGCAAGTTTTGAGATTTGGTTGTGGTGGGATTAAGAGAGTGGAAACCTAATCTAACTATGGCATTGAAAGGTGGAGCCTTTGTGAGGTTAGAATTAAGGTCAACAGGGTCTCCATGATTGAATCTGATAGGTTTACAAGGAAAGGGGACGAGACAGACACACATGGGCACAGACATGAGTGCCCACGCTCTGCCCTGTCTTGCCAAGCATCCACCAGCAAGATACCCTTCAGAAGCAGCTCCCAGATTGTAGAACTTCAAACTGTGGGCTAAATCGATCTCTTGTTTTTTTGTTTTTTTGTTTTTTATAAATTACCTAGAGTCATGTAATCCTCTTATTAGCAACAAATAGACTAGACTCCCCGTAAACCTGCTCCTCCTTCTTCAACCCACCCAGCAACTGTGCAGGAAACCTGGTTCATCTTTGGGTCTGCCAACTCCCTCATTCTATATACAATAGCTACCAAGTTCTGTAAAGTTTACCTATAAATTGTTTTTAAATTCATCTTCTCCCTCCCCAGAGTTGTTACCCTTGTCCAGGGACTCATCTTTTTTCACTTGGACTATTATAAATATTTCTTTTCTCTAATCTTACCCATTTTCTTACCACTGAGGTATAAAAGTCAAAAGAAATTAAGAGATATAGAATTGGAAATGTATCTACAGAAAGAGACTATTTAAAATCAATAAAGTAAAATGTGCTCCCAATCTTACCCTTACCCAAAGAGGCAAGGGCCAACATAGTCCCTTGTTTACAAAAAGAGTTTAGCTTTTTTGTTATTTAGCTTCATGGGTCTAACTAATATGTTTATGCTGGGGTTTTTGTATTTTTTTAAACTTCTTTTTTCCATTTTAAAAATTATATATTGTGGGGCCAGCACATGGCATGTTTGTTAAGGTACTGGATCCCACATGGCTGACTGTGTGGTTGAAGTCTGGACCAGCCACTTGAAACACAGATGGTGCATATGTGTGTGTGCCTAACATCCAGAGAGGAGAATGGAAGAGAAGAAATTGCAGCATGGCCATCTACCCTGGGAAGTAATTTCTCCCTTCTCTCTCTTTCTGTCTCCCCACAGAGAGCTCATGTACACTATACCAAATATATATATACTTTCTGCTACTATGGAAGATGAAGACTTAGCTTTATTTCTGTGTTCCCCACCCATACCCTTGTTCTTCCCCCCACATCCTCCTATCCCTTCTCTTCCATTCTCCTCCTGGGATCTTTGGCACACACACACACATGCTCAGCATGTTTCATGCCACTGGGTCTGGGACTCGAACCAGGGTCAGCCATATGGGACTCCAGAGACATAACCGTTACACCTTCTGCTGGTCCTCCAACATAGTCATATATTACAAATATACTAAATTAATATACTTGGGGTTTGATTTTTTTCCTCTGATACTCCTTTGAGTTGCTTTGAAATCTTTAATTAGGGCATATAATGGCCCTCCTTATACTTCCAATCACTCCAGGCAGGCTCCTATGGGTGTTGCCTTTTGAAAAACATTAGTAGAGTTTCTTTGCCTGTTTTAAAATAGAAAAAAAATGTATTTTAAATTAATCAATGATTATGTTAGTATTCATGTTTAAGGAAATGTGAGGGAAACAAAGGTGCCTAAAACAAAATATCCGCTCTCAAAACGTCAAAATCTAGATGATGAAATGATACAAATAAATGGAAAATGTTAACCAGTCTCTGCTATTACTGTCTGATAGATCCCATAAGAGTCACAAGAAGTTCCCACACACTGGGCTGACCCAGGACAATGTTACAGAGGAGGTAGGCGGGATTATTAAAGATTAGCTAAAATGCAAAGGTAAATAGGGCAAAAGGCAGAGAGGAAGAGGAAGAGTACTCTAGGCAGGAGAGAATCAACTTAGCAAAGGCATGAAGAAAGGAAACACTGTTCTTAGGGATGCCAACTGACCAGTTTAACTGCAAAAGCAAAAGAAAGTGGCTTGCAACTCACTCCCAGGATTCTAGGTTGCCTCTTGCTTCTTGAAGCCAGGGTCCCTCTACTCCTTTAAATAATGCTATTAGACATGACCAAGAAGACCCTGTACTGGCTTTCTGCCTTTTGTAGACCTCTCCATTCCATGAGAAAACACACATATTTTGCCACAACAGTCCCTGAAGTACAGGCTGGTTCTAACCTAGCCACACTCTTCTGAGAGCCACGCTCTTCCACCAGAGCAATTGGCTAGTCTCTTCTCTTCTTGCCTTTCCAGGGTAAGTCAGACTCCTGTCCTAAGATTTTCTTTGGTAAATTCATATGGGACTCTGTCTCTGGAATTTCACATCTATTTTATTTTGGTGTCCTAGTTGATAATTCAGTTTTAATATGCTGCTACCCCCATTCATTCACCCATCTATTCATATGTCTTTGACTATGCTTTTTTAGAGGTTTTTGACTTAGGGTGCATGCGTTAGCTGGAATGAGAGACAGACAGACACAGTAACAAGGGAAATAAGAAAGTCCCCCCCACCCCCAGGGGGAATGGCCACACCATAATCCCTTCACCTCCCAGGATCTTTGGCATGCATACATACATGCCCAGCGTGAGTTTCAAGCCACTGGGGCTGGGACTCAAACCAGGGTCGGCCATATGGGAATCCAGTGACATAACTGTTACACCATCTGCTGGTCCCGACAATGCTTTTATGGAAGAGTTAGGGACACTAATGAAACGAAAAAGCAGAAAGAGATTAAAGAATGAAATTAGTGGGCCAGCAGGAGTCCTAAACCTCTTGCTCAGTCTCTGGTCAAAATGAAGAATAATACATAAATAAAATTAAATAAATAAGTATTTCACAGGAATGAAATTGGGGCCAGCAGGTGGCATGGTGGTTAAGGCACTGGACACTCCCACATGGCCTATTATGGTTCAAGCCCAGGACCAGGTGACTTGCTTTTTCACTTTCCCTCTTTCTCTTTGTGTCTCTCTCTGGTTAAATTAAAAAAAAAATAAATGAATGAGTAAATAAAATTAAATAAATAATTCTTTAAAAAAAAGAATGAAATTAGCAGCACAGCCACAGGTAGTAAGCAGCTATGCTACATGGTCTGGGACCACAGGAGAGGCTGGGCTTCACTGCTGGGTCCAACCTAAAGGACAAGCACAGCGCTGTGTACCTGTAATCCAAGATTCAGATAGGCTGTGGCAGGAGGGCTGCGAGCTTGAGGCTCATCTGGGGAACACGAAGACACCCTGTTCAAAGAGCTGATTATAGTGGTGTAAAACTTAAGTCCCAACTGGGAGGCAGAGGCAGGAGGATCATGACATAGCTGGATCCTGTCTTTAAAAAAATATTTTTTTAATTGAAAAAAAAAATGAAATTGGCACTTTAGTGCCAAAAAGATTAGGAACATTTAATATTGGGAAATAACAGAAGTATACTTTGAGTTCTAAAATAGATACATGTCTTGGGACTGGCAGTTAGCGTAATGGCTATGTCGCTGGACTCCCACGTAGTCGACCGTGGTTTGCGTCCTGGACCCGGTGGCTTAAAACTCACGCCGGGCACGTGTGAGTGCGTGTCCAAGATCCCGAGAGGAGTATGGAGAAGGGATTGTGGTGTGGCCATCCCCCCTGGGGGGTGATTTATCGCTTTCTGTCTCTCTGTCTCTCTCTGTTTGTCTGCAGAGTGCATGCGCCCTATAGCAAAAAACTCTCAAAAAAAAAAAAATAGATACATGTCTTGAAATGTGTACAAGTGTATTTAGGTATGACTTTCCCATAGATTAACATTATAATTTTTATGTAATATTATAATTTAAAATGCCTCATTTTCACTTACGATTTACAATCAAGGTACATTGGCTCCCTGAATGCTGATTGACTATTCTGCCCGTGTCCTACATATTGCGGTGTATGTAAAGCCTGCTTCTGAGAAAGTAATTGTTTATAAATTGTCATTTAATAGCCATAGATCTTGTTAGAAAGTATTAATACATAATTGCTTTTGTTCTACTAGTTGCATTTAGACCTGGGTGACCTGTGGCATAATGTTTTACAGGAATCCTGGTAAGTTTGGAAAATCCTATGCTAAACAGTTTACGTGGACTTTTGTGTGTGTGTGTGTGTGTGTAACTTCTCAGAATTTTCAATAAACAAATGTGCTTTGACTCTGAAGGTACTATACTTTGCATTTCCAAATTTATTTGACGATAATAAACCTTTTTTAAATAAATGGGGACACAGCATAGAAACATTGATTTTGGGACCAGCAGATGGTGTAATTGTTACATCGCTGGATTCCCACTTACTTGACTGTGGTTCGAAATGCAGATCCAGCAGCTTAAAACTCATGCCGGGCATGTGTACATGCTTGCCCAAAATCCCAAGAGGAGAATGGAGGAGAAGAGATTGCGGTGTGGCCACTCTCCCCCCACCTCCGCAGGGGCGGGGTGATTTCTTGCTTTCTGTCTCTGCCTAGCACACGTGTCCTATAGCAAAAATCTCTCTTCAAAGAAAAAAAAAGAAAACACTGATTTCATTTATTAACCTGTAAGCAGTCTGCCCATATTTCAAATACTCAGCAAATGTACCCACCAAACACACACACACACACACACACACACTCACACACACATTCATACAACTTGTCTTTCCCATTGGAAACTCCTTTGATGACACTTCTTTTCTTGTTCCTTGGTTTAATAAGTTGCTCTTTGAAACCAGGAAAACAGACCTGGTTTTCAGACCAAAGTGATAATTAACCATGCAGTAAAATACAGAAAAGAGAAATATATTCATTTCCTCAATGCCTTGTAGTCTCTGGATAATACTGCATGGTTTTGCTTCCCACATCCATTTGTGAGACGAGTGAGCCAAGGGGATAACCACCCCAGCTCTCCTTCTACTACCTGAAGCCTGCCTGCAGCTCACTGTCTGCTGTCACCTCTCTTTCTGGCTTTTAGAGAACAGAAGCCTGAGCCAACCAATGCCTGACCACCACGTGCCTGAAGTACAGGTTTTTATGAGTATTATTTAGCCTTCTAGTTCTGCAGAAAATACAAAAGTGACTCAAAGAAACTCCTAGACTCACCAGAAGTCAGGGACATGATAGTCTTTTTACATAAATATCTTTTCCCAACCTTCTATTTTGAAAATTTTTCAAGCCTTCGAAAAAGTTGAAAGACTGGTACAATTAATACTTATACATCCTTTACTGAAATCAAATAATTGTCGATTATTACCACATTTGTTTATCTCTCCCATTTCTCTCTCTATATATACCCCCCCTTTCTCTACTCTCCATTTTTTATTTTATTTTATTTTTAGTTTTGCTATAGGGCACATGCACTGGAGAGAGAGAGAGAGAAAAGAGAGAGAGAGAGAGAGAGAGAGAAAATGAGAAATCACTCCCAGGGGGGATGGCTTCTGCAATCTTTTCTCCTCCATTCTCCTCTTGGAATTCTGGGCATGTACGCACATGCGCCCAGCACGTTTGTCAAGCTGCCAGGTCTGGAACTCAAACCGCAAAGTGGACCATGTAGGATCCAGCTACTTTAACCACCATGCCGCTAGTTGACCCTCGTATATTTTTTTTAAGTTTCAGTCATCACAAAATTCCACCCTTAATATTTGACATGCCTTACCTAAGAATAATATTTTTCTACAAAATCACAATATTATCGTTATCTAAGAAAACTAACAAACTTTTTTTTGAGAGAAATTTTTGCTATTGGGCACATGCACTCACCAGAGAGACAGACAGAAAGCAATAAATCACCCCCCACCCCAGGGGGATGGCCATGCCCCAATCCCTTCTCCTTCATTATCCTCTCAGGATTTGGGACACACACACACACATGTGCCCGGCGTGAGTTTCAAGCTGTCTGGTCTTGTACTTGAACAGTGGTCTACCGTGTGAGACTCCAGCGCCATAACCACTATGCCACCTACTGGCCCGCCAACATAAACTTAATCCATCATCAATTATATAACCTATATTTAAAATTTCCCAGTCAGAGATTTCCTGAGCACTAGCCTCTGTGGTCCTTTCTTGCTCCAGCTGCACACAGAAAGCAAAGAGGGGACAATTAAAGGCAAGTACTGAAGGGGATGAAGCCACCATAAGCAGGGGAGAGTTTTTGCTGACCCTTACAGTGTTCCCTTCCTCATAAGTAATATTATTAAATGGTTAAGTGTAAACAAAGTTCTTGCCTAAATGGTTATAGTGTTACTTGTACTTTCAGCAAACCCATAACAGGAAAATCAAATTTGTATTATTTATGAATAAGAGCTAAATCAAATACTAAAATTTATATTTAATCCTTGGACAGACAATCCTTAGAAGTATAGGTACTCCAGGCTCTGAAGGATGCTGGAAGATAAACCATCCTTCTATTTTTATAGTAGGAGAACCTCATGCATCAGGTACACCTTTCATCTAGAATGTAGCATTTTGTTTTTGTTTTTGTTTTAAAGGTGTTTATGCCCCAGGATCTAGAAGGGTATGAGAGCATATTCTGTCCAGATTGTGTCAGTCAGGGTTGGGAAGGCTACAATTATTACCACGACTCTAAAGCCTTGTCAGCTTCTTCTTCTTCTTTTTTTTTTTTTTTTTTTTCTTCTTCTTTTTTTTTTTTTTTTGAGAGGTTTTTGCTACAGGATGCGTGTGCTTACTAGAAAGACAGAGAGCCTTTCTCCTCTTGGGATCTTGGGCACGCATGCACATATGCACATAAGCCACCAGGTCCCGAACTCGAACTGCGGTCGAACACATGGGAGTCCAGTGACAAAACCATTACGCAAACTGCTGGTCCCAAGCCTTGTCAGCTTCTTGACAGCAGGCCAGACTCCTAATAATGTTAGTGTAGAGTCATTCTTTGTGTCATTGCTGTGTTTGGTTCTTCATAATCCTCTTAGATTCACTATTCTCTTAATTCTCTTATACCACACCGTTTACTGCCAACCATTCCATCAATGGCTGTTCTCTGTAAACTAGGACGTCGATTTATCTTGAAAATAACAATTTATTGGAACTTACCCCAGTTGGCCATTCTGTGTCAGTTGTGGGAATTAAAATCTTCATAGCTCACAGATAAAATTTAATTGAACAAAGAAAGACAGGTGTGCTGCTATCAGAGCTCCAACTGTGATAGGAAATGAAGATAATGTGTCAGCTTCGCAGTTTGCCATTGCTGTTGCCATTGCCACTGTGTGTGGGTCTCCATGTGCAGATTAATTAGCCCTCAAGAGAGACATCACTGGCAACTGACCTCTGGCTGTGGCAGCTAACTAACATTTGTTAACGTCAATAACAGATCCTATTGCTGGGAAAGCATGGGCAGCTGTTGCCATGACAATACAGCACAAGCACAAGCCTCTTGTTCCCTCTGTAGTTTCCCTGCAAAGATAGTGATTCCCTATCAGCCCTACCTGTGAACTTGGGTTCTGCCTACAAGAAGATGAATGTCAACGTAAAACTCAATTACTGCAAATTTGTCAGTACCAGAAAACTTGGTGTAGATTTGGGCTGCAAACTATATAAAGTGAGCTTAAAGACATAAAAAATGGGCTAGACTCATGGTCTGGTGGTTAAGGGAGCCAGATCCACATGGCCAACTGTGTGGTTCGAATGCCAGATGCTAAACTTGAAAAATATACTGGGTACATGTGTATGCATGCCCTAAATCCCCATGAGATGGAGAAATGGAGGCGGAGGAATTGTGGTATGACCATACCTCATTAGGAGGTGCTTTCCCTCTGGCAAATGCATGTGCCATGTGATAAAAATAAACAAACAAACAAAAACAAAACCCCCACAAACAGAATAACAGGTTTAAAACTTGATTACACAGCCAAGGTGTGGCATGGAGGTTGAGGTGAGCAGATCCCACATAGCCAACTGTGTGGTTTGAGTCCCAGACATAGTATCTTGAGAAACACTTCAAGAGTGTGTGTGCATGCCCACATTCCCCAGAGAGGGAGGGATGGAGGAGAGGGGATTGCAGCATGATCATTCCCCATGGGAGAGGGTTCATTTTCACTTTCCCTCTCTCTCTGGTGAGTGTACTCACATTCTAAAAAGTTAAAAACAAAAGCAAAACAAAAAAACTTGATAACTGGGTGCAATTCATTCTACAATATTTTAATAATGTTTTTACTATAAAATAACTATATGTGCACAAAGTATGTATTCTGACATAAAACAGGGATAAAAACTTCTAAACATATTTTCTTTTATTTTATTGATTGCCAGAGGCTGTGTGAACTTGCCAGAGAGAGGGAGATGGAGAAGACACTCCCCACTTCCCAATGGCGCATGTTCACACCTCAATCCCATCTCCTTTTCTCCACCTTGTTGGTATTTTAGGCACCCATGCACCTGGCATGCTTTTCAAGCTGTTGGGGCCAGGATTCCAATGGTGCTGCTGGCCTTATGGGCTCCAGCTTCTGATGCACTGTGCTTAACCACTGTGCTACAAGAACCAGTGAGGAAGTCGTTATTTCTTACTGACAAAGAAGACCACTGGCACTGGCCTAAAGTGTAGACTCGAACTTTCACTTTCACCCAGGGCTTGTTACCACTGATTACTTATCGTCTGGATGATAAATAGGAAGCAGATACAAGTATGTACTTCGCTTTGTAGTATTACTCTCAGTGTTCAGTTCTTTTGTATAGATCAACATAGTTCCCTGTGTCAGAAATAAAACAGAAAGCATAATCATTATTGCATCGGCAGACTGAGGGGGACTTTATAGAACACAGTTCCTAGTCTAGCACTTAAAGAAGGTGAAGTGACCACATTTATCTGTCCATATTCTTTGTGACTATCAAATCCTTCCTACTCAATAATTTCACTCCCTAATTTTCTGTCTACAGCCCTATTTACTCACACAAGTTCCTGTCATCTTGAGCCTACACATCTGGGAATTTAGATTCCATCAGAATTTCTGAAATGGAATGTGTTTGGAATTAGGTACCTAAATTCTAAGATGTCAGTGGGAACTTAGGCAAGTCTTTTAAATTCTTAGGTGAACTTTGTTAACTGAAGTGAGTATCAGACTTCCTCCATCCCTCCAAATCTCTAATTTTTCTTTGAATTTCTTCTATTTTATGAAAATACGTCTTTTAAATTTTGACAAAAGGGAAACCAAGATAGAGAATATAAATGCATTAAAAAGTTACTCACTCACAGTAAGGATAGGAATAGGTTGTATTAGCTTTGTATACCAAGAAAACCGCATTACTGAAAACCTGATTTTATGCCAGTCCTATAGCCTAGTGTTTAAGGGAGCCAGATCCCCCATGGTCAACTGTGTAGTTAAAATCCTTGCCCAGCATCTTGAAAAATACACCGAGCACGTGTGCAGGCATGGCCCAAATCCCAAAAGGATAAAGAAATGCAGGAGAAGGGACTCCAGTATGACCATTCCCCATTAGAAGGTACTTTCTTCCATTTTCCCTCCCTTTCTGTCTCTTTGGTGGGCACGAGTGCGGCAGCTTGAGTCTCATGCCAGGCACGTGTGCATGCCTGCCCCAAATCCCAGGAGGATAATGAAGGAGAAGGGATTGCAGCATGGCCATCCCCCCAGGGGGGGATTTCTCACTTTCCCTCTCACTATCTCTCTCTGGTGAGTGCATGCGCCCTATGGCAAAACCTTCGAGAAAAATCTATTTTATTTCCAAATAGCAATCATCTAGAATATCTTGAAAACTCGGGTTCAGGTTTAAAGTTAAATAGAAATAGTTTTTAGAAATATTAAGAAATACTTGTTTGAGAAGTTGTCAGAGAAGTTGTTAGAGAAGTCAGGACATGTTTTTCAATGGAAAATATGATGGCCAATAGTTTAATCTTCATGCTCACAGAGGTAAAAATACTAAGACAAACATCAGTACTCAGTAGCGGCCATTGCAAAATGTTACCTTTCTCCCACTCCATCTGGCCATATGTGACCTGAAAGGATCCTGGTCTGTCTATCACGTCCACTCCAGGCCTGGCCAAATGGCTGTTGTACTCTCTCTCTCTTCCTCTCTGACACATCCACCAGTTCTTCAAAGTCCCTTTCCAAGGCTCTATGGTCTTTTTTCTGCTGGTTCTAGAAATTCATATTAGATTTACATATTCTGTTTGAGTTTCTATATAAAAATCTATTGGATTTCTAGATTAGCTGGTAATTTCTATATTCAATATATGCAAAATTTTTTTTAAATTTGTCTAATATATTACTGGCTGGTCAGATTATTTAGTTAAAGCATGGGACAAGGTGACAGGAAATCTGGCTTCTGATCCTGTCTTTACCACTAACTAGCAGTGTGATTTTCTGTGAACTTCTCAACCTCTAAGTCACTATTATTCTTCAATCTGCAAAATAAGAAAATCAGACCAGATACATTATTATTTAATTGTTATTTATATAAGTAAATAACACATGTATTCTCTATGTAAATTTTTAAAATTGCATAAGTAAGTTTGAAGTTCCCTTTAGATTTCCCTGATTTTCTTAATTTCAGTCCCTTTTTATCTTCCCATTGTTATTAGTTTGGTATATCTTCTTCCAGAATACTTTCTTTTACATTTATCTAAACTCCCTACCATATTTAATATTTTACATATAAAAAAACTAAGCAGCTTTTGTACAAAGAAATAAGAGTTTAACTTGTGTTCAAATGTATCATTTCCCAGATGGGAACATTTCATTTTTGGCCCTAGTAAATGTTTAAAAAGCAATGTTAAATCTAAAATCAAAATACTTTTTAAAATGCAAAATTCACAGTATCTGATACAAAGAACACACAAAATATAAATGTTAATAAAAAGGAGAAATGTCAGCATGAGTGATATATTTTAAAATTTTTACTTATGCAAAAAGTTTATGAAAATGGTAACTTATAATAGAGGCAGATGTAATGTAATTTGTATGTAATTTTATTAGTAGCAATTTTTCTTTTTTTTAGATTTTTGCCATAGGGCACTTGCATCACCACAGAGAAGGAAAATGAGAAATCATCCCATGGGGGATGGCCATGCCACAATCCCTTTTCCTTCCATCTCCTTTTGGGAATTTGGACATGTACCCAGCATGTTTTCAACTGGGTCAGGGCTCCAACTATGGAGTTGTGTAGTATCCAGCACCTTAACTCCCACACCACCTATTGGCTCAGTAGCAATTATTTTTATTGTCTCCATTACTAACTCTATTAATAACCTAATTAACCTCTCAGGTATGCAATGTCTATTGAGCTCTTTTTTCTATTTCTTTCTTTCTTTCTTTTTGAGAGACTTTTGCTATAAGGCCTGTGTGCTTGCTAGAGAGAAAGACAGAAAGTGAAAAATCACCTCCCCCCATCCACCCCTAGGGGCTAGCCATGCCACAATCTCTTCTTCATTTTCCTCTCATGATTTTGGGTGTGTGTGCGTGAGTTTCAAGCTGCCAGGTCTGGGTCTCAAACCATGAGAGTCCAGCACCTTAACCACCATACCTCCTGTCAGCCCCTGTTTCTACTTTTTGATTATTATGAATAATGCTCCTATGAACATTACTGTATGAGGTTTTTGAACATATGTTTTCATTTCTTTGGGGTATATAACTAGAAGTGGAATTGCTGAGTCATGTCACAATCCTATGTCTAACCTTTTGAGGAACTGCCAGACTTGACATACAAGATTATGCCATTTGTAGACAGAGGTAGATTTACTTCATCCTTTCCAATCTGGATGTCTCTTATTTCATTTTCTTGCCTCATTGGCATAGCTAGAATCTCTAGCACAATGTTGAATAGAAGTTGTGAGAGCAGACATTCTTGTCTTGTCACTAATCTTATAAGAAAACTTTTTTTTTCTTTCTTTCTTTCTTTTTTTTTTTTTTTTTGGAGAGGTTTTTGCTATAGGGTGCGTGCGCTTGCCAGACAGAGAGAGACATAGAGACAGAAAGCGAGAAATCACCCCCCAGGGGGGATGGTCATGCCACAATCCCTTCTCCTCCATTCTCCTCCTCTCGGGATCTTGGGCACGCACGCACATGTGCCCGGTGTGAGTTTTAAGCCACCGGGTCCAGGACGCGAACCGCATTTGACTATGTGGGAGTCCAGCGACATAGCCATTACGCTAACTGCTGGTTCCCCTTATAAGAAAACTTTTAATCTTTCACCATTAAGTATGATCTTATCTGTGGGTTTTTTATAGATGCTTGTTACTACATTGAGAAAATTCCCTTTACTTCTTAATTTATTGTGTGTTATTATCATGAAAGAGTGTTAATTTGCCAAGTAGCTTTTAAAATAAGTGAATTTTATTTTTATTAGATATCACATAAAATTAGAGTGTAACTTGTAAAGTAACTAAAGTTATTAAGAAATGTTTTTCTGGGGAACCAGCAGTTAGCATAATGGCTATGTCGCTGGACTCCCACGTAGTCGACCGCGGTTCGCGTCTCGGACCCGGTGGCTTACAACTCACGCCAGGCGCATGTGCGTACGTGCCCAAGATCCCGAGAGGAGAATGGAGGAAAAGGGATTGCGGCGTGACCATCCCCCCTGGGGGGTGATTTCTCGCTTTCTGTCTCTATGTCTCTCTCTGTCTGGCTGGCGAGCGCACGCGCCCTATAGCGAAAAACCTCTCCAAAAAAAAAAAAAAAAAAAAAAGAAATGTTTTTCTGGAACTCAGAAAGCTTAACTAGTATAGTCTTCACCAAATTTGGAACAGCAGATCTTAAATCATGTTGGGTTTGAGGATACATAAAGAGGTTAATTAAGTGAAGAAAGATCCTGGTTTCTAAAAGCTTAATAGACACTGCAAAAGAACAGAAGACAGTGTGTCCTAGTTATGTATAAGACTCATTCTTATGAAATCACCTAAGCAATGCTCAACTTCAATTTAAATCACTGCAATGAGGACTGGCTTCATGGTGCAGCAGTAATGCATTGCTCAAGAGAAACTGGATCCCACATGGTGACTGAAGTGTGAATCCCTGGTCCAGTCAGCCTGAAACACATGTGCATGAGTACCCAAGATCTAATGGGCTGGAGGAATGGAAAAAAGGGATCGCAGCATGACCAGACCCTGCAGAGGGTGCCCCTTCCTTCCTCTCTCTCTCCCTCTCTCTCTTACATGCATGCTCACATGCTCCATCAGAAATAAAAGAAGAGAAAAATAAGTCACCACAATGATTTAACTGTAATTAGGATTTCAGAATTCTCATTACAAGACATTTTGTTAATTATTACTGGACATTTACAGAGCAGAGTACAAATGTATTTTTTTCTTAAGAAGTAAAACGTCTTGTGCTTTAACTTACTCCACAGAAGTATTCTAGATTAATTACACCCAGCACAATATGCTCTTTTTATTAAAATCTGTGTATTTTAGAGACTGCTTTTAAACATCTATCACTTGCTAACTATAATTATGCCAGTCACATAGCTAGGTTAAAAAATGTACAGGCCCACTAGCATATTCATCAGGTGGTCACCTTCTCTGAGTTCCAAACATAGTGGCAATACCTAAATCTTTTCTTAATCCTATATTTTCCTTTGTTTGGGCAATGGGAGATGTATCATACAAGTTCTTGTGGAAGTCCAGAATGGGATGAGCAACATCAGGCAAATTATCCTTGTAGCTATGGTTTGAATGACCACCCAAAATTCACATGTTGAGATTTGGTTGTGACAGGATTAAGAGGTGAAAACTGATTTGGACTATGATGTTAGAAGGTGGGTCTTTGGCAGGAGATTAGAACTAAGGTACTATGTCAGGACCCCCATGGTTCATCCTTGCAGGCTTATAAGGAGAGGGAATGGGACCAGAATAGGGGTCCTCCACCATGTTGTAACGCAGCAGGAAGACACAGACTAGATCAGGCCCCTGAACCTTGGACCGCCATACTGTGATCTGAATAAACCTCTGTTTTCACAAATCACCCAGTTTCAGGTTATTATCAACAGAATGAACTAAACATCCATCTAAGACAAAATGTAATCACATTATCTCCCAGTTTGGTTATATAAAACCTTACTCGTCTGATTACTCTCACTGATGTTGATCATTAGTAGTAGGGATTACATAGGCTGGCAAGGCAATTACAACTGCTACAAATCCCATATAAGAATTAGCTGATTACCAATTCCTGAAAACCGTGAATGTGACTCTGGGGCAGGGACTACAGGTTAGCAATCCCTGCACTTTTTGACCAGATAATAATTCATGTTAATGAATGGAAAAGGACTATATAAGGTTTATCTGCTTATAACAGAAAATCAATTCTATTATTTACTATTGCCATTTTGCATATCATAGTTATTGTATTATCTTACCTGTGGGTTTTTTATAGATGCTTGTTAAATACATGTATTTTTAAGTGATGTCTAAACAAAAATAAATATTATTAAGTACCACATTCCCCCCTTTCTTGAAGTCTTTTCAGATATTCCTGACAAAATTGGACAAATTACTCCTGATTCCCAGTGGGTGCCACCTACCAGTATTTGGCTGGTTGCTCTTACTAATTTAATTGTGTTCTCCTGAAAAAAAAAAAAAAAAAAAGGCAAAAAGAAAACCTTCTTTAATTAAAAATATATTCCTACTTACTAAAACTGGCCAGGTATACTTCAGGATTTCCCACTCTCATGCCCATATTTTATATTCTTTCTATATATTATAAATAATGTTTTATAAATTAAATAAAACAGCTTATTAAAAATAAAATTTCGGGGCTAGCTGATGGTGTAGCAGTTATGTCGCTGGAGTCCCACATGGTTGACCATGGTTTGAATCATAGACCTAGCGGCTTGTAACTTAGGCCAGGCATGTGTGCATGCATGATCAAGATCCCAGGAGGTGAATGGAGGAAAAGGGATTGTGGTGTGGCCATCCCCCCTGGAGAGTGATCTCTAGCTTTCCCTCTCACTGTCTCTGTCTCTCTCCAGTAAGCACACAAGCCTTACTATAGTTTTATTTTATTTTATTTGAAAGATAAATTAAAAAAATAAAATTTCATTGTACTACCTAAAATGCACTTACCTGCATCCTCTTCTCAAATAGCCTATGTCAGATTATTTTATCAATCATAGCTGAATAGTGTATTAGTTAAATGCTTTGGTTAGATGTAACAGAATACAACCAGTGCTATCTTTAGCCAAAACAAAAAGGAGATTTATTATAAGGACATAGGCATCTCGTAATTTGACCAGGTCTCAGAAAAATAGTGGAAGAAGTGAAAAGCCATCATAACCCAAATAGTTCTTTTTGGACTTAGTTTATGCTTTTCTTTCTGCAGAATAGCTGTCTCTTCTCAAACTACTTAAGAGGAAAACCAAACTTCTCAGTTTACATATGTATTATGGCCAGAATGACTCTCTTTGTCCCTCTCACTCAGATCTTTAGAGAAAGAAAATCTCGTTGGCCCAGTTTGGATCAGGTGCCTCCCTGTGACTAGAGGCACCCTACTACCTACACTCCATCCCTATGTACAAGGAGCTATGCAGTGGTTTGTTTGTTTGTTTGTTTTTTAACTTATTGATTTATTTCTTCCATGAAAGAGTCGCCATTCTCACAATCTACCCCTAATCTAAGTCATGCTCAGGGAAGTCTTTTTTCCAAAGTTGAAATATTTAAATAAAAATTTTAGGTACAGTTACCATAGACCTCCCTTTAGTATTGAATAATTGCTGGACTGGGTTCTAGGAATACCTGAAACCCAATTTTTTCCCCAGTAGATAATGATTCATATTAAGTAGACTTTCTCTCTAAATATATTCTCCTAGTCTCATCTTTCAACGTTATCTGCTAAATTTAGCCACAGATGCTTAAGTTACATTTTTCTTCCATAAATGGTGTTAACTAAAGGTATTCTAAAGAGGAAAGTGCACAATGAAAGGCTGCAGTAAATTGTGATTTTTATTTCTGGTTCTCTCTCTGACATTGGAGAATTTATTTCAGTTTCTTGTTCTGTTAATTTTATATAATGTCAATTCTTCACTGCTGTATTGTAAAAATATAATTACAAAATGTGAAGATTTTAGCAAAAATAAAAATTGCCATGACTGCTGGAATTGCTGTTGGTGATTTTGTTCTGCTTATAAGAACAGACATCATTTGTCCTCAACCTGACTTCTAAAAATTCAACCTTCAATCTACAAGTTAGTTAATAGCTGGAACCAGCAGATGGCTTAATGGTTACATCACTGGACTCCCTCGTAGTGAACCGTGATTCGAGTCCCTGACCTAGTGGCTTAAAACTCACACCAGGTACGTGTGCATGTGTGCCCAAAATCTCAAGAGGAGAAAGGAGGAGAAGAAATTGCAGTATGGCCATCCTTTCTGGGGGGAAAGGGGTTGATTACTTGTTTTCTGTCTCTCTGTCTCTCTCTGTCTTTCTGGCAAGCACATGTACCATATAGCAAAAATCTTTTAAAAAGTTAGTTAATAATAATAACTATTTGTATAATGGTTTATAACTTATAATTTCTGTGTACGCTATGTATTTAATCCACATAGATGTTATATGACAAAAGTACTACCATCTGAGGAGACAGAGGCTTTGAGATGCCAAGTGATTTGCCCAAATTCACCCAACAGTAGTAAAACTAGAATTCAAAGCTCAGATTCAAATCCTATCTTTTGACTCCCAGTCTACTGTTTTTTCTTTATTGTAGTGAAACTAGTTTGAGGTTTAAAAAGGCTCTTATTCTATTTCTCACTGTAATTTGTAATGTAGGAGTCAAATGTAGGAATTCATTGAAGGGTGTTTTGTCAATTTCTAGATTGATCAGAGTTCCTGATGACTTCCTTCAGTCACTTACATTTTAAATTCCTTTAGCTATTTCTTCAACTCCTCAGTCTACTTATTAATGTATTTGTCTACGCATTTATCTCTATTAAATAGAGATGTCACCAACGCCAAAATAACATAATACAACCTCGATTGATCCCAGCTGAAATAAGTCAGCGGATTTTGTGGCACGCTGATTTGGCACAGGCATAGGAACATATCTGTGTTCAAATTAGGATTTCGGAATGTGCACCTCAATTCCTGTATGCATAAACGGGGTCAGCCATGTCTGTTTCATATGGCTACACTGAGAGCTAAGTAAATGTATAGTGGTGGGGATGTATGGTATGTGTACGCATATATACTTACTAGTGATTGGCAGAGCAATTGGTACAAAATAAGTGCACAATAAGTGGAAATGTCATGACTTTGGTTGGAGAAGTCATAAATAAATCATGTTTGGAAAAGGTATTGCTATGGTTTGTGTCTCCAAAATTCATGTTTTGAGATTTGGTTGTGAAGGAAGGTATTAATAAGAAACTTGGGGCTGGCAGGTGGCATGGTGGTTGGAGGCACTGGACTCCTATATGGACAACTATGGTTCAAGGCCCGGACCTGGTGGCTTGCTTTCTCACTTTCTCTCTCTCACTCTGTCCCTGTCTGGTAGAATTAAAAATAAATAGGGACCAGCAGTTAGCGTAATGGCTATGTCACTGGACTCCCATATAGTCGACTGCGGTTCGCATCCTGGACCTGGTGGCTTAAAACATGCTGGGCGCCTGTGCGTGCGTGCCCAAGATCCTGAGAGGAGAATGGAGGAGAAGGGATTGCGGTGTGGCCATTCCCCCCGGGGGGTGATTTCTCGCTTTCTGTCTCTCTGTCTCTCTTTGTCTGTCTGGCAAGCACACGTGCCCTATAGCAAAAACTTCTCAAAAAATAAAATAAAATAAAATAAAAAGAATTAAAAATAAATAAATAAATATTAAATAAATAAATAAATTTGAATAAAATAATTCTTAAAAAAAAAAAGAGGAAACTCAATACCTTTACAGTATTGAAAGATGACGTCTATGGGAGTGCTTAAGTGATTAGGGTAAGGCCCCTATGACTGACTTCTGGCGGACTTAAGAAGAGACGGAATGACACCAGGAAGGACATGGAACACAGACCATGCTCTCCTGTCTTCTGCCATGTTGTGATGCAGTCAGAAGACCCCCACCAAATGTGGCCCCTGGGTCTTGGACTTCCAGCTGTGAACGAACAAAGCCCCTATTTTCATAAATTACCCAGACGCAGATAGTTTCTGTTATTAGCCACAGAATTCACTAGAACTGACTTGGCTCACACTGAGGAGGCTGTGAATACCCACAAACAACAAATATTAGTTTCACAACTTCCTGATGTGAGGTTCTGGTATAAGTGCTGATGACAGTGGACTTTGGGCGGTAATTCATTCAACTGAGGATGCATAAACACAGTTCAGAGGACACTTAATGTCCTTAAACAGAAAACAAAATTGAGAGTTTTCTCATGAATGGAGAGGCTGCATATCCCTTTCCAGCTACAGCCTGTTAAATGTTTTATTCACCATTATGTGTAAGAAGCAAAGCCCATGCATGACAGATGGCAGCCCAATTCTGGTTTCTCCAAAATGTTTTTCCGCCTACTCATATCTACTCAAGGATGTGTTGAAACGAGCATTGCAGATGAATTCTCGGCACTGAATACTACTTCACAGAGTGACTCAGAAACCAACTGTGTTTCTCCTCATCAGTGATAGCGAAGCATTGAAATATGGTTTGAATTTGAGTTCGAATCTGAAGAAAATTTATGTGCAATTTGTCATCAAACTCCAACAAGTTTATGCATGTATAAAAAAGCACAGATTAGTGGAAAAATCATTTTGTTCAGCCATTAAGTCCTCAATAGCAATCAAGTATTTAAGCAAAGTAGTTGGGCTTCATGGAGTCAACACCCAGTTCAGGAAGAAGAAAACTGAGGAGCAATCTTGATGCCTCTCTTTTCCTTAACCTCCCCACATCTAATCATAGCAATTTCACGTGCTAAATAACCCTTCAATCTATGCACTCTCCCTATCTCCAGCTCAACTCCAAGACCAAACTAATATCAGCTATTTCTTGGTTTCTTATATTTAATCTAGACCCTCCTCTAGGCAATCTGAGAGGTCTCATTGAAATGAATACTTGATCCTGTCGCTGCCACCATTTCGTTCCTGCTGCTTAAAAATCCTTAAATGACTTCCCTTTGTTCTTATGACTAAGGTCAATAAAGCATAGTGCTCTCAGTTACCACAGTGTATTTAGTTATCAGGAGTGTCTGTTCCCACCAACAGAAATTACTCTAGCTGATTTAAAAAGCAAAAAAATAGGGCCAGCAGATGGTGTGGATGTTAAGGTGGCTGGCTCTCACATGGCTGACTGTGTGGTTCGAGACCTGGACCTGGCAGCTTGAAAATCACGCCGGCTGCATGTGCATGCATACCCAAGTCTCAAGAGGAGAATGGGGAAGGGATTGCAGCATGGCCATTCCCCTGAGGGGTGATTTCTCTTTCTCTCTCTGTGTCTCTCTCCAGTGAGTGTATGTGCCCTATAGCAAAACTAAAACAAACAAAAAACAAGAATTGTATTAAAAAGATATTGCCACTAATTAGGAAGAAAATGACCCTGACCCATTCGGACAAGAAGGAAATATAAAAGGATATGACCAAGCCAAGGAAACAGATGCTGTAGCTTGCACCACTAACACCCTGAAAACCACTGGTGGAACCACAGCCACACCTGCCAAGAGCAGAAGACAACTCCTCACTGTTCTGCTTCTGAGTCAAGACTGAAATACTGGCTGAGTACGCTTGATTGGCTGAGGGCAGGTCCTGTGCCCATAACTAGCTACATGGGAGCTGAGCTTTGATCCCCACAACTCCTAAAGTGGGAAATTATCCAAATATAAGACAGAGTTTCAAACTCTGAGCAGCCCAAAACAAAAAGAGAGAGAGTAAAAAGAAGGAAAAATGTCCCCTGTAGCATTATCTCACCCCTTCCTTCCCTGATCTCCAGCCATACCATCCTCCTTCAGATATTTTTCCTGTAGGGCCCTATCCTCTTCCTGGAATCTCCTTTCAGCCTCACCTTCTTCTGATCTAGGCTAGTGTCAGGGTACTGGTGGGAAAAGGGTGACATGTCCATAGATGAGTTTAATGAGGGGGCCATGTACAAAGGTATGAGCAAAATTCAAGGAAGCCAATCAGCAGGAGTGAGGCATCCCTACTGCAACACCAAGAGGCTCTTACTCCCCTTACATCTAAAGGAGTAAGGGGAAAGGGGATTCCTAGGACCCAGAGAAAACAGTTGTGGCTTCCAGCTAAAAAAAGAAGTCAGTCTATAGCTTGGCAGAGAGCGGGAATAAACAGTCTGTTTTCAATCTGCTCCCACGCTCCAATCTCCTGCTGATGCCTTTTAGGGATCAAACCCAGCCCAAGGCCAGAGGGAGACCTGCTGACACAGACCAGAGAGACAACCTCCTAAAACACAGAGCAGAGTCAAGAAAGACAGAGTGGACTGGAAGGGCTAATGGAACAATACATACAATGTAGTCAGTATCTTTTGTCTTAGATTCCTTTCCTTTATAGCACTTAACTCTAATTGTAACTATATACTCACAAGTGGTTTCAAAATTATTACTGTCTTTCTTCCTCTCTAGACTGTAAATTCTCTGAGGTCAGAGATTGCTTACAATCATTTCCCTCAATAATTCACATTAATACTCGACAGATGGAAGGCATCGATTAATATTTCTTGAGGTATCAAAGATACTTGCAACATAGGATGGTGTTCTTTAAACGGTCGAATTACCGAGCCTTTATTTATTTATTTAGTTAGTTAGTTAGTTTAGGTACTTGCTGGAGAGAGACAGTGAGAAGGAAAGTGAGAAATCACCCTGCCACCACCACCACAGGGAAAGGCCATGCCACGATCCTTTCTTCTGCATTCTCCTCCTGGGATTTAGGGCACATATGCACATGTACCTGGCATGATTTTCAAGCTGCCAGGTCTGGGATTCTAACTGTAGTCGTCCATGTAAGAGTCCAGTGCCTTAACCTCTGCTGCACCACCTGCTGCCCCCACTTGAGCCTTTACTAACTAGAATAGAAGAATCTCTTCCTACTTCTTTGTCAGCCAGGCTGCTTCCTAGTTTTTTCTTCTTTAGCCATTCAGTGAAATAAACTTCAATTGCAAAATCTCTGAGACCCTGTATGGACTGAGATAAAATTCTTTTTTTAGAGATTATTTATTTGTTTCTTCCATGAGAGAGAGAGACAGAGAGGCAGACAGACAGTGACCCTCGATAGGGTCCTCATGCCCTCATCTGCTTCCAGTCTCAGCCAGCCCAGATTACAAGCACACGTACATGCCGGGCACGCTCAGGGAGATCCTAGAGTGCAAACCCAGGACCTCTTCCACGTGGGTCCAGTTGCTTTACCTCTACCCCACTTCCTGACCTGCTAGCTAACTTCTGCTAATTACCTTTTATTTTGCTCAAAGTTCCTCTTGTGTAGTTAGCTTTTCTAGGTAATTTACTGAGAGTTCATCCTGTGGTACATATGTAGAAAGCTAATTTACTCAGGCTTCATGATAACCAGGAAGTCTAAACCACAACACATAGAAAACATCCCATGCTTTAAACCTCTTTGTTTTTGTGCTATATTAAAATATGCCTTGAAACAGGCATAATGCCACGGTGAATAGCATATGGTACCTGATAGTCCCTATTCATATAGAAAATATGCTAATGATATCCTGACAGGAAATAAAAGTGGAACCAGATTTATTTTTTCTAGATAAGTTTATCTATTAATATTTTCAGTATCTATGAGTACTGATTTTCAATGTCACAGTGGGGATGAGAAATGGAGTGGAGAAATAACGCATCAGATGAAAACCGTTGTAATCTATGCTCTGGTAGGTCAGAGTCAAGAGAAGGTCAAAGGCTAATGAGAGATGTGGATAAGGCAACTGGGCCTCCACATAGTGGTCTACCACATCCCTCGAGTCCTGGACCCGGCGGCTTGAGAAACACACCAGGTGTGTGTGATACATGCTCAAAATCCTGAAAGGAAGGAGAGATGGAGTAAGAGGGATTTCAATGTGCTCATTCCCCATGGGAAGTGCTTTCTCACTTTCCCTCTCTTTCTGGCAAATGCATGCCCTCTCTGGCAAAACAAACAAACAAACAAACAAAAACAAATATTTAGAGGAGCCCCTGAGCTGTATCAAGCAATTCTTTAAAGCTAAGCTCTACCCTAGATCCAAAGAACTTAAGTCTACCTACAGGAAACAGAATCAGCATCCCCCAAATGTTACTCCCATTAGTCTTGTGGACTGTGCTTATTTTTACTGGCTAGAGCTCTATCTGCCCAATGCCCCCCCCCCCTTTCCAACAGTATTTTATACTATCTTCTTTACTAGCTTGATGTGAAATTCACAGGTAATGTCATTTAAACAAAACATTTTTAAACCAGTATACTGATTTAACTTTATAAAATGAAGGGTAAATAAAATATACTTACAATAATACACATGACAGACTGTAAACTTCTAGACACTCAGACCTTCACATCTGTGAGTAGAATCACCATGAATCAACAACTACGAATTCAGGACATAGCATATTGTATTGGAGACTCAAATACCATGAGCAGGACATGAGTGTTCAAAATAGTGAATGACTCCATTCATCCACTTGTGGACATTTGGGTTGGTTCCAAGTCTTAGCAATCGTGAATAGGGCTGCAATGAATATAGGTGTGCAAGCACTTTTCCGACTAAGTAGACACCCAGGAGTGGAATTGCTGGATCATATGGTAGTTCTATTTGAACATCTTTGAGGAAATGGAGTAAGTAAGACACTTGTGGGACACAGATAAGGTTTACTATCTGTTGACAAGTATGTGTATGGTGATCTCGACTGGGCTGGACTGAAGTGTATATCATGCTGGGTAAAGTCTCTTCATAATCTAAATGATGTATAGCAATTTAACATATGAATAATAATTAAAAATTTTAAAAATAGTGAGTGACTCTTGGTAAAGTTCCCCAATAAACAATGTACATTCTCCCCTTGGTTTATACTGTAGTTACATTCCTAGAAGATTTGTGATCTTAAAATTAAATAAAAGCCTTAAATAAAAATTGAGTTGGGTTTAGGCACAGATATTAATAAATAAGTTTTTACCCAAAAGTCCTGTAGGCCTTTGGAAAGTCTCATTCAATTCACAGAAAAATTTTCTGAGGCATGGGTTTGTCTTGTACATTGTAGAACATCTAGCGTCTCTGGCCACTGTCCACTAAATACAGATGTATCCTCTGGTCCTTTTAATGAATCAAAATAGGCCTACAAGTTTCCAAAATGCCCCAAGGATATATAACATCTCCTCTGTTGAGAGCTGCTGGACTGGAGGATTCAGTAATCAGTTTTCTGACTCTGATAGTATCACTGTGAAACTGACATTTAAAACCTTCCATTTTCTGGTACAGTTGTTTATAGCAGCCCCAGAAACAAAAATCCTTCTAATGTAAGAAAAAGAAAAAAGTTTATGGGAAGGATACTGGAACAGGTCACCCTATTGAAGGAAGAGCCAAACAAGCAAGCCTCAGTATATCATTTAGGATTAAGTTCCAGTAAACATGATAGAAAACCCAAGCTTAAACAGGATAGAATTATAATTCTCTCCCACATACAATGAACCTAAGTGTGAGAAGTCCAGAGCAGTTTGCTCCCTGAAGTCCCCCAGGACCTAGGTTCATTCTGCTCACAGTTCCACCACCCTCAGGGTGTGGCTGTGGTCCTCAGACTCTGGTCCAAACTGGCAGCAAATGATAAGAATGATTGAAAAACAAGGCAAAACATATGTCCCAACTCTCTTCATTAAAAAAAAAAGAAAAAAAGAAAATGCCAGCAGGTACATACACTTGCTGGAAAAAAGACAGCAAGAGATAAAAAAAATGACAGGGAGGGAGAGAGACCAAGAGAGAGAAAGTGCCTACCTACTGTGGGGAATGGTCATGCTGCAATCCATTCTCCATTTCTGTCTCTTTTGGGATTTGGACATGCCCACACATGTGCCTGGCATGTTTCTCAAGCCACTGATCCCACACTCCCAAGTGTGCTTTCAGCCATGTGGGATCCAGCTGACTTAACTACCATGCCACTGGCTGGCCCCCAACTATCTTCCAAGAAAAGTTCTCAAAAGCTGCCACAAGACAATTCCAGTTCTATCTCATTGACTGAAAATTATGTCTCACTATAGGAAGGCTGGGAAGTAGAGTATGTAGTACAGATAGTCACAGAACCAGCTGAAAATTCTACTACCAAAGAAAACACCAGATAACAAACCAATAATCAATGCCCCACTTAAGGAGGAGCGAAATCAGACTAGCTCCAGAGGTTCAGCTGACTGCATTGTCTGTATACATCCTGTGTTGAAGCATTAGGGGGTTTATGACTATGCTCTGCCGAGATTGCACCCCGCCATGGGTCATGGTCATACAGTAATCCCTTCTCCTCCATTTTTACCTCCTGTCAAGATTTTGGGTGAGCTCATACATGTGCCCAATGTGTTTTTCCAGTCACAGGTCCGGGTCTCGGACTGCATAGTTGGCCATGTGGGATCCAGCTGCCTTAACCACTAGACCATGGGCTGGCCTGCCAAATATCACTATTTTATAAAGAGCAATGTTGTATATATTTTGCTAAGAACAACATATGTGTACATGTATGTGTAACAATAAAGAAATTTATAAATATAGAACATATTAATCTAGAGTAAACATATTTAGCATGTATCTTATAAAAATGTTTTCTGGCAGACAGAACAGTCTATCAGTATCTTTGTGAAAGTAAACAGCCACCTCAGAACTGAATTAATTAAACACAGACTCAATATTCATTTCTTAAACTAAAAATAGAACTGCTGTATGATCCAGAACCTCACTGCTAGGCATATATCCAAAAGAAAGGAAATCAGTATGTTGTAAAGGTATCTGTACCCCAATGTTTATTGTACCACTATGAATTATAATTAATAATATTAATTATAGAAGCAGTGTAAGTATCCATCAACAGACAAATGGATAAAATATAGTGTACACATACACACGCATGCACAAATGGAATACTGTGTGGTCATTAAAAAGAACGAATCCAGTCACAAGAGGTTAAATGGGAGAGCCTGGAGGACATTCTATTAAGTGAAATAAGCCAAGTACAGATAGACAAATGCAAATACTTACCCTGATTTAATTAGTACACATTGCGTTCATTTGTTAAAAAAGTACATTCTAACATTTTTTAACTTTTTTTTTTTTTTTCAGCAGACAGGAGAGGCCTAGGGATCCCACCTCCGGCCGGCAGCAGCAACCGGTGCCGGCACAACTTTTTTTTTTTTTTTTTAAATTTGCCAGAAGGCGTGTGTATTCATTAGAGAGAGATGGAGAGAGGGAGGAGAACACACATCTCATTGGGCCATGGTCACACTGCAGTCCCTTCTCCAGCTCTCCAGTCTGCAGGGATTTGGGGCACCCAAGCATGTGCACCCAACATGTTTTTCAAACTGCTGGGCAGGGAGTCAAACCTTGGTTAGCCATGTGGGATCCTACTCCATTAACTAGTAGGCCATAGGGTCGGCCTCCGCCCCCAAATTCCTTTCTTTTTTTTTTTCCTTTTTTTAGTTTGCTGTTGGGAGCAAGTCCTCACCAGAGAGAGTTAGAAATCACCCTCCAGGGAGAATGGCCACACCACAATCCCTTCTCCTCCATTCTCTTCTTGGGATTTGAGGCACACATGCGCACACTTCTGGCATGATTTTCAAGCTGCCAGGTCTGAAACTCAAACCAGGAAGTCAGCCATGTGAAACCCAGCTGCCTTAACCTCCATGACACGTGCTGGCTCTCAAATTTTCTCAAAATGTGGGCATTTTCTCAAAATGTGTCTAACAGAACAGTTCTGTCTATTGTTGATAATTTTATGTACCAAAACTTTCCAATGAACTGTAAAGTAGACCTATTCATTGTAATTCAATCTTTATTTTGAAGACTCACTTTAGAAAATTATTGATTTTAAGAAAGTAGTTGAGGGGCAGATCAAATGTTCTCCACCCATCATTCTTTACTCACAATTATGACTTGGCCCAAAACACACTCTGGTACTTGTATGAATTTATAGCTGGAAAACAAAGTATGTGAGAACAATAAGAAAAATTTCATCACCCAGAAACCCCAAGGGGTGGGTTGTGTAGTTACCTGATGAAATCTATTAATCTAGACAGTCTAGTTTATGGTTCAAGTCAAAATTCACATTTCTTCTTGTCAACCCAAATACTTGGAGGGGTAAATACACTAGAAAGCTATTTTGGGAACCAGCAATTGGCATAATGGCTATGCTGCCGGACTCCCATGTAGTCGACTGCAGTTCGAGTCCTGGACCTGGTGGCTTAAACTCATGCTGAGCCCATGTGCATTCATGCCCAAGATCCTGAAAGGAGAATGGAGGAGAAGGGATTGCAGCATGGCCATCCCCCCTGGGGGGTGATTTTTCGCTCTCTGTCTCTCTGTCTCTCTCTGTCTTCCTGGCATTGCACGTGCCCTATAGCAAAAACCTCTAAAAAAGAAAGAAAGAAAGAAAGAAAGAAAGAAAGAAAGAAAGAAAGAAAGAAAGAAAGAAAGAAAAAGAAAGAAAGAAAAGAAAGCTATTTTGCCTGAATTTTGGGTAATAGCTACAATTCTTATTTTAAGATGACAAAATGAAATTAATTTTTCAGTGTGAGGAAGGTTTTGGTAAATTATTTGTCCTACAGTGCTATTTTTTATTCTTAATATAGGAATCAACAGGTAATATAGTGTAGAAAGCTGTACAGGTGACAGATGGCAACTAAGATGCCTTCCAGCATAACATATAATATACTTACTACTTTTTGAATAAAAACTGTAGACCAAGAGGAGCCAGAAACATTTTTATGGGACAAATAAGAAATAAGTTGAAATCAGAACTATCCTGGAAAATTCATAATATGACATCATTATAAATATGGAGAAAGATATCATTCAATCAAAGAATACAGTAGAGTTCCATTTTATACTCACTTAACCATTCAGAATTCAATTGCACATTCTCAGCAAAGATTTTTTAAAAGAAATATGGAGCCAGATGGTGGCGCTGAGGTAATGCAGCTGAACCCACAAGTTTATGTTCCAGGCCCTCCTTCTACATGCTGGGTGATCTGGCTGGCTGAGGCTAGGGGGTGTCATTTGAGGACCCTTTGGGGGTCTTTCTCCCTTTTTCTGTCTACCTCTTTCAGGGACTAACTAAATAAACTTAAAAGAGAGAGAGAGAGAAATATAAATATAAGTAATGCAAGTAATTGTGCTTCTTTTTTTTTTTTTTTTTTTTTTTTTGGAGAGGTTTTCATTATAGGGCGCATGCGCTCACCAGACAGACAGAGAGAGACATAGAGACAGAAAGCGAGAAATCACCCCCCAGGGGGGATGGCCATGCCGTAATCCCTTCTCCTCCATTCTCCTCTTGGGATCTTGGGCACGCACACACACGCGCCCGGTGTGAGTTTTAAGCCACTGGGTCCGGGACGCAAATCGCGGTCGACTACGTGGGAGTCCAGCGACATAGCCATTAAGCTAACTGCTGGTTCCCAATTGTGCTTCTTTTAAACTCAATGAACTTGTGTTATTGCCAATGTATACCATCAGATCAACTGGCCTACTGATGATGGGGAAAAATATCAGAAGCATTACCCATATCACCAAGCCATGAATTGTCATGTACCTTTTGCTGCCTGTCAGATCAACAGATAAGCTCCTGGTGTCCTACCTGGGTGGCAGCCTGATTAGTCCCACCAGTGCCTTGCCTGGTTCTGCTCATACTGTACTAACCCTGTTCTAAGTAGGGTTTTGTTTTCAAGCTCATGGAAGAGAGTCAGCTCTTTTTTCCCTGCTTTCTGAAGAACCTTCCTATATGGATATCTATCTTGACATCAGCTACTTTAATTAAGAAAGAGCATGGATTTTGGAATCAGAAGTATCTGGATTTAGATCATGTAACTAACTTCTCTGGACTTCAGTTTCTTTGCCTACAGAATGAGAGAACTACGCCTATGTTGTATCTATGGGTGTTCTATATCTGATGGTCCTTCTATGTATACATTAAAAGGCTATGCATTTGGGGCTGGCAGGTGGTGTGGTGGTTAAGGCACTAGACTCTCTCATGGCTGACTACAGTTTGAGTCCCAGACCTGGCGGCTTGCTTTCTCACTTTCTTTCTCGCTTTCTCTGTCTCTGGTGAATGTGCCCTGTAGCAAAATTTTTAAAACTAATAATAAATAAAATTAAGCAAATAATTATTTTTAAAATGTTATGCATTTATAGCAAAACATGTTGTAGAATACATACTCAATTCGTTTGTACCCACTCTCTACCTCAGTTCAGAATTAAGACTTGTAACTGGACACTTGGAAGTTTTGTTCCTTCTGAGTGCATATAACTTGTTGAATAAAAGATTTTCTTATTACGTCTTTGACTTTTATATAGTACATGGAAGTCAGAAGAATTAGAACAGGTTTTGGAGTCATATGGACATGGGTTTCAATTCAACATCCAAAACATCCTAGCTATATGACCTTAGGAAAGTTAACTATTGGTTCATTGGAAAAGTCATGATGCACTGTTGCATAGAAAAACACAGAAAAATACATCATGACTTTTCTGATGATCCAATAACTTCTCTAGGCCTCTGTTTTCCATTTGAAAAAACAATACTTTTTCCTATCTACTTAACAAGGATTAATTTAAATAAAGAACACTTAATATAAAGAATTACTGAATCCACAGCTGTGGTACAAGCACTAGGATGCTTCTGTGCAAGGCTGGGGCCACATGGGAAGCCCAGCTTCAGTTCCTAGACAAACCCAAACAGGCTGGGTGTCATAATAGATGCCTGTAATCCTAGCTAACTAGGAGGCCATGGCAGGAGAATTGTGACATGGTGAGACCCTGTCAAAAATACCTTTCTCTCTCTCATTAAAAAATAAAATAAATAAATATTACAGAGCTATGAATATTAGGAGAGTAGCCATAAAGATGGAATGAGAGCTCTAAATGGTGCTATAAAACTGAGAGAAAGTACCCAAAAAGACAAGCTTGCAGGAGGGGTGAGGAGCTTATTGAAGAAGATGTCACAACCCACTTGATGGTTAGAGAAGTTTCTATTTATTTAATTATTTATTTTTATTTATTAATTTTTTTGGAGAGGTTTTTGCTACAGGGCACGTGTGCTTACCAGAAAGACAGAGAGAAACAGACAGAAAGCAAGAAATCACCCCTCACGGGGGATGGTCATGCTGCAATTCCTTCTCCTCCATTTTCCTCACGCCCGGCGTGAGTTTAAGCCACCAGGTCTGGGACTCAAACCACTGTAGACTACATGGGAGTCCAATGACATAGCCATTACGCCAACTGCTGGTCCCAAGTTGGAGAAGTTTCTAAGTTGCCCAGCCCAGCCTGGCCCAGAGTTGCCAGAAAAGCAGAAATAACCCTGTGGGGCACAAGTGAGCCAGAGCTTGTGGGCAGGACAGGCATATAGAGGGGGGCTACAGAGAGAGTCAGGGAGCCACTGCAGCTGCAAAGCTGGAATACAGAGTCCATATCAGAAAAGCCATGGAAACAACTCTCTAGACCCAGATGAGTTGAAGCTGATGACTGGCTGAACAGAGGATGCTGGATTACCGATGTAGGTGTTGCTGGTACCAAGAGTCCTTTCCTCAGGAAAGGACTCCTGAGGAAATCTAGGGCACATGAGTATGGCTTGGACCAGGCAGTTCTGAGCCAGTGGATGCGGGCTGAGCATCCAGTTCACTGGACAGCCAGCCCCATGGAGGCCCTGAATACCATACAGAGTAACAGCCTGGATTAGGGTACAAGCAGTGGTATTTGAGGCTCCCAGCCACACTGTTGCTGTTTAAGAGCTGAAAAAGGCACATAAAAAAAGCTATAACCTAGGTTTTGTTGCTTACCTGAGATGATATAAGGCCAGGATCCCCACATCATGTTGAAGGTAAGCCAGGTCACTCAGGACCTCAGGAAACAGGAAGCCAGTGGGTGATGCGTGGAGGCAGGCCCGCTCTGGCCTCCACTAGGCCCCATCTTGGGTCAGCAAGGTATTTCCATTAAGCAGTTCTGCAAGGAGTTCAACGAGAAGAAAAAGGACATCAAAGAGGGCATTCCTGGGACCAGCAGATGGTGTTAACGGTTACATTGCTGGACTCCCATGTAGTTAACCAAGATTCGAGTCCTAGATCCGGTGGCTTAAAAGTTACACTGGACAAGTGTGCATGTGTGCCTAAAACCCCAAGAGCAGAATGGAGGAAAAAGGACTGTGGTGTGGCCATCACCCCTAGGAGGTGACTTCTCACTTTCTGTCTCTCTCTCTCTCTCCAGTGAGCACACACTCCCTATAACAAAAAACCTCTCTCTAAAAAAATAAAAATAAAAAAAAAAGGCATTCCTCTGCCTACCAAGATTTGTTTAAAGCCTGACAGGACATTTGAAATCAAGATCCACTATTTCCTACTTCCTGGTGGTAGCTGCTGGGGATTGAGAAGTGTGCTCAGCAGACAGGGAAGGAGGCAGCAGGCCTGGTGACCTTGAAGCATGTATATAAGATTGCCCATGTCAAAGCTCAGGATGACACCTTTGCCCTTCGAGATGTAACCCTGCCCTCTGTTGTCCATTCCGTCATTGGCTCTGCCTGTTTCCTGGACATTTGTGTAGTGAAGGACCTCCATTCAGAAGAACTGGCAGCTTTCCAGAGGGAACAAGTGGAGTTCCTGGCTGCTCAGGAGACAGATTTGGCAGTCAAGGTAGAAGCTGCCAAGAAATGACCTCTGTCCCCCATACTCCAAGATTTCCAAGGAAGCATTAAGGAAGGAGGCCAGTTGGGAAGATTGCCAAAGAAAGGAAAGGAGGTCAAATCATCCTGATTATTATTTTTCTGACTTCAAAATACCTATTTTTGCACACATGGCTGTATCAAGTGATCAAATCTGAATAAACATCCTCGGTCGTCCCTCCCCCACCAAAAATAAGCTACCACCTACAGGCACCTAGTACTTGGGCCAGCAGTGAGGAAGAAAGCATGCTCTTCAGAAGTCTGGCTAATACGCTTCGGGACCAGGAAGGAAAACACCTCTTTCCTCTAATGTTTCTCTGCAGCACTCTCTACCGACAAAACAGTGCCAGTTGGCAAAAGAAGAAATATTTCAGGGGCCCAGACCCATTTTAACAGATCAGTCAATAAAGTGACAGAGAGGCAATAAATTGATAGCTGGCAAATTCTCCTTCTGGTAGAAGCTCTCCATACAACCAGCCCTCCCCTGGTTAACTCTGTCTCTTGTCCCTTAAAGTCTATCCGGTCCCTCCGTGCCACTTGCCTCTATCAACTACTTGAAGACTCTGAACTTCTAACCCAGCTCCTCTGGCTATTTACAGTAGAAGATCCCAGAAATCTCTCCTGCCTCTGTGGAGGGTGACACAGCATTCTGAGCCTTGGGTGACAACATAGCATCACAAGGTTACTTTAAAGAATTTGCTAAGCACAATCAAAAGTTGAATTAGATTAGAGGGCCAGTCCCATAACCAGCCCCATAACTGGGTAGTTAAGGGAGCTATATCCCACATGGCCAAAATACAGTCTGAGTCCTGGCCTAGTGGCTTAAAAAACATGTGTGTTCATGCCTGACCAGAATCCCAATAGGTGGAGAAACAGAGGAGAAGGCACTGGAACATGACCATGCCGCACTGGGGGGATCCTTTCCCTTTCCCCCTTTCTCTCTGCCTGTCTCTCTCTGGTGAGGACAAACACCCTCTGGTAAAACGTTTTTTTAAAAAATTGAGTGAGACATTCTAATAGCAGATTTGATAATGCAATTGTTCTATATGGCCTCAGGGAGGTATAGACATGACTCTATACATTTCACAAAACCCAGGGAACTGTACATCAGAAAGAATTAACGGTATATGCAAAAGTTTTTAAAAATCAACTAGGATGTTAAAGTATTCGAGATGGTATCCAGACTCTGAGAAATTATTCTAACTGTTTTACAAATTACTACATAACTTTACTGAAATGAGTGGGGAAGGAGCTGACCTAAGGTAACTCTGAAATATGATATCTTTTTTTTTGGAGAGGCTTTTGGTATAGGGCGCATGCGCTCGCCAGAAAGACAGAGAGACAGAA
Organism: Tupaia tana; assembly: GCA_026018925.1. Lineage (NCBI taxonomy): Eukaryota > Metazoa > Chordata > Mammalia > Scandentia > Tupaiidae > Tupaia > Tupaia tana. The sequence continues at coordinate 180,682,201 of JAKSZU010000003.1, forward strand.
AGCGAGAAATCACCCCCCAAGGGGGATGGCCTCACCGCAATCCCTTCTCCTCCATTCTCCTCTCGGGATCTTGGGCACTCACGCACATGCGCCTGGCGTGAGTTTAAGCCACCAAGTCCAGGACTCAAACCGAGGTCAACTACATGGGAGTTCGGCGACATAGCCATTATGCTAACTGCTGGTCCTGGAAAATGGTATCTTGACTGGAAACCATAAAGCTAAAGATAAAATGAATTACATGAAAGAGTGGGCCAGCCCATGGTCTAGGGGTTAAGAGTGTCGAATCCCAGTACCAGCAGTTGGCATAATGGCTATGTCGCTGGACTCTCATGTAGTCGACCGCAGTTGGAGTCCTAGACGTGGTGGCTAAACTCATGCTGGGCACATGTGCATGCGTGCCAAAGATCCCGAGAGGAGAATGGAGGAGAAGGGACTGCAGCGTGGCCAACCCCCCTGGGGGGTGATTTCTTGCTTTCTGTCTCTCTGTTTCTCTCTGTCTCTCTGGCGAGCGCATACACCCTGTAGCAAAAACCTCTAAAAAAAAAAAGTGTCAAATCCTACATGGTCAACTATGCAGTTCAAATCCCAGACCTGACAGCTTGAAAAACATGCTGTGTGTATGCCCATGTGCACATGCCCCAAAATCCCAAAAGGATGGAGAAACAGATGAAGGAATTTCAGTATGGTCACACCTTGTGGAAGGTGTTTTCTTCCTCTCCTTCTTGCTCTGTCTCTCTCTCTCTGGGGAACACATACGCTCTCTGGCTTTTTTTTTTTTTTTTTTTTGAGAACTTTGTATCTATACCAGATTTAAAGAAATAATAAATAATAAAGGGACCAGCAGTTAGCGTAATGGCTATGTTGCTGGACTCCCATGTAGTCGACCACAGTTCGAGTCGTGAACCTGGTGGCTTAAACTCACACCAGGTGCATGTGTGTGCGTACCCAGGATCCCAAGGGGAGAATGGAGGAGAAGGGATTGCGGTGTGGCCATCCCCCCTGGGGGGGTGATTTTTCGCTTTCTGTCTCTCTGTCTCTCTCTGTCTGTCTGGCGAGGGCACGCGCCCTATAGCAAAAACCTCTCAAAAATAAATAAATAGGGAACCAGCAGTTAGCATAATGGCTATGTCGCTGGACTCCCACGTGGTCGACCGCGGTTCGCATTCCGGACCCGGTGGCTTAAAACTCACGCTGGGCGCGTGTGTGTGCATGCCCAAGATCCCGAGAGGCGAATGGAGGAGAAGGGATTGCGGTGTGACCATCCCCCTGGGGGATGATTTCTCGCTTTCTGTCTCTATGTCTCTCTCTGTCTGGCGAGCGCACACACCCTATAGCGAAAACCTCTCCAAAAAAATAAATAAATAAAATAAATAAATAAATAAATAATAACAGAACCGAGGATTTTCTCAGAGGAAAATGTTATAAGTAAACAAGGGGGGAAGACTAGAATAAATACTGTAGTAGTAGGTTAGAGTTCAGGATGTCAGTATGAATTTTTATTTAGTCTAACACAGAGAGATGTAGGTAATGGGTGGGTAGGTAGAAAAATAATCATTGATATGTGTCTATACATGCATCTATTTCTTAAGTCTATACACTGAGAAGGCCTAGAAGCAATGTCTACCAAGTAGCAAAAAGCATCTTTGTGTTCCAATCTTGGTTTCTTTCTTTCTTTTTTTTTTTTTTTTTTTTTTTTTTTGAGAGTTTTTTGCTATAGGGTGTGTGCGCTCTCCAAAAAGAGAGACAGAGAGACAGAAAGCAAGAAATCACCTCCCGGGGGGGAGGGGGGGGTGGCCACACCACAATTCCTTCTCCTCCATTCTCCTCTCGGGATCTTGGGCTCGCACATACATGTGCCCGGCGTGAGCTTAAGCCACCGGGTCCGGGACTCGAACCGCGGTCAGCTACATGGTAGTTTAGCGACGTAGCCATTACACTAACTGCTGGTCCTAACTCCAATCTTGGTTTCTAAAAGCTCCTCTTCAATAAAAGAAACTAGCACTTCTTGAAGAAGGGCTGATTCTAGGGCTGAGGTACGGAAAACACACGATAAGTTTAGAGAAAAATAAGTATAGCGCTAGGGAAAATGGAATGCTCAGAAAACAAGAGGAACATAGGAGCCAATCTTTCCTATTTATTTTTAGATTCGTGGTAGAGCACATGTGCACACTAGGTGATTTCTCACTTTTCCTCTCTGTTTATCTCCAACAAGCACATGTGCCCTACAGCAGAAACTGGAAAAATTTGAGCTGGCATGTTATTCTGAGATGAGATGACTTTAAAAAAAATATATCAGTTAAAAGAATGGAAAGTGGTTGCTTCTGCGGAATAAGAATCAATAGAGAGGGAACCAGCAGTTAGCGTAATGGCTATGTCACTGGACTCCCACGTAGTCGACCGTGGTTCGCGTCCCTGACCCAGTGGCTTAAAACCCACGCTGGGCGCGTGTGCGTGTGTGCCCAAGATCCCGAGAGGAGAATGGAGGAGAAGGGATTGCGGCGTGACCATCCCCCCTGGGGGGTGATTTCTCGCTTTCTGTCTCTATGTCTCTCTCTGTCTGGCGAGCGCACGCGCCCTATAGCAAAAACCTCTCCAACAAACAAACAAACAAACAAACAAAAAGAAGAATCAATAGAGAGTCATAGACTACTGTTTTTTGTCAGGGCCTTGGAAAATAATTTGATATTTTCAACCATGCCCATGTTTATACAGCTTTGAAAGAAAAAACTCTACATTAAAAAGAATTTTAAAAATACACACATATATATATATATATATATATATATATATATGATCTATTAATATGTATAGATGCATATATGTGTATGTATCTGTGTCTATATGTATTTAAATTTTTTTACATATGCTATAAGTTTATTACATGTTATTTACATGGCTCTTTTTTTCTAGGTACTTAAAATTTTTACATTATACCTTATACATTATACCCCACCTTAAACAAGTTTTGCAGAGATGACAATGAAGCCAGATCACTGTCAAACTAGCTTGTACAGTGGCGATACAAACATTATTTCAAAAGTCAGAGTGACTACCAAACACTATAAAACAAGGTTTTGGTGCAGTTGTTGGCAAACACAGGGGCCACTGGGGTATACTAGCTTCATTCTAAAGCCCCAAGTGCCATTGCCACATTCACCATTGTAGAGTTTACTAAAAAGATATTATTCATTAAAAGAAATTCACATTTCCTTTTGGTAGTGCATCAGATTGTTGGCTTATTATTACTGGTTTGGGTGTTTCTAGGCCATTAAACTTAAATATTCAATTATTCTCAATCCTTGTCTTAGCTAGCTGCGTATCTGATTCACTAATTTTCAACCAGTAAATCTGATCCATGAGTGATCATCTTAAGTTACTATTTTTTTCACAAGGAACGAAAAAAGCTGATTCTTTTACCATTCCCCAAATCTAAACTAAAGCGGATTCACTGAAAAGCTAATTGAGAACACTTACTATCAAGTACAGTTAGGTTATTTTACGTTGCACTGATATTACCATTACATCACAGTGCACAAGACACATGAGATAAAGTGAAATCTGTTTACATTAGGAGCGTTTTTACACAGATAAAACTAACTAGCGAATCTGTTTCAGACCAATTGACAACTCTCAGTGAACGTAAATTTAAACATTAGGACTCAATCTTCATACCTGTACTTTAAGTAAGGTTGTAAGTTGAAATGTCATTATTTCCTTCTCTGAAGGATTACAGGAAACAGGAACCCAGTGGCTTGGTGGTTTGGGGAAAATGCGTGGTGATGGTAGCTCACTAAATTTGGCCCCCACATAGTTCTGATTAGCTTGAGATTGAAAAAGTAAACTGGGGCTGGATAAGCCAGAGTTCCGATTTTGATTATTTGGCAAGTTTTGTTCTTCCCCCCCATTCCGCATGGCCTGCCATGCAGCTGCAGATGAATTGTAACTACGTCCTCTTTCTCTTTTCTTATGAACAATCTTCATCTGGGAATTCTAATCCTTGGTCTTCTGTCTATTAAGCTGTTGTTGATTCCTACATTTCTAGACTGAGGGGCTGGAGTGTTATACCTCTCTCCACCACCCATCTTCAGCTTGTCACCTTTCAGTCTGCTTTTCAGATTGCAGGATTGCCACCACCTGTCCTCTCCCTGACTGCCAAGCCCAGGGTAACAGAAGCTGCTTTCTGACACATCCCTTCCTTTGTTTCAAAAGTTTTCATGGGCAGATCTGCTGAGTTCAGCCTAGGAGCTGAGGCCAACATCAGAGTCTCCTCAGTACACAAATTTGAGAGAAGTCCTGGCGACTTCAAGCTCAAACTACAGCAATGGTTCCCTCTCAACATTGAAGCCTGCCTTCTTCTCCAGGGAGAGATGAGGCATCAGTTGAACAAAGCCCACGAGCACGAAGCAGCTAGCTACCAACTACCCCAGCATCTCCAACTCCATCTCCTCTGCCTCTACTGACCGTGTTTGTGTTTAAAAGCAGAGGATTTTCTTGGGTCCAGCAGATAGCATGATGGTTATGTCACTGGACTCTCACGTAGTCAACCACGGTTCTAGTACCGGACCCAGCGGCTTAAACTCACGGCAGGTGTGTGTGAATGGATGCCCAAGATCTTGAGAGGAGAATGAAGAAGGGATTGTATCCTGGCCATCCTCCTGGGGGGGGGGGGGGGGGTGATTTCTTGCTTTCTCTCTGTCTCTCTTTCTGGTGAGTGGAAGTGCCCTACTGGCAAAAACCTCTCTTTTAAAAATAAATAAAACAGGGGATTTTGACAAGAAAGGGTTTTATTTGGTCAGTTGATTGGTCTGATTTCTTTGTTTTATTAAAATGGGAGGCACTGGGCCAGCTGGTGGCATGGTGGTTGGTGGCATGGTGGTTAGTGGCGCTGGATTCCCATGTGGCCGACCATAGTTCAAGTCCTGGATCTGGTGACATGTTCTCTCTCTCTCTCTGTCCCTCTCTGGTCAGGTTGAAATACATACATACACACATACATACATACATAAAGTTAAAAAAAAAGGGAGACACTTAGCATATTTATATGTATATAGAAAGCCAATAGAAAGGGGCCAGCTTGTAACCTGGTGGTTAAAGTGGCTGGCTCCCAAATGGTCAATCACACAGTTTGAGCCCTGGACCCAGGAGCTTGAGAAATACAAAGGAGGGCGAAATGGAAGATAAGGGATAGTGATGTGACCGTTCCCCATGGGCGATGCTTTTTCACTATTCTTCCCCTCTCTGTCTCCCTCTCTCTCTCTGTTGAGCACATGCACTCTGGCAAATTATTAAAACAAACAAACAAACAAACAAACCAAAACAATAAAAAGAAGGAAATTATAAAACTACAGGAAAGAAAAAGGAACGATTGATAAAGGCAAGATAATTACTGCCTCTATCTTAAGCAGGTGAGACAATCTTACAGTTTGTGGGGAAGATTCACAAAGGATCAGGAGTGGAACTAGTCAGTTTATTCTTTCTAACCTATCTCAGAACAGAGATTGATACATGGGAATCTCAGAAAACCTCTGCCCTTGTCCCATCTTGTTTGACCTGGGGCACACCCACCCTTGCCTGTATACTCTCTCATAATACCTAAAGGTGCACTCTCTGGGAATTTCGAGTCCAGTTTGTCACTTCCTTCTGTCGGTGTCTAACATAATTATGGACAAAGCTTTGGCAACAGCTCTGCAGATTCGGGCACAGAATGCCCCTAAAAAAATGCAAGGTCTGACATGTACTCAATGCTACCAAACAGCACGTTTCAAAAATGGTTGGAATGGTAAATTTTATGTCATGTAGGTTTTACCACACACACAAAAAGGCAAGATATAAAATCAGAGAAGATTATCTTTAAATCCTCAATACAGTATTTATTGAATTATTGGGTTGTCTGGAAAATCATGATGCATTTTTGCATCGAATAAAACATCATGACTTTCCTGACAACTTAATATTTCTAATGACAAGTGATGGAGTGAAGGCCAAGGTTAAAATGTTTTGAGAGAATTAAAAGACCAATTTCACCTCCCTTCCATGCAATCTTGAACCGAGTTTCGGTTGGGGGAAAGAATTTAATTCCCACATTACAGGGGTAACTTTGTCTCCCTAGGCATTGAAGAGTTTTCTTCCAGATTTACTTTTATTTCCTTCACTTTAAGTTAATCATGAAATTTCAGTGATTTCTGGGATGGGGCGGAAGGAAGTCGTATCAAGAACCATCAGGGCTGTGACCCACAGGCCAGAAGCGGCACTGGCCGGGCGGCAGCTGGAGGAGCACCCACTCACCGCCGAAAGGGAGGTGACGTTCCGAGCGGGCGGGAGCTGGTCCGCAATGTCCTCCGCCATCTCCAGCTTGCACTGCTCACTGAGACGGTCGCCCGCCCTGGCCACGAGTTGGAGATGAGCTTGACTGTCTTGGAACTGCCCTCCGCAGAGAAGATGGCTGCCTTCTGCTGTTGTTGGGCCCTCTCCACCCGAATCTGGCCCTCTCTGCGTCCTGCTGAGCCACCTGTTCGGCTTCCGCTGCTTCTGTGAAGGCTTCCCGAAGGCCACATGTGTCAAGTGGGAGGAGCCCAGTGGTTGCTGCTCGCTCCTAAGGTCATGGCTCATCTGTCTAGAGACCAGCTCCGTCTGGGCGATGAGTTCTGCGACATCAAAGCGAGCCTCCACGAACTTGTGGTAGTGATGGGCCGCAGCACTTGCTCGTTCATAGTCCTGCCAAGGCTGGTGAAGGTGCGAGGAAGCGGGTGGCCACTTGCCGGAAGAGGATGCTCAGCCCGATGTTGACATTCTGTAAATCTTCACTACCAGTGATGACTGGCACGTTATGTGGCCAAGAGCGGCAGTCAAAGATAATTGGTTTCTGCGCCCAGAGCATGAGAAAGGGAGCCCCTTCCCACTACAGTATCCTGTACTCCATCGGTCAAAGATGTCGGCTCTGTGCCCAGCATCTGCATTATTTAAGACAGAATTCACCACGTCGCCCACAGCAGCTAAGGCCAGGCCGACCCTACTGGAACCAAACACTTCGGCAACCATACTTCCTTCTGCTGCACCCACTCGCACTGCTTCCATTCTGACCTCCACTTGAGTTTCCAGGCCGGGGCGGGGGAGAGTTTATCACACAGTATGGTAGCTGAGGTAATTCCACTCGGTAGAATGGTCGTGACATATTTAATATATTAGAACTTTTAAAAAAATCCATTTCATATTTTAAAAATTGGTTCTCAACTTCAGAAAGATTTCAAAAGGACATGCACTGCCAAAGACTACTTTTAATTATAGTAATAAGCAAGGAACTAATAGAAGTATTCAGTCAAAATGAAAGAAAGTGCTTACAATTGGTTTTACCTCACATTTTATTCCTAACTTAGCCCAAACTGTATTTTAATATAATACGATCAATTTATTCATGGCAAGGTGATAATTACTATGTAGTTCTAGCAAAATGGGCCTGATGGTATTTTTGATTTGTACCTTCTTTGGTTGGGAATATTGCACTCAATAACTGTATGGCAAATAAAGTGACTCAAACAGCCCACGCCAGAAAAGTAAGTATTTTCAAGAACAAATTGCCTTTATATGGGCATATTTCTGCATTCTAAAATAATGTCTCCATTATTTTGGTTAGAGCTCAACTCTTTTAGATCTATAAGAAATATGCTGTGCATGAGTGTGTGGTGATGATTCACAGATTTGAAATAACACCTACTCTCCTTTGGTTCTGGCACAAAATGTGTCAGTGAAGCCTGCAATTAGGAAAATTATCTTGGCCTGTCTTGCCACAAGACTGGTGACGTCAATATATACATTCAGAACAGAAATGTGTTTGCAAAAATTAGTTTAAAAAACAGTTCTACTCCCATACCACTTGGTGCCTTTGCAATGTCATGTAAATCTTTGTCATTAACGATACTAACAATATCTACTGAAAACTGCTATACGGTTTCTTTCAGTCTTCACATTTCCTATAAGACAGGTGTTATTATGATTCCTATCTTGCAGACAAAGAAAGGTTAAATAAGTTGGACAAGATCATACAGTCAGCTAATCAGAGAGCTTGGATTTGAACCCAGGTCTCGCACTCAAATGTTCATTTTTTTATCCAAGACTGGATACTTAATTTGAAGAAACCAGTACAAAATGAAAACATGGAACCTCTTGCTCAAAAATTATTAATAATTACAAGATGGCAATAGCAAAATGTTAAGACAATGGGTATAAGGTCCTTCTAACACAGGGCCCAGTGCAATGGCACAGATTGTACACCCAGGAAGGTGGCCATGCTCTTAACCACATTGCTTCCTCCCATCATGTCCTTATCCTTACAAGTCAACCTAATTCAGCAAATATTTTGTGCAGGCTATAACTCCATTAAAAGAGGTTCTGTGTAGATCCAGGAGAAACACAGGTCCAACCTGGAGATAAACATTATTTCTCAGCCGACCCTTTTACTTGAGATTGTACAGTATATTATAACAGCAAAAACTATGCCACAATTTTGTGAGTTTTGAACATCAAGATTTCTGTTTGGTCTCCTAAGATCTCCCTTTTAATTAAGTCTGTTTCCTTCTTCATTTTTTTTTAAGAATTATTTTGTTTAATTTATTTATTATCATTATTTTTTAAAATTTGACTGGTGAGAGAGAAAGAGAGAGAGAGAGAGAGAGAGAGAGAGAGAGAGAGAGAGAGAGAGAGAAAGCTGGCCAGGTCTAGGACTCAAACTGTGGTCAGCCACATGGGAGTCCAGCACCTTAACCACCATGTCACCTGCTGGTCCCATGTTTCCTCCTTAAAAACAAAAACAAACAGGATCTGCTTCCATAGCCTAGAGGTTAAGGGAGCAGAATCCCACATAGCCAACCATGGCTGGGTTCCCACTCCAGCCCTGGTGGCATGAAAAACATGTTGGGCACATACACTTGTGTGGCCAAAAATTACAACAGCATGGAAAAATGAGAAGTGATTGTGGTGTGATTATGCCCCATTTGGGAGTGCTTTCTTCCTTTCCCTCCCTCTGTCTCTCTCTGGCAAGCACAAGCACTCTGTGGCAAACAAAACAAACAAAACAACGATAACAAGCTTTAGCTGTTCTACACTGTAGTTTTAGCATATAACATGGCGGTGTCATGCACCACTTCTTTCTCCTGTGATTGTTTGCCGCTGCTTCATTCCAATAATGGGAAAAGACCCCAGACCCTTGTAATTGTAGGGTCCCGGTTAATGAACATTGCCTCTCTGAAATTTCTTTTGAAGATCTTTCCAAATCTTTCACTTGGCACTTCCATTCGGTGGACTGTCTAGAGTTTAGTGGATGACATATTCTAGTATAAATCTTTTACCATCTAACACATATCCTGAAAACAAAGGGAGTCTGTTTGTGGAGTGTATAGAGTAATTGTGACATATGGTTTACATTTCTAGAGACAGGAATGGGTTCTGTGTGCACATCTGTGGGGAAGAGTTGGGAGGTGGCAGTCTGAAAGAAAATCTCTGTCCTTGATAGGCTTTCAAACTAATTTCCCAGCACGGGAAAATTAGTTTGAAAAATTTCCCTTTCTTCTCTCCTCAGGTGGAGCTTTCTAGTTCTCATCCTCACATCGATTTTTACTATGATTCCCTTTTCCATAAAAAAATTTTTGTGATTCCTATTTTAAGTTTCCTCCTAATTTGGGATAAAGAGGAAGAATCACAGCTAGCTCCAAATTGAGGCTCTTCACACTTTAGGATTTAAATATGGACTGTTGGGATTGATGTCTCCCTTTCCTCTTAAGGATAAGGTTGGAAGAAGTTATAGATAATCTGCAAATCTGCCATGGAAAAGATGTCTAGATACATAGAAGAATCTAGAATAGTGGTTCTTAATCATATCAAACCCACTATTCTCTTTTTATAATATATTATCTCCTTCACTGTCCTAAAATTTATGTTTACTATAATCTATTTACACACAGGAAAAAAATTTAAATGAACTTAATGCCCTATGTGTAATATAAGGGAGAAAGAAAATTAGAGTTAGGCTTTATGTTGAAATATTGGGTCATCAGAAGAGTTATGACACATTTTTGCATAGAAAAACATAAAAATAAATACTCTTGACTTTTCTGACAGCCCAATAATTATAAATAGTGGGTTGGGTTTTTTTGTTTGTTTCTTATTTTTCTTTCTTTCTTTCTTTTTTTTTTTTTTTTCACCCACATCAGTGCCCTCCAGGGCACTTGAAAGTCAGACGTGAGAGTTTTTCTGTTCTATGGAACTGTTCCACACATCTGTCAGTCCTGGCCCCCAGCCACAAAATGTCTGTTAGCACACCCTCAATCACTGTGATAACCAAACCACATGCAAAAAATGTTCTGTTGTGAACCACTGGTCTGGGTAGAGTCTGTACATTGGATTCCCTTTGATTTGCCCTTGGTCAAGATTTCCATGTAATAGTACAAGACATACCATGCTATGCTCCTAGGCTAAGAGTTTTGGGGCGTGACAGGCCTGCACTCAACAAGCATGCATTTCCTATTTGTACACAACTATTTATAGGGCACCAGTTTTAAAAATAGTACACAGAACACACACCCCATATTCACCAAGGTCTCTGACCACATAGAATGCTTTGGTCAGGGAGTGGCCATGCTATGCATGGACTGATGGTTATGTAGAGTGAGGTAAATAGCATATATTTTGTGCTATATTTAAGTTCTAGGGAGGTGGAAATGATGGTGTGGTGATGTGGATAGGTTCCTAAGAAAGGCTGGGTTTGCACCTGGTGTCTTAGTTTTCTCTGCTCTCCAACTTGGATTAGTTAAATGAGAATCTGTATTATAAATATTATTCCCCTGGTCAGGGACAGGTAGTAATATCTGCCCCTCTTTCCGACTGAAGAATATGAAACCAAAGCCAAACAGCAGCCCAAAAGGAATTAGTCATTTCACCATCATGCTCCTGATGAGAACCATACACTCTTAATTAGGATCTATCCAAACAACAATAAAGATATTGAAGCTGGCCAAAAAGAAAAAGTAAAAGAAAGCCAAATATTTATGAAAACTTCTATAATCACTCTCTAGCATTTACCAGAATTAACTAATATTTGAATGGAAGAATTCTAAACAAGCCAAGAAAAAATTTAAACAGTAAAAATCCCTTTATATCATGACCTGTGATATAACATTTGCCCCTCTTACATTGTTCTCATCCAACAGCAACATATAGCTTAACATTAAGTATGTTTTCTGGGTGGTTCAGTTCTTGAGTTATTAAAAATAAAGTGGGTTTGAATCAATTAATGGGAAAGAAAAATAATGTATTCCAAATGGGGAAATCATGCATTCATATATGCATTCACTCAATCTCTTACCCCACTTAAACTCACTGATATTGCATTACATGTGTCCTCAACTCCCTTGCTCCCTTCAACATGTTGAGATATTGGATTAAACAATTACCCCTGTTAGAGACAATGTTCTTTATAGTCTTTACCTGTACAGCTAAATGCTACTGAAGAAGAACCAAACAATACTGAGAGTCCCACTTTAGGTTGGTCACAAACTTCTCAGATAGGTGCTTATTACTGCTGGCAATCATGCAATATTTCTCCGGTTCTTTGTTCTCCTTTTATTCTTCTGGCTGGCTATTTCATACCTTGTCTTCTGTCCACAAACCTCAAATACCTACTCACTAGCCATCATCATTCTGATAGTCTTGCTTCCTATTTCACTGAGAAGACAGTGCACCAGAAAAGAGTACCACAAACACCCATCACCTGCATCAAAGCTCATATTCTGGGCTTCTTTCCTATGACTGTAGATAAACACTCTGTGCCCCTAAAAAAGGTCACTGCTCTGCCTATGGTCTAGACACCACCTACTCTCAACTACTCAAGGATATCTCTCCAGCAATTCTTTTCCCAATCTCCTGCATCAATCTGTCCCTTTCAACTGGATCTTTTCCATCAATCTATGAATACTACTTATTACACTCTTGAAAAACCTTTCGTGAGACAAAGACAAGATACTAAAATTATGGGACCAGCAGTTAGCGTAATGGCTATGTCACTCAACTCCCATGTAGTCGACCGCAGTTCGAGTCCTGGACCCAGTGGCTCACGCCGGGCGCATGTGCATGCATGCCCAAGATCCCGAGAGGAGAATGGAGGAGAAGGGATTGCGGCATGGCCATCCCCACTGGGGAGTGATTTCTTGCTTTCTGTCTCTCTAGCTCTCTCTGTCTTCTGGCGAGAACACGTACCCTAGAGCAAAAACCTCTCCAAAAAAAGAAAAATAAAAGATACTAAAATTGGCAAGAGATAAATGTCGGGTTACTTACAAAAGTTACCCCATTAGGCCTCTCATCAGAAACAATGTGAGCAAGGAAAGAATGGGAAAATATATTCAAAGTGTTAAATGAAAAACAATTTCAACCAAGAATACTATAGCTGGCAAGATTATCCTTCATATGGGAAGAAAAGATAAACACATTTTCAGATAAACAGCAACTGAAAGAATTTACCAATCAGCTCTTCAAGAAGTTCTGAAGGGAGTGCTTCAGGAAAACTGAAGACCCACAGACAGAAATAAGAGAACAAAGAGTGGGACCAGCAGTTGGCGTAATGGCTATGTCGCTGGACTCCCATGTAGCCGACCACAGTTCGAGTCCTGGACCTAGTGGCTTGAACTCACACTGGGCACGTGTGCATGCGTGCCCAAGATCCCAAGAGGAGAATGGAGGAGAAGTGATTGTGGTGTGGTCATCCCCCACTGGGGGGTGATTTCTCACTTTCTGCCTCTGTCTTTCTGGTGAGAGCATACAACCTATAGCAAAAATCTCCCCAATCCCCCCTAAAAAAAAGGTATCAAAGAGCACCAAGAAAATGCTAGGAACAAGTCCAGAAATATCAATAATAATGTTGAATGTTAATTTCTAGGATTTAAACAGAAAGAATGGACCACAGTAACACTGCAAACTCAACAGAGGAGAGATTAATTACATGATACTGAACTGGTGAAGTAGGATGTTATGACCTTTTTTAAAAGATTATTTTATTTAACTTCATTTATTATTACGATTATTATTTAATTTGATCAGAGAGACAGAAAGTGAGAAAGCAAGCTGTCAGGTCCAGGACTCGAACTGTGGTTGGCCATGTGGGAGTCCAGCACCTTTAACCACGATGCCACCTGCCAGCCTTGGAATTTTATGACTTTTGACTAAAACGTTACTGAATTTTTTACTATGCTTTGTTTTCCAGATTTAAGGATTTTGCTTTCTTTTGAGCTGTTGATAGGTTCAGTAATTTGTTAAAATGTGTTGTTTATTTGCTTGATTGTTTTTTTAAATTGAAACATAAACTTTCCTCCCTTCCTGACCCCTTTGAAATTGGACAATATTTGTGAGTATTCTTATTTTGTGGCAGAAAGGTTATTTGCATAAGTTCACTATTACCTGTTGCCTTGCATTGGAAATTGGAGATACTTGTTATTGTCAGGGTTTTGACTGGAATTCCATATCTGAACATATGACCAGAAAACTATGGAACTAAGGTAGATCTCAAGAAAGCCAACAGAAGCTCTTAGAAAGATTGCTTGGCACCATAAACAGTTCTGCCTGGCAGAGAGGATTAGAGAAGCCATATGAAAAAATTTGTACCATAAAATAACCTGGACTTTTCCAGGCCAGCATTGTAATCAGTAGAGATTACAAAAGAGCAGCCACAACTAGAGGATTACCTTGAGAAAGACTTTGAAGGAAGAAAAAGAGACTGATCTTTGCTAGCAGATGCTAAGCCACAGAATACTTGGTAGGCAGAGCTGAGTTGGGAAAGTTCATGTGTGAATTGTGTGCTGAGTGTTTGCTTCTCAATAGTTTGAGCAGTTGACATGTAAATAGTTTCTCAAAAATATTTTAAAAAATACTCTCTCTTGTTATAGAGTCACAAACAACATTATAACAAATATTTTAAAAGTTATAGTTAAAATTCAATTTTTTGAAAAGTCTGAAGTTAACTGTTAAGAACTATGGAGTATGAGCAAAAATGTTTTGATATGTAAAGTAAATGTTTGTGGGGAAATATAAATAAATAAATAAAATACCTTCTGTGGACCCCACTTCTTTCTCCAGATACCTACCTCAACTTCCTTTCCTCAGGGTCACCTATATCAACCATCTTTAATATCTCTTTTCCCATTCTGTCCTAAACCTAGTATAGTCAGATGTTTATCCAACCTACTTCAACTTAATTGTTCTTATAAAGGTCGTCTCAATCCCCCCGTTGCTATATGTGATGTCCAAATCTCAATCTTCATCTTATTTGGTTAGTTAGCACAATACTATCACTCTTTCCTCAACCACTGAACCCCTTTTCCACTTAACTTTCAGAAGCACACCCACCTGTCTTCCTCCTACCTCTTTAGTTGCTCCTTCTCAGTCTTCTTTGTTGGGTACTCAACTCTCTGACCTCCAAAAATTGGAGAACTCCAAGATTCAGTCCCTAGACCTCTTTTCTTCTCAATCTTTACTCACTCATTTGATGATGTCTTCTAGTCTCATAGTTTTAACAACTATCTTGTAGGTGCTGTGCCCAGATTGCATTTCTCTCCTGAACTCCAGATTCACACTGTCCAACTATCTCCTTAATATTTCTACTTGGATGACTAACAGACATCTCAAATTTATTATTATTTTTATTTGACCAGAGAGAGAAATACAGGGAAAGTGAGAAAGCAAGCTGCCAGGTCCAGGAATTGAACTGTGGTCAGCCATGTGGGAGTCCAGCACCATAACCACCATGCTACCTGCTGGCCCCCAGACATCTCAAATTTAACAAGTTCAAAACTGAACTCTTGACCTCCTTTCACCAAATCTTGTTACTTTTCTATTCTCCTCCAGTCGCAAAAGCCAAAACCTTGAAATTATTATTCATGAATCCTCCTCTCACACAAATCTGTCAGCTTAACCTTCAATGCATGTCCAGAATCTGACCACTGCTTACCACTTCCACTACCACCACTGCTGTCTCTCACTTAAATTACTGTAGGAGCCTCCCAACTAGTTTCTATTTTCAACACCATTCAGATCCTTCTCAACACAAAAGCCAGAGTGTTCCTGATAAAACATGAATCAGAGAATGTCAAGCTGCTGGTCAAAAATTTTTCAATAATATTTTCAGTAAAAATACAACTCTGAAAGTTCCTTTAAAGTCCTACACATTCTGCTCACTGCTCATTCCCTACCAACCTTCATCACTCGCCACCTTCTCCCTTTTCTGTTCCATTTTAGAAGCATTCCCAACCCTTTACTAGTCTTTGAACATGACAGGCACCTCAGGACCTTTGTACTAGCTGTTCCTGGGACGTTCTTTCCCCAGATATGACTTACAAACTAACCTCCTTCCTTCAAATGTCACCTTTTCAGTTGACAGCGATTCTATCTTCTATATCTGAGATTTGATTTTTCTGTATGATCTAGTCTGCTTTTAATACTTTTAATGGAGGTTTTGACTTCCTGTATTATAGCCATCATCTCTAACAGTTCCATCTGATTCTTTTTTATGGTATATATTTCCTCTTTCAGATCTTGCAAGAACTTCCTCACCTCCTGGAACTCGTCGGCTCCTTTCTCCTACTTCTTCTGCCATTCATTGTCTCTTTTCTCTTCCATCTCTGTTAGCTTTGTCACTATGAATATTCTAAATTCTTTACTGGACATTTCCATTAATTCCATTGTACAGTCTGAGAATGAAGAGGAGTTATTCTTTTCTCTTGGAGAAGAGGTATTTTCTTGCTTTCTCATTTTCTTGTGACCCTGTGGTGATTTCTGGTCATCTGATGGATTGTGCGTTTCTTCCTAAATTTTGAAGTTCAGCCTGAGCATTCAGAGGCGTGCAGGAGGGGGTGATCTACAATCTCTCTTCAGTTCATTTTTCACTCTTTGTGCATCAGATTCAGTGTGAATTGAGGAATATTCTGACTCTAATCATAATCAGATGTTTGTATACTATTCACTTTGACCTGATAAAGACACTCAGTGCATGGAGGCTAAGCAGCTAAGGAATGAAGTTAAAGGAAAAAGGAAAAGAATTAGAGAAGAGGAAAGAAGAAAAAAAAAAGAAAAAAACAATAAAAATTTCATATTTTAAAAAGCAAAGAATGAAAACTGCACAGCATTGCATGAAAGCAATATTTCACAGCTCAAGTTTAGTAGCCATCTCAGGATGGGCCTGGGTTTGTGCCTTTCCTAAATGGAAGGGGTAAAGGCACAAATTAGCATGATAAAGGAGGGGCTTGAGAGCCCAGAGAATATGATACATAAAAAAATATTTTTTAAAAAATTAAAAGACACAGAGAGACAGAGAGAGACAGAAAGATGGAGGGAAGGATATAGAGGTATCCCTACTCACTAGAAATGAATCTGGAGGGAGAAGTCTCAGCAAAAGATCTTCATTTTTAGTCCCTGAAAGCAATATCTCATAGCTCAAGTTCAGTAGCCATCTCAGGATGGACCTGGGTTTGTGCCTTTCCCAAAAAAATGAATCTGGAGGGAGAAGTCTCCACAGAAGATCTTCATTTTTTCATCCCCGAAAGCAATATTTCACAGCTCAAATTCAGTAGCCATCTCAGCTTTCTTTTTTTTCCCAAAGACTTATTTTTTTATTTAAATAACTTTATTTATTTATTTAAATTTGATCAGAGAGGGACAGAGTGTGTGTGTGTGTGTGTGTGTGTGTGAGAGAGAGAGAGAGAGAGAGAGAGAGAGAGAGAGAGAGAGAGAGAGAGAGAAGCCACCAGGTCCAGGACTCAATCTGCAGTTGCCCATGGGAGTCCAGTGCATGTGGTACAGTCACATATGGTACAAAGTTAAGATGCATTTGCACGGCCAGCAGGTGGTACGGTGGTTAAGGTGCTGGACTCCCACATGGCTGATGGCAGTCAAGTCCTGGACCTACTGGCTTGAAATTCAGATTGGGTGCCTGTGCATGCATGGGCAAAATCCCAGGAAGAGAATAAAGGAGAAGAGATTGCAGTGTGCCAGTCCACCCTGAGAGATCCCCCTTTCTCTCTCTCTGTCTCTCCAGCTAGCACACATATCCTATGGCAAAAACTTAAAAAACAATTATATTTTTTTTAAAAAGATACATTTCAAAAACATATAGTCTGTTGCGGTTGCAAAGAAGTAGGGAAGGGTCTATTTTCCCTTACAGTAAAAGCAGACTTCCTAGAGAAGCTGATATTTGATGTGAATTTTGGAGGCCAACAAGGCCAACAAGCAGTGCATTCCAGGCCAAGGACGCAGAACAAATCGGGAGGCTGAGAGATAAGAATAAATCTGTCCTCCCACCTTCCAGGAAGTGATGATTCGAAGTTGTCTCAATAAATCCAGCTTGTTTTTCCTACTTTATGCTTTAATTTCCTTATTACATAAGGGAAGGTGTTGGTTAACACTGAATATTAAATTGTAGTCATTTCACTGTGTAACAAAGTTTTGGAGATTTTTACACCTTGGGGAAATGTTTGTCCCAATCTGCTGATGCACATAGTGAAAAGAACCTGCTATCTCTGAGTCACTTCAATATTCTTGAAGAAAT
The DNA here is from genome assembly GCA_026018925.1 of Tupaia tana. Classification (NCBI taxonomy): domain Eukaryota; kingdom Metazoa; phylum Chordata; class Mammalia; order Scandentia; family Tupaiidae; genus Tupaia; species Tupaia tana. The sequence continues at coordinate 180,699,776 of JAKSZU010000003.1, forward strand.
TTTTAGATTGCTTATAGTTTGTTAATATTTCCCATCTTCTAATAAGATCATTGATAACTGTTTAGCTTAAAAGTGTTACATCAGGGGATAGCAGGTAGTATAGTGGTTAATGCACTGGACTCCCACATGTCCAGCCATAGTACGAGTCCTGGACCTGGAGGCTTGCTTTCTCATTTTCTCTCACTCTCTCTCTCTTTCTCTTTCTCGTGAACACAGTTGCCCTATAGCTAATTTTTAAAATAATAACAACAAATAAAATTAAATAAAATAATTCTCTTTTTAAAAAAGTGCTACATTAAATTTAATTTGTTTAAAGGGTTAGCAGGTAGTGTGGAGGTTAAAGCACCAGATCCCACATGGCTGATTCTGCAATCTGAGTCCCTGATCCAGGGGCTTGAAAATCACACTGATTTCAACTTTATCAATGCTTTATTCACTTATTAGTTAAAGCATGCTTTATTTATTATTTTAAAAAGAAAGCAAACCAAGGCCAAACAGTGGCATGGTGATTAAGGTGACTAGATTCCATATGGCCAGCTGTGTGGTTTGGTCCTAGACCCAAAAAACACACTTGGCATGTGTCCATGTATACCCAAAATCCCAAGAGGAGGCAGAACTGGAGAAGGGATTGTGTTGTGACCACCCTGCTTGGGGAGTGCTTTCTCACTGTCACTCTCTCTATCTGTCTCTCTCTTTCTCTCTGTCTCTGGTGAGCACACATGCCCTCCAGCAAAAGAAAAAAAAAAAAGGAAAAAAAATCCTAATTTCCATTAAAATATTTTCAACAGGACCAGCAGTTGGCATAATGGCTATGTTGTGGACTCCCATGTATCCGACTCTGGTTCGATTCCCAGACCTGGTGGCTTAAACTCACACCGGGAGCGTGTTCGTGTGTGCCCAAGATCCCATGAGGAGAATGGAGGAGAAGGGATTGCAGCGTGGTCATTTCCTTTGGGGGGTGATTTCTCGCTTTCTGTCTCTCCGTCTCTCTCTGTCTTTCTGGGGAGCTCATGTGCCCTATAGCAAAAACTTCTCAAAAAAAACTTTTTTCAAGACTTTTTCTTCTATATTAAATAGTATACTATAAGGATAGAATTACTTTATTCACCTTTGACTAAATCTTTTTAACTGAATGATCTAAAACTCAGTGGAGAGACACCTTACAAGGAAATGATCAAGGCGTCATCCAGGAAGGCAGAAGCTGGGCTCTATAGTTGGTTTTTGGGTTTCACAATCTGGCCCAGAAACTCACTCCTGCCAATGTCTCTCCAGGCCTGGAAAGATCGACTCATGCATGAGACAGTCATCCATGTGCCACTTGATTCATTTACCATGAAAAATTAAACTCGTGTGGGTCAGAATGCCCTCACTCACATAATTAGGGCACTTTCTCCTTGCAGTCAAGGCAAACAGAGGCCAATTAATAACCAGAAGACATTTTACTAACTGTCATGAGAAATCTCAAGTTCTGAATGAATGCCCAGTCATTTTCTCCCTATACCAGCCAAAATGGGAAGTCAAATCAGAATCAGAATGTTGTTCAATAATAAGAATAAATAATCAAATATTTAAAATGGGTTAGAAGATGTTCATGTTCTAATACCCAGAACCTGTGAATACGCTTCTTTACATGACAAAAGGGATTTTGCAGATGCGATTACATTAAAGATCTCGCTGGAGGTGGGACGATTATCCTGGATTATGGAGGAGGACCCAATGTAATCACAAGCATCCTTATGAGAGGGAGGAAAGTAGGTCAAAGGCAGTTGTAAATGTGACAACAGAAGCAATAGGTTGGAGTGATGCCTGGAAGGAGTCACGAGCAAGGAAGACAGGCAGCCTGTAGAAGCTGAAAAGGCAAGGAAATAGATTCTCCCCTGAAGTCGCCAGAAGGAAAGCAGCATTGCCAACACCTGGATTTTAGCCCAGTGAGACTCATTTTGAACTCTGGACCTACAGAACTACAAGAGAGAATAAATTGGAGTTATTTATAAGCTGCTTAATTTGTATTAATTTGTTGTAGCACAGTAGGAAATCAATATAGAATTTTTAAACCCTTGGTATTAGCATCCCATGCAACTGTGAGTGGTAGAAATCCCCAAGTATCAGTAGCTCGATCAAGATTTGATATTATTTGAAGAAATTACAATCTCTCATAAAATAAAATAAAATAAAATAAAATAATGTTCAGTGACCACAGTTCAAGTCCCACCTAGAGGCTTGAAATTCACACCAGGCACCAGTGCATGCATGCCCAAAATCCCAAGAGGACAATGTAGGAGAAGAAACTGCGGTATGGCTCCTCATTGGTGATATCTCATTTTCTGCCTCTCCATCTCTCTCTGTCTCTCTGGCAAGTGCAAGTGCCCTATAGCAAAAATCCCCTCCCCCCCAAAAAAAAGTACAGAATAAACCGTCGAGGACTAACGTGGCAGCTACGGCATTACCAGGTACCCAGACTCCTATGTTTTTGCTCTCTCATCCTCAATTCATAGCTTCATCCTCATGGTTTAAGACAGCGATTTCATTTCTAGCCATCACATACACTACTAGTTAGCAGGAAGAAGAAAGAAGAAAAGCACAACTTTACCTTATAAGGACAATTACTGAAAGTGTAGCCTCATCAGTTTACATCCCACAGGCCAGAACATGGTATTGTAGGTATACCTAGCTTCAAAGGAAGCTGAGAAGTACAGGCCTTCTGCTGAGTGACTTTGTACCCAGTGAAAAATGACAAGTCCTATCCCAAGGAAAAGGAAAGGAAGAAATAACCGGGATTATTAACAATAACTGCCGCAACAGCAATCTCAATTGAGATTATGTTACAAAAAGAGTAAAGTCCTCAATAACCTGATAGCTGTCTGCTCTACATCCATCCATCTCACTCAGAACCAGAAATATGCAGGCATAAGGCTAAGACTTCCTTTCTACTACTCAGCTTGATTTATAATTTTGATTTCATGTTCACCTGGACCTTGAAGGCCCACCAATCCTTTCTTGTCTGAAATCTTCGGATATATTAATGTAAGTAAATTCAATCCTATTTTTAACATTTTAGCTGGCTTAGGAGTCAGCCTATTTTACAGGAAATATTTTGTTTTCCTCTCTCATTCTACTATTCTTGGAAGGTACTTCATGATCCCAGAAGATGAAAAAATTATAAAAGGAAAACATCTGCCATTGGATTAAAACCTGGTGCCAATTGATATGTTTCACTCTTTTCTAGGCTGCAAACTATGGCCAGCCTTCCCAATATCAGAATTATTTGAAATTTGTTACAAATAGGACCAAATGTGATCATGTAGATACTAAGAATAAAGTCAATGCCGGTACTCAAAAAGTAAGTGTGCAGTTTGCTACTGAAAATCATTTTAGCAAAAGTCATGATGGGCCTAGAAAGTAGGCAAAGTGAATATTTGTGTTCATGGAATAACAACATAGTATCCCATATTGCTGATGAAGAAATTGAGGCACAGAGAACTTAATCATCTGCTCAAGCTTGGGACTCTTAAATGTCAGAGTGAAGACTCAAATCACTTAACTTGGGTTGATCCCTTAGCTCAGCAGTTAAGTGTTGTGCATAGAAAACTGATCACAGTTTTAATCGTGGCTCCAGTAGTTTGAAAAACATGCCAGTCATGTGTGTATGTGTGTCCGAAACCCTGAAAGGAAGGAAGAATGGCGGTAAAAAGACTGTGGAGCAAGTAGGCCCCACTAAGGGACGCTTTCTTCTCTCTCTCTGGCAAGCATATGTACCTAACTTACAATTAGAAAAAGGGAAAAAGAGGATTAAAGAAAAAAATATAGAGAAACTTTTAAACCAGGGTCTGGGCTCTTAACTATTATACTACTAAGATTTGAAAAATATGAGGAATATCTCCGCTGTCAAATATGTCCCCCTTATCTTTCAGGATGCCTGACATTTCACCTTTCTTTGGGTCTTGACAGCAAAGATTTCTGGGAAAAGCAAGGCTAATTCTTTAGAAAATCCATGCAGAAAAAAAAATCTTTTTTTTTCCTAACTTCATTACCAATACCTTATTTTTCACTTACATTACTGCAGTAGCCATCCTGCTTGCTGATGTCCATACTCCCAGGACAGCACCTTCCATTATGTTCTCTACATTATAGCCAGAGTGGTCACACCAAAAATGATCTGGTCGTGTCATTCCCCTGCTTAAACCCTTTCAGGAACTCCCCCACTGACTTCAGCATAGTCTATACTACTGGTTTTCAACCTATATGGAAAAACTCTGTATTGGGTTGTCAGAAAAGTCATGACATAATTTTTCTATGTTTTTCTTTCTTTCTTTCTTTTTTCTTTAGAGAGAGGTTTTTTGTAGGTTTTTCTTTTGTCTTTATTTTTGTTTTGTTTAGTTTAGTTTTGCTTTTTGCTATAGGGTGTGCGCACTCACCAGAGAGACAGAGACAAAGAAACAGAAAGTGAGAAATCACCCCCCAGGAGGGATGGACACGCCACAATCCCTTCTCCAATTTCCTCTCAGGATTTTGGGCATGCTTGCACATGCAGCCAGAGTGAGTTTTAAGCCACCAGGTCTGGGACTTGAACTGTGGTCAACTACGTGGGAATCTAGTGACATAACCATTATGCCATCTGCTGGTCCCATTTTTTCTATGCAAAAATGTGTCATGACTTTTCCGACACCCTAATAAAATAAATCATTTTCATCATCCCCACCCCCCACTTACTATCAAAAAGGTAAATTCATAAAGAATATAACCTATCTGGGGACAAGCAGGTGGCATGGTGGTTAAGGCACTGGACACTCCCAAATGGCCAACCACGGTTTGAGTCCTGGACCTGGTGGTTTGCTTTCTCACTTTCTGTCTCTCTCTGTGTCTCTCTCTGTGTCTCATTCTGGTCAAATTAAAAAATAAATGAATTGATAAATAAAACTAAACAATTCTTAAAATTTATTTAAAAATATAACCTATTTATAGACACAACTTTAAAAAAATTTTAATATAACATCTTAACTTTAATACAAGGAAAAATAAAAGAAAAGCAATTAATAATATTTAGTTCAATATTAAAATGCTTAAATATGATTATAGAGGAGAGTTGAGCCCTTCCTTGAGAAGAAGATTCCGCATGGCCCCTGTGAACTAGATATTTCAGGGGACAGGAGAAATGAAGATTTTCTACTCGTGATTCAGCCTCCAGCAAGCAAAGCTAGCGTGGTAGGGAGCCCCTCTGGCCTTCTATCTCTGTCTCTGTGTCTCTGAGGTCTCTGTCTCTCTCTGCTCCTATCTCATTTTTTTTTGTAATTTTTCCTTTTTACGATTTTTTTTAAGGTAAAGTTTTTCTCTGGCTCTTAGCTCCACCGTTTGTTTTGTTAATAATCCCTTCTGGTCCTTCTGCCCAGGCAGGAGAGTTGAGCCCTTCCTTCAGAAGAAGATTCCACATGGCCCCTGTGAACTAGATATTTTGTGATTTTTCTTTTAAAAAAAGAACAGTAATTACAATTTTTAATTTTTTTTGTCTTTTTTTTCTCTTTTTGTTGTTTCTCTTTCTCTTTTTCATTTTCCTTTTTCTTGTCTCTCCACCCTCCAATATCCATTCAATGTGTTTTTAGATGGATCTAAGAGCACTGTAGCTAAACATCTAAATACTAATAGGGTTAAAATATTTCCCTATATCTACTGAATCTGCTGCACCAGCGATCACAACAGAACGGCAAACAGATTCTAGATCACGTCTGTCTGCTTGCTCCTGAACATTCAGGCTGAACTTCAAGAATTTGAAAGAAACACACCATCCATCAGATGACAAGAAATCACCGCTGGATCATGAGAAATATGGGAAAATGAGAAAATACCTCTCTTCCAAGGGAAAAGAGTAACTCTCCTTAATCCACAAGCAGTTCGGTGAAAGTCATGGAAATGTCTGATAAGAAATTTAGAGCATTCATAATGTCGAAGCTAACAGAGATGGAAGAGAAGAGAGATAATGAACTGCTAAAGAGAAAGGAGAAAGAAGTTGACGAGTTCCAGGAGATGAGGAAATTCTTGCAAGATCTAAAAGAGGAATTACACACTTTACAAAGACTCAAATGGAACTGCTAGAGATGAAGTCTATAATACAAGAAGTCAAAATCTCCCTTGAAAGTATTAAAAGCAGACTAGATCATTCAGAAAATAGAATCTCAGATGTAGTAGAGAAAATGGCTGGCCTAGAAAAATCCACCAGGAAGACTGAGAAAATGGCCCAAAAATTTGAGAATGATATGCGAGAAGTACTGGATACCATCAAATGTCCAAATATCCGGATAATTGGCATTCCAGAAGGTGAAGAGACCCATAAGGGCATTGATAATCTATTCCATGAAATCCTGCAAGAAAACTTTCCAAACCTAGAGAGGCATTCGAAGATCCAGTCCCAGGAAATACAAAGGACCCCAAATAGAATCAACCCAAGAAGATCTTCTCCAAGACACATTATAGCCAGGTTGACCAAAACCACAGACAAAGACAAGATACTAAGATTGGCAAGAGAAAAACATCAAGTTACCTACAAAGGACATCCCATCAGGCTAACAGCAGATCTATCATCGGAAACAATGCGAGCGAAGAAAGAATGGGAAAATATATTCAAAGTGTTATGAGAGAAGCAATTTCAGCCAAGAATACTGTACCCGGCAAGATTATCTTTCATGTGGGAAGAAAAGACAAGAACATTCTCAGATAAACAAAACCTGAAAGAATTTACCAGCACCAGACCAGATCTCCAAGAAGTTCTCAAGGGTGTGCTATACCCAGAAAATTAAACACAGACACATGGAAATAAGAGTCCAAAAACTAAGAAAGTGGCCAACTTAATCATAGGGACAAGTCTGGAGTTGAATATTATATCCCAGAATTTAATCAGGAAAATTGAACCAGAACAGAAGATAAAAGTACATGAGGCTGATAGGTTCATGCACCTACCATTTGAACAGAATCCTAACCTGTTTCCTGGCTTTAAGCAAAGTTCCTTGGCACTTCTTTGAGTTAAGTTAATACTGGTTTTCTTAGTATTAATGAGTGAACTCACCATTGAAAGTAGTTAGATTATGTAGGAAATTGTGTGATCCATACAATGTGGTTGGGAAGGGAATGAAGGACAATTGTAGACACCGGAGGTGGTGTGAGAGGAGGGTGAGAAGGGACAGAGGGTCAGAAAGAGGGGTGGAAATAATTCTAGGAACTAGTAATGGAAAATTTTTTGTAATGTGCATGATTGAGTCACTATGCAGTGTGTACTGGATGGGAGATCACATTTTGTATGCTGTGATGATGCTTAGGGAAGGAATGTAAATTGAGTTACAAAAAAAAAAGATTCAGGAAAAAAAATATATATCTATTCAATGACTGCAGTAGGATATGTAGCCACAGCTAGGTGCTACTTTATAGGATGCGTAAAGTTAGACTTGTGTTCATGGAAATGTGTGTATCACCTGTGTTGAGGGTATTTGGATTGATTAGGGTCTTTGGTGATTCAATAAAACGTGGGGGGAAAACAGTATAGAAAGCAAACATAGATACCAGAGACAGTGTGGGAGGAGAGTGGGAGATGGCAGAGGGTAAGAGATAGGGAATCAAGGATGGGGGGAAAAAAAGCAAAACATACAGAAAACAAGAAATGGAAGATCATTTGCTGACAATAACATGTTTGTCGATGTGCTTGATTGAGACAATATATAGTGTACTCTGGATGGAAAATCTCATTTTGTATGCTGTAATGATGTACAGTGAATGAATGCAAATAAATAAATTGAAATAATAAATAAATAAATAAATATGATTATAATAAAAACAAAGAAACTCTACAAATTTCCTGGAATAGTGGAGATAGTATTGCCTACCACCCCATTCCAGCAATCCCCCACAGATAACCATTGGTCTAAACTTTTTAATATGGACTGTAAAGTTTTTGTGCTCTGGACTCTCAGTTTCCCAGTCAACTCTGATTAACTTGCCTTGGCCTTTAATCCTCATAAATACCTAAATATCCAGTACATACAATGGTTTTTCTCACATCCTGATCTTTCAGTTTGTTTATGTTTTTTCTTTTTAAAAATTTTGCCAGATGGGGGCCAGCAGTTGGCGTAATGGCTGTGTCACTGGGACTCCCATGTAGTCGATTCTAGTTCGAGTCCTGGACCCGGTGGCTTAAACTCACACTAGGTGCATGTGCATGCGTGCCTAAGATCCAGAGAGGAGAATGGAGAACAGATTGTGGTGTGGCCATGCCCCCCAGGGGTGATTTCTCACTTTCTGTCTCTCTGGTTCTCCCTGTCTTTCTGGCAAGTGCACGTGCTCTATAGCAAAAACCTCTCCAAAAAAATAATTTTTTTTCCAGAGGGCATGCACACTTGCCAGAGAAAGGGATGGAAGGGGAGGAAGCACTCCACCAAAGGAGTGTGGTCATGCTGTAATCCCTTCTCCTCCATTTCTCTAATCTGTGGGAATTTGGGCATGTACACACATGCATGCTTTTCAAACCACTGGGTATGGGCTTCAAATTGTGCAATCAGCCATACTGGATCCTGCTCCCTTAACCATTAGCTCACAGGGACAGCCTCACTTATTGGTCTTTGTAGAAGCCACTTTCTCTGCCTGGAAATCTTCCGGCTTTGTCTGGCTAATTTCTTCTCATTCAGATCTCTCTTAGAAGCACTTTTCTCCAGGAAGCCTTCCCTGACACACTGATGAGATGTTACCTCCTTCTGCACCATCCTGAGCCCTCTTCTTCTTCTTCTTCTTTTTTTTTTTAGAGAGGTTTTTGCTATAGGGCACGTGCGCTCGCCAGACAGACAGAGACAGACAGAGAGATAGAAAGCGAGAAATCACCTCCCAGGAGGGATGGCCATGCCGCAATCCCTTCTCCTCCATTCTCCTCTTGGGATCTTGGGCATGCACGCACACGTGCCTGGCGTGAGTTTAAGCCACCGGGTCCGGGACGCGAACGGCGGTCGACTACATGGGAGTCCAGCGACATAGCCATTACGCTAACTGCAGGTCCCCCTGAGCCCTCTTCTATAATAGCATACATCACATTACATTGTGTACTCTTTATTTTTTCCTTTCCAAAATATTCGTGAGAGGGTGTGTGTGCTCACCCAAGGGAGAAGGAAATGGAGGAAGCCCCTCCTCAGGACAGCAGTCGTGCCTCACTTCTGCTCCCCCACTTCTCCCTCCTTTTAGGATTTCAGGCACATTTATCAAGCCAGGATTTGAACTGCATCTCACATCCACTGCCATGTGGGATCCAGCTCCTTAACCACCAGGGCACAGGCTGGTCCTATATCATGTGCTCTTTATTTCTCTGACCAATCTGTAGATAATAAGTCTCTTGAGGGCACAGACTGTGCTGTGATCACTGTACTTCTGTACTGTTAACAGTACAGAATGATTGACACAGTCCTGGCATTTGTAATGATTTGTTAAAGGAAAAGGAAGTTGAAGAGCATTAATGACTAACTTACAGATTATCTTAGTATTTCTACTGAAGAACATTTTGGTGGAGAAAGGAATGAGGTTGGGAGTATTTAAGCTACTATGTTTTAGAAATATCATTTTGGAAATATGTAAAAACAAAAAAATACAAAACATATTTTGAAAATAATAAAATGTCAGAAACTCGGCAAACATGTAAGTAAGGTCATCAAGGCCCACATCAACCGTGGTAAGTGATGCTGATGATATGTTAATACAAGTTTTCTGTGGCATAGAAGCTTTCCACAATGAAGAGCTAAAAAAAACTGATACACGTGCATGTTTTTATAGTATGTTTAATAACAAGTGGAAAGTCATGGAAAAATATGGCAGGACAAAAGAGGTATATAGTTAAGAGTAGTAAACTAGGGAAAACTTGGCAAGACCTGCTTGTTCACATTCTTTTCTGTGTCTCTCCATTTTTTCCTCTGAATATGGGGAGGGCACCACTAATATGAAGGTTTGATGACCTGCTTCAAGGAAAGGTCAGCCAGTTCTTCCTCCATCTGCTATTTCCAAATTCCTTCAGGTTAAAATATTACATATAACAAGACACCATATTTGGAGGGTAGTATGTCCTAAACCATGTCAAGGGTAAGATGTCATGAGGTCTGCACTTATTCTCAAAAGATCCAGCGAGAGAAAAAAGAAGGAAAGGAAGGAAGGAAGGAAGGAAGGAAGGGAGGGAGGGAGGGAGGGAGGGAGGGAGAGAATGAGGGAAGACAGGAAGGAAGCGGAGAAGAGAGAGAGAAAAAAAATATGGCAAGATGTTCAAAACTGGGGAATCAAGATGGAGAGTGCATGACTTACATTACTCTTGTAACCTTTCCACAGGTTTGTAAATTTGTAGAATAGAAAGTTGGGGGAAAAGCAAGCTTGGTAATACTGCTGGTAAGAGGATAGCAATTTCTCTAAGGGTCAGTTTTTCATATTTTTCACATTGCTCACTGGCTCAAGGCTGGCTAAAGTATTTACACTGCCTAAGCGCTTAAAATGTGACTCTTCACAGAACAGTCTGTTCTCACTGTGTATTACAAGTTGCTCAATGGTGGAGCTAAATTTAGGATTAGGTGTTTAACACCAGTATAACCTAGTTGTAAAATAAAATGCTCCATCAAACAACTTCTTTTGTACGTCATGACTTTAAACAATGTGCAGCTTATTTGTCTAAATGTTTTGAAGTCACAGAGACATTTTTATTCAGAATAATTTTTTTTTAAAAAAGGCAGAGTAGGCAATACATGTATTCATTTCAGTGGTGCTACCATTGCTCAGACATTTGTAGGAATCCCACTTTGGTGCTTCAGAGCCTTATTGCAAATACCCTAATACTGCGTTGTCGAGAAAGTCAAGCTGCATTTTTGTATAGAAAAGCATATAAAAATAATCATGATTTTCCCAACAACCCAATAAAATCAATGTAGTTATTTTAAATACATCCACATTTTATTTTAGATAAAATGTGATGAGAACATGTAATCATCCAACAAATCTGCCATTCCTTTTTTCTTCTAATTTTGGTATAGGGCATGTGTGCTCCAGAGAGAAAGAAAGTGAGAAAGCACCTCCCAGAGGAGTGGCCACACCACAATTCTCTCTCTTCTACCTCTCCACTCAGGATTTTGGACACACATGCACCTAGTGTGTTTCTCAAGCCACCAGATCCAGGACTCCAACTGTGCAGTTGCCATGTGTGATCTGGCCACCTTAACCATCATGCCACCAGCTGGGTCCAAGTTTATTCAAGTCAAATGACTGCTGGTATTTTTGAAAAAATCAAATTTACCTTAACAAATTAAAATTTGTCATCACACATGCAATTCAAAAAAAGAAAACTTCCGGGAACCAGCAGTTAGTGTAATGGCTATGTTGCTGGACTCCCATGTAGTCGACCACGGTTCGCGTCCCGGACCCAGTGGCTTAAAACTCATGCCGGGCGCGTGTGTGTGCGTGCCCAAGATCCCGAGAGGAGAATGGAGGAGAAGGGATTGCGGCGTGGCCATCCCCCCGGGGGGTGATTTCTCGCTTTCTGTCTCTATGTCTCTGTTTGTTTGTCTGTCTGGAGAGCGCACGTGCTCTATAACGAAAACCTCTCAAAAAAAAAAAAAAAAAAAAAAAAAAAAAAAAAAAAAAAAAAGGAAAAAAACTTCCCATCCCATCTTTCTAAAATTTTTTAAATGAGAACTCCTAAAGTATTTTAGGCCAGGAGTTAGGAAAGTTTTTTGAACAAGTTCAGATAGTAAATATTTTAGGCTTTCTGGGTCATATGGATTCTGTCACAAATAATCAACTCTGCTGTTGCAGCATGAAAGCAACCACAGTCAATACTTAAGTAAATAAATAAGCTTAGCTGTTCCCAGTCATTGTATTTACAGAAGGAGTCAGGGACATTTGGCCCACAGGCCATAAGTTACAGACCCCTGTTTTAGGTAATTGACAGAATGGTTGAAATAGCTATTGCCGGGAACCAGCAGTTAGCGTAATGGCTATGTCGCTGGACTCCCACGTAGTTGACCGCGGTTCGCGTCTCGGACCCGGTGGCTTACAACTCACGCCGGGCGCGTGTGCGTGCGTGCCCAAGATCCCGAGAGGAGAGTGGAGGAGAAGGGATTGCGGCGTGACCATCCCCCCTGGGGGGTGATTTCTCGCTTTCTGTCTCTATGTCTCTCTCTGTCTGTCTGGCGAGCGCACGCGCCCTATAGCAAAAAACCTCTCAAAAAAAAAAAAAAAAAAAGAAATAGCTATTGCCTTCCAAAGAGACGACTACTGTTATATACAATTTTTGTCTTTTTTAATAAAAAGCAAACATTTGACTTTTTGTTTTCTTTCTTCTTTTAAAGAAAAGAATTATTTATTGTTTTTTTTTTTGTTTTCTTTTTTTTTTTTTCTAAATTTGACCAGAGACAAAGAGAGAGGAGGGAAAGGGAAAGTGATAAAGCAAACTGCCAGGTTCAGGACTCAAACTGTGGTTGGCCACGTGGGAGTCCAAATTTACCATTCAAGTCAAATGACTGCTTAACCTTAACCACCATGTCACCTGCCAGCCCCTTGACTTATTTTTTTTCTAGCCCCTGGTTAGGTATTTAAAAATCTAGTTTAAGAGTATTATTATAATCTTTTCACTGTCTCATTTATTTCTTCTATGAGAGACCTAAAGAGAAAGAGGCACTCCCAAAAGGGCACGCACAGCAAGATCCAGGCTCAGCCACCTCAGACCATGGGCACACGCCCCCCCATGCCCTGCACAAAGAAGCCTCAGGATTTGAACCCAAGACCTTCCCATCTGAGTTCAGCATCCCAGTGTGCTACCTTACAGTGGTACCATCTGGCTCCAAGAGCATAAATTTTTAACAGCATTTAAAGAAAGTATTGTACTAATACTTCCTCTCCCAGAGAGAAAGTAATTATACTGCAATTACAGCTTTATCATGCAATCAGCAGGAGCTATATTCTATTTTTAAAGATGTATCATTAAAAACAAAAGTGTAATGCATCATTGCATTGATCTAAGAGGATTGTTGTAGATTCCATTCTTCAGGAAGTAATCTGAAGTCAGTTTGATTGGTATCAATATAAATAATCTTTGTAAAAAGGAAAAAAAAAACGGACAAAGATAAAACATAACATACACAATAAATTCAAAGCCAAAATAATAATATGACCAGGTCAAGGATTCAAATCGTGCAGTCAACTATGTGGGATCCAGCCGTCTTAACCACCATGCCATCTGCTGGTCCCGAACACTATTTTTCTTAAGAATTACAGAGTAATTAACTCCTTAACTATGTCTACGTATAAAAGCAATTGAGTAATATCTTACAAATACTTTTAAGAGATCATTATAGCCTCAATGTTCCCCCTCCCCAAATTCGCCTTAAAACTTATTAGCCATGGGCCAACCCTGTAGCTCTGAGGTTAAACATTATAGAGAGCAGGATCCTACATGGCCAACTACATTTTGCATCCTGGGCCTGAAAGCTTGAAAAGCATGTTGGGAACATGTGCACGCATGCCCCACATCCCAAAAGGTTGGAGAAATGGCAGAGAAGGGATTGTAGTATGATCATTTCCTATTGGGGGTACTTTCTCTCTAGCTTACTCTTCCCTTCACTGCCTCCCCAAGCCCCCATGTGCTCTGGTACTGAAAGCAAAAACAAAATGATTGGCCAAAGTGATAGTATTAAGAGATGGGAAATCTTTAACAGGTGATTAAATCATGAAGGCTGAGCTGTCCTGGATAGGATTAGAGCCCTTATAAAGGGCTCGAGGCAGTAGGTTCATTGTCTTCTACTCTTCTGCCATGTGGTGTTTGTTCCCATGTGATGTTTGTTCCCATGTGATGTTTGTGCTGTGTGCTATTTTTTCCCTTTCTCCCTTTTCACCCTTTCTACCACACAAGGACACAGTGAAGGAGTCCAGAGGCCCATCACCCTAAAATATGGCACCCTGGAATACTGATTATTTTAAATTAAAGACCCCTGAAGGTAAGCAAATGCTTGAACAGGTTTTATCTGATACTTCCTTATCATCTTGAACTACCAGACCTACCAAAGTAGAAAATAATTACCTTTAGTCCCTCCCCTTAGTTTTTATTAACCAAATCGATATTGCAGAAAGGGAAATTAATGAGTGTCAACACACCTGGACAGGTTTAGTCATAAACTATTGTTTATCTCCCAGGCCCATTCTTTCCCCAAAGATGTAATTTACTAGTCATTTTCTGAGCATTAGGCTCATTCTTTTCCTCATATATTATCCCTTAAAATTACTTGTTTTTCCTCCTCCCCTATGAAGAAAGCATCTAAACTTCACTGGGATATTGCAATCACACTACTGTGATTTCTCCTGTTCATGTTAAATACAAATTTTGTATGCCCTTTATTAAATTGTCTTTTATCAGTTAATTTTCAGTGAGCCTTCAAAAGCAGTAAGAGGGACCAGCAGTTGGCATAATGGCTATGTCGCTGGACTCCCATGTAGTCAACCATGGTTCAGGTCTCGGACCCAGTGGCTTAAACTCACGCTGGGCACATGTGCATGCGTGCCCAAGATCCTGAGAGGAGAATGGAGGAGAAGGGACTGGGGTGTAGCCATCCCCCCTGGGGGGTGACTTCTCACTTTCTGTCTCTCTGTCTTTCTGACGAGTGCATGCACCCTACCGCAAAAACCTCTCAAAAAAAAAAAAAAAAAAAGCAGTAAGGAAGTTTTTCCTCCTCAGTCTTACAGCAACAAGAAAGCCCTCATCAGACACTGAATGCTGATGTCTGGCTTTTGGACTTTCCATCCTCAGAGCTGTGAGAAATGTTTCTATTTCTTTTTTTTTCTTGGAGAGGTTTTCACTATAGGGCGTGTGCACTCGCCAAACAGACAGAGAGAAACAGAGAGACAGAAAGCGAGAAATCACCCCCCAAGGGGGATGGTCACACCGCAATCCCTTCTCCTCCATTCTCCTCTCGGGATCTTGGGCACGCATGCACACGCGCCCGGCTTGAGTTTTAAGCCACCAGGTCCAGGACGCGAATCGCGGTCGACTATGTGGGAGTCCAGCGACATAGCCATTACGCTAACTGCTGGTTCCCAGAAATGTTTCTATTTCTATATATCACCCAGTCTGTGGTATTTTTCTTCCTTCTTCCTTCCTTTCTGTTTTCTTTCTCTCTCTCTTTCTCCATTTTCCTTTCCTTCCTTCCTTCCTTCCCTTCTTTGTCTCTATTTTTCTTTCTTTCCCTTTTTTTTTTTTTTTTAAATTTGAGACAGGATACATGTGCTTCCTGAGAGAGTCAAACAAATAGAGAGAGGAGGAAAGTGAGAAAGCACCCCAGTGGGGATGGTCATGCCACAGTCCTTTCTTCTCCAACCTCCTCTCAGGATTTTGGGCACATACTCATATGCACCCAGGATGTTTTTCAAGCTGCCAGGTCTGAAACTTATGTGGGATCCAGTTCCCTAACCACCACACCACCAGCTGGCCCCACTGTGGTATTTTCTTATAGCAGCCCAATGGATCAAGACAAAGATCTATTAGAACCTTCATTTATAGAACATTTACTTATATAGAATACTTCTTTAGACAATCATGAGTCATAAAATGTCTCTGAAATGACTACACCCTCATTAGAGTGTGAAGAAAATCCAAACAGAAGCACATGAGCACACTGCTTCATTTCTTCCTGTTCTGCCCTAACTCCTGCTTGTTCAGAGAAATTACAGACTTAAAAATTAACAAGCCTCGGGACCAGCAGATGGTGTAATGGCTATGTCGCTGGACTCCCATTTAGTTGACCGCAGTTAGAGTTCCAGACCCGGTGGCTTAAACTCACACTGGGTGCGTGTGTGCCCAAGATCCCAAGAGGAGAAAGGAAGAGAAGGGACTGCGGTGTGGCCATCCCTCTGGGGGGGTGATTTCTCGCTTTCTGTCTCTCTGTCTCTCTCTTTTTGGCGAGTGCATGCACCCTATAGCAAAAACTTCTCCCAAATAAACCAACCAAACAAACAAAAACAACAAAAAACCCCTGGATGTTCATTTAGGAAAGACTGGATAAGTAAATTAGGTCCTTCTTACGTGACCACAAATGTCAGGAGAGGGCATTTGACTTGTTCTGAGAGCAGTGAGGAACTATTAAAATTTCTAGTGAGGGACCAGCAGATGGCATAGTAGTCATATTGCTGGATTCCCACCTAGTCGACAGTGGTTCAAGTCCCAGATTCGGCAGCTTAAACTCACACTGTGCATTGTGTGTGTGTGTGTGTGTGTGTGTGTGTGCGCGCGCGCACGCGCGTTTGTCCAAAATCCCGCGAGGATAATGGAGGAGAAAGGATTGCCGCATGGCCATCCATCCTGGAGTGTGATTTCTCGCTTTCTGTTTCTCTGTCTCTCTGGCGAGTGCACATGCCCTATAGCAAAAATCTCTCTGTTAAAAATAAGTAAATAAATAAATAAATAAATAAAATAAATTCTAGTGATATGATGAAAGCAGTGTTTTAAGAAGATCGATTTGACTAAATATGTGTAGTATTAGGTTGTCAAAAAAGTCATGACATATTTTTCTGTTTTTCTATGCAAAAAATGCATCATGACTTTTCTGATGACCCCATAGA
Source organism: Tupaia tana (assembly GCA_026018925.1). Classification (NCBI taxonomy): domain Eukaryota; kingdom Metazoa; phylum Chordata; class Mammalia; order Scandentia; family Tupaiidae; genus Tupaia; species Tupaia tana. Next base: position 180,716,372 of record JAKSZU010000003.1, read on the forward strand.
TTACAACAAGGTTTCTCAAGCTGTCATGTGAGAAGGCAAAGATCAGAGTATTTCCTAAGTTCAAGATATCCAGTAAGGTATAATACTGAAATAGAAAGAGAAGACATACCATATAGAAAAAAATATTAATTTTGTACAATTTTATTATTCTAGTTTCATTTGTTTGCAAGAAACAGACATTTCTCACTCAACTAACTAAAGTAAAAAGAGAAATATAAAAAAGGACGTGGGGGAATCTTACAGAAACAAATGCAGAGAATATGGTAGAATGTTTCTCAGAAATTAGAAAATCACGAGGTGCTCTCTCCAGCTGTCTGGCTGTGTGCTTTCCTGCCTTTCTGCTTCATTCTGTCAGTTATTTGTCAGTTTGCTTATCTGGACTCTCAGCCCTGACTCTGAATGTCCAACAATGTATCCACCACTGTCTTACTGTACTCTGAGTCTCAGTTCAGATTCTCAGGAGAGAATCAGATTGGTTCGACTTTTGGATAAGTCCCCAGGGTCAAGTTCGTGACTAGCTCAAGCCCATTTCAGAGGTTGTAATTAAGAATGAAGAGGGAGAATTGAGCAGTACAGGCACATTGACAAGCAGATCTAAATGACTGGTAGGAGGGACTCCCAGGTTCAGCTGAGGCCTCTATTATTTGCACAGTAGATGTCATGTATTTCTCATTCTAATGACAGGTGCTTTTCTGAACATATTAAAAACGTTGAGGAACCAGTTCTATCAGCCTTAAGCTATCACCCATATCCAGAATACATGAGTTAGTGACAAATTCATTGAGGTTGAAAAAGCAGGTGCTGAGGTCTGTTCCCAGTATTGCTACTCTCGCCCCACATGCCCTGGGACTATGGAGGGAATTTCTTCTTTTTTTTTTTTTTTTTTTCCTTTGGAGAGGTTTTTGCTATAGGGCGCGTGCGCTTGCCAGACAGACAGAGAGAGACAGAGAGACAGAAAGCGAGAAATCACCCCCCAGGAGGGATGGACACGCCACAATCCCTTCTCCATTCTCCTCCCAGGATCTTGGGCACGCACGCAAACGCACCCGGCGTGAGTTTTAAGCCACCGGGTCTGGGACGCGAACTGCGGTCAACTACGTGGGAGTCCAGCAACATAGTCATTACGCTAACTGCTGGTCCCTGTGGAGGGGATTTCCTAGCCCTTATTTCAAAGAACAGAATGTTCAAGAGACTCACTTAGAGAGTCTGATTTTTGTACCCTGGAATGTGGGAGAATATAGGGATTAATGTCCCACTTTTTGAAAAGTCTACAGTAAAGAGCTGCAGCTACAGCAACCACAGATGGCAGAGCAGAAGGAAAGGAAGGAGGGAAGGACCGAGAAATGATGGCACACTGATGTGGAAGTGGAGGTGGGGCTGAGACTTGGACAAAGTGGGATCCTCCAGAAGATGGTTAGTTTTAAATGGCTCTCAGCCCAAAAGGTGTTCTAGAAGAGAGCTGCTATCCCAAATACGGACCTCTAGTGCAGATTAGACTTTATACTATGTGAGAACTACATGAAAGGTATAACACCAGCCTAAGATGCTATCCAAGGTGTGAGAAAGAATAAATCTGCAGACTTGGCTAAATGGAGAATGGAGGGTGGAGGTGAGGGCCCCAGCCTGCACACTACCAAATATAATATGTTCTCAAACCATCTATATAATGAGAAAAACAAACAAAACCACTTCTGTGTCTTTCTCAAGATAAAACTGTACTTCATTTACGATTTAGGACCCAACAGAAAGCTCTATAGGGGCTCCAGTGAAGTAGATTTTTAGGAAAGGGATTTATGAATTGAGAAAGAATGACAGAAAGTGAGGGAAAGAAAGAGAGAAATATTCCCACATCTATAAAAGCCACACAAAATTTCCTACTGAAAATTTACGATGGACTAGTGAGGTCTGCTGAATACTATCAAGTATATAAATCATCAGATAAAAACGCAACATCTACAGTCTCAATTTAGTTTAGCTAAACTAAAGTGAACATAAGCATGAACCCAGCTCTACCCTCACCGCAGAAGTGAAGAGCAAGGACAATCACAGAAACCTAATGGCTTGCATTTCCCAGCCTCCTATCCTGCTACCAGATTCCACCAGGCTTCTTAAAGAGTCCATTGTAACCACAGATTCTTATTCAAAGCTCCCTGTGTTACTTCATTTGATAAATTTCTCATTTCTCATACTACTAAGTTAATTAATTCAGGGGTTTTGTTTGTTCGTTTGTTTTCTTGAAGAGCCTTCTCTGTGTCTGTCAATGTTCAATAAACTCATAGAACTATTATTCAAATGTTTCTGTGAAATAAATAACGTATCTGTTAAAATATATTAGATGGTGGTAAATGTTATATTAACAACAACCAAAAAAAAAAAAGTAGAAGGAACACAGTGGATTTAAAACAGCGTGTCAGAGAAGGCATCCTTGAAAAGGTAACAATTTGAGCAAAGTTTTGAAAGAAGGGATGAACCCTGTCAAGCATATATATCTGGGAAAGCATTCCAGACAAAGACAGCATGAGTCTTGAGGTAGGAGAATCCTAGCATATTTAATGAACAGGAAGGAACTGATATAGCTGGAAAGAGTGGAAGGTGAAGTCAGAGAAGGAAGATGAGCCACATCACAGAGGCCTAGCATATTGTGAACACTTTGGCTTTTACTCTGAATGAGATGGAAAGCCCTTCAAGGGTCAAGAGTGACTATACCTGACATGCTTTTAGGGGAAAATTCTGGCTGCTGATTGAGACAGATGATATAGGGACAGAATGCTGAAACTAGTGAAGCAGTTGGGATACTTTTGAAACTAGGCCAAAGATGGAGGCAAGGTCTGAGGATCAGAGTGGTAGCAGAGATGAGAAGAGGCAAAGTATCCAGGTTCTGATTAATAAATAAAACTAAAGTAAAACACTACCTCAATGGCATATCAAGAGGCACAGCATTATGCTTTTAGTTGGCATAGAGAGGCCAGAAAGATAAATGCAAAACAAATTAAATCCAACAACTAATCTATTGAGGGAAATTTGACTATTATTTCAAGAGTATTTTATTTATTTTTAAAATTATTTAATTAATTTATTTTTAAAAATTGGGTATAAGGTATGTGCACACACCAGAGAGAGGGAGGAAAAGCGAGAAATCAAGCTATCAGGTACAGGACTCAAACCGTGGTTGGCCATGTGAGAGTCCAACAAGCTAACCGCTATGCCACCTCTTGGACCTTTAAGGAGTATTAAATCAGAAAAGTCTACCAGTACTTTTTAATTTCAAGAACTTTCTAGTGTAGACATTCTGAGAACTAGAAGACTTTTGAAACCATTTAAAACTCTTATCAAATTCTACGAAAGCATTTATGAATTTGACAAGGTAACTTACTGAGCTACTCAAGGAGAAAATGCCATAGAATAGAAAGATAAGAGATTAGACAAATATATATATATTTAACAAAGGAGATACAAATAGAAAATAGTTGGGGATACATTAAGATGTCACAACTTGTCCGAATATTCCTTGATATTGCCAATAAAGATCTACTAGCAAACCTTATTGCTAAATGACACAGATCATTTTCCACTGAGAAAAAGACCATCAGTAAAAATAAAAAGGGTCTAAACAAAGCAAAGTTCAGCATTAAATATATGCGATTTTAAAGAAGATTAAGAAATACATACTAGAGTTATCTTCCCCTTATTTTAATTTGAGGAAGAGAGAACTATAAAAAGAGGCTATGTATTCATGAAGGAAAATATAATATAAATCTAAGAATGAAGGAAGCAGCAGATGCTTTTGAAATGTCATCAAACAGTGCCAATGAATATTATTTCTGCCAGAGAACAGCACGAGAATGTTTTATTCAAGAATATCCAATGAAATAAAAATAAAAATTACATTTAAATAGAACATGTTTCAGCAACATCAAAAATTTTAAATGAAAAACACAAAAGCAGCTTTTGGGAATAAAAATGTTGTATATTTATTCTGGGAATAAAAGTGTTATACTATGTATTTTTTTATAAGTGATTACTTCGATATTTAAGAGCTTGATTCTCAATGTTAAAATGAGACAAGCCAAACAACAAAGATTTAACAATGTATTGAGTTTTTTATTTGCCTTTGTCACCAACTAGCTACAATTATTAGTAATGTAGCATGTCTTTTAGTCTTTCTTTGTTCATCTTTTTCCTAATAAAATAAAGAATTGTATACTACATGGTGAGATAGAGAGAGGGGAAGAAAGACAGTTACTGTTATGATAGATTACATATTCTCCTTTGAGATTTAGACCAAATACTAACATCATCTTCTCTTCCCTATCAAATTTGCCCATCAACCTTGCATATATCCCTTATGTTCATTGATAATTTCAGAACTTCACCCTTTCTCTATTCCATTTATGACAACTTTAACATCCTTGTTTGGGACTTTTTTTTTTTTTTTTTTTTGCTACAGGGCATGTACGCTTGCCAGAAAGACAGAGACAGACAGAGAGAAAGAAAGCGAGAAATCACCCCTGGGGGGGATGGCCACGCTGCAATCCCTTCTCCTCCATTCTCCTCTCGGGATCTTGGGCACACGCGCACAAGCGCCCAGCGTGAGTTTAAGCCGCCAGGACCGGGACTCGAACTGCGGTTGACTACATGGGGGTCCAGCGACATAGCCATTAGGCTAACTGCTGGTCCCATGTTCAGGACTTTTTGTCACCCTGATCTCACACTTTCTCAGTCTTGTTGACTTCTTATCACTGATCTTCCTTGTACATCGAATCTGCTAGATATTCAAGATTTTAAACTTAAATGCCTATCCCCAGCCACAATCTTCTGTTTTTTTCATTTTACTGAAACTGGTTGTCCAAAAGTAACTTGAATTCCACCAATCCTCAACAGCAGTGTCATGGTTAAAACTGCAGATTTTAGGATCATACTATCTGGGTTTAAATTCTGACCCTACCCTTTATTAGCTGAACAACCAGGGACGAGTTACTTAAACCTTCTATGCCCTAAATTTCCTACAGACTTCCTGCAAAGGTTAAATGAGATCATCCACCTGGCATATATTAAGTATGTGATAATATTAGCCAGTGGTATCAGTACTCCACTTAGTTCACTTGTCTTTTGTATAACCTGATCACTACAGTCATTCTGGCCTTTTCCCACTTCAGTTGGTAGTAGTCCTACCATTGTTTACTTTCTTCTTCTTTAAAAAATTTTGCCATGGAGCCAGCAGATGGTGGTGCTGGACACTCCCACATGGCTGACCATGGTTCGAGTCCTGGACCTGGTGGCTTGCTTTCTCACTTTCCCTCTCTCTCTCTCTTTGTCTCCCTCTGACCAAATTAAAATAAACAAATGAATAAATAAAATAAAATAATTAAAAAATATATTTTTTCCAGAAGGTGTGTGTGCTTGCTAGAGAGAGAAAGAGGGAGAGAGGAAGCACTCCCCAATGGGACATGGTATGCTGCAATCCCGTCACCTCTATTTCTCCATTGTGTCTGGATATTGGGGTACTCATTTACATACATCCAATGTGTTTCTTAAGCTACCGGAGCTGAGATTCAAACTCATGGGGCTGGGATCCAAATCGCAGGGTCAGCCATGTGGGCTCCAACTCTCTTAACCGCCAGGCCCCAGAGCCAGTCCCCATTGTTCACTCTTTTCATCCCAACTCCTGGACTGCTTCAAACCTGAATGTCTTCCTGGATCTAGTGGGACCTTAATATGGACCATCAAGGATACTTAGGACGTTTTTATCTTTTTAATAATTAATCTCTCCTTGACTCCTTATTCCATTCCCGACAATAGCTACTTTAAACCATCTGTATTTTGCTTGAATCTCCAAATCTTTCGCTGCCTGAAATATTTCTATGGCACATATTTGTCTCCTACTTCTCTGGATAATAGAGGCTGCCCTGCTAGCGAGTATGCTTCTTTGGTACTCTTTGTTTCTTCCCGTGGTAAAGGAACCCAGCAAGTGTAATTCTTGGCCTCTGTATTCACTGTACCTTAGGGTAAGTGAAGAGACTTACCTGATCAGTAAATTTGTGTAGAATAAGCAACATTCTTCAATTAGCCTTTACATTATCCACATAGCCTGAACTTAATTGTTCTCTTCCTGACCACAAGGTGCAGAGGAGGCAACCTCTGATCCTATAGGATATGAAAAAACCTGCAGTTTGGGAAGGGAGAGTAACTCTGAAGGCTGAAGACCTCCATTTGGATGGATATTGAGGAATATTGAGAAACCAAAACTTGGAATTTAGAGGAGCTATATAAATTTAGAGGTGTGAGTGGACTTCAGTTTCTAGGCAGAATGTTTTCAGCTTGGCAGTTGTATGTTCTTGGAATAGCTGCAGTCTGGAAAACAGGCTTTAAGCTTCAGAGCACATTGTGCTCTAACCAGAGAGGGACTGCAGTATATGTGGCTTCATCCATAAGCGAGTGAGTATTTTTATAAAAGCAAAGGATCAGAGGCCACAAGGGTTTCAGCTCAAGCCCCTGACCTGCAAATCAGGGCATCCTCTGGAAGGAAAGGGCAAATAGGCAAACAATGCATTTACAGAAACTGGATGGCAGCAGGATTAGCTCCTTCTAGGCAGCTGTTGCTTTATCTAGAAAAAGCCAAATGTCCTAGATGCCCTTCAGAGAACAAAACAGTTCTAACTTTCAATCCTTATTGGCATTCAGAGTTAATAACAAAATTAGAGACTAAACTCTAATGTCCTTGGCTTGTTCACAGACTGAGGAATAGGAAGTACTCGAAGAATACTGGAAATTGGTGGTTGCTGATGGGAATGCAGGAATATTTTCTTGCCTTGTGGGAACATGCCTTAGAAGTTTATGAAACTCCAAAGAGAAAGCACAGTGCCTCATGGAGCACCTAGCACAGGCACTGATTCTCAGTAGAACCTAGAGTCCTTAGTGGTATGAGCGCTAGAAACGTGAACAGCAGTTTTGGAATCTGCTGACAATGATTTTGCAGGTGAAATAAATTTAAGAACAAGATGAAAAATGTATGTTAGTTTCAGCACCCTAGGAATAGAGGTAAACTCCAAGAGAGAGAGAGAGAGAGAGAGAGAGAGAGAGAGAGAGAGAGAAAGAGAAAGCACCTTTCAATTGGGCATGGTCATGCCTCAATCCCTTCTTCATTTCTTCATCCTGTCTGGATTTAAGGCATACACATACACATGCACCTGGCATGTTTCTCAAGCTACAGAGACTAGGATTGGAACCATGGTCAACCATGAGGGATCTGGCTCCCTCAACCAAGAGGCTACATTTAGGCTAGGCTACCACTAGGATTATTTTCTCCTCTCTCTCTGGCAAGTGTGTGTGTGTGTGTGTGTGTGTGTGTGTGTGTGTAGCAATTAAAAAAAAAAGACAAAAAGCATGGACAAAATACCTGAACAGATATATCATTGAAGAAGATATACAGATGGCAAATAAGCATATAAAATCATGTTCAACTGATTATGTCATTAGGGAACTGCAAGTTAAAACAATGAGATTCCACTACACATCTTTTAGAAAGGCCAAAACAAAAGAATTCTTGTTCATTGTTAGGTAGAACACAAAATGGTACAGCCACTTTGGAAGATAGTTTAACAGTCTCTTACAAAATTGCACATACTCTTACCATACAATCCAGCAATTATACTTGGTGTTGATATTTACACAAATGACTTGATAATTTATATCCACACAAAGATAAACACATAGATTTTTACACTAGTTTTGTCCATATTTGCCAAAACTTGGGAAGAAAACAAGATGTCCTTCAGGTGAATAGGTATATAAATGGTGGTACATCAAGACAGTGGAACATTATTCAGTCCTAAAAAGGAATGCTCTATCAAGTCAAGAAAAGACATGGAGATACCTTGTAAATGCATATTGCTGAGTGAAAGAAGCCAATCTGAAAAGGCTATGTACTATATGATTCCAACTCCATGACATTCTTGAAATGGCAAAACTATGGAGACAATAAAAGGATCAGTGGTTGCTCAGGATGAAAGGGCAGGAAGGGATAAACAGGCAGACCATGGAGGACTTTAAGAGCAGTAAAATTATTCTGTATGATCCCATGATATTGGATACATGTCATTGTACATTTGTTAAAAACTATAGCATGTACAACACCAAGAATAAACCCTAATGTAAACTATGGAGTTTGTGTGATAGTGACATGTTAATATGGGTTCACTGACTGTAATAAATGTGCTACAGTTGTGGGGGATATTGACAGTGGGAAAGGTTGTACATTTATGGGGACAGGAAACATATGGTAATTCTCTGTATTCTTCATACAATTTTGCTGTGAACCTAAAACTATAATATCTATTAAAAACAGTACAAAAGAGAACAATACTAGGAGGAAGGTTTCCTTGGCCTGACAGAAAGTATTTTTAGAAATATAGATTTTGGGGCCTTACTCCAGATCTACTAAATCATTTCTGTATGAATAGGAAATCAGAATTTTTTTTTCATATGCACCCAGGAGACACTTTTGATTCATTTGGGAAACAGCCAGTGTTTCCACTTTTCTATAGTGGAAGAAGACATAACAGCTTGTGACCAAGGACTAAAACTGTTGGCTCCCAAGATATTTTATAAGCTGGTATTAGAAGACAGAAATCACTTCAGTGTAGCACTGAAGGGGCAAGAATTTGGAGCTCAAAGGCAAGACTCAAAGGCCATGTCCCATTTGAAGTTTGAAGGCTATATGCCATGATTTGGCCAAGAGAATAGGAACAAAAGCTATCTATGCGAAAGAGATGTGTTCTGTTTCTGGGCAGAACATTTAAGAACTCAGACACACAACCTTACCACATCCCTTTGTCCCTGCCAGAGTGATCACAGCAAATTCTGTTGAGATTCCATCATCATAGTTCCTTAACTCCCTGTCAATCTTCCATGGATAGGTAGTATGAGTGAAAAATAATCTGTTATTGTTTTAAGAAGACATAATAGCTTACTAAATTTTGAGGGTCTTTATTGTTATAACATAACCCAGCCTATTCCAATTGATATAGTCTTCAAACTCTGTAACTTTCTTTTTTAAAATTTTTATATTTATTTGTTTAATTCCATTTGTTATTATTATTTTTAATTTGACCAGAGAAAGACAGAGAGAGAGAGAGAAAAGGAAAAAGCAAGCCACCAGGTCCAGACTTAAACTGCAGTCAACCATGTGGGAATCTAGCGCTCTAACTACCACGCCACCTGTTGGCCCCTCAAACTCTGTAACTTTCTAAACTTCACAAGACAATTGTCCTAAATACTACTCTTGGGAGATGAGCAAAAATAAATAGGTAAATCTTCCTCCTAAAAATGGAAAATACAAATTGTCTAACAACTCTTTTCTTTTTGGAGAGGTTTTTTTTTTTTTTTTCTTTTTTTGCTATAGGGCATGCACACTTGCCAGAAAGACAGAGAGAGACAGAGAGATAGAAAGTAAGAAACCACCTCCCAGGGGGGATGGCTGCAATCCCTTCTCCTCCATTCTTCTCTCGGGATCTTGGGCATGCACATGCACCCGGGGTGAGTTTAAGCCACTGGGTCCGGGACTCGAACCATAGTCGATTTCATGGGAGTCCAGCGACATAGCCATTATGCCAACTGTTGGTCCCAAATTGCCTAACAACACTTAATCAATTTTTATCTTCACAGGTCATGAATTCCAGAAACTTAAGCCAGATCAACCATCTTGGTAAAGCTAAAACTCAGTTTTTCTTCCTCCTGCTCTGACTTCAGAGTCTCTGCACTGGTATTTGACAACTATTGAAAGGCTCTGTGAATAGAATTTTTCCTGGAATAGTTACACAAGAGGCTGGAAATTTTGTTTGTTTGTTTGTTTCTGCCATAGGGCAAATGCACTCACCAGAGAGACAGAGACAGAGAGACAGTAAGAGGGAAAGTGAGAAATCATCCCCCAGAGGGGATGGCTATGCCACACTCTTCTCTTCTATGGTCCTCGTAGGATTTGGGGCATGCACACACCCACACCTGGTGTGACTTTCAAGCCACCAGGTCTGGGACTTGAACTGCGGTCAGCCACGTGGAGAGTCCAGGGCCTCAATCACCACATCATCTGCTGGCCCCAATAATATCTTTTTTTAAACACGACGGGTTTGTGGACAGTACTGTAATAAATCTGTGTGTCTTACTTTTTGGACTTTCCAGAAGCTCAGTGACAGACTTGATATTAAACTAATACAATTTCTATCAAAGCTGAAAGTGCTTAAGAAAATTCCAACCCTATTCCAGCCTTAAGATTAAGTGAAATATGGAGAGGATGAATTCTGGACATTAAATTCTTTGAAGTTTAAATCTCAAGGGCAAGAGATTTTGACTTCTGCCACTTATTCCTTTGGACTTCATTTGTGTGGGGTTTTAATTCTTAGCTCTAATTTTCTCTGGGAATTTGATCATGGGAGAGATGGTTTCTGTGCTGACTGTATTTTATTATTGAAGTATCTTTTTTGTTTTAGAATTATTTAATTTTATTTATGATTATTATTAAATTTACTATAGGGCACATGTGCTCACCAGGGACAGTGAGAGAGAGAGAGAAAGAGAGAGAGAGAGAGAGAGAGAGTGAGAAAGCAAGCTGCCAGGTTCGGGACTCAAACTGTGGTAAGATATGTGGGAATCCTGTACCTTAACCATCATGCCACTTATTGGTGGTTATTGGAAATAACAATAACACTTGTTATTTCTTGATAGCCATCCTAATGGATATGAGATGATATCTCATTGTAGTTTTGATTTGCACTTCCCTAATGATTTTCCCCCATAAATGTCTTGCCTCTTTATTTTTCTCCTTAATGTCTTTCCTCACACTTTCATCCTTCTCCCATACTCTTCCCACACTGTATCCAGTATCTATAACGATTTTTCATGTTTCTATATCCTCTGATCTTTCATTTTCAGCCATAGAGTGCAGACGTCAATATATATTAAATGAAGACATATAATATCTTTCCTTCATAGCCTGGTTTGCTTCATTCAGCCGTAAATGCCAGGGTCTTGTTTTTTACGGCTGAGTAGTATTCCATAGAGTATATATGCCACACTTTTTCAATCCATTCTTCTGTTTGTAGACATTTGGGATGGTTCCATGTTTTAGCAATTGTGAATAATGCTATAGTAAACATAGATGTGCAAGCACTTTTCCAACTGAGTGTTCACTGAAGTATCTTAATGGTGCTAGATAGACTAAATAGATTAGGAGATAAATTTTCAGATTTGGAGTTTATTTAATTAATATATTATTTATTGTAATGATAAAACATGAACTATTTTATGTCTTGTCCTCCAGTTTCTCTCCCATGCAGGGATGGATTCTGGAAGGGAGTGTAGGTTGGTTTTGAGAAAGCACTGGGCCTAGATCATTCTTTTTTTTTTTTAAGGAGTTATTTTACTTCATTTATTATTTTTTAGTTTGACCAGAGGGAGACAGAGAGAGAAAGTGAGAAAGCAAGACTCTAGATCTTGGAGTTGAACCACCATCATCCACATGGGAGTCTAGCACGTTAACCAACATGCAACCTGCCAGCCCTGGGCCAAGACCATTCTAACACCACCCAATTTCCCCATAGTTCCTTTGTGTTCACCCAGAAAATGGATCCCACAAAGGTTCTCCCAGTTTGACTTCTACCTCCAAATGAACTCTCCAAGAATACACATACCAAGTGGAACTCCTCCCTTTGGGGACATCTTTTAATAATTTTTTTTAAATTTTATTTTGGTTTGGTTTGGTTTGCCTACTCTCACATGGGAATCTTGTCATTATTGTGACATGTCCTTTAAATGTATATTTGTAGGTTCAAACCTTATTATTAACCAAATTGTTATTACAGGTCTTAGTGGTATCTTTATTTTTTTATTGCCAGAGGGTACATGCACTCACCAGGAGAGAGAGAGAGAGGGAGAGAGAGAAGATATCTCCAGTGGGGCATGGTAATGTCACAATCCTTTTTCCTTCATTCGTCCTTCCCATCAGGATTTTGGGCATACACTCATATGTGCTTGGTGTGTTTTTCAAGTCACTGAAGCTAGAATTTGTGTGTGCTTAATTTGCCATAAGGTGTGTGCACACACCAGAGACACAGAGAGAAGGAAAATAAGAAATCACCCCTCCAGGGGGTGGTCATGCTGTAATCCCCTTTCCTCTATTCTCCTTTAGGTATTTTGGGCATGCATATACATGTGCCCATTGTGTTTTTCAAGCCACCTGGTCTGGGACTTGAACTGCTCTGTTGGCCACATGGGATCCAGTTGCCTTAACTACCATGCCACTAGCTGGCTCTGGGACTAGAATATAACATCCAGTTCCCAACGCACAAAACTTTACCATTGTGCTACAAGGCTGGCCCTGGATTTTAGGTTTTGCCATCAAAGTTGGTATCTGTTTTTGTGGAAAGAGTTATGGATACTCCAAAACTATTCCAGTTCCAACTTCCAAGAATTCCTTTTGCTTTCCTTCCTGAGCCCTTCATGTAGCAGATAATTATTTGCTAAACCAAACCACTTTTCCTATTTCTTCTACACTCTGTCCCTCTAAATAAGCACAGTCATGCAACTAGCTCTCTGTAGTGAAACATGAGTAGAACTAACAGGTGTCACTTCACTGTGGTAGCAGTTGAGATCCCTTGGCATGACTCTCTAGTTTCTTTCTTCCCCTTCAGTTATGAACAGAGAGACCAAAGATGGACGTAGCCTAGTTTGATGAATTTTGATGTGGAGGACAACAATCTACACTAGAGTATGCATTAGCAGGAAATAAACTTCAATGTGTTAAGTTGTTAATATTCAGGGTTGCTGGGACACCACAAACCCAAATAACCTAGATACCTCCTTACCTATTTCCTCTACTATTATCCCCTTTTCACCTCTTGTTCTGTGAATATACTCAAGTATCTCCTTAAAAATAACAAATTAAAAAACCCTTCCTTTCATCCTGTTGTCTCTTAAATGATCATATAGCTCCCTCCTCATTTGCTGATACATTCCTGGGTCGAAAAGTCTTTATTTGCTGCCTAACCTTCCTCACCTCTCACTCATTTCTTAATTCCTCGGGATCTGACTTCTGCTTTCTTCACTCTTCAGAAACATTGGTTTTTTTTTTGTTTGTTTTTGCCACAGAGTACAGTGCTTGCTAGAGAGAGACAGAGCAAGAGGGAGAGGGAAAAAGCACTCCAAGGTGAGTCTATAATGAGGCATTGTTATGTGGCAATCTCTTCTTCTCCATGTTTCCCATCCTTTTGGGATTTGGGGCATGCATATACTTGTGCCCAGCATCTTTTTCAAGCCTCCAGGGCCAGGATTTGAACTCTGTGGTTGGCTGTATGGGAGCCTGTTCTATTAACCATTAGTCCGTGATGCTGGTCTCAGAAACTTTTTTTTAAGAGAGATTTTTGCGGGACCAGCAGTTAGCGTAATGGCTATGTCGCTGGACTCCCATGTTGTTGACCGCGGTTTGCGTCCTGGACCCGGTGGCTTAAAACTCATGCTGGGCGCGTGCGCGTGGGTGCCCAAGATCCCGAGAGGAGAATGGAGGAGAAGGGATTGCGGTGTGGCCATCCCCCCTAGGGGGGTGATTTCTCGCTTTCTATTTCTCTGTCTCTCTCTGTCTTTCTGGCGAGCGCATGCGCCCTATAGCAAAAACCTCTCCAAAAAAAGAAAAAGAAAAAAAAGAGAGAGAGATTTTTGTTATAGGGCATATGTGCTTGCCAGAAAGAGAGACAAAAGGCAAAAAATCACACCCCAGGGGTATGGCCACACCACAGTCCCTTTTCCATTCTCCTCTTGGGATCTTGGACATGCATGCACATGCACCCAGCGTGAGTTTTAAGCTGCTGGGTCTGGGACTCAAACCATGGCTGACTATGTGGGAGCCCAGCAGTGCAATCATTACACCATCTACTAGTCCCTTTTTATTTTAGATTACTAATGACCTACTATTTGTCAAATCACACTCAATTTTGCTTGACCTCTCTTCTACCAAAGCCACAAACTCTAGTCAAGTGGTTTTAAATCTTTTTTATAATCACAGATCTCTTTGAAAATCAGATAAAAGCTATGAATCCTATTCCCAGAAAAATGTACATACACACACATACACATTTTTCATAAATTTCAAGATTTTGATCAGCAGGCTCTTACAAAATTCATCCATAAATAGCATAAACATGCCTGTACCTTGAGTACTCATTCATCTGTACTCCAGAAAGGAACAGGAGGTAAAGAGAATTATTCATAATACATTAAACAGTCAAATAAAGTATTCATTCATTTCCCAATGTATTTTATTATATCAGCATGAGGTTATATCTCTCCTCTTCTTTTGGGGGGGCATTTCTGTAGGGGAACATTTCTGTAGTGACTTATCATATAGTCTCTCATTTATCTCTTCAGTCATGGAATAGTTACCACACTATCTTTAAAAAAATATATATATATATATATATATATATTTGGCAGAAGGAGTGTATGCTCACCAGAGGCAGAGTAAGAGAGAGAGACAGAGAGAGAGAGAAAAAAAAAATAGAGCTCACCCCCTGGCATGGTCATATCACAATCAGCTTTTCTCCATCCCGACAGGATTTTGGCAAGCACACACACATGCCCAGCATGATTTTTTTTTTCTTTTTTTGGAGAGGTTTTTGCTATAGGGTGCATGTACTCGCCAGAAAGACAGAGAGAGACAGAGAGATAGAAAGCGAGAAATCACTCCCCGGGGAGGATGGCCACGCCGCAATCCCTTCTCCTCCAGTATCCTCTCAGGATCTTGGGCATACATGCACACGCGCCCAGCGTGAGTTTAAGCCACTGGGTCCGGGACTCGAACCACGGTTGGCTACATGGGAGTTCAGCGACATAGCCATTACGCTAACTGCTGGTCCCACCAGCATGATATTTTTCAAGCCAATGGGCCAAAACCCAAATTGTAGGATCTGGCTTCCTATGTGCTGTGCTTATGGGCTATCAGGCCAGTCCAGCACTGTATTTCTCTTACCCCAAAGGAAATGAACACAGAGCTGGAAATGATATATGTATATATTAAACTTGAGTAACAAAAGAAGGAAGAATGTGAACAAATGGGAGACATATTAAGCCATTTCTGAGGAAGGAAAAGATACTACTTTGGGTAGGAGAAGAAATGTAACTTAGGCCTTTAAAGATGAACTAGGTCTTAATTGATAGAAGAATGGTAGGTCAAATGGAATAGAAAGTATTATGTGAGGAACATAATATGTAATATAAATAAAATGTTGAGAAGATCCTGAGTAGGCTTCATATGAGTTTACCAGAGAGGACCCAAAATTAGATAAAAACAGGCAGGTTGAGGCCAGTCTCATGTTAGTCTTGAGTATCAAGCTAGCATCTTGGCTTTATTCTGTAAATAGTAGGAAGCTACTGAATATTTCTGAGTCTAAGACTGACAAGATAAAAATGATCTTTTAGGAAGATTAATATGATAACAGTATTTAATAGAGATGAGGGACTGGCCAAAAAGAAGTATTTAGGATACCATGCAACAATCCACACTCTGAACTTGTGAACTGCTGAACTGAACTGTTTGAGAACAGTATTAGCAAAAGGGCACCACTTCTGCTAATAGCACACATGAAAATGCATTGCTTAGATCTCCCTTCTGCTCAAAGAATACATTTAACCAATGGTCTTCAGCTACAGCACCCTCAGGATCTACCGCAGCAGCAATCAAGCTGAGGTGGTGTCCTCCCAGGCAGCCTCTGTCCTGAGCATGGAATTGTTTCCAGGGCCATTTTTACTCAATGCAGAACTTCTAGCAGGCAGTCTTTGCCCTGGAGCTCCCACTGGGTTTGAAACTTTGCTAGATTTACATTAAAGTCTAAGGCTTTCCCCCCCAATCCTGCTTACTCACCCTTACCTGCTTAGCCCCCTTTCCTTTCACAGGTATCAGATCGGCATCCAGTCGGAAGGCTTTCCCAACTCAATCCCCCTTTCTTCCTATCTTTCATAGGTGGTACACTCCTGCCTCCACTCCACTTCTTGCACTTCTAATTCCATCTTCGTCTGCTTCCTAAAGGATCCAAATCTATACAATGATCAACAGAAAAGCCAGGTGTATCAAATGAATTTTATTCTCCTAGAACCTATAGGAGCTCTTTGCATGTCATGGGCCTTTAATAAATGTTAAGAGACTACATTAAAAAAAAACCACTTTGGAAACACATGAAGAGTTATACATTTTTAAATTATATGAGTAAAAATTAAATTCATAACACTGAATTAATTGTGTCTAGAAAGGGCATATTTTAGGTCTAATTAGTTCAAGGACTAGAAAACTAAGAAATGTGATCGTGATTTATGCATTGAGAAAAACACCAAGGTCACTGCAGGTTTGAATGTTTTTTGCATGCTGAAATACTTTTTTTGATTTAACTTGAGATTAAATAAGAGACTGAAGTAGCTCTTTGGGCATTTCTTTATTTAGAAGAACCAATTTATTTTAAAGAGAACATTTTCATCTCAAAACTGAAAGTAATAATGGGATAAGTGGGCGGGGCAGAGCAGTTCTCTGAGACAACTGCTGCAGCTGGAGTTTAGCAAACATGAGAGTCAGAACGCGCACTAAAAATACGTCTTTTTGATAGCAAAGATTATTGAAACTTCTTTTGAATATGCTTCATGCCTGTTTTCATGAGACACTTTTGCAAAAATGGAAAGACGCTTGTCATGGCAATGTTGAAAACATACATATATATACGTGTGTGTGTATACACATATATATATATATATAAACAGTCATTGTCAGTATGTAACGGAAACTCTACTGATGAACCATCTAACACTATCAGCTAAACATAACCACTCTTCCTGTTTTGTTTGTAGGAGGAAGTTATAGTGTAATGTTAGAGGCATATTTTATATGTATGTCAGGCTATAGGACTTCAGTGGGTTGGATTTTGGTCACTGAGTTTCAGTTGTTCAGTGCTAGAACAATTTGGGAATGAAACTGTTATGCTAAAGTAGTTTTGGGCTAATAAAAAAATACTTGGTTAAAGTCCTGATTGTTTCATCCCTATTTTTATTTTATTGTTTATAACATTTGTAAAAAGTTAACTTATTTTTTCTACCAGAGAGAGACTGAGGAGCATACCCAACAGGGTCTCCTGCCATGATTCCCACTCCCTAACCTTAGCCAGCCAGGATCCTGGGCACATGAGTGCTGTGTACAGGGAGACATTGAGACATGTACCCAGGGCCTTCCATGTGGTTCCAGCATTGTGGAACATCACATATCATTGTGCCACTGTGACTGGCCTCATTCCTATTTTTAACTCCTACTTAATACAATATTTCTCTTTGGAAGTCAATATTCATAGCAGTTGAAACATTTCAATGACATAAATTCAAATTACTACCTCTTAATAATAAAAATACTTACAAAATAATTCCATCGTCCATCCCTAGCATGACCTCTCTCCTCTCAACTTTCCATTTATACATTCCCTTTTCCAAATTATTTTCTTCCCTATTCCAAAAAATCTCTAATTTCATTTTCCTTACACTTTCCATCTCTTTTCCACAACAGAAGCCACTAGAAGTTGCTCATCTTTTGATTCCTAAATCTATGATTCAGCCTGCCCCTGTTCATTTGCTCCTTCCCGCCAGTTTCCCTCCTCCAAATCACTCCTGCTTTGGATCCAAACCCTCTCTATATATTAATTTTCCCTTTCTAGTGATCTGATCCCCAAAAATATATACTAGCATTTCTTATCTGTTAAAAAAAGCAAAATCAAAAACTAAACAACAAAATAGCCTTTTTCTCAACTTAAATCCTCTGTAAATTACCTTTTCTTCTCTTACTTTTCCATACAGGAAAACTTTCTGAAATATCTTGTCCTTCATCTCTACTTCTCTCCAATCCAGCTTCCCTGCTCCACCATGCCTCTGAAATTGTGTCTATCAATATCACCAATGACTTCTATATTTAGTCCTTATTTTACTTGATCATTGGCAGCTCTCTCTCCCTAGAAATAGTCTCGTTTCTTAGTTTCTGTGATGCCACCCAGTGCAGAAAGAGTTAACATAGCAGGCCTGAGATTACTATCTTTAAAAGAGACTTGTCAGGTTGGCTGCTGGTTGGCATCTGGGAATTTGGATCTTAGGAGTGCTTCCATAGTTCCCTAACTGATAACAATGGTTTGGACTCCTTTATTGGCTTCTCCTGCTTTATCCCATTTGGAACCTCCAGGTATTATTTTCTCTTCTCTCTATATATGTTTCCTGCATGATCTAAATAGGGCCCTTCACGTTAAATATATCATCTATAGGTTCCTAACTTCCAAATTTACAACTACAGCCTAGTTCCTACCACTAACTAGACAGAAATTGATATCCAAAAGCCTACTTGAATCTTTTGCTTATAATCTTGTAGGCAAAGTCAATATGGACAATATGGACCTTATGATATCTTTCTTTCAAACCTTGTCCTACCGACTATTTTCTTCATCTGAATGAACTGACTCTATCACAATGCTTTTAGCAAAGAAATAAATCTGGGAGTTACTACTGACTCTTCCCTTTCTCTCACCCCATATTACATCATCAAATCTTGTTAGTTCTATGGGCTGGTCCCTTTGTATGGTGGTTAAAGGAGCCAGATCCCACATGGCTAACTGTGTGGTTTGTATCCTGACCACAATGACTTGTAAAACATGCCAGGCATGTGTGCATGTTTGTCCAAAATCCTGACAGGGCATAAAAATGAAGGAGAAAGGATTGTGGTGTGACTATACTCCATGGGGGGGGGGGGGTTCTCTCTCTCTTTCTCTCTTTGGCAAGTGAGTGTGCCCTCTGGCAAATTAAAAAAAGAAAAAGGAGGGCAGAAGAAGTAAAACAAACAAAAAAAGATCTTGTTCTTCCTTCCTTTCTCCTTTCTTTCTTTCTTTCTTTCTTTCTTTTTCTTTCTTTCTTTCTTTCTTTTTTTTTCTCTTTTAGAGAGATTTTTACTATAGGGTATGTGTGCTGCTCACCAGATAGTCTGAGAGATAGAAAGCAAGAAATCATCCCCTGCATAAATGGCCATGCTACAGTCCCTTCTCCTCCATTCTCCTCTCAGGATCTTGGGTACGCATGCATACACACCCGGTGTGAGTTTTAAGCCTCCAGGTCTGGGACTCGAACCACAATCAACTATGTGGGAGTCCAGCAACATAACCATTACACCATCTGCTGGTCCCAAGATATTATTATTTCTGAAATCTTTTTTTTTTTTTTTTTGAGAGATTTTTGCATGCACTAGCCAAAGAGACAAAGAGACAGAAAGTGAGAAATCATCACCCCTCCGTGGGGGTAATGGACACACACACATGCCTGGAGTGAGTTTCAAGCCTCTGGGTTTGGACTCAAACTGTGGTTGGCCGTGTGGAAGTCCAGTGACATAACCATTACACTATCTGCTGATCCAAAGATCTTGTTATTTCTATATCCAAAATATTTCAAATATCTGACCACTTCTTGCTACCTGCACTATTATCACCATGATGCAAGCCATCATCTCCTATTAGGTAGCTTAAATAGCTTTCTAATTAGTGTCTCTACTTCCATTCTTACCCATTTAATCTATTTTTCATTCAGAGTATAGAAAGCTCTTTTGGAAGTTTAAATCAAATTATGTCAGTTTTCTGATAAAAAATTTGTCTATTGGTTTCCATTACACTTAGAGTAAGTTTAAATTCTTATCTAATGGATTAGGTTAGAATTATAAGAATAAATGCTCTTTCAGTATAAAAAAAATACTTTGATGAAGAAATTAAGAGATCAGAATGAGAAGGGATCAAGATATAAGATGAAATATTAAGAGAGGAAAGAGAGCAGGACCAGCAGGTGGCGTGGTAGTTAAGATGCTGGACACTCCCACATGGCCTACCACTGTTTGAGTCCCGGACCTGATGGTTTGCTTTCTCACTTTGCCTGTGTGTGGGGGTGGGGGTGGGGGGAGGGGTGAGTGTGTATGTGTGTGTGTCTCACTCTGATCAAATTAAAAAATAAATGAATGAATAAATAAAATAAAAAAATTTTTTGAGAGATTTTTGCTATAGGGCGCGTGCACTAGCCAGACAGACAGAGAGAGACATAGAGACAGAAAGCGAGAAATCACCCCCTGGGGGGATGGTCACGCCGCAATCCCTTCTCCTCCATTCTCCTCTCGGGATCTTGGGTATGCATGCACACGCGCCCGGCGTGAGTTTAAGCCACCGGGTCCGGGACACGAACCGAGGTCGACTACGTGGGAGTCCAGCGACATATAGCCATCACGCTAACTGCTGGTTCCCAAATTAAATTGCTTTTTAAAAAAAGAGAGAAAGGAGGGTCTTCTTTTATAGGACCTTGTTTTTGAGTATTCATTATATAAGTCTCTGCTGAGCTATAAAAGCAAAAATCATAGTAACACAAAAATATTCACTAGTGAACTGATCATTTATAAAATGAGTCCAGGGTCAACCTATTATCTGGTGGTTATAGCAGCTGGTTCCCACAGGGCTAACCATGTAGTTCAAGTCTTGGAACTGGTGGCCTGAAAAACATGCCTGGTGTGTATGCATATACGCGTGTGTGCCCACACACTCCTAAGATCCAAGTTTCCATCCTGACATCCATCCCTACAAGAGGAAAAAGTGGAGTAAAAGGGACTGTGGTGTGACTATGCCCCATTAGAGGTGCATTCTCATTTTCTCTCTCTTTGTCTTGCTCCAGTGAGTGCATGTGCCCACTAGTAAATTAAAAAGAAAAGGTTAAAATGAATCCCTACTCAAATGTTTTTCTAGACAAAACACTAGTCCTTTCTCCCCCATCCTATCTTATCTGGTTTCCCCTAGTTGAGATCACTATTGGTTTAAATCATGAGGTTGTGATTAACATACAAAAATATCAATCAAATGCAAAAAAGACAAAGCTGTAGCTTTTGCAATAGGCACAAGATTTCATGAAGTCAATGAAAGCAATATAGAGAATTCTTCCAAATCATACACAATGCTATTGGTAGATGAGGCTCTGCAGTTATGCCAGTAACAACAGAAGTAAAGAAAATTATAAAGGAAATGTGCTGAGGCTAATCCATAGTATGGTGGTTAAGCCCTGTACATAAGGAGCCAGATCCCACATGGCTGACCACAGTTCAAGTCACCGCCCTGACATTTTGAGAAACACACCAGGGAGGGAACCAGCAGTTAGCGTAATGGCTACGTCGCTGGACTCCCACGTAGTCGACCGCGGTTCGTGTCTCAGACCCGGTGGCTTAGAACTCACGCTGGGCGCGTGTGCGTGCGTGCCCAAGATCCCGAGAGGAGAATGGAGGAGAAGGGATTGCAGCGTGACCATCCCCCCTGGGGGGTGATTTCTCGCTTTCTGTCTCTCTGTCTCTGTCTGGTGAGCGCACGTGCCCTATAGTGAAAACTTCTCAAAAAAAAAAAAAAAAAGAAAAGAAAAGAAACACACCAGGGATAGTGTGTAGGGTCTCCAAATTCTGACAGGATGAAGAAATGGAAGAGAAGGGATATAGCATGACTACACCCCATTGGAGGGTGATGTCTCTCTCTCTCTTTCTTGTGTACTTCTGCATGCAAGTACATGTGCACATGCCCTCTGATAATAAAAAAATGTGCTTTGAAAGGAATAATTAGAATATAAAGCAATTAAAAGAGACTATTGGGAAAACTGATAATTAGGCTAATAATTTTGGTAAAAAAAAAGTACTCCTTATTAAGAAAAGAAAGAAAAAAGGCCACACAGACTGGGAGAAAATATTTACAAATCATATATATTACACAGGACTTATCCCTAGAATAGATATTTTTTATTATCAAAAATGTATAATAAGAAAACAAATATCTTTACTAAGGAGACAAAAACTTTAATAGATATTTCACCAAGAAAGACATATGGATGTTAAATAAGTACTCAAACAGATATTCATCATTATTAGTCATTAAGAAAATGTAATTTATTTTTTATTTATCTTTTAAAGAATTATTTTATTAAACTTTATCTATTCTATTTATTTATTTACTCATCCTAATTTGACTAGAGAGGGACAGAGTGAGAGTGAGAGTGAGAGAGAGAGAGAGAGAGAGAGAGAGAGAGAAAGTGAGAAAGCAAGCTGCCAGGTCCGGGACTCGAACTGCAGTCGGTCATGTGGAAGTCCAGCGCCCCCAACCAGCACATCACCTGCCAGACCAGAAAATGCAATTTAAAACCACAACGAGGGGCCAGCAGGTACTGTGGTGGTTAAGGGTGCTGGACTCCCACAATGGCCAACTGTGATTTGAGTCCCAAACCTAGTAGTTTGCTTTCTCACCCCTCTCCCACCTCTCTCTCACTCTGTCCCTCTCTGGTCAAATTAAAATAAATAAATACATAAAAAATAAATAAATAAAGTTCAATAAAATAATTTTTAAAAAACAAAACAACAATAAATAAAACCCACAATGAGATACTACTATACTCCTACTAGAATAACTAAAGTTTAGAAAGACTGAATAAGGACTAATTGCGTAGTACATCGGTAACAACTGCTCATTAGAAGCCAGATCCCACAAGGCAACTGCAGTTCAAATCCCCAGCCAGGTCAGCCTGAAACACAATGGGAACATACACTTGTGTCCAAATTTGATGAGATGGAGAACTGGAAGGAGGGGATCATGGTGTGATCAGACCCTGTGCAAGGTGTCTCTCTTTCACATGCATGTACACATGCTTTGTCATGAATAAAGAAAAAAATTGGGACTGACAGTTAGTATGGTGGTTGGGGTGCTGGACTCCCACGAGTTCCAGACCTGGTGGCTTACTTTCTCACTTTCCCTCTCTCTTTGGTAAATAATAATAATAATAATGATAAATTAAATAATTCCTTAAAAAAATAGAGGCCAGCAGGTGGTGTGAGAGTTGAGGTGCTGGACTCCAACATGACTGACCATGGTTCAAGTTCTGGACCTGATAGCCTGAGAATCACAACAAATAAATAAATAATGTTTTTTAAAACAAGCTTAAAAAATAGGTTATAAAAACACTGACTGTTTTAAATGTAGGCAAGGATGTAGAGCAACTAGAATTCTCATATGTAAAATATTCTAACAACTTTAGAAAAGAGCTTGCATGGGCCAGTGTGTAGCATGGTAGTTGAGGTAGGTGGATCCCACATGGCTGGCTACACAGTTCAAGTCTCAGAACTCGCTGCTTGAAAAACGTGCTTGGTATGTCCCAAATCCTGAAAGGAGAGTAGAGGAGAAGGCATTGTGGCCTGGCTACCCCCACTGGGGGGATGGGAGGGAGGGTGTGATTTTTGCTTTGTTTTCTCTCTCTCCAGGGAGCACATGTGCTCTATAGCAAAATTTTTAAAAAGGAGAAAAAGGAAAGAGCTTGCAGTGTCTTAAAAAGTTATATATATACACTTATCATATACTCCAGCCATTCTAATATATTTGACTAAGAGGAAAGGAAGCAAAAATATATCTATATAAAGACATTTATATTTACCTGAATATTCACAGTGGCTTGATTTGCAATAGAAATAACTGAATTGTCTATTAACAGATGAATGGTTAAACAAACTGTGGTATATTCTTATAGTGGAACACTACTCAACAATTGTTCAAAAGAAAACCTAAGAACTATACTATCCCTGATGAAGATCCAGTGGGCCCACTGACTAACAGCACTAGCATTAACTGGCACCTCATTAAAAATATAATTGCACGGGACCAGCAGATGGCATAATGGTTACATCGCTGAACTCCCAGGTAGTTGACTGTGGTTTGAGTCTCAGACTCAGCAGTGTAAAATCCCAAGAGGAGAATGGAGGTGAATGGATTATGGTGTGGCCATCTCCCTGGGGGGTGATTTCTTGCTGTCTCTATGTCTCTCTCTGTCTCTCTGGTGAGCACACGTGCCTTATAGCAAAAATCTCTCTCAAAAAAAAAAAAGAAATATAATTTCACAGACAGGCTTGGAGGCACAGCAGTAACATGCTCAAACAGTGTCAGATCTATATGAAAGATTGTAGGTTAGGGTCTCTGGTTGCTGAGTATGTGCACCTGTGATCCTGACTGACTTAAAAAGGCTGGCTGTGGTTCACAACTTGAGATTC